>OZ025290.1:165644912-166844912 GCA_964019185.1 Maratus speculifer
TCTGTGTATTATTCTTAAACGCATTTCGGTGCAATGTGCAAAATTCCCAAATATTTGTGTAATATAAAAAAAATTAAATTGTATTAACACTCTAATTCGGCTCAATCCATAGCATTTTTTTATTTACACACTTGTTTGATTTTTTGAAGTTATAAGAAATTACACACTTACATTAAGCAAGTAAACATACATGAAAACAGGCAATTTTGTCAAAAACTGTGTAAATTTTATGAGAAGGGGTTAGGTTTACAAATTTACAACCGAACGTATGAAGAAGAGACTAATTTAGACACTTTGTTTCAAAGTGTAAGTTATAACGCTTTTTGGATTTTAGCAATAATAAATATGTAAAACGCAAAATAAAGTAAAATTATTTGAGAGATTTTCTGCACCAATTGAAATATTGAACATTAAAAAAAAATGAAAAATAAACCAAAAAAAATGAATTTTTTTTACCAGTTATGACTGTTTTAAATTAAAAAAAATTCAATTATGATATGGAAATTTCTCAAAATTTTACTTCGTACAAATATGCATTATTAATTAAAATATATTATTATTTTATTAAAAAAGCTATGCCTATATCTATTTTGTTATAACTTTAACGCATGAACCCAAAGAAAATAAGTCATGAATCTTGAATTTTAAATTTATACGAATGAATTTCTAACATTCATGGAAACCTTTTTCTAAGATTTGTTGTAGCGTATTACTTTGTTTTTGACAGCTGAAAACAAGAAATTTAATATTGTGTCAGAACAAAGGAAATAGGATCTCAAATAAATTTCGCTGTGCCAAAAAATTCTCAACTGATTTACATTTCTTCATATTTTTTTTCTCTCTCTTGCTGAACTTACAAGATTCATTCTAATTTATGCAGAGAAAGAAAATTAATTTTTAGTAGTCTATTTATATTATTTCACATATTTTTGCATTATACTAGAAAAGTCATATTCTCCAATGTTCAAATTCAGAGAAACATTTTCTTTAATATTGTCTGAAAAAACAATAAATTTTACTTTCATTTCTAAATCATTTTCTTTTATTTCTTGAACATATTATCTTATTAATTTTTAGATACGTTCGTAATTATAGAAGTACTTTGCCCCTACAACTGTCGTTTGGTCCGTGTACTTGTCTGTCCGTGTCTCTGCATATAAATGCGAAAATATTACATATATAATCGTTGTAAAACTTTATAGGGTCATTTCAAATTTTATGGAAATCGGATCAAAACTTTAAAAAATACTAATAACAGTCATTTCCATCCTATAAAATCCTAACGTACGTAATTATTTTAATGATATCCTATGAAAGATATTGATTCTGGGTTGCCATTGAGATTAGGTCCCATTTAGGATGAGTCATGTCTTTTCCATATTCACATATGTCACAGAATTTTACATATGTAATCGTAACAAATTTTGTATTAATCCATTTTTGCATAAGAATGCAACAACTGTTGTAACAAGAGCAGCATATTTTTAAAAGTAGCTACAGTACTTTATGCAGTAAATATAACTCATTTGTCAGATTACACGTACAATTTCCGTCTTGTTATAAACGCAAAAAATAAGTCGGGAATTGTACGTCATATGCAGTGCGTTGGTATAACTATTAAAAAATGTTAAAATAATATTTATAAATGTTCAGATTTTAGTGCTGTTAGGAAGATATACATTAATGCAAAGTTTATTATGATTATATATACTTAATTCTGCAATGCATAAATAACATGATTCCATCTTAAATAGGACGTAATAACCTTTACTACCTAGAATCGTTACCTATCATGGGATATCATTTAATTACTTACGTATGATACGATTTAAAAGAATGGAGAAAAAATATTAATATAAACACATCTACTAAATTGAATTTTAAAAAATTTGAAATTTCTCGACAAAAGTATGCAACGATTGCATATGTTAAAGTCAAACCATTGGATAATTCTTGCGCTTTTATTTGTGAATGGACGAACAGACAAACGAACGGACCCGACGACAATAAGAGGAGCAACTTATTTATATTTATTTACTTATTATATGTATTTACCCATTTTTTACTTATGAATATTTATGTATTATATATATTTTTTTCTTTTTTTACTACGTGATTAGAATTAATACACTATTACTAGAAATATGATTTTTTTGAAAAAAAGATGTTTTTCTGGTGTTAAAACAACATCACGTTTAAAGAAGCATTGGCCTGAAAATACCTATTTTCACGCAGAAAACTGCAAAATTTCCCGATTATTTCTAAACAATTTAATGTACATCAGGTCTTCAACCTTTTCTAACGAGATTTAAGATAACCCTTGATTGCCTAAAAGAGGTCTACTCTGTCAGTAAATCTTAAAACATGTAAAAAAAACCTTTTTATTAATAAAATTTACATTAAAAGACTATTGCGTAGCAATGGTAATAATTAACTTTTTTTCTGTGAATATTTTTTGTGAATAATGGGTCATAAAAATGTAGCACACATAATGAGGGCAGGCCATGTATTACTCGTGCACTCTCCAGGGAGCAGACTATGTTCGATGCCTAGGAGAGGAATTTCAGTACCATATGCGATTTGTTGGTCGGATCTGCTGATTTCATCTTTTTGAGCATGTACTATCTGGCTTCCGTCGCGCTGTGCCAACATGTGAAACGCAATACGTGGTTCCAAAAAGTTAGAGCAACTTTCGTTCATCTATCTATCTATCTATATATATATCTTGTATCTCTGATACCACTGTTTCTTGACATTTCTGACCATGCAATTGTTAATCCTTATGGTGTGCAATATCTCTCATAAAATGTTGTCGAAATTTTTGAGATACACTCAATTGATAAAACAAGCATTATTGCGGTTTTCAATTACAGAATAGTTCATATTATTAATATCCTGTTCAACATGAAAAAGTTCTGCAACTGAGATTAGAGAAAGCGCCTCTTAAACAAAATATTTCATGTGTAGAATTAACCAGATATACTTTGCTGCGTAATGGGAGAGCGGGTAAATACATCCTTCATATAAAGTAGTCAAAATCCTAGATATTGTGTTAATTTGTCATTCCTTTAACAATTTAATATTAAACTAAGAAAACAGTTGAATTACAATATAAAAATAATTTTAGTGTTGTTTTGTACCAGTTTTGGAATAAATCATAAAATAATACGACACTATTCTATTATTTATTATTTGTGTGCATTAGTGATGGGCGATTCTGGAAATTTTGAGAATCGATAAAAATCGATATCGTATAAAACAACATCGATCATAATAAGAATCGATTTCTCAGTTCTAGAATCGATAGTAGAATCGATATTTCGATATTCAGGTTCACACAGAGAAGATCCAAATTACTAATTCCAAAACTTAGACAATCAGCAGGACCGTAATTACCGCCTCCCCCCCCCCAATCCCCATTTAGGGAGGCATAGAATGCCAGGCTATTGCAAATTTTAGAGTCGGATAATAAGAATTTTAAATTTTAAAATGATTGTCACTTATGGTTGTCACTTACACAAAAACTTTGACAAATTTGAGAGACATAACTCAACTAATAACAACTCTGAGTAACTTGGCATTAAACCGAGTATAAAGAGTGCCAAGAGCGTGTAACTAGGATGGGGAACAAGGAGTATAGACAATTTTTTTTTCTAATGCCAACCAAATGTTACACGAGATAGTTTGGAAGAACAAAAAATATGCCCTATTCCCAAGGGGGCAGGTAAACCCCACTCTTGACGGAAAGGCGACCATAGCCCAAATGTATCTTTTGTCGAAGTTTCAAAATGAGAATTTACAATAAAATAGAACGAGAATTGGACATTTTAAAAATTGCATGCATACTTTGAACGGCCCATTTAGTAAAGATTGGCGAGGAAGGGGGGGGGGAGAGCGAGGGATTAGAATGGACGAACTTGAAAAAAAAAACATAATTAACTAATAACCCAAATAACTGAGCTTCTAAATAGAAATATAGTGTTTAAGTTAGTGTTAAATTCATGGGGTGGCCCGCGGGGAACATGCACTCTTTGAAATATAAAAAGTGCCAAAAGCATGTAACTAGGGGGAGAGAGGGGTAGTAACAGAAAAAAGAGGAGATAAAAGTTTTATAACGATATATTACATTAGATGGTGTGGAAGAAACAAAAAATATGCCCCCCACCCAGGGGGGAAAGGTAAATCCCAAACGAACAGAAGGGCGACCCCGGCCCAAATGTATCATTTTTGAGGTTCCAAACTATGGATTTATAACAAAATAGAACGAGGATTAGACTTTTTTGAAATCGCAGTCATAATTTGAACGAACCTGTAAGTTAAGATTGGTGAGGAAGGGGGGGGGGGCGGTAGGATAGGCGAACATGAAAAAAAAAAAATAGTAGCACTCTGAGAGTGCCGATAGAAGTGAAACCTTGAACAATTACGTGTGCATTTTTTGAATCGTTAGGATATATAATTTTGAATCGCCAGGAAATACTTTTAAATGAATAAAAAAAGGTTCTATAATATTAAAGAATATATTAATATCTATAAAAAAAAAAACGCGCCATACCATATATCCAACTATTGTAGTTAACTCACTATAACTACTTTCTTACATTTTAAAACGCGATAAATACACCAACCAAAATTAGACCATACTATCGATACCTTAATCCTTATCCAAATAAATCATTTTGTATTAATGTCTGTTACAATATCTGTAGATTACTATTTGAATTATTCAAATCGGACATTCTATTCAAACGATATTACGAATTTAAAGATGACAATCTAAAGAAATAATAGCGCTGTTGAGTACTCGGTGGCCAATAAGCTTAGGGATTACGTGTGCAATCAAACGATTGCGGGTTCGAACCCCAGTTTCGCTAATGTATCAATGTTTTTTTTTTTTTTTTGAAGAAGTTTGAAAAATTAAAATTGTAACACATTATGGGTCCGTAACGTGACCTGAAATGATGGGAGAAAATTTCTTATGCTAGATTTGTAATGTATGAAGCATAAGCTTTCAATAGACATATTGTATCAAGAAATGAGAAAAAAACCCCTCTGCCCCCCCCCCCCAAAAAAAAGGTCCTATAGGGAAAACCGGGAAACTGGAATAGCAAAAAGAACGGCGAGAAATGGTTAGCTAACTAGAATTTTTCTCATCACTGTAACTCCTATAGAAGCAAAGTTATAGCGTTTCAAAGATTGAAATGAAGTGAAGAAATAAGCAAAATTAGGTGAGTGATCGACAGGGGGGGAGGGGTCCACAGCTCTGGGGGTGCCATGTAGCTTAAACTTTTAAGTTAAAAATGGTAGAAAATTAAATGAGCGAAATTTTAAGGTGTATATTGGGGAAGGGTGCAACCCCCCCACTTTTTTTTGTTTCTTTTGAAGAAACAAAAAAATATGCATCCGGCAGGGCGCAGATAAACTCCAAACGGGCGGAAGGGCGACCCTTTATTTATCTTTTGTCAAGGATTTAAAATGTGGAACTAAAATAAAATAGACCGAGAATTGGACATTTTTAAAACTGTATGCCTATTTCGAACGGACCTGTAAGTTAAAACCATGGAGCTAAGAAGGTATATGGAGAAGACATATCAATCTAGCATCATGGTGAGCCCTGACGCCGAAAAACCAGTTCTTTCCCCCCTCTTTCATATCCGCCATGTTTGACTTTTACCGTAGTTGACTTGCGTCGCGAGGAGCAGACGGAAAAAGGCAGCTTACCCAGGTCAAATATGGCGGCCGCGGCGTTGTAACGGGGGGGGGGGTAGGAAAAGCTTCAAGTGACGTCACATATGTCTCCTCCATATACCTTCTTAGCTCCATGGTTAAAACTGACGCGGAAGGGGGGGGGGATTAGAAGAGACGAGCGTGAAAAGTAAAACATAATAAACTAATACTTCAAATAAGTGGACTTCTAAACAAAAATATAACGATTTAACCTAGTGTCGAATTAATGGGGTAGCCCGCAGGCGATTACCCCCCCCCCAGAAGTTATGAGATTTTATGCTTCGTAATGCACAAATTGCGATTCCCTCTCTCTTACAGAGCTGTAAAACATGATGCCTTCCTCGCAGAAAAATACCTGCATTCAATACTCATTTAGCCTAAAAAAAAAAAAAAAAAAAAAATCGAAATTGAATTTAAAGATCGACATCGAATCTAAAGATCGAAATCGAATCTAAAGATCGACATCGAATCTAAAGATCGACATCGAATCTAAAGATCGACATCGAATCTAAAGACCGATGTTACGGGCAGAATCGATTTTGCATTTTTACTTCCTTTTGTAACTTTACAAGAAGAGAGTATTAGATTCGTGAAAAAGTTTGACTTCCCGTTTTTGATGGATTTATGTATTTTAGAAGGTCTTTAACAGGATTTCATGGTTTTTAAGAAATATCTGTGTGTGTGTGTCTGTCACTCTGTGAGTCTGTATATGACAAAAATTTCTGACCGTTCTATCTCAAGAACAAATGCACGGAATTCCACAAAACTTTAAATTTAGTTTGACCTTGATATAAACTGAATCTAATTAATTTTTGGTGCATATAGCCTAACAGGTGGCACTGCTATGCTGCATTTTCTGCGATTTGAGCAACAGCTATATCTGAATAACGAATGAACGGATTTTCATCACATTTTAGATCCAGTTAGTCTTGACATGAATTGATGTTTTTTGCATTTTCATGTATATATATGCTTCTCAGATGGCGCTGCTATACTGAATTTTTCACAATTTCCACTCAGCGCCATGTAAAAGGGGGGCGGGCGAAAGGAAGCGGTCGTTCCGAGCACGGAAATTTAGGGGGCGCCAAATTTTTACTACTAACATCACTTCTAGCCTATCACAAGAAAGAGTTAATAAGGGGGGGCTAAATTGGAACTTTGAACTGGGCGCAGTTCTCTTTTCTCACGTCCCTGTTTCCATTTTAGCTTTATCTCAAGAACTAATGCACGGACTTTCATAAAAATTTAGATTCAATTAATCCTTGATATTATTTAATGCTAATTACATTTTGGTGGAAATCGCTTAAGAGATGGTGCTGCTATACTGCATTATTCATGATTAACGCAATAGCGCTATCTCAAGAACGAATTTTCATCAAAATTCAGATTCAGTAAATCTCTGACATAGATTAGTGTTATTTAGTTTTTGATGTAAATTGCCCTACAGGTGGCGCTGATATGCTGCATTTTTTATGATTTCGCAATAGCTGTGTCTCGCGCTTTCATGGATTTTCATCAAAATTCAGATTCAGCTGGTACTTAATAAAAATTGATCCTGATCAATTTTTCGTGTACATCACTGTACAAAAAACGCTATTTTGCAGGAGAGGGGGGGGGGGATTCTGAGGTTTCTTTAATTCTTCTATCTTAGAAACTAATACACTGAAATTTTGGAATTGGCACATCCGTCTATTTTATCTTCGACTTTTGAAAGAAATGAAAATTATGTTACCTTCAGAGAAATCGATTTAAAATTTTAAAGTATCGATTAAATCGAGTTAGCCGTAGTATCGATTAAATCGATTTAAAAAATCGAAATCGCCCATCACTAGTGTGCATGTGTATATTACAAGTGTATATTATCAATTTATTGTAAATATGATTCATAAGAATTATTTATTTGCGCATTTGAAAAAATTGATTTAATTGTTTTAAACTTCCAAATCCAGTACAAAAAATTATAAATAATAATAAATTTTGCAAACGCATTTTACCCCTTAAATTAGAAATAAGATACTAGATAGAATATTATACTCTTCTTTCATATTATAGGATACATTTAAATTATTCGAGGAGAAAATACACTTAACTTTCCTATTATAATAATTTCATGTATAAATATATTTCTGATAAATGCTTTTAAAAGGCTCACATTAAGAATATTCTTTCTTTTCTTTTTTTTATATAAATGCGTCAAACGTAAAGGAAGATTTGAATAGTGTATTTGCATTTTTAAAAAATGACATATTTTAACGTGTGACCTAAAAACAAAAAAAAACGAAGGGGATATCATCGCATGTCAGATATATTTACGAAACATTTCAACTAGGCAACAAATGCATTTCGCATTTCTTTTCTTATTTATATTACAAAAAGAGAATTTTTAAACAGTGATGTTTCTCAGCGGTGATATTTCTCTTTGCCATAAAGTGTATGTGTAAAAACTGAAAATACGCATTTTAAAAATGCCAATACATTTCATCCAACCCAAATTTTATGGTAATAGCAATCAAATATTTAACTATAGCTTACTTTATAGTAAATTTTTATGTTCTGATTATTTAAAGAAAAAATCTGTTTGTTTAAAATTAATGCATTTTATTATATTGTCTAAAATGATTAGATAAAAGGGTATTAAATAACTGAGCGACCATGAATATTTAATAATCGAAGTTATTTAATATTTAATGGGTATTTCTATTTAAAAATAAGTATTTAGTGCAAACATTCTGTTTTTATGTATATTTAAATATTTTTAATATCTTTATAATAATAGTATTTTATATTCTGAATATTATAATGAGATAATTGTGTTCCTAATACTTAAAAAATCATTGTCTTATGAAAATATTACAGTGTTTTCTAATTCTTTGCTTATTGTTTTTCTCAAAAGCTGTTAAACATTTAAAAATACTGAAAGAAAACGTTAATGAAAAAATATTTTCTTATAACGTTGCAAGAACTGATGTTATATTTTACCTTTTTCTAGAATTAAACTGTTGTTTTGAAAGTTTTTGAGGTCATTATGCAATGTATTTGAGAATTTTTGTGGAAACTTCCAAAAGTGCTTTTCACAAAATTGAAATTATTTTTGACCATTTAAAATTGATCATTGAATAGCAAATTTCTTCTTAGCCGAAATTAGAATAAAATTTTAAAATCCCTATGTGATTGTAAGATTTTTGGCTAGAGACGGGAGGTAGAGAACATCGTTAGCAGTCATAATCAAAGAGGAAAATATGAGCGTAAATCAATAAATGGTGCAATCAATAAATGGTCAAGGTCGGTACAGTGTTGCCAGTCGACTACTTTTTCCTAGGTTAGATTTATTGATTGGCTTATCGATGTTTCCTCCCCTACTTGGCGCCACAAAGGGGTTTCAAAAGGAAAAGCGCAATCTGATTGTGGCATGTACGTGACCATTGGACCGGACAATTCGAAACAAGTGTATTGGGTACGTGGGTCCCTTTTTTTGCCTCCCACATAATCTGCTTTATTTCCTTTATATTTTTTCTTCGGTATGTCATGAACAGCATAGTTTACGATACTCCCGTCAATTCTGAAATTAAATCAATGGCACGACTATCATCGTTGCTGTTCAAATACGTAAAACGCCCAGTATTTTCGAACATGTCCGCCAATGTACAGGGTGATTATAATTAAAGTCTGAGTTTCAAAACGCTCTAAAAATCGAACCATTCGTTAGAATGGCGACAAAATTTAACAGCGTATTATTGAAGAGGGTGGAAAGAACATGAACCAAAAAAAAGTTCCAAATTTTAGCGACAGATGGCGCTGTAAGCGTCAGAATTTCGACTACAAAGGACAAATCGTAACACAACGGCTAAGGCGTAAGTTACACGATATAAACCAACTGTATTGTTCAGTGTGCGTGACTGTACGCGTGTGATACTGTTAGTTACGTTAGCCCGTCCACCACGGTAAGGTCGTACCACATCGGATGGGAAAAATTGGTTTTTAATTTTCCTGAGGCCAAAAACCGCATAAAAAGCATCCCTCCAATCGGTTTTTAATTGTCCTGAGGCCAAAAACCGCATAAAAAGCATCCATCCAATCGGTTTTTAAGTTTGGCGAGACTGGCGCAAAACATGTTCAATATGTTGTCCGCCGTTGTGGGCAACAAGATTGAATCGATACCAGACTGCACATCAAACGAGCCTGTATTTTCGAATTTTTGCATCATTTTCTCCAGACCTCTTACAGTCATCGGTCCAGCGCCTTTTTTCATACCCTTGAGAGTCCTGAACTTCTGCAGAGCCACTGATGCAGAATCACCGTTCTTGTAATAAAGCTTTACAAGCAGAGCACGATCCTTTATTGAGACACTCATGGCCAACGTCTGAGAAGCGAAATGAGGAAACGCCGTTTACCCAACGCTTTTATAACACCTGAAATTGTCGTGCGCATGCCAGGTATTTTAATTTACATATACTGACTCTTAAAGCGCCATCTGTCACTCATATTTGGAACTATTTTTTTGGTTCATGTTCTTTCCCCCTTCTTCAATAATACGCTGTTAAATTTTGACGCCATTCTAATGAGTGGTTCGCTTTTTAGAGCGTTTTGAAACTCAGACTTTAATTATAATCACCCTGTATATCGCGTAGTGTTGTGAGTGCATACTTGCCAATGGCCGATATTTTGTACACCTCCTGTGATTCTTTTAACGTCGTACTTTTTGTTTGTTATTGTTTTTTGTGTAACAAAGGCGTTTTGCGCTACATTCTGTGTCGTAGCCTTGTCACATTGTGTCTCTATATCTCATTAGGATTACGTTTTCTTTGTTCCCATTTAATAATGGTACCTCACGATGTTCTCTACCACCACTCAATGTTCTTACACAACATTCGGAGACACCCTGTGTAGCCAACGTATAGTTCATTCGTTTCCTCGACTGTATATAAATGCGCAAATGTACCCAATCGATCAGTTTAAAATTTAATATGTATAATCGTTGAGGAAATGTTACGAGCTGTTTTATATTTCCTGAAAAAAAATCATAACTTTAATATATATATATATATATATGAGAAAAATATGACAATGATGAAAAGATGAAAAAATGGGTGCAACGACAATGAATTAAAAAAGAACAACACTAAAAAATAAAACAAAATAAACTCCCTGCTCTTCGAAAGGTGTGGAGAGTAACAGGCATCAAAAAGTTATTAAAAAATGTATCCTCACAGGTTTCGCAAGGCATCACAAAACCGCATACTCCACTTATATAAAGAATATAAAACAAAATAACATTGAATACCGAATTTAATAAATAAAGAATATAAAACCGAATAACTTTGAATACTAAATTTAATAAATAGCCAACAACAAAACCATGTCAAATATATTAACTTTGTGCAAAATAGAGCTGCTATGCACCAGTTGCATGAAGATGGTAACTTTTTACACTCATATAAGATACATATGTATATATATATATATATATATATATATATATATATAAACTTTTCTTCATTCTACTAAGTACTATCATACGCAGTGAATTCAGATATATCACATGATTTTGAATGGTTCTCCGGTGACATGTGATTACGTCAAATTTAAGATGGATCACATTATTTCCATATTACTGAAATTAGTGTATATAACCGTAAACAAATTTTGTATTCATCCATTTTTGCACAAAGATCTATTAGCTATTGCACAAGAAGCCTAAAATTTGTAAAACTAACTAAATTATGACAGCACCTCATTTGCCAAGATTGTCGTACAATTCCCGATTTTTTTTTTCGTAGCTGAATTTATGAAAATTATAGATAACATGTTTTTTATTGAAATTATTTATTTTTATTACAAATCAAATATTAAGTTACAATAGATGTAATGAAATATTGCATTCAATAATGTGAAAAGTTAAAGTTTTAAAAGAGTATCATAAGTAAATCTAAATAAACTAGTGAATAATTTTACAATTATTTGACTGAGACGTGATTATTAGTATGTGATTATTAGTATTGAAAGTAAATAGCCAGCAGTATAAGTAAATAATGTGCAGTGTAAATAGTAATTGGATAGTAATCAGTTCACTGTGTAGAATGCATAAGCTGCATCTTCAATTTTAAATTCGCCAAACAATTTGTAGTTTAATATTTATTGTCTTTATTTTATTTTTAGCACTTTCCAACAAAGTTGAAAAGTGCTTATGCATTCGGTTTGTCTGTCCGTCTGGCCGGATGGCCGTCTGTCCGTCTGTCCGTCTGGCCGTCTGTCCGGATGACCGTCTGTCCTCGCTCTAACTCCCGTAAATATACTCGGATTGATATGAAATTTTTATACGTTATTGAGGTTTACCCTAGCACGAACCCTATTGAAAATGAAGTTTCTACCATGATTAGTTTATCTACAGGGCGAATCAAAAGTTTCCCATTACATTACGGCCTATGGAGAAAAATCGTTAATATACTCGGATTGCCATAAAATTTTATGACGTTATTGAGGTTTACCCTAGCACGAACTCTACTGAAAATGAAGTATCTACCATGTTTAGTTTATCTACAGAGAGAATCAAAAGTTTCCCATTACATTACGGCCTATGGGGAAAAATCGTTAATATACTCGGATTGCCATGGAATTTCAGGACGTTATTGACGTTTACCCTAGCACGAACCCTACTAAAAATGAAGTTTCTATTATGATTAGTTTATTTACAGAGCGAATCAAAAGTTTTTCATTACATTACGGCGCATGGGGAAAAATCGTTAATATACTCGGATTGCCATGAAATTTTAGGACGTTATTGACGTTTACCCTAGCACAAGTCCTATCGGAAATGAAGTTTCTACCATGATTAGTTTAGCTACAGGGCGAATCAAAAGTTTCCTATTACATTACGGCCTATGGTTCCTATTACATTACCTCGTTTCAAAGGAATTTTAAAGATGTTATACCCTGTCAAACATATTAAAATATGCATTCTATAAAATATAGGGTGAAAATGTAGCTATTATTCATTTACAGGGCCATACGAAAGAATTCCATTAGATAATGGTAAAAGGGGGAATTGTGTGTGACATATTTTAAACATATTAAGCTTTTTCATGTATAATAAAATTGACGTATGTCACTGAAGCTTAATATAAATTATACTCTACTATCTTGCATAATATGGAGTACATAGCATTTACAGGGTCATACAAAAGATTTCAAATAGTATATTCTTTCTGAAGTACCGTATATGTATGTGTCAGATTATGGCTGATGGAGAATGAAATGCATTTTAATTATGATATTCACGTTTATATTTCGCTAAATATATGCACATTATATGGTGTGTATAAATGTTATAGATGATATATAGGGCTACCCAAAAGGGCTCACCAACGTTACTGAATATGAGCGTAAATTATTTAAACGTGGTTCTTAAATAAGCTATGCATTTTTACGCTGAGCTGCAATCAATTTACTGAGAAATGTTTGCAGAATATAGATAAAGGGATATACAGGGCCACGCAAAGAATTCGGTACATGGATGCCTATGAATGATGATTTATGAGAATGTGATTTCAGTTGTTTTAAAAGTGTTTTAGTTTACAATAAATTTTACCCTAATGCTGACGTGTAATAAAGGTACAATGTAAACTACAGGGCTGAGCAAAAGTATTCAAGTATGTTTCCATCTAATAGTATGAATTGCTGAAAAAGACATTTCAAGCTACTGGGTATTTTCTTGCTAAGCTAAATTTTCCCATTATATGAACTGACATATGAAAAACAGGGCTATTCTAATGTACTGGAATACATATTTGGTATATTTGGCTATACACTATTATTTCCCTAAATAACAAAATTTTGTTAAAGATTTCATTAAGTGTTGGAAAGTGCTTCATAATCTATGCTTAACGCATGATTTTTCTTACTTGTTTAATTTTTTTAATCGATGACATTTGTCGGGTAAGGTCTTATTACGTATTTTTTTCATTAAATATGTTACAATTGTTCGGCTTAATTTATGTTTAAGCGTTTTGCTTTTAAGAATACTTTACAACATTATGAATGAAAATACATAAGTTTATACATTTTTTACGGTAAAATATATAAAAGAACAATGCTTTAGAAAATTGGAACAATGTTTAAGAAATTTAAATTCGCTTTCTACTAATTCAAAACTCACTTAAATATACTCAGAAACATGCGGTTCAACTTTCTATAAATGTTTACGTTTTATAAGATGTATAACTTACATTTCTCCGGTAGCTTCCTGATGTAATTATTAAAAATTAACTCATTAAATCAGAAATTTCTTCATAGACTGAAAGACTAAACAGCATCATGCGCCTCAAGACAGATTTAATTTTATTATAACATTTGAAATTTCCTCGGTGCTTTACATTTGACATTGACAGTCGCTCAAGACATAAAAAAGCAGCATTTTCTAAGCAAAGTCGAAAATTTCATTTCTCATTAACTAATGAGATTTTATTAAATATTTATTCTGTGAGTTGACTAGTGAAATATAAACAGAAACTGATTATAAAGTTTTTATTGATGTTGTTTGCGGAGTAACTGTAAATAAAACTAACAATTTGAGTAGATTCAGAATTATATTCAATCCTTAGAAAACATCGAATGATAAATTAAATTAATAAAGGTATGGTATACAGGAGGAATTAAATACACATTTATCTTTCACACTAGTTTATTACAAATACGAGCACTTGTGTACATAGTTACATTCATTATTTACAACCTTTACGTTTTTCACCTACCTAGACACAATGAATTATCATTATAAAAAATAATAAATCTATAATTATGCTAAAACATTTCTGTACTCCACTACAAACATTTTGGCTTCTTAGAACGATTATATTAGAAACAATTTGATAATCATTTGCAAACGTTAGTATACTATCTGTTCATAAAATTGTTTTAAAGGCACTCATTATTCTTATATTTTTAACGGATTTTATTTAGATTAGAAACATTACACTATACATTCGAACAAAGTAGTTGCATTAAAATATTAAATTTAAATTAAATGATTACTGTATTTGTTTGTATTTCTGTCGGCCAATTATCTACACTGTTGGATATAGGCCCTAAGGGGTGGGATGCCCTCCGTGGGGGTCTTTCTAAGGGAACCTAACCCGTATATTTACGCAATGTTCGAAGAAAACCACGGAAAACTTCAAACGGTTTGGCCGACTGTCGCGATTGGGCTCGAACCCAGCACCTACCGTCAACCAGTTTAAAGGTCAGAACCTCGCGGCCATTGGTGGGTCCAAATTAAATGATTATGAAATCTAAAAAGTACATTTTAACACAGACATCAATTGGTATTTAAATTAGCATACACTTTTTTGGAAATTTTCGTTCTTCTAAATATCGCTCAGTTAATAATAAAACGCTTTAAAACAGATTTTTAAATACTACTTAAATGAAAAAAAAAGTATTAAAACAATTTTACGCACACTAGTAACTAATCGGATGTGATAATTCCATACCTTTTTTCTATTTCATGTTTTTTAATACTTATAAATTCGCTATCAAAGTGAAAAATCGAAATGAACATTTTGAAAATTCTAAAAGACAGAATATGAAATTTTCTGCATTAGTTCTTGAGATATGACTATAGCTGAAATTCTGTAAATCCTTCAAAATGTAAGAGAGAACCGTTCCATAATTTAAACCAAAGTGTAATCTTATATAATTTATGTCAACGTCTATTTTAATTTTAATTTTAGATAAAAATCCATAGTTACTTTTGAGATAGACCTTTTACAAAACTCGTGAAAAATCCAAAATATCAGTGACATCTATTATGATTAACGGCTAAATCTAATTTGCAACACTTCTATGTCTAGTTTTGTCTGGTGAATCGGACACTTGGCAGGATCCTGGCTCCTAAAACGTGTAAATTTGTCAAACACCGAAAAACGAAAACTTTTCTCGAATCCAACACTTTCTTCTTCTAAAAATAGAAGAAATGTATAGGAGAATGATTTGTCCAATCCATTCAAATTATATAAAAAGGGAACCAAAACTTACAAATATATAAATAAAAGTTTTCTTTATTATAAATCTTACCATACGTAATTAATTCAATGATAGCCCATGATTCTAGGTTGCCGTGGGTCTTCCTGTTAAAGACGTCCTGTTAAAGATGATGTCATCATATTTCCATACTAGCAGCTTATCTCCGCTACGGTGCCCTATTTTTCAAAACAAACCTTGAGTCAAAAGGAATATAACAATGAATATGACGTTTATAAAGTAACTAGCTGTGCTGCCCGGCGTTGCCCGGGCCTGTGATGTTATTCAGTTTTCAAATGTGTTATTTGCTTTCTAAATAACCCTTAAATTAAACTCAAATTTCTATGATTTTATATCTTTAAGTCCATTTTGTCAAAATTTATATTTTTAAAACGGAAAAATCGCGAAAAGATATTGAATTGAAAGCACATGCTGTTTGCTATTTTGTTTTCTATGTAATTTGATTTTTTGGAAATTATGTGAACCGAGAGCGAACGAAACCGCGACGGAATATTCAGGTTTTTATTGAATTCGTAAAAATTTTCACACATTTTATTTTGTAAAAAAAGAATTCTATCTATACGAAAGTTCCAAATTTTATTAAAGTAATGTAAATCTGGGTTATTGAAAGGCTCTAAAAAGATTGTGCTAAAATATGGGCATCTAGTTACTTTTAGCCGGGATGTAATTCGTGTTTGTCGGTGTATTTGAACGGGTTAAATCTCATATTTTTTTTTAAACAAATTGCAACAAAAATTATGAGAATGTTTTAGCTTTAAGAAAATATTTTCGGTTTGTCAGGATGTATATATAATTTCGCCCTCAAAGGCGAAACCGCAATGAAACGATCTGGTTTTTATCGCTTTCCTCAAATTTTTCGCACTTTTTATTTTGTAAAAATTATTTCTACTTGTCCGAACGTTTTAAAAATTTTTAAGAAGGTGTAAATTTGATCTATTTAGATGCTTTTAAAAGTTTGGGCTGAAATATGTACGCTTAGATACTTTTAGCGAAGAAAAAATATTCTATTCGTGAGTCGCAAAGTGCCTCCTTTTGCCGGTGTATTTCAAAGGGTTAAATCTTATATTTTAAAAACCGATTGCATCATAGATTATTAAAATGTTTTTAAGCTTTAAGAATATGTTTTTGGTTTACCGGTACTTATAGAATTGCGTTTTGCTAAGTCAAAATCGCAATGAAAACGATCTGTTTTTTATTGATTTCATCAAATTTTTCGCACGTTTTATTTTGTAAAAAATATTTCTGTCTGTCTGAACGTGTCGAATTTTTTGTAGGGAGTATAAATTTGGTCTATAGAGAAGATTTTAAAAGATTGAGTTAAAATATGCACGATAAGATAATTTTAGCATGAAAAAAATACCCTATCTGCGAGTCGCAAAATGACCTTCTTTTGCCAGTGTATTTGAAAGGGTTAAAATCCAAATATTTTAAAACCAATTACACCATCAGTCAGAAGAAAGTTGCAACTTTAAGATCTTTTTCTTGGTTTGTTTATATCGTAAAATTTACGCTCTGGAGGGGCATTGACTAAAGGGAGAAAAATAGTTTTGGAAAAAACGACCATTTTTGAATATTTGTTTTCAAAGGGTTAACTGCAACATTTTTTTCGAATTGATTATTGCATTTGAGACCTAAAAATATGATCTTTCGAAATATGTCTCTTTAGTTTAACTACGTCGAGCAGTTTGGTTGATTTGGATTTAAATAAAATGATCCAAAAACAGAAATAAACGGGGGAAAAAGGTTCTTCCTCCGATTAGATGCGTAATTGAGTTTCTGCGCATGTGCAAACGTTTTCTTTCCCAGAACATTTAAAAAATGACTTTTTGATGAGAGTGAGTTCCACTTCATAAATAATATCTATGAAACTAATCAAAAAATTAAAATTCTGAGCCTCAGGTGCATCAGGAGAGGTATTGGGCTACTATCAAAAACATTTTGAGCTTCGTACGTGCTGTAGATTTTGCTAGCCATCGCAGACACACACACACACACACGCAGAGAGACAGAGCGTTTTGTTCTTTTGTTAGTATAGATGTGGATCCCTGCCTGTGATATATTTTCTGATTTCGGGAAATAAGATAAATGCCACCGTGGATTATATTTTCTAATATGTTAAACAACATTTGAGTTATATGAGTTTATACTCCAGATTCTTCCTGAATAACTCAGTTGGTAGAGCATTGAAAGCTTCAGCAAAGAGATCCTGGTTCAAACATTTTTCGCCCAGATAGAAAATTACAGGGCATCTGAATTTTTTACATATATAATTGTGTTAAAATTAATGTAGTCTAAAATTTAAGTTA
Source organism: Maratus speculifer (assembly GCA_964019185.1). NCBI lineage: Eukaryota > Metazoa > Arthropoda > Arachnida > Araneae > Salticidae > Maratus > Maratus speculifer. The sequence goes on from OZ025290.1 coordinate 165,662,978, forward strand.
TTATGCGCTAACTATTTTAGTTAATTCATTACAATAAAACTTAGTAGGAAAATGGAATCGTTATGACAAAAGGAATCAAAATACCTTTTGTGACTACACTACTGAAATTTAGTACATTACAATGATTGTAAAGATTGTACGTAGCATTGAAATAATGTTATTAAGATTCCTTCTCGTTTGGTAACTTTTGAATTCCAGGCTTTTCGGTTTTGCGATATGTGTGATTCTGGTAATTTAAATACCATTTCACTCTCCGTTCTGTTACATTTCGTAAAACGCAAGTCTGCGACAGTTTTTTATCTTTCGATTCTAGTAGAAAAACAAGTTGGAAATTGCACATGAAGCGTAGCAAATGAGGTGCGGTTGTACGATAACGAAGTTTTTAAACTATTCAGAGCTTGCTGTTATAGAAGTCCCCAAACAATGTTTTCCCGCATAGCGGTTTGTACTGGAATACTTTTGTGTAACCCTGTAGTTTAATAATAAATATTATTTGCATCACAGATACTACATAATATATATTTTAATGTATTTATACTTCATAGGTTCATTTTAATTCTATTATATTCGAAAGAGTTTAACATCATTAAAATGCACTTGAAACTGTTTTCCCTATTAATTTTAATGTAAGGAAAGCTTTTGATTGTCCCTCTAATTAAAACTATTCATCCGATTTTCATTAAATTCAAAATGACTTGACAAAATTACGCTAAAATTACATATTTTAAATAACCTGCGATTTGGTTGCATAGTTTTTACTTTGTTATATGCTGGCAGACAGACGGACGGACGAACTGACAGACTGAACGACGAATATAGGTGCTAGCTATTTGTATAATCACGGACTCACCTAAAATTATTCAGATCTTGATATAATAGTACACAGTATTTTGGCTACAGTATAGTTGCTAAAATTTTTTATGCGTCCTTGCAAATCCTATCTGCTTTCTTTTATATAGGAAATATCTTGTAGTATTCCTCAGAACATATATCAATCTCATAAAATATTAAATAGTCAATTACAATTAAAACACGCACAAAAAAATGTTCTCCCAATACCATTATGTAATAGAATACTTTTGTATGGCCTTGTAAATCAATAACGAACTTTTTTTGCACCACAGATTGTGAAAAATGTATATTATTATACGTACTTCATAGATGTATAACAATTTATCATGTTCGAATGAGTGTAACACCATTAAAATGCATTTGAAACTTTTTCCCCATTGACCGTAATGCAACGGAATACTTTTGATTGTCCCTGTGTATCCGATTTTCACAAAATTGGAAATGACTCGATAAAATTGTGTAATAATTATATATTTTAAATTTCAAACGGTTCAGTTGGGTAGTTTTTGCGTTGCTGTATGCGAGCGGACGGACGGACATACAGACGAACTGATAGGCGGACGGATAGATGGACGGCCTAAACGACAACTATAGGTGCTACGTATTTACATAATTACGAACGCACTTAAAAAGCACTGAAATTTAATAGCACTAAATAAGACTGTAGATTCCATCATCAATTAAAATGATGTACGACGAGAATTTAACAAGTTCTTCAGTAGACAAAAAGGATGGGACTTTCTCGTGATGTAGGGCGCGTTTTGTTTCAATCGAACAAAGAATAACGCTTTTCTTAACGGTCGAAATTGTTTTATGGACTATCAAAATAACCTTAAAAGCAATATGCTTTCAATTAGGAAAAGGTAAAGGTAAAGGTTCTTAGGAAAGGTAAAATTAAAATCCCAGCAGACAATGCGCCACTTGAGAATAATAAGGTCCTATCTGTGTTTTTGAAAAAAATTGACTTACCGATATAAAAATGTTCTATTTGTATCTATGAAGGCATTTCTGAATTGAAATAATGCCATATTATAATTGTAAGTTGATATGTAACATCATTTTGATGCAAAATTTTTTTTCATGGATACAAATAGAACCTATTTATATCAATGAGTCATTTTTTTCTAAAACACAGATAGACCTTTATTATTCTCAATTGACTAATGGTGTCTGCTCACACCTACCTCTCAATAAAAGATTAATTTACGCAGAATCTAGTGACTATTAGTAACGGACCAGCCGTCCAGACCTAAATCCAATTGAAATCCTTTGAAGAGTACTTGCACGAGATGTTTTTACTCATGAATATCAATTTTCTATATTCAGAAATTAAAGAGACAAGTAATACAGAAGCGGTTGGTTCTTTTGAGAGCCACGCATTCTCCAAACACTAGTTTGAAACATATTTAATAAGGTTATCAAGATAGTTCACTGGAACGATAAAAAATTTGAATTTAAATGCAAAATAATCGAAAAGTCTATACATATTTGATACAATTCATTTTTATTATGATTTTTCTTAGAAAATTACTGTAAAACCTATATTGTATTTCTTTTGGTGTAATATTTTTTTTTTTTTTTTTTTTTTTACGATTTCATATGATTATTACCTTTCAGTGATTAGGGATTCATTTTTTTGGACTGTTATTTCAAAAAGTCGCCTGTCAATAAACTTTTGAGACAAACTATTTAATCATTACAAATTTTGCATTCAAGCATTTTCGTAAGCCAACAGAATATTTTTAAAATTTTCTGAATACTTATAAAACTAGTTACAGCACAAATGCGCCTAATTTGCCAAATTTGACCTACAATTTCCGACTTGTTCAGTTATTTATAAATATGATTATATTTTCTAGATACATAAAAATATATAAAAAACATATGCTCGTGATTTATTTTTACTTCAGACAGTCTTACATTGTGAAGTAGACGCATCATATAGAATACAAATGAAAATAATTCTTGTTTATATCAAGAAAAGAAATTGCGAATTTTTTCGTAGACGTGTTATATCATTTCTGTATATATTAGAATTTTAAAATCGTACTTTTGTCTAAATATGTAGAAATTGGAATATTTTTAAAAATATATCATTGTGAAAAGAAAAAAGAGAATCCATATTATGATTCCGAATACTTTCCTAAAGAAGATGAGAAATGAATTATTCAATATCTACTCGATCTATCTTTTTCTTTTGTGTGTGTGTAAGCATATTTTTGTACACAGATACATGAATGTGTATAAATTATTTTTTCAATGATGTGCCACTAAAATAACGTCTATGAAATATAAACATGAAATAATCTATCCACTAGTTAAAATTTTTAAATGTTACATATTTAAAATTTATACGTTTTGGGTTGCGGTACTTAAAAAGAGAAATCTAATATATTTTAATATTATATGTGTATATCTCTCTTGTCCTGTTGCAGTCATTTGTTATCGAAGCATAGGAGCTCCACCAGCGGCCTAAAGGATGTGCTTTTAAAACTAATGGACGGCAGGTGAAAGATTCGAAATAAATCGCGCAAATTAGGCTAATTATTCGGGGTTTCCGTAGTTTTCATCAAACCTTGAATTTCCTTGCGTAAAAATGGGTCAGAATATCTTAGAAAGATCTCACATAGAGGTACTCCCTCCCTGCGGACCTATATCTCTTGCGTTGATATTTAGCCGTCATAAACATAATTTATTAATCAATCAAAAACTAGGAAAAGAAAGGCGTATTAAACATAGTACAGTTATAAAGCATACTGGCACACATATTTATAGATAAATGCCCTTTCGCACACTCTCTCTCACACACATATATACATGCACAATAAGGGTAAAAGTGACCGGCCACTTGCGATTTTTAACGTTTTGTTAAATATCTAGAAAAATACATGAGTATTTAAAATCCTTAAATGACTTTAAATAGCATTTTTAAAGACACTCTTACCTCACACTGGTGTTTAGATTATCGGTGGTTTATGCTAGATGTCTTCGGATAGTCGACTTTTATGTTTCTTTACGATTGATTTAATATGAGAATGTATCCTGATCTTTGTACTTTGATATTTGGTCACTTTATTTTAAGTGAATTGTATTTCCAATACTTTTTGTGGAATCAGGAAAAGGCAGTAAGTGCAGAGCGGTTAAATTAGCACACACATCAGTAGACAGATAAGGTCACTCTTCAGAAAAAGCAAATTGTTAATGAATGCAGTGGGATATTTTGAAAAGCCCACATAGACTTAAAATAGCACTATACGCCATCAAAAACTATCGGTCATCTAAGAAATTTATAGATGTCACGGCATTGAAATATACTGACATTGACATGAATTCACTTGTAAAATAACAGAATACATTAAATTTCTCTTTTGAACAAATTTAATTGAACAAATGCTAAAAATATTTTATTCATCTTATGTGTCCGTTATTGCTTTCCTTATTATTTTTCATTGAAAGTCAACAAAAAGAAAATTTGTCGGCGAAAAAAATGCAATAAAATAAATAATAAAATAGAATAATAGAAATTGGGTGGGCTGAGAGAGCAAATTATGTGGAATCGAACCCCCTGTGCCCATATAAGTTGGCGCCGCTGAATCTAACAATCAAGGAATTTGAATTCGTTAAACACAGAAATACGTTCTTAAGAGATCTTGTACCGTTTAAAGGGGACGCACTGAGAAAAAAATATGGTTCTGGTATCTAGAATTTAAATTGCGAGTCTAGAAAAACACTTACGTGACATTTTTATAAATTATACTTGTCTTTAGAAATTTCTAGAACATCCCTTGGAAGTCTAAAGTGTTTTCTTATATTCTCGCTGTCAAACTTATTTAATTATCTCCTAAAATTGATGCGGACGCAAAAGGTCAGTTTAAGTAAAAAGAATTCAAGTTTATGAAACCATTCCAGAAATCAACCAATAATTCCTCCCCAAGATCGCTGCTCAAATCATGATTCTACCGTTTCTGTACCTGTGTGTTTCGACAGTGTTGAATTGATGGTATCAAGTCCATTGTTCTCTCTATGTCAGAAGACGTCCTGAATCGCTCTCCAGTGTGAGTCTGGACTCGTTTGTGAAAAGTACAGAAGACTACTGTTGTCTGGTCCAGGAGACATGTTCACTTGTCCAACATAAGCGAGCTTTTTTCTCTCATCTGTTGAGGGGGACACATACAACTGGTCACCTTGTATAAAAACCTCCATTGTGAAGATGTCTTCGCACCGTAGTAGCGGAGATTCTCGTCTTTGCTGCTGCAAAGTGGTTTGCAATGAGTTGCCGCACAGTAGTGCGTCTTCTCTTTCGCTCGAAAGAGCTAGAAACGGGTCTTCTGCAGGTGTTGTAATACGTGGGCCGCCTAGAACATGTCTTTTGACACAGAATCTTCGGATTTATACTGATCCCAGTATCATTGGACTACACTGCGTGACACATCGTGCCGTCCAGCAGTATCGGCCTGTGACAACATCATTTCCATCCATCCTACCTCTCGCCACCTTAATGAATCTGGCAAACGACTTCTAGACATTTTTAGACTATACTGGAACAAAACTGACAACGATAGTTCAAATACAACAAAACTTACACGCGAAATTACAAAACCTTTGTAATTGCATATTTTTCTCGAAATTCGCAAAAATTCTTTTCTATTGTACAAAATAAAAGTGATAGCTGTAATTTTTGAGTAAGCTTATTTTAAAGCTTATTATTATCATTCATATGAATAATGACGTTTAATTTGACTGCCATTTGTTTTCTGGTTAGCTTCGAAAAACTTGTTGTACCTTAACTTTTGGATCCAGTGTATTTTGTTTTAAAACATCTAGTTGACATTTTTTATATGCAATTGCTTTTTGCTTTAAGCTTAGAAAAATCACAGGTTACAAAAATAAAATCATACCAATGCCTCAACTACAACAACAGCACATACTAAAGGTATAGATAAACTTATAAAATATTTGTAATATTTTGTGTCTAATATATTAATAGGTAAAGTCTAAAATTAATTTTTAAGTGTTTCTACTCCAGCGTGTTTTTTCGACAAATAAGTGCATGAAATAAAATAATTGACAGAGCAAACATAAATAGAAAAGCAATTTTGCCTAGTTCAATATTGATAACAATACAAGTTATCTGTAAACATATCTTTCTGTACTCCGCAAATTCATAATATTTCTTTTTAAATGTAAGAAAATAAAGTATGACTATTTCTTGAAATGCAGAACCTAATTAGCTTCTCAAAAGGTGCGCTTAATGAAACATGATATCATATGTCTATGAAATAAAAATTACAAAGTATCAATGTATGTACCGTAAATATAATAATTCAGCAACAGTTATTCATAAAAAGAAATTATTCCTCCAAATTTTCTTTGAAGTTTACGAATTTCATTTGCAATAAGGAGTTTCTTTTAGTTAAAGATGGCTTCGTTGTAAATTTTACATTTTTTTTTATTTCCTATAGAATAGCACGCTTTCAATAATATTTATACTGTATCTTTATTTAAAAATGCATTATTTAAACAATTTCATGTCATTTGTTAAAAAATAACATAAATACTTTGCATTTATAAACATGTAAATATTTTATAAAGATGCGTTGAGATAAAATTAAAAAGAAGCAAAATTAAAAAAAGAAGAAGTAAAATTAAAAAAGAATAAGTAAAATTAAAAAAGAAGATTTTGCATTTTTTGAGAACGTGAGAGAGATAAGTTAAAAAAGAAACTAAATATTTTTTCTCAAAAACATTTTTTTTCTCACAATTAAACTTTCAGTATAGATATAGGGTAGGTTTTATTTTATTTTCGTATTATATGTGAGACTTTTATAGGGTAAATAGTGAAAATATTAATACATTTAGTCAATTAATCGAGATATAACACTTTAGTTAATTTTACATTGTAATGAAAATCCTGAATTTCCAGTACTTAATACTTTTCTCATATAGTAATTCATTTGAATCAATGTTTTTTTCTCTAATTCTGACAAATAAATATATTATTTAGAAGAAAAGCTTGTCTAAATATTATTATTTGGACTTTTATTATGTTGTTTTTTTCTTGCCTTTTGCATGTAATACATTAATTTTTTCAATGTTTGCTTTATACATTTTATATTTACGTACAAATAAACTTCCCAATTGGTTGCTTTTTTAAAACTTATATTTGCGATTCTTTTTCTAACAGTTCTAAGTTAAACTAGTGGGTAAATGTGATCCATATCATACAGCTTTAATATTTCTTCCGAAACAGCTTATCATTTAATTATTAAATTTAAATTGTTCACATTAAATTCTGATATAGACGCTAGCACCAATAAACTTAATTTAAAAGTAATTATAAAATGTAGCTACTTATTTAAAAAACTTACTTAGTTTATACGAAATAAAAAAAAATGTTCAAATAAAATTATTCAAATAAACTCCAAATTTCCATTTTTTTTGAAAATCCAAAATAAAAAAATAGCAAAAATTAATTTTTTTTTTTAATTTAAAAAAAAAAAAAAAAAAAAAAAACGAACTTTAAAAGGTTGAGTCATAAACCGCATTAATTTTTCAAAATAGAAAGTAAATTGAATTTCAAAAAATATTACGAATTTTATCGATTACGAGGTGGAACCCGTCGAAATTCGACGAAAGAAAATCTTCATTGATTCATTATAAATCTAAATGATCTAGTGCTTCATTGATTTATTATAAATCTAAAGAATTAGTTACAGTAAAAAATACATCTTATATTGGTCCGTCTATTTCTCAAACTAATATTATTTTAAGGTAAAAAAAAATACTATAAAACTCAATTATCCCAATTATTAAACAAAATGAAACCGAAATTCCCCGGATTTTAAAACGGACAATATTTTTAAATTAGTATAAAATATTTTATTTTTATTTTTAGAGAAAATGGAATGATTCTGCTGCCACAATTACAAAATTAGTACTAAAAATTATTAAAAAAGATTAATAACTCAAAAATAAATTGAAATACAACTTTTAAATAAATTGCATTTAAAACTACCTTTTTTTCTTTGTACGACGGTGTAAAAATTTAAAATGTACGATATTTAGAAGTGTAAAATTGGTAGTATGGAATTGCAAAACCGAAATTGCATGGAAAATTGTTGTGTATTTTATTTATTTATTTATTTATTTCAATTTTAAAAGAAAATGGAGAGATTCTGTTGCCACAATTAAAAAATTTTTACTAAAAAGTATTAAAAAATTAATATCTTAAAAAATAAATTGAGATACAGTTTACAAAAAAATTAGGAAAAGGAGTGAGACGAATAATAATTTCTTTAGACAGATGGACTAAATGCTAAAAAAATAAACTTAAAAAAAATAATAAGCGACATTAAAAAATGCACTAAAAAATTAAATACCCTTTTTAATTTCTCGAATGACTAAAATATATCCGATAATGACAGAGCAGATATGATGTGTCAGCATAAAAGCGTTAAATTTAATTTATACAAGTTATTATCCATCAAACACGGATTTTCGAGGAAATTTCTTGTGCAAGAGATGAATTAAAATATTTACGATTTAATTTGCGAATATACAAATAGATTATATTGCTGTTAGCGAAACAAGATAGACCAGTCAGAACCTTGTATTTTTGCAAAAAGTGAAAAGTTCGCAAAAATACCGGTTTTTTATAAGTCAATCTCGTGGTACTAACAATCAAAAATCTATCTGAATCCTGGCCTATATATTAATCATTTTCATTGGTCAAACTAGAAATATCCAATGCAAGCAGATCCGCCGCAAGCTAACTTATTATGCCCCTAAAAAATCTATTTTATATTGATAGAAAAACTCTTAAACTGAATTATTTCAACCAAAATGCGGAAGGAGAGTAATAAAATAACTTTAAATACTTTTTTTAGCACTTTCCAACAAAATTGAAAAGTGCTTAAGCATTCGGTTTGTCTGTCCGTCTGTCCGTCTTTCCGCGCTCTAACTCACGTAAATGTACTCGGATTGCCATGAAATTTTAGGACGTTATTGACGTTTATCCTAGCACAAATCCTATTGAAAATGAAGTTTCTACCATGATTAGTTTATCTACAAGGAGAATTAAATTTCCCATTACATTATGGCCTATGGGGAAAAATCGTTTCAAAAAAATTTTAAAGGTTTTATACCCTATCAAACATATCAGAATTCATATGCATTTACGAAGTGCATTAAAATGTGCATTCTATAAAATATGCGGTGAAAATACAGCTATTATTCATTTACAGGGCCACACAAAAGTATTCCATTAGATAATGGTAAAAGGGGGATATGTGTGTGACCCATTTTAAATATATTAAACTGTTTCATGTATAATAAAATTGCTGTATTCACTGAGGCTAGTATGAATTATACGATACTGTGCTTTGCCCAATATGAAGTACATAGTATTTACAGGAACACACAAAAGATTTCAAATAGTACATTCTTTCCGATGTACTGTATATATATATCCCATGATGGCCGATGGGTGGATTAAATGCGTTTTAATTATGATATGCGTGTATAAGTTTCACATTATATGGTGTGTATAAATGCTCTAGTTAATATACAGGGCTACCCAATAAAGCTCACCAACGTTACTAAATATGAGCGTAAATTACTTAGAGGTGGTTCTTAAATAAGCTATGCATTTGTACGCTGAACTGTATTAAATTTACTAAGAAATGTTGGCAGAATATATATAAAATGATACATAGGGCCACACAAAAAATTGGGTACATAGACGCCTATGAATGATAATTTATGAGAATGTGATTTCAGTTGTTTTAAGAGTGTTTTAGTTTTTAAAAAAATTTAGCTTAATACTGATGTGCAATAAAGGTACCAGCCAGGTAAACTACAAGGCTGAACGAAGTATTCAAGTATGGTTCCATCTATTAATATAAATTGCTGGAAGAGAAATTTCAATCTACTAGGCATTTTTATTGATAAAATAAATTTTCCCATTATATATTATGTTGTGTTTAATAAGTTGACAGATCAAATACAGGGCTGTTCAATAGTACTGGAATATATATTTGGCTTTATACCCTTATTTCCCTAAATAACGAAGTTTTGTTAAAGATTTCATGAAGCGCTGGAATGTGCTTCATAATCTATGCTTAACGCATGATTTTTCTTACTTGTTTTCTTTATAGTGCTTATAAATCACTGCTTAATCTGCGGTCAAATTTCAGTAAATCTATATAGTTTATGCCAAGAAAAATTAATAGTTATAGCTTGGAACTCTAATTTTGTTTGGCCAATTAAACATTGATATATAAAAAAATAACGTAAAAAACCTTCTTAATCAGCTGAAAATATTTTCAAAAGGTTTTCAAACTTTCACTTTTTTATTAAAATATTATTTCCTTATACTTAAAAAACTTTATTGAAACGCAGTTACGACACGTTCAGAAAAAACATTTTTTGCCTAACAATAATTTATTTTAAAATCTGCAACAGCATTTTGAATTCAAATGTATGAAAAGTTCGATTTATGCCAAATTGCAAAAATATTTAGACTATTATTCAGTTCTTATTTATTTCTTTGTTGTTAGAAATTTCGGAAAACAGCTCGCATCTGCTAAAACATTTGAGTATTTTGAATATTTTGTTTTGAAATAAATGACTTCAAATAAGAAAAATGTGCATGTTTATTTTGCTTTCGACTGAATAGCAGCTAAGCGGAGATATAAATTATTCATAGTACTTTCGTGTTTAAAATTTTTCTTTTTGAATGCTTTGCAAACAGTAAATACTTTGTAATGATTCAGAATTTTATATATTTAAATATAATAATATAGTATAAGTTGTTTAATAAATCACCAGAATAACATTTTTTACAAGCTTCCAATTTGTCTTTAACCTTTTTAGAAATTTTTTATCCAGATAATAATAATAGCAATTAGTTTTATTTAGAGTATATTGATAAAAGTTGCTCACATGGTTTCAAAAAGTATTCACAAAAATTAATAGTTTACGAATTATGAAATAAATAGTTAACAACAAGCCAATATAAATGATCTCAAGACTCAAAAATTTGGAAATAAGGAAAAATTAATAAACATTTTCAACATTTAATACCGTAAAATGCGTATAATTTTAAAACACAATTTCTATTGGGATGAAAGATGTAAATATACATTCTTTAATTTCATGTGTTTAAAAAATTACAATTTTCAGAATTAGCACTTAATAGGGGGCTCTAAATTGTCAGATATTTGACAAACAGAAGATTAGTATAGCAGCTTATCGCAGGTTCACACATACATTTTATAACTAGAATGAAAATTTTGGTTTTCTAACTATACTTTAGATTGTTATAATTAAATTGAACTAAATTATACTTATAGCTTTTTATTTATTTAAATGCAAAATGTTACATTTATCTAATGCAATATTTTAAAGTTTTCAACAGAATAATAATCTACACTGTTAAAAATTTGGAGTAAACTGTTCAATCACTCAACGGTTTTTTGAAAGAAAAACGGTTAAATAACTGTATTATAACTAAATTCTAACCGTAAAATGGTTAATAATATGATGAGAAAAACGTTAAGTTTCAGTTCTGTAACCGTTTTCCATAGAAAAGATCAAATGACAGGACAATATTCTGCAAATTTTTCGCAGTGTAAAATAATGTATATTTTTTGAACTATAAAAAGGAAATTGTAGATTCACATTATAAAGAGTAACATAAAACATATTTTTAAAAAATTCCATGATAAAAATACTCGCAAGTTTTTGAGATACTGTCCACTTTATGCATAAGAACGTCATTTGGTGAAAACAGACTTTAAAATTTCGAAAACGCCACTTTATCTACCGAGTAGGTATACTTCTAAACACCATACCTTCAGTTTTTTAAGAATTTAAAAGAAACAATTACATCAGAATTTTCAGAAAAAATACAAATTCATAACCTAAAAAATATAGAACTTTGAAATTTCTGGCATTGCGTCCTGAGACCTCTTAATATTTAAATATATGTTCTAGTCAACAGATATGACACATTTTACCTTCCTAAAAAACGTTTTTATTCACATAAAGATGGAATTCAAGAAAAAATAACTTTATTCATAACATTGTAGAGCATTAAATATTACGTTCACATGTGTGACATTTGAAGTTATACGACATGAGATGATGATAACAATTTCAGAATTTAAATGTAAATTAGTACATAAATTTTAAGACTTTTGGCCTCAATTTCGCCAATCTTGAAAATCTGCCAAATACTCTTTGAAACTTACGAATTGAAAAAATAACGGGATTTCATTGTGCGCCAATATAGTCGATATGGCTGTGAAACTGCATTAATGCAACATTTTAAAAGCCAAAAATCAGAAATTAACTTTTAATTATTAAGGCGGAGGAAAAGCAAGGCTATCTAAGCGAAGGAAATTATTCTTTCCATTGTCTTTTGCTTACATGTAAGGAAAATGTATTATATACTACGAAAATTACATAATAAAAATTTTGAAACCAGGCTAAATGTGTACCAAATCTAATTTCTCAAGTAACATCATCAAAGCTCGATATTTCATAATACTAAATTTAATCAATTTATTCTTCGTTGACAAGTAACTAAAGCAGTCAGTCCGGCAACTCTTTCTTTATTATAATAGTATGGATTAAAATAATTTTTTAATAAGTTCTTCTCATTAAATATGTGTGAACTGCTCTTTTTCCACATAATTGGTTCAGTATTTCTATATATTTGTATGAATCTGTTACAAAATATATTGCAGACAAGTTTTTTGTTTTAATTTATGATCAATACCCTGCTTTGTTTATAGTTTTAAAAATTAATTTTAGCATGTCTCAACAGACACCAAACTTATAAACAATATGTTTTTTCTTTATTTCTTTCTTTCATTTTGAGATTGCATCCAATTCATAAATGCTCTTCTTTTAACGCAGTTCAAAAAATATTCTCTTATTATCAAAAGAGTACTTTATTTGTTTTTTAACAATAAAATTGAAATAAAAATTCAGGCAGGAAAATGTAAATTCCTCCATAATTTAATTAATGGAAACGTAAACACTGCATTTATTTTACAGATTTTAAAGATCACAAACTTTTTTTTAATTTATGAAAAATACCACAGTTTTTTCATAGTTTTTAAATTTCATTTTAGTATTTCATCGCAGATATAGAGCTTGCAAATAATATGCTTTTTTTTCTCATTGAGATTGCATCCCCTTTCAGAATTATTCTTCTTTTAACGTTGTCCAGAACATTTTTTCGAATTATCGAAATAATGCTTCAGTTGTTTTTAAACAAAAAAAAAAAAAAAAAAAAACTGAAAAACATTCAGACAGGAAAGTGTAAATTTATCCTTGATTTAGTTAATGGAAATACAAACACCATTTTACAGAATCTAATGCTCACAATCTTTTCTATAGAATCATTAAAAATTCCCAATGCTTCATTCATAGTTTTTAAAATTTCTCTTAGCACTTCACGAGACACACTTAAATTATAAAAAAATGTTTTTTAACTCTCTGAGATATTATTCTTATTCAGAATTATTTTTCCTTTTATGCCGTTCAGAACATTTTCTCATTATCAAAAGCGTACTTCAGTTGTCTTTCGAAGAATAAAATTGAAATAAACTTTTGGACAGGAATTTGTAAATTTCTTTTTAATTTAATTGATAGAAAGACAAACACCACATATATTTTTTGATTCTCATAACACAAATTACTGTTAGTTTTGAATCCACAGAGTTTTGTGTCATTCTGGCAAAAAATAATAAAATGCAAAAATGTCTGATTCATGAAATGTTTGCTAGGTAACTTATGAAACTTTCAAAATATTCGATAAAAAAAAGCTGTTAATGCACATATACAAAATTATTTTCTTTTAAGAATATATAAATTTGAATGAGGTACTTCGTTTTTCTCACAAATTATAATTTCTTTTCCATGTTAAACTATGCACCATTGTAAGATAAACTTGGTAATATATCCTACGGCACATAGAAAATTCGTCTTTCAAAATTTTTTTCGTGAAATGATCCCCCTCATCATTTAAAATTCTGTGTATTAAAAAATGTTACATTAAATAAGTATTCTTTATATGTTTATTTTTGTAAAATTTGAATATGAGACTGAAATGAGTAGATTCATTAAAGTATGTACTAAATATATGAAATAAAAAAAAGAGAAAAATCTCCCTGTTTTATTCTATGGGAACAAAAACAACATTTTTGTTCTATTAGAAAAAGAAACCTGCATTTCCATATTTGTACTAAACGTTTAAGATATGTGAAACTTTTGCCAGATAGATATTTTATGAGCTTTAAAATATGTATCTGCCAATTTTATGTTTTTGAAAGCTTTGTAATTGATGATCAAAGTATTGAAACAAATGATATTTATTTTATTTATCTGTATGTGTATTGCAGTACGTAATTAAGGTATAGATAAATATTAATTTTTTACCAATGCATTTTTTTGCAATATTAGTCTGTTTCTTTATCATCTGTTTCTTAATCAAACTTTAAGTCGAACGCGGGAGAAAATATTAAAGGTGTACCCTATTTTCTTTCATTCAACAGTTCAAAATTTTCTGCCACATTTTATAGACTCATTTTCTGCAAAACTGGTGCATTCTAAGACAAAAAATAAATTTAAAAATGAATCATAAAATAAATCGCTTGGATTTGAGTACATCCTTGTTTTAAGTACTTTCGTTTTAATCTAAGTAAATAATAAAAAACTTATATATTTCATTTGAAAGTTTAAAAAATATATTAATAGAATGATGTAGATATGTAATGAAATATTATTATCACATTTTAAAAATTTACAGAAATTTTACACGTTGTTACTAGTTGGTAAATACTGTATAAATTGTTTCATATTTAAATAATCTTTAGTCAGAGTTAATATAGTTAACAATTCCAAAAGTATGTCATTAAACATACATATTTCATCACGTTGTGTATTTTACTACACACCATGACATATAAAATAAAATAAAATAAATTACTAAAATTATGATTTTCAACAGAAATTATAGAATGATGTTACTGGTAAGATATTGACTCTTGTTAAAATCTTATAAACCATTTTTTCAAAAATGTATCCAGAAAGTAGGGTGATTCGATGGGTATTTAATAAGCAACGCGAGTTAAAAATGTGTCTCGCGCATGCGTAGGCAGAGACCATTAAAGAGACGGCACGTTTTAAGAAGCGGAATAAACCAAACGAATCCGGAATAATAAAAAAACAATAAAATGGAATGATCTACTATGCCATTTTGAATGGGACAGCCCTTACAGAATTATCAGTGGTTTTTCTAACAATTTAATGTTGATTGATATTGAACCTCTCAAGTAAACTTTAAAGTTCTTGGAATTTGTTAAATATGAGTTTTTTTTTATTTTAAGGTAAGCCATTTTCGAAAGTATAACGGTTTTAGTCACCTGTTTGTATATATTGATATGTTGTATTTTATATAATTTCAATGCAAGTTGCTAATTCATTAAGTTTAACAAAGCAAAGATAGCATAGAAGATTTGATTCAATGATTAATTTTACTCATTTTTGATTGATTTAATGACTTTTTATTTTATGAACAACTAAAATTCTATAATTTCAATCTATTGAATTTTTTAAACACTTTACCCTGCAGAAAAAAAATGTTGCAGACGCAGAAAACAAAAAAGAAATCGAAGAGAAAACAAGGCAGAAACTAGAAAAAAATAGATAAAAGCTTAGGAAAAAACGCCCTTTTTTGTAAAATATGCAAATTTGAGAAGAATAAAGGAAAATAACAAAAACCACTTGGACCTAAAACTTCCGACTCGGAAAGTGACATGTTACATTTTGTAGGCTTATCAACAGATAACTATAACGCTGGACTGTGAAAATTGGTAAATGATCAGAAAGCAACATATTTAAATGGTTTTGTATGACAGTTGTTTCTAAGGTGGATTTGTTGGAAATTGATAGTAGTCTCATGCATCAGAACTCAAAATGATAATGGGTCATAAGTTTTGAATTTAACTACTGCTTTTCTGCTGATTTTGAATAGAGTTTAATTAAAAGAAAAATACTTGTATACAGCACAAGAACTATGTTTTTTTTCCCTCAGTACTTATGAATATTCTCACTTTTCTACGTAGGGGGTATATACTTTTATAAGGTGGACTAAATATAAAGTAAACTCTTCCTAGGCCTAAACATGCTTCACTCATATGCAGATCTAAATAACACATTTTTTAACCATTTATAATCTCAAGTATGCTATTATTTTTAACCACAGTAATGTGTAAAATAGCAGACTATTTATTCATGAATTTTTAGCACCAACTGTTATGAGTTAATATAAAAATACGGTTAATAGAATTCCTATTTAATGTTAAATAATGCAATTTCTATTGACACATTCCAAAAACATACCCTTCATTTCTTTTATAAATAATTATTATAAATTCCATAAAATAAAATTAAAACTGAACATTAAATGGAATTTCAAGTACTATAATAAAACATGCTCCTTAAAACAAAATTTAAAACGAAAATGTAAATATATATATATATAATTAAATTGTTTTTATTCTGGAATTCATATGTCATGAAATGACATATAATTACATAAAATCTATACATTATTACATTTTTATATATTACATACAAATTATATATTATTACATTTTTATATATTACATAAAAATTATATATTATATTCGTTAAGTTCTTCAAAATTTTGCAATCTTACATGGAAATATTTTACTCTGTAAAAGAAAATAAATTTACGTCTTGAAATTTTCAATTGTTTTCAATTAAAATTTTCGATATCGCAAATGATCAAAATCTGGCAATTTGTAATATTCACACTTACACAAATAAAAGGATCAAGTCTCTCTAGTTTCCCCTAGACATTATCATTAAATGCTACCTGTTAAGAAATAAATGCTGAACTGACAATTTTCATTATTTAAAAATTAAAAATATTTTAACATTTGAGATTATGCAAATTATTAACATAATCCCATTCAGAAGTATGCCGATGCACACAAACAAGAATATATATTTATATACATCTACAATAACAAATGTATACATAAAACTATTCTACAGTTTTCAATAAGTCGCATATAATAAAATATTCAGAAATTTGCATCTGAAAAGAAGCAGTTGGAAGATGCGAAAAATAAATCGTATGGAAAATTCATATGTTTGAAAATTTAATATTTCTGAAATAAGGTATCTATAATTAGGAACATATTATTCTCATATTTCGAAAGCGCGTCAATGCAGATTTTCCTCTACGGAATTATAAATATTTTACATTTAAAAGAGTAGGGCAAACATCATAACATGTTGAAGTAACTTAACATTCAAAATATCCTTGAAAAATGTCATTTACGCACTGACAAATAATTAAAATTTTCAGGTTGCATCTTTGAAATCATTTATATAAAGAATTTATCTTGCTCTATAATTAAGTTTGAAAATTCTGTTTCATGAAAATGATTTGTTATTTTATAAATAAATGTATGGTTATTTTCTGAGATATATCAATATTTAACAGAATTAAAGAAAATGTGTTAATACTGCACGAAAGCGACGAAATGGATTCCAGAAAAATGCTTAGTTAAAACAATTGTTTTCAAAAAGCTATAATGTTTTGCCGTTGTCACTGTTATTGAACACTCTTACATCATTTTGATGAAAATTATTTGCTATTTGCTGAATCATTGTTATAAGAAATTTTATTCTGTTGGAAAAGTCTGTCATATCCATCGCGATTTTCAATATCAATAATATATTTACAAACCTGAGAAAGCAAAATGTTTTGGGCATTTGAAGAAGCATTTGAAAAAAAAAAAAAATAAATAAAATGTTTGTCTTTGTGACACTGATTTTAGAAAAGAAATTGAATCAATTATAGTATAATGCATGAATTATTTTTTTTAGTTTTTAATATTGGTATTGAGATTGCTGTACATTCTGAATTAAACATTTCGAGCTGCGTAACCGAATTTAGGCATGCAAATTTAGGCATGCCGAATTTAGGCAAAATAAGTTTTACTGGTTAGTACATTCAGTTTATCATGTTTGCCTACGACACATACATGTTAATCAAGAAATAGTTTGCTGAATAATTTATAGACTCCGAAAATCCTATATTACATTTTGAAAAAAACTGATAAATCTACCCTTTTTCCAATCTTTTTTTAAAGTAAGTAAAGTGAAGTGAATAGATCGACTCTCCAAAGAGAAATGAGTGTGGAAGTGAAGAGATTACCGGAGTCAGTAATTGTGGCTTTCTTTTATCTGTAGTATGCGAGAATGCATCCGAGAAAATATTGCTTTCAATTTTGAAAGTATATGTGTAGTTTTGGTTAAAAATGGTAATTCTTAAATAATAATAATAATGTAAATATTTTGCATATATTATTTTTTTGTTTAATAAACATTGTATATAAGAATTCCGTTATTAGTAGTGGTGTCATTACAGCACGTTTAATGTTTACGACAATCAGAACTGTTTTGTGATTAAATAAAAATATGTGCATGGGATCCCAGTATTTGAATTACAAAATAGAGATAAACGATTTCTTTACTTTTAGTCATGTGCTGAGATACTGTTAATTTTGTAAGAAAAATTTCAAAAACGTCAATAAAGTAGATTTAATCAGTGTTCTGTCAAGAATTCGGCGAAGAAACTGACACGGTACTTAAAGTAGCCTAGTTGAAAGATCTGCTATTGAAATCTATAGCATATCTAAATAACTAGGGAGCTCTTCCCCACATGAGCTACACTTATCAACCCCCGTTAGGACACAGCAGATTCTAAAACCATGCTTATTTGATAGTTTTTCAAATTTTTACGAAAGATTGAATTGCAAATAAAAAAACATGTAAAGCAGTATTACATCTATTGTAAACAGTTTCCCATTCATTCCCCTTTGATTGGAACATTTTAAGGTAGATTCAGCTTTATATTAAGAAATTCAATGGCTATTTTCGTCTTTGATTAAATAAGACCAGTTAAACATTTGCATGTAACCTAATGTAGAATGAATTAAGTAGACAGCATCTTTTTTTTCCAGTATCTTTGAACAGCGGCATATAAAAAGAATAGTGTAAGAAGACGTCTTACAAATTTACAAGAAGAAAGAAGAGCATCACCTATCTTAATATGGATATCTCGGGGCTACAGTCTTCTTTAAATACTTTCTATCTCTTGAAAGACAGCACTTAGATTTAGAACGCTAACACACATACACTATTCACAAATAAAGCTTTCTTTATATAATTCTCCTTGCGCACGCCACCAAACAAGACATGAACTCACTGTTTACAACCATCTTTCGAATTTTCGAACATCACTAAGATTAGATTTTTTTTAATAGAAAACTAGTGTTGCCAGATTTTATTAAGACAAAATATATTACAACTTCATTTTTAATTTAGCAGAGCTCAGGTCACCTGACAACCGGCGGTATATATTTTTTCTTTTTTTTTTCTTTTTTTTCTTTGGAATTCGCGTGTTACAATAAGACATTTTAAATGTATCGTTTTAAATTTGACGTAATTATCCCCAAAGCTTTGTCTCTCTTTTAATTATTTTGTAAAAATGCTTTTCTTGTTAGAAAGGAATTATTATTTTCCCGAAACATTTAACACCATAATATTTTAGCTCTATTTTTAGGCTTTAATTAAAACTCAAAATTTTGAACCATTTTATGTTCCACGTGCCCTTACAGAACTTCAAATTTTAACATTCTTACACTTTCTAAATTTAGGAAGCATTTCGGCGATGTTTCGTCAATATGCGAATACACTTTTCAATTCCTTTAATTTTCTGCCTCAGAAACTTCAGATTTCTAATTTAAGGGCCAATGCCTTTTATTTACCGACGCAGAAACTTCAACAATATGGAAGGATCATACATAGTATTTCAAAATAATTTACTATTTTGCCAAGATTTAATCGATGTGTGAGATATTTAGTTTACAAAATTTACTCATCATTGAATTAAACCAATTTTTATAATTATTGTAATTATATCCGTTGTATACCCTATTTAATAATATGACTAATATATTTAATAATAATCAAGTAATACATGAATAACAATTTTTAGCCTGATTTTAAAGGATTACAATGATGCGCTCACAAACAAAACAATGTGAAATAACATGTGCCTTGAATTTAAAACCAGATCTCTATTATCAATTTTGATAAAACCTTTCCTTAAATTACAGTAAATATTATAATATAAACTATTTATGCATTTTAAAATAATATCTATTATTTTTTATGCATTTAAATCGACTTATTATTCAGTCAGATTATAAATATGATTTTTAATAGCTAGATTGCATTCTCGCAATATGAATAATGAACTTAAAATTATTATTATGGTATGTAAATAAATAATAACAATGTAAAAAAAAAATGGATTACACACTCCACACATAATTGCGTTTTTTTTTTTTTTTTTTTTTTTTTTTAATTATTATTATTACATTAAGAGAAAATAAATATTTTTTTCATTAAAAGAAAAGTAATTTCGTTTTCGCGTTTATACTAATGTTTTCTTATTTTTTAATTAAAAAATAAATTGCAGATCAGATCTTAATTTTAGGTTTATAATTTTACGTATTACTATTGAATATACAGGGTGTTTTACTAAGGACCCATAACTTTAAAAATCCATAACCCGGAAAAGGTGATAGATCGAAACGTGAAACCAGTGGATTGTTTATTTAAAAAAAAATCGTAAGAATCTTAAACATAAATCAGAAAATTTAGTTAAAAACAGCGCTCATAGATGGCGCTGAGAGCGATAGGCGCTCTGTTGAGGCTGATATTGACATTACTTAGCACTGATGAGAATTAAGGAGTTTTATGCGGAATGGGTCTTCTTCGAAAGTTCACTTTTGCATTTACAATCTGATTTTGAATTCAATCCATATAATTTTGATTTTGTTGGCGTCAGTACAATAATAGACAAAAATAGTGTTTCCATAGGAACGACTCCTATAAAATTGAAATGCGAGAAACAACAACATTCTAAATATGCCTTTTATATACATTGTTGTTTCTCGCATTTTCATTTTAAAGGAGTCGTTCCTATGGAAACACGATTTTTGTCTATTATTGTGCTGACGCCTGCAAAATCAAAATTATATGGATTGAATTCAAAATCGGATTATAAAAGCAAAAGTGCATTTTTGAACAAGACCCACTCCTCATAAAACACTTTAATTCGCATTAGTGCTTAGTAAGGTCAATATCAGCTTCAACAGCGCGCATATCGCTCTCAGCACCATCTATGAGCGCTAGTTTTAACTAAAATTTCTGATTTATGTATAAGATTCTTGCGATTTTTTTAATAAACACACCATTGGTTTCATGTTTCTATCTATCACCGTTTCCGAGTTATAGATTTGTACAGTTAGGGGTCCTTTGTGTGTGAAACATCTGTGTGTGAAACACCTTGAACGTTTAATCTATTCACTACATATTAAATACACCATAAAGACCAAGTAAAAAAATTGACAAATCTATCTAAATTAAAAAATCTAGATTTAAAAAACGGTGAAATGAGCAGAAACGTTCTACATTACGATTCAGTTGCTCATGAAATTAAAAATTAACATGACTGTTACTTTTGAAACATAAATACTTGCAGAGAACATCTTCCCATATGTTTGAAATTTAATATTGTGAAAAATAAAAAAATCGGTCTTGGATTTCTGTTTCTCTAATAACGTCCGAGATAAAAGATGAAATTTAGCATGATGTTTACTTAAAATATATAAGTGAAGATGATATACCATTTCTAAAAACGTCTAATTATAAATTAACAAATTAGCGGAATGCATTCATTAAAATATTTTAAATATCCACATAAGGTATAACTCGATTAAATCTAGAAATACAACATTCTAAAAGACTTCCTATTAACCATCACATATAATAACCATAAAATAATGGAAATCTTATAAAAATGCATCAATAAACTTATTGCCCTCTTAATGTTTCTAATTTTCTTAATTGTAAAATTAATATTAGTTATCCCGAATATTCAATTTTACATTTGTGAGGCATTTTTTAGATAGGCATTTTTACTGTTCAGAATTTGAATAACGTCTATAAAAAATATTATATAAAAAATTATACGAACTAAATCCATTCCTTATGCAGCATACTAAAATCGCATACAAAAATAACTTTTGTTAGATTTTGACTGCATAAGCATAAAAGTTATAAGAGAGACTATTTTAACTGCAAAATTTAAGTACTTCTAGCAATAATTTCACCTTTATTTTTTAATAAGCATATCAAGAAGTTGTTGCTAAGTGGATTATGTGTCTCTTCGAAAATTAATCTCGCATTTGTTAAGTTATGTATTTACGTTGAAAGATATGTACTTTTTTTTCTAATTTAGTCAAATTGCTGTAGCAGTTAAATTCTCTCAATTCACTTACAATTTACATGGAGGTGATTACTGATAGGGAAAAATGATTTTTCTTAAATATGATACTCCTTAGAAAAGGACAAAAATTGGTTTATATTCATAACACAATCACTGGAAATACAATTACTTTTCTTACTTCCCCACAAACGCAAGTACCCCATTCTATCATATCCGGTAATAGTTTATTTTAGTTTGTTTGAATGTTATCAATTTACTTTTGTACAGTAACCTCTAATAGGCAGTCAAATGTCAAAATGTCAACATGGTAAAGTTATAAATAAAACATGAAAGTAATTACGATTTTGATGTAATCCTCGACAATATTAACCAATGTTCAATATTTTAAAAATAAATAAAATGCATTGAATAACATTACATTAATTTATGCTCATATTTCGATGAAATCTAAAAGATAGTACATGTATGCCCACATGGTCGTCAGTGTGAGAAAATTATTGATTAATCGTATCGTAATGTTAAATTAAGGGGATCCTGGACAGATATAAAAATAATTTTATTTATTGAGTTAAAATTTTGGTTATGTTGTGATAGTTTACCATATTATTTGTAAACAAAATGACATGATAAATTTTCTCATAATTAAAAAATGTATATATTAGAAAAAAAATTTCTAAATTAGGGTGATTTAAAATCGTTACAACTCAAAATATTTTTTGTAGAAATTTCATTTCAATTTTTCCCTTTAAATAAACATAAATATATAAGCTTTCTTCTTAATTAGCATTTAAAAAAATATTTATTTATGTAAAATTTAAAAATATTTAAACTGAAAATTAAACCAAAATATGTAACCTTTATTAAAATATCATATTTTTAAAAGTAAATATTTCTTTCAAATTTGTTGAATCAAAATTAATATACAGCAGTTGAAAAAGACATGTTCCAAGTTTGAACTATTTTTATTGAATGGTTTTGATTTATAACAATTTAAAAAATAGAAATGATGAAAATCCCATCATAAAAAAAAACTCAGTTTCACAACAAATTATTTTCATGACAACCATTGCCTGAAACTAGAATTTGAAAACAAACAAAACGAAAATAAATCATATTTCATGTTCTAAGATAGACATATGATTTAAACGTTATTTTAAGCATTGAAAAATAAAACAAAGAAGGTTTGAATGTAATATTTTTTAAGAAAATTTTAAGACCGAAACCCTTTATAGAAATATTAAGTTATCAGTACCATCTAGATACCAGTTGTCTAATTGCACATTCAGTACAGAATCTCAAACGTGAATCAAAGCTCTTAAATTCAGATTCTGTTAGTTTACAAATCTAAGTATGAAACTTTCACTTGTAACAATGAAAACTGCTTTAATTTACGACGGAAGAATTTCTGCTTATTCAGTTCTAATACGACCTTTAGAAAATTAATCGCTAGTAATAAACATTAAAATAATTGCCAAGATAAGCAAATTTACATAAATTTTCATCCAAAAGTAAAACAAAATTAAATTAAAGAAAGTGACTCAGAAGAATTATGTTCTAGAGCCGTGTGAAATATTGTTTTCCTTAAACATTATTTGCCTTATAGCAAGAGAATGTTAAATTCATTGTAAAACTCAATATGATATAGGTGTTTGGAAAATACACGCATATAGAATAACATAAAATGAACTATGTTTCTGGCTACTAATATAAATTTTGAAGAAAGAAATGCAGAAAATAACTTGAATAAGATTTTAACTTTTCATGTTCAATTTTACTAGGTAATTTTCATCTGACACATTACTGAATTATAAACCTTCAAGTAGTTAATTCTCATTTAATACACGAAAATACTATAAGTCTTACTAACTAACATTAATTTTAAACTTTCTTTAGAGTATTTTTAAGGCTACACCTGAAATCCGAAAATATGTTATATAAATATTATTTATGAGTAAAGAATATGTTTATTCATCGTAATGTAAGGACCCTTTGTAAAATGTTTTAAAGCAAAAAAAGGCAATAATACTTATTAAGAATAATATTCGTATTTGAAGAATAATAACGCACTGAAAATCAATATTGTAATCTAATGTAATGTGGTCAACGTGTATCCACTGAAAAACGAACCCAAGTTTTTATTTCAAAACTAAAAAAACATCGAAGTACAAATTGTAGTACCCAGTACAATTTAAAACTGAAGTATGTTTTGTTTTTTTCGAAATCAATTATGAAAACTGGAATTGCGTTTTAAACTGATCTGAGCTGACGAAGTGTGTTAATTACATTCTAATGTTTTACTCTTCTTTTTTATTGGAATTTGATAAAAATTTTTAGAATCAAAGTAACTAGGCATTCACAAAATGTAAAGTGTATGTTTTGATCATATTACTGTATTACCTTCTTTGAAAATTATGAATTAATCTTGGTGTGTTATACCATGTAAGATTGTTTGGATAAATGATAATGAATCTTCTTTAATATATTTAGAAAATGCAAATGGATATTTCAAACTTATCGCTTATATCTGTTTGCTTTCATGTTAAAACATTGTTAGTTCGATAACTTTTTCGTAAAATGTTTATAATATATTATATACTGTATTGTTTATTTATAAAAGTATGGTGGAAAGTTCATTAATAAGTTGAATCCGAATATTAAGAATTAACCATTTTTAGTAAATTCTACTGGATTTATTCTGTTAAGATGTAATATTTTTTTGCACTTTTTTCAGAAATGGTTTTAGTATGTCACATACAGGTCTACAAAATCAACCTGTCAACAAAACTTTATATTCTTAAGATTCCAAATATTGTCGGTTTGTATGTATCACATGGAATTGTTGATAAACGTTAAACAATATATTAGTGCAATTGAAATAGTAAGGTTGTAAGCAATTTGAATTAAACGTCAACATTGCTTTAAATCACAATGTCAAATTCACATTGTTTAAACTGGGCACTTAAAAATAAGCAAAATGGACTTATTTTTGAAATCATTCTGATCTTCTAATAGTTCCAAGTACGTAATCTGTAAATTTGAAAATCATGGACCCATTATTTTACTTTTAATGTTCGTGTAAAAATTCATCAAGCTCCTATTTTCTGCTTTATTTTCAAGCAATATTTGGCAAGACTTCTCTGCGAGAACAGTGGAATGTGATTGCACGTGAATGTATGGGTATGTACTCAAATCAAAGATGAATTCTTCGCAATATATAAGACATTTCTTCAATATATATATATATATAGGCTGAGCATACATTTTTGAGTATATTCTAATGTTCTAGAAAACAAAAACAAATTATTGTAGTAAGCGATGCTCTTTTTCAAATGCGAAAGCGATTTAAACAGTTTGTTTTACAGCCACAAGTTTATTTAAAGCAAGATGATGCAAAACTATATTGGGGTACCATTTTTAAAGACTATCTGCAAGAAACATTTCCCAAACTATGGATTCTTAGAGAGAGGTACCAGTTCCTAGCCCTTCACGGTCACCCTACAAAGCACTCCATATATATATATACAGGGTGTCCGAAAAGTCTGGAAACGGTCGAATAACTCGAAAAATACATATGAGATTGAAAAACGTAAATATACGTGTTAAATATTTTAAAATAAGCTACTCAGTGATACCAAATTTGACCTTCGTAACCGACCCCCTGGGGGTCAAAGGGGGTCCAACTTTGAAATCTTAAATTATAACCCCCATTTTTTATTGCAGATTCGGATTCTACGGACAAAAATACGTAACTTTTGTATTTGATGTTTATTTCGAATCCTCTTTTATCACGGTGTAATGGAGCATATTAAATCGATACATATTTCGGCTTTTCCAACGGGATTTTCCCTAATCGAAACTAATTGGGGAGAATTTATGACATCAAATTCCTCGTCTTTTGCAATAATAGCGTTTCCTGAAAATCACCCGTGCCGATTATTTCGGGAGTGCTACACAGTTAAAAATTTGATCCATTTGCTGTAGCGTCACTCCACAGCTTTTATAGAATATCTCTTTCATGACCAATTAGAATGTCCCATAACACAGTAAAGTACACTGTAAAAAAATTGACCTTTTTGCTGCATCGTCACTCCACCGCTTTTATAGAAAACGATTACTTTACTGTGTTATGGAGCATTCTCATTGGTCACAAAAGAGACATTCTATAATAGCTGTGGAGTGACGCTGCAGCAAATGGGTCAAATTTTTAACAGTGTACCACTATTGAAATAATCGCCACGGGTGATTTTCAGGAAACGCTATTCCTACAAAAGACGAGAAATTTGACGTCAAAAATTCTGCCCAATCAGTTTCGATTAGGGAAAATCCCGTTGGAAAAGCGGGAATATATATAGATTTAATATGCTCGATTATACCGTGATAAACGAAGATTTGAAATAAACATCAAATACAAAAGTTACGTATTTTTGTCCGTAGAATCCGAATCTGCAATAAAAAATAGGGGTTATAATTTAAGATTTCAAAGTTGGACCCCCTCTGACCCCCAGGGGGTCGGTTTCGAAGGTCAAATTTGGTATCACAGAGTAGCTTATTTAAAAATATCTAACACGTATATTTACGTTTTTCAATCTCATATGTATTTCTCGAGTTATTCGGCCGTTTCCAGACTTTTCGGACACCCTGTATATATATAAAACGACGAATAAATTAAAACGACGGAACACTGAGGTTATTGGCGGAATAAAGGATGAGATGCACCACAACGTTTGGTATGAAATTGAGTCATGGAGCTCATGCATAACTTCTTAAGTGTGTAAAATAAAACTGTTTGAAATATGCTTGTAAATAAAATAATAACTAGATTAGTACAATAATTTGTTTTTGTTCTATAGAATTTTGAAATGCGCTCAACAATTCATTCTCATTCTGCAACAATTTATGCTCGAAATACTTCGTGAAATCGAAGTGTGTGATTTCAATATTCGCGTTATAATGATCATTATAACATTCAAACTTACTAAATAATTTCAGATAACATTTGAAATGCATCAATACAGTAACAAGAGGTTACATTAATATTTATACACAAGCTCACTTTTCAGTCTGGATTTTCATTCACACTTCAAAATAGCATATGATCATTTGAGAAACAATTATGTTTAAACAAGTACATAGAAGTTCTAATTTTTTAATAAGATTACATTTAACAGTTCAACATTGTATTTCGTTTGCATCGAAGCTCATTTGGAATAGCAGACTAAGGAAACGGCCCAAGCTTATTAGTTTTCTGTATATACTGTTTTAGTTTTATGTATATTATGAATCATCATTTTTTATTAAAATAATTGACGAAAATCCCGTATTTATATATATATGGTTTTGATTACATTTTACAAAACTTCACAGTACAAAATACAAAATATGTTATATAAATATAGACCTTTGCAATTCTTTTGAATTCTAAATTAAAAAATGTTAATGTGTCGTACATAATCTTGCTTCAGAATATATTTTCGCTACAATTCTCTACAGTGATATATAAAATTTATTTTATTATTTATTTATTTTATTTTTTTTATTAACTTTTAAAACGAAAAGAAAATATAAATTCCGCGTACTGTTCTTAGTTTGTATTAAAATTAATTTATAATTAAAACTTTATTTTGAAACTATAAAACGAATAAACTAATAATTTTTTCTTTCTTATTTATTTACTTAATTTTTAGAAAAACGAAACCTTAAAGCTAAAAATATTTTCTTTTAAGTTTATGTAGACATGTTTATGTAAATTAATGCCGTCAGTAAGTATTATTTAATATCACGGCGAGTTATTGAGTAATGCATTTTTGTAACATTTGTAACAAATGTTCTAAATAAACTCTTTATCTCGTGTAAGTGAATGGTTTAAATATTTTTAATACAATGACTTAAAATTACCAGCTACATTTCTTAAGACTTCTTTAACTGTCTAATAATATGAACGCATGTACGATATATTCAGAATAATCGATTTTTATTTTTTTAATATCGTGTTTGTGGAACAAACTGTTATTAATACCAAAATTGCCAAGAACTGCGATATTTTTTGTAAACTTTAAACAAAATATATAAGTAATCATCTGTCCAATATCTAGGTAATCATCTGTACTTACCATGGTCACAAATATTTTAACTTTTCTGGAACTATTCGTTATTTCTGTTACAAATAATAATACAAATACTTAATTCTTTTTTTTTACACTGGTTCGGTTAAACAGAAATATTTCCGAGACTATCTTATTTTCATATTACTATTTACAAGTATTTACATTTAAATGTATTTATGCGAAGTACACAATTAAAAAAATATTTTTTTAATGTATGTAAAAATTCCAGCACTAAAATAGCACTTTGACGAAATTCTATGATGAATTTCTTGTTGTATATTTTAAGCGTGTAAAAGAAATACAGAAAATAAATGACATAAATTTTCTGTATTAAATGAAAACAAAAGTGATGCATAATTTAAGATTTAATGTAATACTTACATATTGATATTTAATGTACATAAATGCTAAATGCAACAATTTTCTTTTACATACATATATTTATTTCCATCTCTTATATCCTTGCTCTTTTAAAATGTCAATAAATGATACTACATTCAATCAATAAAGTTCCTTTCAAAAGGATTTATTGGTCAGTGTTTTTCTGTTTTTTTTTTCAGACTGGCCCATAAAATACATTCATTATGCAGAATATCTTTTTTGAAGCAGAATTTCCTTGCAGATTTAAAATTTTTAAGGGATACTTAAATTTAATGACTAGCATTTAAAACTCCTACTAAACTTTTACTGCTTCAGTCAAAAGTTAGAAGATAAAGGAGGTAAGATGAAAGATTATTTTTCTTCTTGAAAATTGAAAAGGAAAACTAAAAATTTAAATTATGTTATGTACTTTTGTAAAGTGTTAAACTTCTCTAGTTTGAATGATTACGTGGTTGAAATGCTTTATAAACTTCAATCTGATGAAACATAAATATTTACATTATGGAATAATTGTATAATGGAATTTTGATTATATATTCGTCTGAGATTTAAAGGCTTCGCACTGAAATGTCAGCGTTTAGCATTAGAAATATTTGCAATGAAAAGACATTTTTACGAAAGTATGGACCATACGTCAAATATTACCGTCAAACGGGCTACTTTGGATCACTTTTTCCTGGTTTCACTCACATTTCCATCCGAAACTGTTATGTATGATTTTTCAATGTCGAACTTTATTTGTAAACAATTAACAAAAAACGGTGAAACAAACTGTATTATAAAGAGGATTAAAAAAAAACAAGTTGGAAATTGCACGTGAACGTAGCAAATGAGGTGCGTTCATACGATAACGAAGTTTAAAAAGTATTAAGATCTTGCTGATTTAGTAGAACGTACTCCGGATACAATATAGTAGTCGAAATCTTTACGTTTCTGTAAATATGCAGAAAGTATTTTTTATTACACCTCAGCAACGTATATCTTATTCATAAAATGTGAAATAGTTGAATATAATTAAAACACGTCCCAAACAATGTTTCCCCGTATAGCATTATGTAGTGGAAGATTTTGTGTGGCCCTGTAACTTAATAATAAACATTCTTTGCATCACAGATTGTACAGAATGCATATTTTAGTATATACTTCATAGATTCATGCCAATTCTATTATGTTCGAATGAGTGAAACATCATTAAAATGCATTTGAAACTTTTTCCCCATTGACCGTAATGTATTGGAATACTTTTGATTGTCCCTGTAAATGATCTAGGTATCCAACTTTCATATCATTTGAAATGACTCGAAAAAATTACGTAATATTTATATTTTTAAATTTCAAACGATTAAAATGCATTTGCAATTTTTTTCCCCATTGACTGTAATGTAAAAGAATCGTTTTGATTGTCCCCGTAATTGATCTATGCATCCGATTTTCATAACATTTGAGATGACTCGACAAAATTACACAATAATTATATATTTTAAATTTCAAACGATTAAAATGCATTTGAAGCTTTTTTCCCTATTGACCGTAATGTAACGTAATCCTTTTGACTGTCCTTGTAATTGATCTATCCATCCGATTTTCATAAAATTTGAAATGACTCGACAAAATTATGTTATAATTATGTATTTTAAATTTCAAACGATTCGATTCGGTAGTTTTTGCGTTGTTATATGCGGACAGACGGACAGACAGACAGACGGACAGACAGACGGCCAGACAACCAGACGGACGGACAGAGCGACAACAATAGGTGCTACGTATTTACATAATTACGAACGCACCTAATTAAGTTTTGGAATAAAGTAACCCCTGCTGGGGGCTTTTCTATTCTATTCACTTAGTTCCATACAAAAATAAATACATTTTAAATGCAAATGAATACATTTTTGTTAAAGCCCCTTTTCAATACCAACTACTAATGTATTAACACGGAAAACTCGATATATGTATACATGTATATATATATATATATACATACATATTACATTTTAACACAACAAACCAAATGTTTATATTAAAGAAACGAGAAACAATTTTCGTCATGTTATCTTGAGCAATTGGAGCAAAAACAATTAATGTAACATTTTGCTACACCAACCTTAAAAAATATTACTTAATAACATTTTAAAGATTTGGTTGAATAAAAAGGCGTTTCTAAGTAATTTGAGCTATTTTCGGAATAAAAATGTCTACCACAAAGCAGCTCTTTAAGACTTATCCTTTAAGAAGTGTCAGCTGTCATAGAAGCTAAAATGTTTGATTTGAAACATGTGGTCCCAGGTTCATCGGACAGAGGATCAACAAAAGAACGAGTGACATTTTTTTAAAAATTAATCCTTTTTTCTAATTATTGAAATTTTCTGTCTCATAATGGATATTCTCCAATTCCCGGATGCATCAGTAGCAGTACGGCCTGGAACATTTCCGTGACTATACATATCAGACTAAATTTTTCTGATATATATATATATATATATATATATATATATATATTAATAAGAGATAGATAGAATTATAACATTAGATATTTCCAAAAAAATTACTTCCAACCAAAGTGGGACATTAATTTATTACTATTTTATTTTAAAAAAAGTGTGTTTTGTTATAACCTTAATGTATGCTTCATAATAAAATAAGTCAGGAATCTTGAATTTTAAATCTATTCAGATGCATTTCTAACATTCGTGAAAATCTTCTTTCAAGATTTGTTGCAGCATATATTTCATTTTTGACAGCTACAAACAAGAAATTTAATAATGCGTCAGAACAAAGGAAACAGGAACTGGAATAAGTTTCGTTGAGTCAAAAAACTTGCAACTAATTTAAATTTCTTATTTTTTTCACTTTCTTGTTGAACTTACATATGTCACTCATTCTGATATCTTACATAAGAAAATAGCATTTTGAATAGTATATTTGTACTACAGCTCATATTCAAAATATTAGAATAATTGAGAAAAAGTTATAAGAAAAAATTAATTGTCATTTATTTATTTTTTATACTAAGTAAATGCAATTAAATTTCTTATAAATTAAATCTGGAATGTTTAGATAAGATTTTAACATTTATAAAATATAAAATACAGCACAATAAATTAGGTATACAGCTTCCTTAAACACACCAGAATATTAGAATAAAATTTAGATTGGTTCAAAATATTAGAATATTTTATTTTACGCAACAATATTACCTTATGAATATGAAGTAAATGGTAGTTAATATTTTGTAGCATCCCCTTTAGCTTTCATAACAGCGTACAATCGATCTTGCATACTATATACAAGGTGTTTACAAACATTTCTATCAATATTAGCCCAAATAGACTTTATACGTGCCACTAACTGAGTTTTACTTGAAGGAGGATTTTCTTGAAGTTTTTTCTTCATTATACACCATAAGTTTTCGATGGGATTAAGATCTGGTGAATTTGGTGGCCAAGGAAGTACCTTAATGTTGCGTTGGCGGAACCAATTCTTAGTTGACACCGAGGTATGCGGGGACGCTAAATCTTGTTGAAAGATAAAATCATCTTCAAATAAATCTTCTGATGATGGAATCATGTAATATTCAAAAATTTCTTGATATATCAGAGAGTTAACCTTTTCGTAGACGATGCATAACTTTCCAGGTCCTTCTACACTCATACAACCCCAAACCATGACACTAGCAGCAAATTTTACGGAACGTTTAAGGCATTCTTTATCAAATGCTTCTTGCTTCATTCTCCAAACTCGAATACCTTGATTACCATATGAAACACAAAACATACTTTCATCACTAAATAATATATTTTTCTAATCTTCATTGCTCCATAAACGTCTTGATTTACACCAATTCAATCTTATACGCTTTTGTCTTGCAGTCATGAGAGGTTTTTGTTTTCGGTACACGAGATTCAAATTTAAATTTATGAAGACGTCTTAATGTTGTCGATGTAGAAACTTCAACTCCTTCTTCTTTCCATTTTCGGTGCAAGAATCGCACCCTTTTAAAACGGCTTTTCTTAACTATACGCTTCAGTTTCCTGTCATCTCTAGCAGATGTTTTTGGTTTTTGGCCACCATTTCGGCGATTATTTTGAAATTTTCCAATTTTTGAATATTGTGTTAGTATTTTACTAACGCTCGATTGCGAACAATGTAAATAATTCGTATAAAACATTGATTTTTACCGTGCCGATACAAATCAACCATACGAAGTTTAGTAGATTCAGGAATATCACTCACACGGCCCATTTTAAGACGAAAAAGAAACAAACTGCAAAAAAGAATACTGATTTTAAATAAAATAGTCTGAATTTAATCAATGATGCCACCAGTTAAGAATTGCTAATAATTAAAGGAGAATTAATGTGAAATATTCTAATATTTTGAACCACTTGAATAAATATTCTAATATTTTGACTTTTCAAAATAATTTTTTTTTGCAATTAATCTTTTCAAAAATGATATTAAATTTAAGATAACAAGTAAGTTTAATCAACAATAAGTTCTTAATAAAAATATCGTTTGCATATTTTCATTAAAAGACATTAAATTACCAATCGATATTTTCAATTTCTAAAAAAAAGGTAATTATTCTAATATTTTGAATATGAGCTGTATTTCATATATGTATGTATTAAACTAAAAAAAAACTATTTTCACTAACGCTCAAATCTCGAGAAATGTAAATATTATCTTTTCTTGAATATTTCCTGAACAAATTACATATTTTGCCGTCATTTCTCAATCATTTTTTTTAATTTGCTTTCTAGCTTAACTATTTCACTTTTGTAATTTTTTTATAATACATTATTAATGATTTTTGTACTTTTATTTTTCGAAATTCCATGGAACACTACACTGTAATAAAATATTTACTTTCATTTGTATAAAACTTTTGAATATTTTATACTTACTTAAATTAATCTGCAAACAGCAAAAAATAAAAGCATCAAACCTACAAAACTGATTTTGAAGAGTTTCAGAAATCCGTATAACTACTCATATTTTATTGGTACTGTGAAATAATTACATGTTTTTTTTTTTCCAGCTACATTAAAAGTTCTGGGTGTTCGAAGTTTCCTGAAAAATTATCAATAAACCTGTTTTTTTTTTTTTTTTTTTTTTTACATTATAAACATTTGTCTGTTACGTATGTTTGTGCCTATTCGTCTCTGTCCTCCGTCTGTCAGTCACAGAGTCCGTATACAAAAACCACATAAACCAGATAGTTCAAATTTTGTGTACTTATAGATGAATAAATGTTGTCACACAATAAATCATAATATTTTTAACAAAGACTATTATTTTAAATAATATATTGATTTTAATATCATCAATTCATGTTTTTTTGTTGTTTTCTCTCTTTTAATTATTCCATTTCTTTCATTTTTAAAAGAAATAGAGTACTTATGTTGCCACAATTACAAAATTGGTATTTAAAACGAAAAAAAAATATCTCAAAAATAAATTATAGTACAGCTTTCAAACAAAATGCATTTTAAAGTACATTTTTTACATATAGGAAGGTGTAAAAGTTGAAAATGAGTGACTTTTACAAGTTTAAAAATTTGCAATACTGTAAATTTCAAAATAGAAATTTCATTTCTTCTTTCATCATAATTTCTAATTCTTGCTAGTAAATTTAAATAAAATTATTATGTATGCAAGATAAATTAATAGATTAAATAAATCCCGTGGTTATTATTTTTCATCCTATTTTTGATTTATTTTGACATACGAAGTAAAATATTTTATTTATTTATAAAATTATTATTCATTTAAATTACTAGCGCGCTCTGATGACCAGTTTTGTCTCCCTCAAATTTATGCTAAGCTTTGCAATATTTTACTTATATTTACTTGGGTAGCTACACTGAGTCTGTAGATTCTAATAGGGAAATCAAGAAATTAAAGCGATCAAGGAAGCATTTAGAGGAAAAATTGTATATTTTGTTTTGGTTGACGCGATTTGGCAAAGAAAAGCCAAAATAGCGCCGAAAAACTGTTTTTCGTTTGTTAATTTAATGATAAAGTGTTTTGAAGGAGATTTTAAACGAAACTCTCTGTACGATCTGCAATCACACTTACCCACTTTTTATTTACTGTTGTTGCAGTTACATAAAAATTCTAGGCTACCCATTTTCCAGGAAAATTCTTAGTAACATTATATATATATATATATATTTTTTTTAACAGTGCACGAGTATCCTTAGAAAGTCCTCCAGTTCTATGGAGTTTTGTAACGGATATAACCGTTGTAACATTACACTGATATGTAATCTTACACGAGGGATATGCGTTTAATTTAAACCATTATATAATTGAAAAAAAATATTCCATAAAATTGGAGGCAGCAGTTGCCACCAATTTTATGGAGTAAAGCTACATAAACTTTTTTACACTGTGTAGACGTTATATATATATATATATATTGTACATTTTTATTGTTTTCCTTTTTATTAAATTCCGATTAATATAAAATGAATAAATCGTAATGTAAAGCCATTTTTAATCACTGTATATAAATATACCTCGAAGAGATTGAACTATAATACAAATTGTGAAAATATAGCATAAATTTATCAATTCTTTGAATAATGTTTCTTAAACATTTTAATCATGAAACTGAAACTTCATATTTCATGTCTTTCTAAAATTAGACTGTTATTTTGAAAGATCTTAAAATCGTCATGGAATATATTTTAGAATTTCATTGGAAAGCTTCAAAGGCGCTTTGCAATGAACTTAGTTATTTCAGAGCATTTAAAATTGATTATTGCATTGGACATTTTTCCTCCAGTGATGATAGGCAATTACATTGAAATTGAACGTTTCCAGAAGTTTGCATTTCTCTGAATTTAATATTTAACTTTGCTTCTACCTTATTTTCTATATTTTTAAATATATTATTAAAATTTATGTATCGTGAAATATATTATGTATATATTTATATAGTAAAATTTATTATTCTAAAATTGTAATTAACATTAGGAAATTAATGAGATAGAAACTTTTCTTAAAATTTCTAAATATTTTCTATATAGTCAATATTCGGATTTATTTCTATTAATTTAGTTTTTTAACTTTTTGGAGTCCATCAAAACTAAGTACAAGGTGATTATAATTAAAGTTAGCCTGTTTGGATTTACGTAGACTGCGCTCGGGTTGACAGATATCGATGAAGCTTGGAATATAAGTTATACGTACCGTAAGGAAATTAAAACTGCAATAAAAAATGAGTTCAAATATTGGCTACCAGGTGAGAAAAAACACATAAAGACCAGAAATCTCAAATTGGAAGGACAAAACTTTATTTATTTACAGCATATGTTTAATGTGCATTCCATTTGCGTCAAACATATATTCATTCCTAATATAGCATGTTCAACAGCAACAGAATGGTTCCTCGTTTAATTGCTTCAACATGACGTGCTTGCTTTCAAATCACTCAGTGCATGTATGTTTCCTCCATATGATAAATTCGATCTTTGAGGAATCCTCACAATCAGTCGGAAGGATTCAAGTCCGGAAACAAGGTTGTCGGAATATATCTCAAAATTAGCCGATTATCTCATAAGTACGCACGAAGAAACGCCGTCATTGTTCTAGCTATACGAGATGGTCCACAATCTTATATGAATACAGTAGTATCTAAACACTCTCGATCTTCAAGTAGTGTTGAATTCAGACACTTTTCACGGGAAGGGATTTCTGTAGCTTCAGGAAGGGGGATTGCACTTTTTGACAATTGAAAACCTAAAATCTGAAAATTTCCGGGGGGAGACACTTCATTGCTTCAGGGAGTAATGCCCTCCCTGCCACCTTCTGAATTCAACACTGCTTGTAAGGATGGAATGACTTGGTGTTGAAGGAAGTCAGAATAACGTGTACCCGTAATGGAACACCTTTTAGGGACCTGAAAAGTGCTCTCCTTAAAACATTAGACGCCAAGAATGAAATCAGCCATAAAGCCACACCATACAGTAATTTAATCAGGATGTAAAGGTTATTCATGGACAATATTAGAACTTGCACTTTCCCAATTCTGAGTATTCACTGCTTCATCTAAGGTAAAAAGCGCCTCATCCTACCCTAAAATTTTCGAAAGCCATGCATTTTCAACGGCTATTCTGGGCGAAAACAACTTCGCAAATTGTGTTTCTGCTTCTGCGTCTGCTTGTTTCAGTGCTTGCGCACTGTGAATTTTGTATGGATATCACTTTTTAATGGATAGAACAACCTTTCAAATTATGGACCAACGGAGAGACAAATCACGTGACATTGTAGTGTGACATGAAAGTTAGCATCATAAATTTAAAATTTCTTCGTTCGAAAGCTCTCCATTGCGACACCACGAGTGTAAATGCCCGAATCTGGAAAACCACTATTTTTTTTCTTTCCCTGCGTGGTTTATGACAGGAAAAAGATTCTTCTTACTCAGTTTCTAAGATATAATATAGATAGCAACATTCTACAACGTTCTAAAACTAGCTTGAATGAGATAAAAGTTCAAAGATTTGCCTGATACAAAGATGGTTCAAAGATTTGCCAATAACACACATGTAAACACTTTCCCCCTCCTTCTCCCTTTTCTTTTTTTTAAATACATTACATCCTCTTACATTATTTTTCTGGTTTTGGAAAAATATAGAGTTAAAAGAGCTGTTGAAATGAAAGAAAAAAGTAATTATTTTGTTCGGATCAGCAATGACCCAGCACGATAATTCTAGGTATACAGATGTGTCTATCAAAAAGTTTTCGTTCGATTTCAACTAAATTCGTGTTAAGACATTATACTCAATATTTAGGAAAAGTCAACAAGTTTCAATATTTCACTTAGAAAATTAACAGTGATACGGGCGAAAAACCACGGCTTGGGTCGCAGATGACCCGCCTCGGTAATTCTAGTGTTAATTTTTAAAAATATAATGTATTTTTAATTCTTATTTAATCTTATTCCTGTTCTCGTCAGATCATTTAGGGTTAGGTGAGCATAGATTGAAAGCAGTAGAGTCCCTAATATTTTAAATAATTGTAGCTTGGTGTTGTCGAAAATGTATTAGTTTTTGCGTATTTGATTATTCCAGATATTTAGACTTCATAGGAAAAGATAATCAACAACACTCAATTTATAATAAAATTTCTACTCTTTAAATTTAAAAATTCTGAAATAATTATTTAAAAGAAAATTAATGATTATCATATTTAACTGTTCTATGAATATTTAAAAGTGATTATTAAATATATAATTATTATCTTAGTAAGTACCTTTTTTGATTTTTTTTTCACTCGATCTCCTTTATAAGTATTTGAGGAGATATTTCTACTGGAGGAGATATACCTCCTTCTAAGATATAATATAGCCGGGGGTCCACTTGCATCGATGCAAGGGGACCCCCGTAATCATATGTGGCCTGGGCTCCCAAATTTGTAAATCGGCCCCTGTGAAGAGTAGCAAATGAGATGCGTTCGTACGATAACGAAGTTCTAAAAATATTCAGATCTTACAGTTATAGTAGACAGTACTTCGGATACAGTATAGAAGCCAAAATCTTTTGTGTGTCCCTGTAAATACTATCTGCTTTCTTTTACACGGGAAATAACTTGTAGTATTCCTCAGCAACGTATATCAATCTCATAAAATGTTAAATAGTTAATTACAATTTAAAACGAGCACCACACTGTAAGAAAAATTCTGTAGAGGTACTAAACTTTTTCTAGGAAACTGGGATTCCTAGAACTTTTCTTGTAACGGTAACAGTAAAAATTCTAGTTCCAGAATCAGTTACATACATTTTTCCTGTTATCGTTACATGAAAAGTTCTTGGAATCCCAGTTTCCTAGAAAATGTTTAGTACCTTTACAGTTTTTTTTTCAGTGCAATAGATGTTCTCCCTATACCATTATGTAATGGAATACTTTTCCGTGGCATTGTAAATTAATAAAAAATGTTCTTTATACTAGAGATTGTATAAAATGTGTATTAAAATTTGTAGTTCATAGATACATATACATTTTATTATGTTCTAATGAACACTGTTAAAAATAAATCTATGGATTCACGGTGAAAGTACCGGCAGCAAAGTAGCCGAACTTTCACCGTTCCGTTAGTAGATTTTCCGCTGTGAAAAATAAAAGAAAGGGAAACTCCGTTTGAAGAAGTGGTACTTTTCTGTTACAAAGTTTGATTTTTATTGATAATAGTTTAATATAATTTTTAAAATTAATGAATCAAGTAATCGACAAAGAATACGAAATTTCCGAGTGATTTTAAGCTGCGGTATTAAATTACTTAATTTCTTAAATTATTATGTGTATAATTTACCTCAGCGACCCTGGGGATCGAACTCGAAACCTTTTGATAGCGGAACAAATCCTTATTGACTGAGCCAAAGCTGCTGATGCCGTAATGTACAAAGGATGTATTTTATGCTTTAGTGGGAAAATCTGTTGTGCTTTTTAAAGATTTCCTTTTAAATATATTCATTAGAATATTTGTAAACGGTTTATTTTATTTTATTTTAGACTGATGCATAATACTTATTATTTTCAGAAATCAATTTAATTTTTTAACTCGTTTAAATAAAAAAAAATCACTGTTAAAAGTCAATGATTTTTTTAAATGAATGAATGAAAAAAAAAATTATTCATTTTTTACAAAATAATATTATAGTCAATTTTTTGAAATTGTCGTACACTATTTATTTTTTGTTAATTGATTAAAAGATTTTTTTAAATAAGAATTAAGAAAAAAATAGACGGAAAAATGTAATTTAAAAGGGATTTTTTTATGTTTTCATAACTTCATACCGCCATTGGGATTCGAACCCACAATATGCGGTTCCAGGCAATTCGCGGTGTAATGCCTTGACTACTCGGCCACACAACTAAGTGTCCCCGTTTTCTGTTTCTATTTCCATCCGTTTCGTTTTTTTTTCAGGGAATATGGTGGAGTTTTCTGACGGAGTTTTTTAACGGAAAATGCCCTTTTGTTGTGAAAACGAACTTTTTTCTGGGAATTTCAGGAAAAAAATATTCGTGAATTTCAGATTTTTATAACAGTGAATGTAACACCATTAAAATGCATTTTAATTTTTTTTTCCTCATTTGACAGTAATGTAACGGAATACTTTTGATTATCTCTGCAATTGATCTATGCGTCCGATTTTTATAAAGTTTGAAATGACTCAACAAAATTATGTAATAATTATATATTTTAAATTCCAAACGATTAAAATGCTTTTGAAAGTTTTTTCCCATTAACCGTAAATTAAAGATTTCTTTTTTTTTGTTGTTGTCTCTGTAATTGATCTATACATCAGATTTTCATAAAACTTAAAATGACTCAACATAATTATGTTTTTTAAATTTCAAATGATTCGGTTGGATAGTTTTTGCGTTTTTATATGCGGACAGACGGACGGACTGAACGACAACTATATGTGTTACGTAATTACATATTTACGAACGCACCAAAAAACTGGAATAAGGTACCTGTACCTAATATGGACACCCTAAGGAAAATGTAATTTTTTCACCCCCATGTACAAGTCATAGGACTCCAAAAATATGTGACCACTATCCTTGGACTATTGACTATCATTTTTAAAATTAGCAACCTTGTAATTATTCTGGTTTAATTTAAACTATAAAAACAAAAAAATGTTTACAAGTGGAACTACCTGTCCCTATGACGGACAGGTGTTTCCTTATTGATTTTCTACACAGTGTGTATGGAAGAGCCACTTTTCCAAGGGATTTTAGAGAAGAGGAAATAAAAAAATGTATGTTAAAGTATTCCGAGGAGGAGGGGGACAGTAAATATCTTCAGAACATGCATTTTAGAAAGGGAGGGCATTCTCGGTTTCTACTCTTTGAAGACCCATGCAAAGCCCCTTAGTTACTAGTAAATATTAGGAAGTAATATTGTTAGTTTTGACTAGCTTTATTGCATCTGTCTGCGAATTTACACCTGTTATTACTCAGTGCTCACAGCATGGACAAATAGAAACTTTTTCACCATGGGCAGTAAGTCCCGCTAAATCCTCATGAACATATCTGCCACATGTGATGCATTTCTGCATGTTTGAAAAAGCTTAATTTCAAGTATTTGGCGTGAAAAGATGAAAGCGTCATGCGATTTGGCGAGCAGCATCTTCCCTCGCCAAAAGCAAACGATTTTCATGTACCTGAAAATTTCTTGTCAACTAAATTTTAGAATACGCGTAAATAGTATTTAATGAATTTAAATTTGAACAATGAGAAAGTCAGACATATAGATGCATTTTATATTATATATTGCTGTTGGTTTTGCTGCGGTTATTTAATTTTATCACCTTAAAAATAATTTCTTATATAAAAAATACTTTCATATTGAAAAGTATATTTTCATATATTTAAGCGTATGACAAGATAAAGGTCAGATGAAGAATGCTGCAGTAATGTATTTCAATATTGGAGAAGTTTTTGTTTCCACAGCAACAAAATTGAAAGAAATAAACAGAACTCAATTAGAATGGAGTTAATTTTGAGATAGAAACAATTTTAATTTTGTTTTACTTCATACAATTTCGCAGTTAATTTTCATTCTAAATACATTATGACAAAAATATAGTTAAAACAAACTAAAGCTGACAAAACTAATGTTATATAAATAAAATTTCTTTAAACAAGTTCAAAATGAAACCTTTTTACCTTAAAAAGAATTTGACATTAAAAAGTATTTTTTGAAATTTTATTTTTCGCCAACCGATGATAAATTGCCAAATAAAAGAAATATTCATTTTTTTACAAACGTTCCATCGGGGTTTCGCCAAAATTTTTACAAACATATATATCCACATGAGAAAAACATTCTGTAATTTTTTCAGAATTTTCTGGGTATGCCCGTATGGAGACCTTCCTTGTAAGCATTAAATCCAATTGTTCTTATTAATAATTTATTTTAATTGCTAATTTTTACTTTGCTATATTAGAATATTCTGCTAAGTAATTAGGCACAGATGTCATATGCGCACCACATTTGGGCAATCGCAACAAAAGGAGTTATTTGCCTCACATGATAACCCGGCTATTGTTATTTATTCTTTATTAAATTGTTTATTTTATTTTATTTTAATTTTTAAAATAATACAATTTTTTGTTCCATAATTATTAACTAAACTTTGTTTTATTTATTATAATTTCCTTTTTAAAATAATAGAAAATAGTTTAAAAATATGTATGTAACTGATATTTAAAACGATGTTTTCGCCAAATTGTCGCCAGAAAAAAATCGCGCCAATGTTGTGAGTATATGACATCTATGCCGAATAAACGAGAAATCGGTATTTTTATGCTAACCTGGCTCTCCAAATATTGTACTTGTGGCATTTGTTAATATTTCATTAATTTCATTTAACATATAATAATATAATCCTTTCTCTCATTTTGTTCATGATTGCTGCAAAATGATAAAACTTAAATAAACCAAATTAAACACAGCCTAGATGCGTTTCATTTGGGCGTTGCCATAAAACAATAACTGCAATTTTGTGCCACATATGTTAGCGTAATACATATATATAGATTTTTGTAATTTATATTTATAAATATATATATATATTAAACAAACGTTTACGAGCGTTTCCTCCGACAGTCTTTTATTATAAAGTATAAGAAAGCTACAGAATACAGATGAAAATAATTCTTGATTTAAAGCAAGTAAAAATATTTGTGAGCAGTGTCTAACTATTTTATATTTTTATTTTATGTATATTTCAGAAATTCTTAAAGCATACATTTATTTAAATATGTTGATATCACGAATATAAAAGAAATAAAAATATTTCCGAAAAGAAAAATAAGAATCCTTAGTAGGTTTCCGAATGCCTTTGTAAGGAAGATGTGAAGTGAGACATTCATAATCTAACTGATATATCCGATTTTTTTCATATTCCTGCATATATTTGTACAAAGAAATATAAATATTCGTGAAATATATCAGCGATGCATTATTCAAAAATTGACATGAAATAAACACTAACATTACATTAGCTAAAGTTAACCAATCTTAATGTATTCTAGTTAATTTATTTAAGTTAATCATGCGTTTAATACGTAATATAATTGACATTTTTAAACATGAAAGAAAATAATCATGAAGTAATATGTATGTTAGTTAAAGTTAACCAATCTTATTCTATTCTAGTTAACTAACATATCATACATTTAATCGTATTACGTTAATCAAGTTTATTTAACCCATAATATAATTTACATTTTTTAAACAAGAAAGAAAATAATCATGTGTCAAGAATAGATTATGAAGCACTTTCCAATACATTCAGAATAATGTAACGTAAATACAACTTTCTATAAGTTAAAATATTGTGGTATTCCACAATCGTATATCGTAACTTACGTTACATTTTGAACTATTTTCAGTAATTTTAGTAATATAATACACAAAAAAATATTCAAAAAGTAAATTTGACATGGTTTGCAAGTTAAGGGGACTCAGGGGTTGAAAACTTTTCAAAAAATCGATTTTTTTTAATGATCTATTTTGATTGTCCAATTAATTTTAAACTCAATGCAGAAAACCGCATAAAAATATTTGCATTTTTAACGGAGATATAAGCATTTATGTATCAACACTTTCATAGCCTCATCCATATAATTTCAACTTTAAGTCGCGTTTGCTCAAAACTTGATTTTTGATGATTAACACCAAGATTTAAAAAAAAACTATTTGGTGGAATGGCTTAAATCTTTTGCATGCATATAACATCATTATCTAGAGAATGAATTAATATATTTTAGATAGTTTAATTTAGATAGTTATATTTTGAGTATTTTTAATTAAAAAAAATTGTATTTTATAGGGGTTTTTTGAATTTTCAACTTTGAGGGATTTTTTAATAATGTTTTTTTTTTAAGTGATAGTTATATCCTTAATTCATTCTCTAGATAATAATGCTATATGCTTGCAAAAAAAATAAGCCATTTTATCAATGTTTTTTTTTTAAATCTTGGTGTTAGTCGTCAAAAATCAAGTTTTGAGAAAACGCGACTTAAAGTTGAAATTCTATGGATGCGGCTATGAAAGTATTGATACATAAATCCTTATAACTCCGTTAAAAATGCAAATATTTTTATGCGGGTTTTTGCATTGAGTTCAGAATTAATTGCAGAATCAAACTACATCATAAAAAATCGATTTTTTGAAAAGTTTTCAACCCTTTGAGCCCCCTTAAACTAATTCAAAGCCCAATTTAGTTGAAAATTAGTTACTTTTCATGTTATTTTTTAAAGTTAGGTAATTTTTTATTTACTATAGTAATTGCCGTTTCTGAAAAA
This sequence comes from Maratus speculifer, assembly GCA_964019185.1. Lineage (NCBI taxonomy): Eukaryota > Metazoa > Arthropoda > Arachnida > Araneae > Salticidae > Maratus > Maratus speculifer. The sequence goes on from OZ025290.1 coordinate 165,707,060, forward strand.
AGGAATGTAAGTTATCATATAAAGTGTAATTTTCATTATTATCTTTTAGGTAATTTCCCTCCAAATTGACTCTTAGATAGGTGGCATTGGTAAATGTTAATTTTACATTTGAATATGGTTTAGCGTTACATTACTAAAATCACTACAATAAATTGTTCTAAATGTTACGTAAGTTACCTTGGAACGACCTTATTATGTCTAATTTAACTATATGGATACGCATAAGATAATTTCAAAACCCAATTTCAGCTGTTTCCCACTACAATCGGAAAATTATACGAATTTTTTGAGAAGCTCTATATAAGATACACATATTTGTATCTATTAACCACATGCATGACAAAATTTAGTTCAGTTAAAAAATACATAAATACATAAGTTAAAAATTCTCCTTTAGCAATTTCCTTTGACAAGGAGACTTGAACGTGAATTCTTTTCTAAGCCATGTATATTAGATATAAATTTAAGAAAACGAATAAAATGCAAAAATAAAGATATATATATAAAAGTGCATGCCAAAATTGGAAACGCACTTCCTGCAATTATTAATTTAAAACAATATAGTTACCAATTACTTTTGTCTATCCCTGCAAATGAACGACAAATGCTATGAATATACTATTCTATCGTAATCTTTTTCTAGTGAAATTCAGTGATTTATATCAGTTTAAATATATTTGAAATATCCTAACACCATTTAAATATTTTGCGAAGGATTTTTTCTCGTATATTATAAAGTGGTAGAATTCTTTTATGTGCCCCTGTAAATGAATTTCTAATACCACACTTTTTATAATTAATACTAAGCATGGCCAGGTGATCCTAAGTAAAGTTTATCAATTGCAAAAAATTCCGAATATATTTATGGGAAATAGATTGTGGACAGACGAACAGACAAACTGAATGCATAAACCATTTCAACATTATTCGAAAGTATTAAAAAGATAGTCATTATTATTATTTCACAAAACGCAAAAATATACATAATTTAAATCCTTCTGACTGTCCAATAAAAGGGCAAAGAATTGTAGATAGAATTCTAGAGCGTTTTTCTATAAGCTAGTTTAACCGAAAGCAGTATATATAAAAAATTGATATAGAAACAATGTAGTGTATTGAAACATTCGAATATATTCAAATTTCGCTAAGATGCAGTAAACCAGCCTATGTACTAACCACGTTCGATGCTGTTTGGATTTTGTAATCAGACAAGCATTGATGCATTCTGCGTACTCTATGGCTTTTCACATCACACCTGTTCTTATTAGATTTTTTAAATTTGATTCTTTTTGCCGAATGACTAAAAATGTGATTTTGCGTTGTCGTGATGGAAGACAACGCCTTTCCTTTTGATCAATTCAGGCCGGGTTTTTTAATCACCTGCTTCAATCGCATTAATTTTTAAAATAGATAATTGAATTAGTGGTTTGGCGAGATTTGAGAAGCTTATGATGAACAATTCCTTTCCAATTCCACTAAACACTCAGCATCACCTTCCTCGGTGTCAGTCTGGACTTTGCCACCGTTTCTGAAGCTCCTTCGGGCTTCTACCATGATATTTATCGCACATTGTTGTCGTACATGATCCATTTTGTATTACTCGTTAACATTCGTTTTGAAATTGGATTGATTTTGTTCAGTTTTGGTAGCAATTTACAAATGGAAACTCCGTCCATTGATTTTTTCAGTGTAAGTGCATTAGGAACAGAAGTATTGAGTTTCTTTTGGTATCTTATGTAAATGGTTCAAAAGTTTTTTATGGTCGATGTTTAGTTCCGTAGCAATGTCACAGGAAGAAATATGTCGGTCTACCTCGATTTCGTTTTAAAATTTCAATTATTTTCAACGATTGGCTGTCCAGGGCGAGATTTATTTTGAATATCGAAATTTACGTAACAAAAATCATCAAACCAATTCTGACACTGGCGTTTACTTAAACACTGATCACCGTAAACACCACAGAATTTTCAATGAGCCTGAGCCGCATTTTCCCCTTTTCGGAAGATAAAAAGCAAAATGAGAAGAAAATGGCCTTCTAGAATTTTCATTTTTAAAACAAAATAACTTTTGACTGGTTAAACAGATGACGCTGCCTTTATTTCTAGAATTTAGAGACTGTTACATTTCAAACGCTGTATAGTATGTTTAAAGATAGAAAACCAACAATTATAAATGCACAAATAAAGTAGGAAAATGTATAAAACAGCTATATTTACTTATACAGCTTTATTTGTTATTTTAATGCTATATAGTACGGCTTGATTCAGTAAATATTACGTGAGATATACGACTTAAGCCATCTATTTGGAAAAAATGAAATTCCTTTTTCCCCAACCCCAACCCATTATTATTATTATTATTATTATTATTATTATTATTATTATTATTATTATTATATTTAATAGCATTTTATGAATATAATAGCACATGAGTGAGAAGTTTTTGAAAAAATTTCAGTGCTTCGTATTAATTTTGACTGTTATTCCAATATACTTTTAAAAAAATCTACTTTTATAGAAAAAATTCAAAAACAGCACATTCAGCACTCTGTCTTTCAAAACAACATTTATTTTAGAATCTGAAATATCATTTTGAATTCAAAAGGTATGAAAAATTCAATTTTTTTTAAATCTAAAATATTTACACCGCTTTTAATTTCTTATATACTTTTTTCCTATTAGTTCAGAAAAAATCGCAAAATAAATGTACAATTCCTAAAAAATTCCAATAATTTGATTATTGTTGTTAAAAAAATTAAATAAGACAAATGAGGATGTTTATTGTGATTTCGACTGAATAGCGACTAAAGCAAAGAAATAAATTATTCAAACTGCATCCATATTTAAAAAAAAATTTTGTTTTCTTTTTTCTTATAAGGTACCCTGGGGTAATAACGCCACGTTAAGGTTCTACCAATTTTCACGGCTCAGTTTTAGTTTGGATTTTTCAAACAAATAGATGATTTGATACAGCAACTCATTGACTATCTATATAAAAAAAATAATTTAACGGATATGTATTCATGAAATGTAATGGCGTGATTTCTTGACCAATGCTATTTGGCGTTATTACCCACCTATATGGGTAATAACGCCATGCAAACAAAATTATGAAATAAGATGGAATAATGGCATGTAGATTGCCCAATTCTAAAAATACAAACTCTACAAACTTAGAAATTGACAAATTGCATTCGAACTATTGAAAATGCTCAATTTTTGTAAAAGTGTAAGAAAAATAAAGGTGTGGTGTGTGTGTGTGGGGGGGGGAGGAGGATGAGGCAAAAAAATATCAGGCCGTGAGCTTCTTTTTGCTTAAAAAGGACCGCTTACATAGGATTATTAGAAACATTGCACAGTTTTAACTGTGTTTATTTTAATCAGTATTTAGGATGTAGCTCGGCCACTGTAGGGAATCAACCGGGGTATTAATTCCAAGGATTGGCGTTATTACCCCGTTATAGTTATTGCACTGAACATTTTAAATTACAAATTATCGTGAGAAGATATCCAAAATCTTCAACAATATTTTGAAAGTCCATGAAATGTACTACAAATTTATGTAATTAACAAAGTATTTCCGGATAAAAAAAATAGTCTTCACATCACAAAACGTATCTCGCAAATTTTAGATCAAGCGTTAATTTTATTTGCTTGTAAAAACAATAAGACCTAAAAATGAAACAAATTAACTTGAAGCTGTTTTTTGCGATTTATATGACTCAAAACCCTTCTGCGCAGAGCACATGGGTGTCATTTACCAGATTATTTCATAATTATGCAAAATATTAGCACTTGGCGTTATTACCCCGCCTGGCGTTATTACCCCATACCACCTTATATATAAATGTTTTACAAAAAGGTAAATAATATAAAATGGTTTAGAAATTTATGCATATTATGTATTTGAACATGCATATTAATTGCATAATGCAGTTATGTTGTTTATGAACCATTTTTTATAACGACATAACATTATATTATAATGCATAAAAACATAACATGCATAACGACGATTTTTTTGTCAGTTTTAGCTTCGGTATAATTACCTATGTTTCTAAGAAGTGTCATTTTTTTACTGACAGCCATAATTACTTGTTTTATCACAATTATATTGGTATAATATTAATAAAATACCTTTCAAACTTAGTCATAAAAATTAATTACATACATTTTATATACAAAGGGTTAACATTTAATAAGGAAACCAATTTAATGCTTAAAAAGGCAGAACCAGTTATCTCATGTTTGTCAATCAAAAGTTTTAAATTTTTAAAACAAAATTAATGAACAACAAAACACTATGCTTCAAATCTTTGAAAAAATGTATAATTCCATACAATTAAACGATTTCGGATTCTTCTATTCTTTATAGCATTACTGTGGAACAAAATATATATTGATATTTTCCTAAATTAAAATATGCAAGAAAACATATTTGTTGAAATAATAAATTAGCTTTGTTTCTCTGATATTTAGAATTTAAATCTCTTAGAAATGCTAAGATCTCAAAAATAAGGCTATTTTGATCCCGTTTAAAAAGAATGATAACAAATTACATGAGATGTAGAATTTCTAAAGACTTACTTAAATCTTGTCGAAGCGCTAGGAACTTAAATATAGCTACCCTCGCTCTCGTTTTAAAAGAATAAGAGCAATTAATCAAACATTTAGAAACTTTAGAGACCCTTTGAAGACAATTCAAACAGCATTAAAATAAATTTTTATCTAGTAAAATGTTTGTCCGCTCTTCCTGCGTTGGCTGAAACTTGAAATAATAATTAATTTGCCCCGCAAAAATGCACGAGAATATACCGTAGATAATGCAACTCCATTGTTATGGATATTTAGATACACATTATTATTTTTAACTGAAACAAACTGGTGATAGTATCATAAGAATTAAAAATTTATCAGCAATTTTAAAATATGTCTACGCTTTTTTATTACTTTTCACTCAATTTGAAAATTGCTATTTTTTATAATATTTGGTACATTTTCCCTCAACTACAAGTATGCGCATTTTTTTCATCGGACACTTTTTCCCTAAGTTGGAAAAATGTCAAATTGTATTATATTGCACCATTTCTTTTCTCAGTGTAGAAATTGACATTTCTTCTGATATTTCACATTTTTCGATGTAATTAGAAAATTGTAAGTTCTGATACATCACTTGTCAGGACTTATAAGTATTTTCTGTCTCTTGAATAAATGATAACTCTTAAAATATCTTTAACAATCAAACAATCAATATGATTAAGTAAAATAATAATAAAGTAAAATAATAAAGCGGATTTACGTATTCTTTGTTTAATTAAGTTTCATTTTCTACAGGAAATATTAGTATTAAGTATCAACATGATAGACCACACATTATTATCAATAAAGTTTTTCTGAATGAATTGTGTCAGCCGGTATAGTGTCCAGAAAAATCCATGGGGAGATAGATGGTAATTTAAGTTAAAAATACGGGGTTCAACTTTCAAATGTTCAAATGAAAATGTTTTAGTAATTTCGAAACTTTTTGCTTCATGAAAGTATTGTACTTTCAATTACAATGAAAAATAAAAATCCGTTGCAAAAACATTTATTCGAACGGGGAAAAACGCAAATATTATATTGATATGCTGTTTGACTGTTTATGGCGTTCTTTAAATATAAAATTCAATTGATTAATTCCTTTTGCCAAATTTAAATTCCATTAAATTTAACATTTTGTGGAATTAACTTCACTTGAATCATTTTTCCTAAAATATAAAATTTTTCAGTTAAGTATAAAATTATTTGTTCTTTAGCAGTGAGAAAAAAGCATAACGATTTTATATAATAAATATTTTGAGTACATATTTTAATAAATTTCCTTTCAAATAAATTTAATAAATAAACATTAAAAACATAGATGTTTTAACAAATTGCAAACATAAAAGAAAGTAGACTCTGTAAATTTTAAGTTTAACATACATAGACCATCACAAACAGAAATAAAAAAGACGCACTGAATGATAATTATTTTAATGCAATATATAATTTTTAATGTTTCACTAATTTATATTATTTATTCTTTCTATGCAAATAAGTTATTAATTACGGTTTAGTATTCAATTGCCACATTTGTTCAGAAATATTTAATTAAAAAAATCAAAGTATTTGTTAGAAAAAATATAAATGTTTGAGAGATAAGAGTTTAATAAAACATGCAGTATGCTGTTTGAAGCATTTTAACAAGTTATTTATTATAATTACAGGGTGGCAAATCGTCAGCAATAAACACAGTAAAGAAAATCTAAACTACCAACATTTTCTTATACAAAACATTTAAAAATAATATAAAGGGATTGAAAAAGGCAAACATTGTTATACTGCATGTATAAACATGTTTTATTCCTTTAATGAATTTTTTATTACTTTTAAGTTTCATAGCTATTATTTTTTTCCTTGGCTACCAGCCGCATTTAATCATATTCCATTTTAATCTCTCCCTGACCCCCATGCAGCATGAATAACCTATAGACAGGATGTCAAGTTGCCCTAATTAGTCCATCAACAATATAATATTTAACACCTTTTTAGGTGCGTTCGTAATTATGTAAATACGTAGCACCTATTGTTGTCGTTCAGTCCGTCCGTCTGTCCGTCCGTCTGTCTGTCCGTCCGCATATAACAACGCAAAAACTACCCAACCGAATCGTTTGAAATTTAAAATATATAATTATTACATAATTTTGTCGAGTCATTTAAAATTTTATGACAATCGGATGTATAGATCAATTACAGGGACAATCAAAAGGATTCCGTTACATTACGGTCAATGGGGAAAAAAGTTTCAAATGCATTTTAATCGTTTGAAATTTTAAATACATAATTTTTACATAATTTTGTTGAGTTATTTCAAATTTTGTCAAAATCGGATGCATAGTTCAATTACAGGGACAATCAAAAGTATTCCGTTACATTACAGTTAATGGGGGAAAATGTTTCAAATGCTTTTTAATGGTGCTACATTTATTCGAACGTAATAAAATTGATATGCATCTATAAAATACATATTATAATATACATTTTGCATAATCTATGGTGCAAAGAATATTTGTTATTGATTTACAAGGCCATACAAAAGTATTCCATTGCATAATGGTATACGGAGATCATTGTTTGGTGCATATGTTAATTGTAATTATTTACGATTTTATGAGATTGATATATGAGAGTGATATTCTTAAACTTCGTTATCGTACGAACGCACCTCATTTGCTACGCTTCACGTGCAATTATCAACTTGTTTGGTAATGTTTTTCCCTGACAACTCACTACCCTGCGTTAATACCTACGAAGAAAACAATACCTGTTTTTAATGCATAATTTTATTTTTAATTAATCTGAAGATTTAAATATAGTTAATTTCCCATTTCAAATTGTTGAACAATGTGTGATGATATACAAATGCGGCCATTAATTTCTAGGACTGACGTAAATGAAAACGAACAGGACATCGTCAGAAAGCGATAATGCTTGTATTTGGAATGTCGTTTACCTGCATATGTACAACGACACCGGCGACCTTCAGAAGCAAACGGTTGACATGAAACACGCATTTAAACTTAGCTATGTACATATTTTATTTATTTTTTTCTGCCCAAGTCGACATGGAGCAGAGAATAGTTCTTAAATTCTGTTTAGATTGCACATAATCACTGCAGAATATCGTGAAAATATGTGAATGGAGTGGAAGCATTTTATCATTAACGCACATTAAAATTGTTTAGCCATTTTTGTAACGGCTCCGAATAAGTGTAATATCAAACACAAGGCCACATTCTGTGTGCATGGCGAAATTGAGAATGTTCGTGAGCATATAACTCCGGATGACCGATTGGCTATTCGAGTATATGCTAATGAGCGGAAGATTTGCAAGGAGATGGTTGCCCAAATTTTGGCACAAGACTTACTTGAATAATACAGGGTGTTAATAAGATCCCGGATCCATTTTGATGTTTAATAACTCATAAAATAATGAAGATATAAACAATCATATGGCATTTATTGATGAAATAACTCATATATTTTCGTTTTCAACTTTGAATGCCTTTACTTTTGTATATATGGTCTGCGCGTGTGGTTAATTTCAGATAATTTCATTTTCCAATCTAGATATCTGTACTTTTCTAAATACCGTCTGCTTATTAATTGCATTTTTCTCTCTTTCGTTTTTGACAACTATTGCAATGCTATGTTTACCTTTGAAGTGTTTGTCCTATGTTACTTTTGTATGTGATGTTTTATTCGAGCGGATATTAAAGAGAATGTATACACCACAAACAAAGCACAGGTTTTATGGGGGTTCATAGAAACAAAATCGATAGTGCAAGCAGAGAGAAATTGCAGAATAATTTACAAAACAGATCCTTCATCCAAAAGCAGCATCTTGCGGTGGAAAAAGGATTTTCTGGAAACTAGAAGTATCGCAGATAAGAAACTTTCGAACGTTTTCCATTTTCCAAGAAGATGGATTGGGCGAGGAGGTTCAATTCCTTGGCCACCCAGATCACCTGACATAATGCAGAAGGATTTTTCCTTTGGGGATTTGTAAAGGACGATGTTTACAGGACGAGGGTGCCGAACATTGATGACTTAAAAGCCAGAATTACAACAGCAGTAGCCTCTGTGGATGCCGACATGCTTGCCGCTACCTGGTGTGAAATTGACTATCGACTTGATATTCTCCGCGCGACGAAGAGGGCACACGTGGTAGTTCATTGACAAGGGTCATGAAACTTTTTGAATCCATCTGACCATTTATGTTATTAACTTTAATCTATCTTTATTATTTTACGAGTTATGAAGCCATCTAGAAAAGGGTGACGTCCGCATTTAAAACCGCATTTGGACGTCCGCACATTCAAAAACGGAGCTTTAAGAGTTAGTACCAAAATAGCTGAGCACAAAGGTGCATTTCGACGGGAAAGAGTTATTTTCTAACAATATTAAATGGATATGAATTTTATACAATATTTTATATATGTATAAGAACAGTCCTAGAAATTAATGACATCATCTAGCATGATGTAGTATACATATGGTATGAAATAGCAAAAGTGAAATATTCCTTATACTTTAATTTTAGTGAAATATCTACTTATAACTAAAACCATAACTTAATTCAAGTCGGAAAACATCTCCATATTCGATATAAAATATTAAGAAGAAAAACAGACTTTTTGAAATCATTTATTTCTGTATAATGAATACAGTAATGAACTGTATGTTTGAAAACTTTTGCATATATTACTTTTAATGTGAATTTATGACAGTTTTGCTTTGGATTTTCAGCCATAAAATGCTTTTAGAATTTTAAAATGGTTTTCTTGATTAATTTAACGTTTAAATCCGTATTTTGAGAATATGAAAATCTTTTGTGAATATTATTGTGTAAATATTATGCATGCTGCATGCCTTATATAACTTTAAAGGACGTTATTTCTCTAATCCTATTGAAATATTCTGTTGAGAGTATTTGAAACAAAGAAACAAATTTTCGTATATTTAGTAAATGTTTTATGTTATTCGATTTACTTCAAAGTACCAACTTTTCACTAATCGGATTTTTGATAGTTATAAGGACAACAGACGAGAATATTTTAATAGCATACACAGTTTTAAAAGAATATTAATAGAAGTTGAAGTTTGTAATTTGCAAATTTTAAAAGTATAGATTTTGTGACTGGGTTACTATGTAAATAAGCAACTTCATTATTATATATTTTTATCATCATTTCGAATGTAGAACCTTTTTATGCGCAAGAAATTAATCGTTTATAGTTTGATATCATTTTTACACTTATTAAAATATTATGCAATGAACATAATGTGGTATTTTTTAAAGTTTTAGGAACAAAACTTATCCCACTTGAAATTACTTTTAACTTAAAATTATTTTTTATAATTTATTGAAATTATCCATTAAAAATTTTAAAATATTTTTTATTATATTTCGGTTATAAATACTCTCAAGAGCCGAAACGTTATGACCACCTACCTAATAACGGGTTGGTTCACCTTTGACCCACAAAACAGCGGCAAACTAAATTGGAATGGATTCCACAAGTTCTTGGTAGATGACAGGAGATAAAAAGTATCAGTTGTTCAAGCAGCGGTCATGCATATCCCAAATGGCAGAAATTTAACGTTTCTGATTTCTGATCTGTCGTTGAATGACACCTGTAATGTGTGTCCTGGGACGTTAACTGCAATTTAATATTATGTTCTTGGAACCAATCGAGTACAATTCGAGTCATGTGACTTGAGGTATCGTCTTGCACAAATACTCGATTTCCATTTTGGAAGACAGATAACATTTAATGATGCAAATGATCTGCAATGATCTTTAGATAGTCCATGGCGCTCGTGGTATGTTCTGCAATAGCCGCAGGTCCCAAGGACACCTATTTGAATACCTTTCAAAGTTTTATATCGACATAATAGGCCTATGTATGAGCTGTTGTGTAAGGAGGTGTAACAATTCTCATAAAAGTCATCATACCCAAACGCTGCCATCGACGTTTCAAAGGATGAATCGTGTTTCATGTGATGAGACAGCTGTTTCCATATGTTCCTTATTGAAGTCATGATATATCTGGGTTTAAAACAGGAATATTTGACGATGATGCTTGGTCAACAGGAGTAAATAATTGGGACACTAGCCCCATAGTTTCACATTTAAGGGTACAGTGGACTTTCAAAATCGCAAAAAATCATCAAATTACTGAATTCTCATTTTTAACATAACAGCATTTTACGAACTCCCTGCTATTAAACGCAAAAAGAATTTTTCAATTTCGGCTATTTTTATTGGAGTTAAAAGCATTTTTGTACAATTCTACCACGTCCCTTTGTTTATTTTTTCGCCGATTCGCAGCTGTAAAATCTAGCCTAGTTTTTCGTTCTACTTTACTCAATGTTATTATTTTGCACTGAATACTTATTAATTTTTTGATTTCGCAAAACAGTATTTCAACTGAAATTTTTAACTCTTTCTTTTAGCGTTTGTTTATAATGTATTTAGAGGAGTTGCTTTTTGTCCCCAATCATTTTAACGTAAAATAAAAAAAATTCTATTTATCAACAATTAATTTAACAAAAAATATACAATAAGAGGTATTTATGCCATGAATATTTCCCGAAAGATTAAAAAAATTATCAGAAAATAAAAAGATAGCGTTGAGAAGATTTTTTAAGATTCAGATACTTTTCGTACTTTGCCTGAATTACTGCCGAAGCCACACATTGTATGTGAATTTTCTATAAAAACATAAAAACATACAGATAAGCTAGAAATGATATTATATCCCTTATATATAAAGGAAACTGTGTCAGTAGGGCAATATTAAGCAATTATAACCATTATACTTACTAAAACCTGTTTTTCTCAGAATGAATATTTTTGTTGTTTTCATGATTTCAAAATGTTCCATTGGAAATTTTTTATCCCCTATTTGTCCGATTTTTATTTTTAAATGCTCTCTATATATGTGTTAACAAATGTTACTAAAAATAAACTTGTTTAGACGAATTGAAATTTTTAAAATTTCAGTTATATGGAATTTTTAATAGTTTTTAAAGAAAAATACAAAAAATTAAGTTAAAATCATTTTTTTAATGTTTTTCAAGTATTATGCTGAAAATGCTTAGTAACATTTATATGTATGTATGAAAGGATTATTATGAAAAAATTTTGAACAAACATGTGAAAAATGGTTTCGCATGGAGCATTTTGAAATATTGCCATTTTTCATTAATTTAAAGAAAAAAAAATCTGTATCCTAAAAACTATTGAATATATTTTTTTAAATTGTGAAATAAGATATATATATACTACGACTATTTAAAAAAAATCATTGAAAACTAAAAAAATTAGTTTTGAAAGTCCACTGTTCCCTTAACAGTTTCAGCTAAAATTTATGCTTTGAAAGAATTCCACTTGAACCTGTATTGTTTTGGGATATAAAATGGGTCAGTCTCTGATGCAGATTTTGCGTTATCAAGGACAGGTATCTCCTACGTCCTACGCGGATAGAAATGAAAACTTGAACAATTACATGTGTAATTTTTCAATCTTCAGCAAATACTTTATTGTGCAAAATTTTAACCCATTATGGGTCCGTAACGTGACCCAAAATGGCGGAGAAATTTTGTTATGCTAAATTTGTAATCTATGAAGCATATGCTTTCAATAGACATATTACATCAAAAATTGAGAAACTTACCCACTTGATCTCCAAAAAACGGTCCTATGGGAAAAAACCGGAAAAATGAAATAGCAAAAAGAACTGCGAGGAAAAGTTAGCAAAGCTATAATTTTTCTCCCCATTGTAGCTCCAATACAAGCAAAGTTGTAGTATTTTAAAGAACATAATTAAGTGAAAAAATGATCAAAATTAGGTGAATAACCAATAATGAGAGGGATTCCACAGCCCCGAGATTACCATGTAGCTTAAACATTTACGTTAAAAATGGTAGAGAATTAAATGAGCGTAATTTTAAGATGTATGTTGGGTGGGGTGAAAACTCCCCACGTCTGGAAGAGGCCCTCAATGGCAGAACATTAAAGCAATGTGCGTAATATATATATATAGATACCGATACACAGATGTGCCGGTTGCGGTAACAGTGTCGCGAGTTCAATATTTTTTCCCATTAAAAAAAATACCCTGCGCGCCTAAAGAATTTTTGTAATGTTAAATGTCAAAAAAAATTTCACAAAACCACAGACTCGTCCATGATTATGAATAATGATATAGTGTACTAGCAGCAATCACCCACCACGATATTCAGTTTCTCCCCAAAAAATCTTGAATCAAACGAAATACATCTTGTAAACATAACAAAAAAAAGCTTAATATAGAATCAAATATTCATAATTGTTATCTTATTCGTATTGTCATACAATATCCGTTTCAAAGTTGATGTTGAAAACAAAAGACAAAAAAGCTGTAAAAAAGCTCTAAAAGCCCTGAAGTACCTATACTATCTTGAATTTCCCTGTTCTCCCTAAAATACTGCAAACATGTTCTAAAAGACCATGCCATTAAACCCTCTAAGGTAATTTTTTAAAAAGGCAAAATACTTGTTTAAGTTTGCTTTAGTGCGTTATTTGTATTTAAATTTATTTCTTTATCTAAATTTTCTGCTGAGGTATGGCGGAATGATCTAAATTTTCAAACTTCTCGTTAATATTTCTGAAAAGGAGAGAGGAATTTCTGAAATCGCTAAAACAAATGTTTAATAATTTTTAAAATAAGGTTGTTGGAATTTCACTTTTTTACCTAAAACTGTTGCTGGGATATCTTTTACGATGGCCATTTCTTGAAAATTTACCAATCCGAAAAAATCTTCATCCTAAAAAACACAATTGATGCAGTCATGAATTACTTTCGAGAATTTACAATCGATCATTAAAATCATTATTTTTGCATGATTATAAAGAATTTTAATAAGTATATGACATTTAAAAACAGATGGAATTAAAAAAAAGAAAAAACTAAGAAATTTTAAAAGGGAAGTGACAAAAAGTCATGTGACGGTTTAACGTGGGTTAGAATAGTTTAATAGGCACGAGAAAGTATAGAAATATCAAGGATTTTGATTATTGCAATCTATAATTTTTTGTTAATTAGCAGCAAAATGGCCATAGAATTAAAAATTACCTGCACCTCTCGTGACAAGAATAGTTACTAAATGGGTGATTGATGGGTTCAATATCTTTTATTGATTATTCTACTTCATTTAACATCATCTTCATAGTTTTACCATTATTAGAAATACTCCTAGTAAGCTACGTTAAACGTACCCTCAGGGTGAGTCGAATTGTTGCGGAGAGGACAGGGGAAGTTATAATATGAATAAGTAGCTGCGGAATTTTCCAACGATATATCCCATGTGGAATGTCAGAATGTGAATTTAGAAGAGTGGGGGTTAAGGCTCGGCATGTGTATAAAATTAAATTCTGGTCAGAGATATTTCCAATGTATATCACATAAGGAGTGGAGATCAAATTTAGAAACGTGCCCTCTCGGAATACACTGTAGGCCCCTCTTTTTAAATTTTTTATTATTATAAATAATATCTATTAGAGGCTCCACCTTATCTTTCTCCTGGGTGGAAGTTTTAAAACCGCTGAAGCACATATTTAATTTTTAAATAGATTTATTTTTTTGCGTTTCACGCTTCTAGTTAAAACGACTTCTTAGATGGACCAAATATTATAAAAATCCTAACCCCCTTTTAACCCCCCTTAGTAGGGGATTTATAAAAAGAAGAAAATCTACAATTCTATGAGCCATTAAAAAAAACAGCGATAAGAAACAAACATAAATTTTTATACCTATGATACATGTCGAGACTTAAAACGGTAAAGAATATTAAGTGTGATGGAAAGACAAAATCTTAAAACTGGTCACATTAAATTATTGAACAAAACACAATCACATTTTGGGTAAAGACAGATGCAGGGCTAAATTGAAAATGAATTATGAAAAAGATGCAAATACAAATGTATATTGGTCATCTCAAAATAACGTGGCAAAAAATTAAACAGTAAAGTAGTCTTAAAAAAATAAGCAAAATTATATAGAAACATTGTGTCGCAAACGGTCTCTAGGGCTATTAGAGGGCATTTTCATGAAAATACGAGCAAACCATTCACTGCATGATTTCTATATTTATGAATAAAAATTATTTGAAATCGCTATAATAACGGAAAAAATAATAAAAAATATTTTAAAGTTTAAATTTTCAGCTGAGATTTGATACTTTATGGCGTATACCCTATATACATAATTCGGATTTTTAAATATTGTTTGAAGTTTGATGGGCTTAAATTAATTAATTTTATCTGCTTAACACTCTGAAAATTTCTTTATATTAATATTTTTAAGTATTCAGCAAAAATAATAAAAATAAATTTTGCTCAATGGCTTGATCTTTTTTTTTTTTTTCAATTCTAATTTTTTGTCAAATACAACCATTTGCGATGGTCAAAATAAGTGTTGTATCATTATTTCGATTGTGCTTAATCAGTTACAGTGATCATATTGTTCTAATTTATGCCACATAATGAGAATTCTAGCGTTTTTAAGTATGTTAATCATGGGAAGATTTAAATGGAGAATCGTTGAGACAACAAGTTTTGTTCCAGGTACAACTAATGTGTCTAAGAAGGTGAGGTCCAGGCAGCGTAGAATACGAAGCCTGTAACTAAAAACTTTGAGCATTCTTGTACAGCTCATATTCAAAATATTAGAATAATTACCTTTTTTTTAGAAATTGAAAATATCTTTTGGTAATTTAATGTCTTTTATTGAAAATATGCAAACGATATTTTTATTAAGAACTTATTGTTGATTAAACTTACTTGTTATCTTAAATTTAATATCATTTTTGAAAAGATTAATTGCAAAAAAAAATTATTTTGAAAAGTCAAAATATTAGAATATTTATTCAAGTGGTTCAAAATATTAGAATATTTCACATTAATTCTCCTTTAATTATTACCAATTCTTAACTGGTGGCATCATTGATTAAATTCAGACTATTTTATTTAAAATCAGTATTCTTTTTTGCAGTTTGTTTCTTTTTCGTCTTAAAATGGGCCGTGTGAGTGATATTTCTGAATCTACTAAACTTCGTATAGTTGATTTGTATCGGCACGGTAAAAATCAATGTTTTATAGCGAATTATTTACATTGTTCGCAATCGAGCGTTAGTAAAATACTAACACAATATTCAAAAATTGGAAAATTTCAAAAAAATCGCCGAAATGGTGGCCGAAAACCAAAAACATCTGCTAGAGATGACAGGAAACTGAAGCGTATAGTTAAGAAAAACCGTTTTAAAAGTGTGCGATTCTTGCACCGAAAATGGAAAGAAGAAGGAGTTGAAGTTTCTACATCGACAACATTAAGACGTCTCCATAAATTTAAATTTGAATCTCGTGTACCGAAAACAAAACCTCTCATGACTGCAATTCAAAAGCTAAGATTGAATTGGTGTAAATCAAGACGTTTATGGAGCTATGAAGATTGGAAAAATATATTATTTAGTGATGAAAGTATGTTTTGTGTTTCATATGGTAATCAAGGTATTCGAGTTTGGAGAATAAAGCAAGAAGCATTTGATAAAGAATGTCTTAAACGTTCCGTAAAATTTGCTGCTAGTGTCATGGTTTGGGGTTGTATGAGTGCAGAAGGACCTGGGAAGTTATGCATCGTCTACGAAAAGGTTAACTCTCTGATATATCAAGAAATTTTAGAATATTACATGATTCCATCATCAGAAGATTTATTTGAAGATGATTTCATCTTTCAACAAGATTTAGCGTCCCCGCATACCTCGGTGTCAACTAAGAATTGGTTCCGCCAACGCAACATTAAGGTACTTCCTTGGCCACCAAATTCACCAGATCTTAATCCCATCGAAAACTTATGGTGTATAATGAAGAAAAAACTTCAATAAAATCCTCCTTCAAATAAAACTGAGTTAGTGGCACGTATAAAGTCTATTTGGGCTAATATTGATAGAAATGTTTGTAAACACCTTGTATATAGTATGCAAGATCGATTGTACGCTGTTATGAAAGCTAAAGGGGATGCTACAAAATATTAACTACCATTTACTTCATATTCATAAGGTAATATTGTTGCGTAAAATAAAATATTCTAATATTTTGAACCAATCTAAATTTTATTCTAATATTCTGGTGTGTTTAAGGAAGCTGTATACCTAATTTATTGTGCTGTATTTTATATTTTATAAATGTTAAAGTCTTATCTAAACATTCCAGATTTAATTTAGAAGAAATTTAATTGCATTTACTTAGTATCAAAAATAAATAAATGACAAATAATTTTTTCTTATTACTTTTTCTCAATTATTCTAATATTTTGAATATGAGCTGTATTAGTCATAAATGTTTAACATACGTGGAAACACAATATAAATAAATTGGTGTAGATTTTTTTTTGTTTAAACCTCTTGTAATATATATAATTTCCAACACCTTTTACCGCGCCTTGAGGGCGTTTGCAATCCTATGTTCGTATGCGATTTTTTATTCTCTTTGTATATAAACTTTGCCTTTTCATTTTCGCCACCTTTTTTTAAATTCACCTGTATATAAATATTCATTCAAATATATCCGTCAAATCCTCTTTTTGTAATCGATATTTTGATTTCTACGTCTATTTCGAAATATATATATGTATGCATATGAGGGTGTGTCCATATATATACTAAAAAGTTTATCATAATTAATATTTATTTATTTAGTAAATGTTATTTTCTCCATATAAACAAGAAAATTTATGCTAAAAATATATATCCTAGTTTACATATTGTATATAAAATAAAAAATACAATTCAATGTTATCTGAAATATGGGAAAAAATTTGAAGCAAAATACATATTCATTAATTAAACATGCGTCAACTTAGTGTAAACTTTTTCACAATTTAATTGAAAATAATTTTCCTTTATTATTATTTTCTTTTTGCAAATGCAGATATTTTCTTATTGTTTATAAAAGATTAATCCTCAAGTGAGAAAAAAATGGAAGAAAATCCAATTGTCTGAAAAAGAATATTAAGTAGTCATTTTTATTTATCAAGTTATATCTAGAAGATTATTAGCAAAACTTTTAGTTATTTGTCTTTTAGAAACATTAATCTTTAAAAATTTGTTTTTGGTAAGTATACTATCAAGAGAATCAAAACAAAACTTGTTTATGCTAATAATTTTCTCTTCTGTTTTCTTTTCTTTATATAGAACCTAATCGTGAGAAAAAGAAAATAAAAAAAAAACACCTTTTAGGTTAAAAAAATACATGTAAGTTTTTTAAGTTTGCTATAATGATATTTATAAAGAAAAGTTTATCAAATTCGATAATACATATTTGCATACAAAATGTCCAGATATTGATTGTAAAAATATTATATAAATAATACATTCCCAATATTTATATCGACTTTTTATTTAATAACAATTTAATTAATTTGTTGTATTTTTATTTAATAACATTATAGAAAGTAAATTTTTTCATGTAAAAATTAAATAAAAAAGAAGGCTTGATGATTTATAGTTAATAACAGAACAAAACAGCATGTTCTAAAAGCATTTTTAATGATATTTGTAGATTAGACTAGAAAACTATTACATAGTTTTTTTCCACTCACTATTTTAATTTAAACATATTGTTAAATATATTTTTAAACATATTGTCACAACATTAAAAAAAATTTAAGAATGAGGATTTTATGTTCACTGAAATTCTAAACAGTGTGAAAGAAGAGCAGTAAAAAGCAAATAATTATTAAAATAGCAAATCAAATATTTATGCAAAAATGTTTAAAGATAGAAAACCAAAGATTACAAATGCACAAATAATGCATGAAAAGGTAGCAAACAGCTGTTTCGAATCTACTATCGAGATTCTTCATCAGTGTAAAACTCAGCGAGCTAGAAAAACCTCTGTTTTGATTTTTCTACCTCGCTGAGTGTGCATTTATAATCGTTGATTTTCTATATTTAAAGCAAGTAATTAGTAAAAGGAAAATTATCAATTAACGATTGCCATCTACCTCAAAGTCCTATAACTTTAAACAAATTCCCTATCATTATTTTTTCTATAAGTAAATGAAATTCGTAGTTATGTAATTTAAAGCGAATGCAATCATCCTAAATATCGACCAAAAATACTATGTTCTACTTATCAATACTTGCAAATTAGCGGGTAAGTGTGATCACATATTTCACCGAATGCATCGTTTAAGATGTCTTTTAAAATACTTTACCCTAAAATTAATAATTCAAAATTGCTAATTTATAATTATTAAAATTTTACATAAATGACAGCACCAGCATACTAGTATTTAATTAAACAACGTCTCCCCCTGTCTCTGTCTCTATATAAATATCTTTTCTATACTTTACAAATTTCCCAATAGATGGCACCACCAAAAATGTCACAATTATTTTATTTTAATATATGACCTAAATGTACTACAAAAACATTCTAAAAATTATTAATGTTATTATTTTGCTTGTTTGTCTTTTGCAAGTCATTTTGAAGTCAATTTGTTTGCAAGTCAGTGACAGCTAAATGACTTGTATTACCTAAAGCCTGCTTAAGGACAGTTTTATGATGATGAGCTGCATTGAGTGGCAACAGACCCGGATTGTTTTTGGATTGGTTTGGAATACGGTTTCTACTTTGTTCTGTTTAATTTGTTTTGAGTAGTGGCATTGCAGCTAAGTTGGGGTTGTGGTTTTTATTCAGAGAACATATTTTTACATCGTTTACAATTTTCCAGGTGAGACATTCGTTTACTAATGTGGCGTAGGGTCCGGTGGGGGAGTGCGTGAATTATAGCCATCGGGTGTTTAACATCTGATTTTTTGCTATTCACCGCTCTGGCCGAAACCCACTGCCACTTAAATATATTTTGTTTTTGTAAACTCGAGTGTCCGGCTACTTTTGTCTAATAAAACCCATCGCTGATGAGGCTGGCAGCCTATTGTTTTTGTATTTTGATTGTTGAATTTTCAATTTTAAGGGATTTTTTGTTTTGTGAGGGGGTATGGTGGCATGGTGGCATAATATGAAAATAGGGCACATTTCATATGTGTGGCCGAGATCGATGCAAAAGATGAAATAAAAGACACGTTTTTTTGCTAGGCCGGAATCGTAGTACTGTGTTGTGATGAACACCAGGTCCAGATTTTTACATTTGTTTCTGAAGTCAAAAGTGAAAACATTTTCATCAAGGAAAAACAGTTCTCAGATCTTCTTAACTATTTCTTTATTTTTTAAAGCACAAGAAATAAAATACCTATAAACGTTGAGTATGCAGAACGGTAATATAAAATACCTTTGAACATTATACAGTAAACATTAGTCAGTAAGCAGCACGGTAATATGAAAGATCTTCAAACATAATATAGAAAACATTAGTCATCACTGACAACAGCGAGCGAGCAGCCTTACTTAGCAGTGACAAACGTAAAACTCACAAAAATTTCAGATTTCACAAACGCCAAAAAAAGTCTTTTGGCATAGAATAGATTCCCAATCTGAGCAAAACAATGTACAGGTAAAAAGGACCGTTACATGATAAACAAAGGGGAAAATTTAAAAAATGAGTGTTGCCAAGAATATAGTCTTTATCGCTCGTGGCGAGAACGCGCAGCAGCCGGCAACCCTAAACGGAATTTCACAACAGGTAACAAATTAAGTTCTTTATACAAGACAAAATGAAATGATTGGGAAATAAAAAATAGCAGTTACATAAAACAGTCGTTTGATATTTAATCAACTGAAGAACAAGAAAGAAAAATCTAGAAATGGAATGATATTTTAAAACTAATTTATTATTTGTTCTTTTTATTTATTAATATTATTTTATATGCACTTGGAGACGAACACACAATAAAAATACGTATTAAAAATGCTTTTCTTTTAAAAAATAAATTTTAAAAGAGGGAGGGGGGACTCACAATTGAAGAAAATAATAGAAATATATGTAATAGAATATGTGTTACATCACATATTATCACTCGAAGGACCTATGATGGCATAATATGAAAATAGGGCACATTTCATATGTGTGGCCGAGATCGATGCAAAAGATGAAATAAAAGACACGTTTTTTTGCTAGGCCGGAATCGTAGTACTGTGTTGTGATGAACACCAGGTCCAGATTTTTACATTTGTTTCTGAAGTCAAAAGTGAAAACATTTTCATCAAGGAAAAACAGTTCTCAGATCTTCTTAACTATTTCTTTATTTTTTAAAGCACAAGAAATAAAATACCTATAAACGTTGAGTATGCAGAACGGTAATATAAAATACCTTTGAACATTATACAGTAAACATTAGTCAGTAAGCAGCACGGTAATATGAAAGATCTTCAAACATAATATAGAAAACATTAGTCATCACTGACAACAGCGAGCGAGCAGCCTTACTTAGCAGTGACAAACGTAAAACTCACAAAAATTTCAGATTTCACAAACGCCAAAAAAAGTCTTTTGGCATAGAATAGATTCCCAATCTGAGCAAAACAATGTACAGGTAAAAAGGACCGTTACATGATAAACAAAGGGGAAAATTTAAAAAATGAGTGTTGCCAAGAATATAGTCTTTATCGCTCGTGGCGAGAACGCGCAGCAGCCGGCAACCCTAAACGGAATTTCACAACAGGTAACAAATTAAGTTCTTTATACAAGACAAAATGAAATGATTGGGAAATAAAAAATAGCAGTTACATAAAACAGTCGTTTGATATTTAATCAACTGAAGAACAAGAAAGAAAAATCTAGAAATGGAATGATATTTTAAAACTAATTTATTATTTGTTCTTTTTATTTATTAATATTATTTTATATGCACTTGGAGACGAACACACAATAAAAATACGTATTAAAAATGCTTTTCTTTTAAAAAATAAATTTTAAAAGAGGGAGGGGGGACTCACAATTGAAGAAAATAATAGAAATATATGTAATAGAATATGTGTTACATCACAGGGGGGTGTCCTGGTTCTTGCTAAATTGATAAATTTGAAACTATATATATATATATATATATATATTTATATAAAGGTAATAAGAGTTTTAAAAACAAAATAAAATAAATTTCTTAAACACGCAATTTATAATGTAATATAAATTTTACATAGGAATAAAATTAGAAATTTCTTTCTTTTAAATCCATCTTAATATAAAAATTTCAGTTTCCAGCACCGGAGTTTAAACTAAGAACCTTTTGTTAAATAGCGAGATTCTTTATCGCCAAGAAATGATAGCTACACAAAAAAGTTTTATGGTTTATGGTTTAAATTTGTTGGCCGATTATCTACGCTAAGGATATAGGCCCAAGCAAAAAACGTTTAAAATATAGTTCTTTTTTAAAATTTAAATCGCAAAATTTAGCGGATGATATTGAAAATAATTATTAAATTGAAATAACGCACTTTTTTGAAAATGTATGATTTATTGTGTTACATGAGGTATTCCACTGTAAATATATAAAATTTTAAGTCTTTCACATATAATTTTTTTGTGTGTGGACTCTGTGATGAACTGGCAGACGGAGGAGTGAAACAAATAGGGATAAACGAAACCCCCTTCCCCCAAAACGTGAGGGAGATTCAAAGGGGGAGATTCTAAATACAGGGAGAGCAAAAAGTCCGTAAAAACTTTAAAAATTCATAAAAACCGAAAAAATAACCGAAATGAAAAACGGTTTGCAGGTTTAGCATCCATAGGTCACGGGGATTTTTTTAAGACAGAAATAAAAAATAATTCAAAAAACAGCCGGCAGATGGCGCTGGTACTTGCGATTTCCGCGGAAATATGCAAATGAACCGATTATAAGAGCTTGCGCTCCTAATCCACAACTAGTTCACCTTTGTGAGCCGTGAACTTGATCAAGGATGCTCACTGCGAAGGACAAAGCTTTCTTGGTGAAGTTATTTTACATGAAGAAGGAATCAGCGACTATTGCTTTGCGTAAATTCCGATTTCAAAAGGATTTGAGGACGAGAAAGGGGCTTTAACAGCGGCAGACCTCATAAAGCTTGTTCGGCGGTTTGAGGAAACATTCTGTTCTTTATTTGGGTATCTTTTCTTTGATTTGGGTACGTCAGCGCCACCTATTGGCTGTTTTTTGAATTATTTTTTTTTCATATCTTAAAAAAATCCCCGTGACCTATAGATACTAACCCTGCAAACCGTTTTTCATTTCGGTTATTTTTTCGGTTTTTATGAATTTTTAAAGTTTTTACGGACTTTTTACTCACCCTGTATGTGTCAAATTCAAGGGTTAGTTTTGAAAATTCCCAAATGATCTACATTTTGAATATAATGTCTAATTTCCACCCTTTTTGAAAATATACACTATATTGCCATTGATTATTGGACACTTACGATTTTAGACATTTTGTTAAATATCTAGAAAAATATCTGAGGAATCATCTCGAAACTCTTAGTGTATAAATATAATAGTATAAGTCATACATCTCCGTGAAGATTTTTTCCCGAAACTCCATAGGGGACCGTCAACAAATTAAAAAATAATGAATATCTTTTGAATAACCCTGTCAAAACTAATGTAGCAAAAGCGCTCAAACTCTAGATTATGATTGAATACCTTATTGTAATACACTGTGTTTATTTTTATGCAAATAGCATGCATACTGGCAGAGTAATTAAGGTTTATATAAAAATGGTCCCAAATTTTTCCAAGTTTTTTCCTTATAATTTTCAGAGTTCTTAATATAAAATAATATTTTTTTCAAAAAATATGACAAACAACATTGCACACAGTACTCTGTAATCAGAATTAAAAAATAATGAAAATTATATCCAAAATGAGTTGGTTTAATAAATATTTTTTTTACTGCGCATGCGTCAATGATATCAAAATTTCATTTGCATTTTATGTTAGCTAAATATATAGAGCAACTTTTCTGAAAGTCACAAAACCATAACTTGAAAATTCTGAAAATAATCGTCAATTGAATGAGTTGAAAATCCGTTATTCTCAAAATGAAGCAAAAACAAGAGGGGTTGTATCCATATATTCATTGATTAGTGTCAATATAGAATACACAATACGGGATGTATTTTTTGGATATATTTGGTAACATTTGGATAAAATCCCTCATTTTTTTGTTTCATTTTGGAAACAATGGATTTTGTCCTTTTTCTATAGACGATTACTTTCAGAATTTTCAAGCTATGATTTTGAGATTTTTACAAAAGTTGCTCTATACATTTAGCTAGCATAATATGCAAATGAAATTTTGATATCTTTGACGCATGCGCAGTAAAAAACTATTTAGTAAACCTACTCATTTTTCATACAATTTTTATTATTTTTAAATTCTGATTACAGGGTACTGTGTGCAATGTTGTTTGTCATATTTTCTGAAAAAAATATTATTTTATATTACGAACTCTGAAAATTATAAATGAAAAACTTTGAAAAATTTGGGACCATTTTTATAAAAACCTTAATTACTCTGCGAGTACGCATTCTATTTGAATAAAAATGAACACAGTGTATTACAATAAGACATTCAATCATAATCTAGAGTTTGAACGCTTTTGCCACATTAGTTTTGACAGGGTTATTCAAAAGATATTCATTCTTTTTTAATTTGTTGACGGTCCCTTATGGAGTTTCGGTAAAAAATCTTCACGGAGATGCATGACGTATACTATTATATTTATACACTAAGAGTTTCGAGATGATTCCTCATGTATTTTTCTAGATATTTAGTAAAATGTCTAAAATCGCAAGTGTCCAATAATCAATGGCCATATAGTGTATATATGTCATGTTGTGACAAACCTGGCTGTAAGCATTCGCAGTGCAATACAAATTGGATAAAAAAGCGTGATTTTAATTCGATTTATAGCAATAAAAGCGTGTTTTCTACCAAAGTATGATTTAGCAGAGCAATTACATTTTAATATGCCAATCAAGTTACTAATTCTGTAGTTTCAACAGTGAACTTAATGAGTTCATTGTCTCGGCAGTCGCCTCCCATTCTATATCCCTTTATGACCAAAGGTCAATTATGAACAATACCACCTTAAGTTTCTCTCCTCCTGTTGTTGTCCGTTTGAATGAGTTGAAGGAGTTTGGGTGTCGACTTTTCAACATCATTAGCGATTTTTATAATTTTTAGTCTATTTTAGTGAGATAAATCATGATTTTGGTTTTCGTAAAATTAAATGATTATCTTTAATCCTACGGCAAATTTGCTCATTCAAACATTCATTAAACTATATTTTTACTTTCTTCTCCCTTTACAAGAAGAAATGGATTCGTGAAAATTTTCGATATCCGGTTTTCGGCGAATTTACACGTTTTGGGTTAGATATTCCAAAAATGTGTTTTTAAAATGTGTGTCTATGAGTCTGATACTCTGCCTGTCTGTATGTGATATAAATTTTATGGCTGCTCTATCTAACGAAGTAATGCGTGGAATTTAATAAAATATTATGGTTAGTTAATCCTAGATATAAATCGGTGCTGATTATTATTTTGTATAAATCGTTTAATAGGTGGCGCTGCTATGCTGACTTTTGTGTGATTTCCACAATAGTTTTATCTCCAGGATTATTCCACGAAATTTCAAAACAAAAATCCGAATTCAGTTATTTCTTACATGATTTGATGTTTGCTTGCGATTTAGTGTATATCTCGAAATAGTTGGTGCTGCTAAGAAGCATTTTTAAAAAGATTTCCACAACACCTCTAACTCAACAAAAAACGCAAGGATTCCCATCAAACTTCAGATTCGATTAGTCCTTCAAATGAATTGCGCTGTTTATATTTTGTTATAAATAGCTCCACAGGTGGTGTTTCGATACTGTTTTTTAGTTTTCTGTACCAGCTCTATCTCAAGAACTAATGCATGGATTTCCATCAAACTTCATTTACAGTTAGCCCTTGACATGCATTGGTTTTGTTTACATTTTGATGTCAATTGCATTACTGGTGGCGCTGCTATTCTGCATTTCGTAGGATTTACATCAATTTAGCGCTAGTCATATCTCAAGAACAAATGCATGGAATATCATATCCTTACAGGCCTTATGATGGGCACAGATTGCCATTTAATTTCGGCACTGTGATAACAAATTTTGAAGTTTTAATATTTGTAAG
This sequence comes from Maratus speculifer, assembly GCA_964019185.1. Classification (NCBI taxonomy): domain Eukaryota; kingdom Metazoa; phylum Arthropoda; class Arachnida; order Araneae; family Salticidae; genus Maratus; species Maratus speculifer. The sequence continues at coordinate 165,732,784 of OZ025290.1, forward strand.
AACGTTCTGGGATTCCTACATCTGACTACTTATATTGCATGCATATTATTTAATAATATAAGAAGAAACACGAATGATATAATGTAACACACAAAGCATTTCACATCACTTTTAATTAAAAGTTGTATGGCCAATATTTTTCTCAAAGGAACAAAATTATCTCTCACGTATTTAACATGCAAGGCTGAAATCGCGCCTGTTAATATGTAAACAACATAACTGACATAGATTAATAAAATATTTGAATAAGGTATTTTAGATAATAAATTAAAATAATTAATTGTGTACAATAACTGAGAGAAAGAAATTTTTTGTTTAAATATATTTTATTTAAAATTAAGACATTTTGAAAATTAAGCAGTCAGAAATTTGACAAATCACAATTTATGTTTTTTTAAGTGATCATTTATCATTCATATCACTTCTTAAAATATTCTTTTACACACCTAGTTAATTATATTTGAGTACTTTTAAAAGTTTCCGATAGCAAAGTGCTATCTGTTAAAAAAACTAAAAAGAAGTATTTAAATATCTAAACTAACAAAATATATAAGGTATAATAAAAATATGTGGTGCGTTTAAGATTTTTTGTTACATACTACCTCTGACAATAAAGTTCGGTGAATGGTCCTGTAACAGTAATGCAGATGAAATATTAACGAAAGTTACCATACCATCCTTTGAAATAATCATATCTCATAACTATGCACCGCTGACATCTGTTATACATGTCTTGAGAAATTCGCAAGAAGTCTTCTTTTGAGATGGAGTTCAAAAGTTTCGTCGTTTCGTTGGATGTCAGCAATATGGTCAAATCTCTTTCAAAGAGAGTTTGAGTGGTGAAAACAGGAAAAAGTATGGGGGACTGAGATCTGGCGAGCATGGTGAATGTGAATTTGCACCACCCCTCATGAATTTCCTTCGGTGCCTTGCAAAGCTTAAAACCAAACTTTAAACTCATCATTAGTTCGTTCATTTTCCTGTTATCAGTTAAGAACCAATACACTGAACAAGTACTTAGTAAAGTACGTCTTACACAGAACATAAACGACGCTCAACTGAACAACGGTGGGTGAAGATGGTCAATACTTGCCTCTATGCAGGTGCAACGTTTTGTTTCCCCAGTGTTGCCAGATCGGTCGTTCTGAATTCATTCACCGAACTTTTTTGTCAAAGGTAGTAAAAAGAATTATTGAACTTCATAACCAACGAGTGCTTTTAAAATACTTTACACTTAATTAAATCAAATGAAAAATATCACATTTTTTAATAAAAACAACATTTACGAGAACATTCTTCAAATAAACAATTTTATTTTCAGTTATTAATATATCTATTAAGCGCATCTTATTGAAATCATAAGAAATTTATTTCAGTAAAAATATGTTGTCAGATTAGTTTTGTTTCGAAATATGCTGATGCAGTATTTAAAAGCAATTGTCTCATGTCATTTTTAGATAAATTTCACTAACAAAAGCTATGTGTCAAAGTGTCAAAGCATTTTCTAAGATGTCATTGACATATTACCTTATAAACGACAATGTATTTTAAACAAAAAGTACGTTTAATTTATTACAAAATTCAAACTAGGTGTAATAAGAGTATTGTAGAATGTTTGTATGATATTTTTTTCACTGCGACAAAGAATAAATTTCGTTGGATAATCACACCGATATAAATATATATTTCTGAGTCTTAATAGTATTTTGCAATTAAGAAAACATATGAAATTTTACAAGCTGAAGTATGTACGTTCAAATGAGTACCCCCATTTGAATAAATTTTCCATATTTATTTATTCTTTTGTTTCGATCAGCAGACATTTTTTAATCTCAAGATTAATCTACCGTATTTACTCGTGTATAAGGCGCACTTTTTTTCAAAAAATTAGGACAAAACTCCTAGGTGCGCCTTATACACGGAATAATTTTTTACTGTTGGATGCAGTCGAATTATATACATATGAAACAAGAAATTATTCAAAGAAGATATTAAAACTCGGAAAATGTTACTTAATTGAAGTATTACTGAATACCTCCTTGCAGTTTTTTATAAGACAGAGCTAGTGATATTATCTACACGCTAATTAGCAATTCTCTTTACCGTCACTCATTGCTATTTCCCGTCATTCTCTTACAGCCCGAAGTCTAAAAATGCATTTTCGTCTTGTTTTCTATTCCTGCCTAATGTATGTTTCGACTTTTTTTTAAACTGAAATTCATTTGGTCATTCTCCATTAGCGTATCAAATTTATGGTGCGCATTATACCCGAGATTTTAAGAAATCGCAATTTTTACTTGTAAAGTAGGGGTACTCCTTATACACGCGTGCGCTTTATACACGAGTAAATACGATATTTGATATTTACATCTATTAAACGCTATGATAAAGACAAATTTAATGAGAAAGAAAAAGAAAAAAATCTCAGGAGCCGAAAAAGAACCCAATGATGTTTACTTATTTTTAATTATTATAAATTTTTATGAATAAAAAGTTTTATATATTGGTTTATAATGTATTATTCTCAGAAGGATAAACCTTAAATTCGTTTTTTGAAGAACTTGCGTTTAAATTTTAGATATTTAAACTTATTACGTCTGAATCAGAACTACGATATTGAAAATAAAATTTAAAGCCAGACAATTAAAAATATTAAAAACAATATCTTAATATATCGTAATAAAACTACTTACAGTTTACGTTTCAAAGCCTATACAATACAGGTCCTGCATTAGTACTGATGTCAATTTAAGAACAATACGTTGATTTATACAATACGTTGATGCTATACGTTGATTTTTTTTTCTCGCCTAACTAAACAAACAGCAATTTTTATATGAAAAAAAGTATATTAATTTATATAACATTTAAAATATTTATAAAGTGATAATTTTGTAGTGTCCCTATTTCAAGAATTAATACTTACCGCAACTATCCTCATTCTGATAAAATTTGGGGTTTAAGTTTATAGTTCGATTACAATTATGGTGATGCTATATCACGTTTTACAGTTCAAAATCATGAAAGTAAAATATTATATTAACATATTATCTTAACAATGAGTATTCGTCAAAGTAGAATGCATATTCTGGAATTATTTAGCCTGTTTCATCAAAGTAGAATTCTGCAAACTTGCGTCTAATCTATCTAGCTTTTTAGTTTCTTAAGTTTGAGTTAGTTTTGATAAATCATACGATTTTACAGACATTATTTATGACACTTACATACATATATCTATGCATTTTTTTCTGTACAATAAACTAAAATGTATGGTTTTTGATCTACTTCGCTTATTTTGAAAAGAAAGAAGAATATTTTAAACACAAATTCAAATTTTTAGACAAAATATCTTAAAATAATATCTTATAATATAATATCTTAAAAAATAATTCAACAAAATATCTTAATAAATAATTGTTAAAATTTGTCAAAACATTCAGATCGTCTCACAAAAACAAGTCTGGATATCATTATAATAGGTAGAAATTTCAGTATATTTAGTAGATATCATTAAGCATCTGCTCTTGTAAACACAAATGAATCACCAAATTTAAGTTCAAATTGTCATTTTTTAAATTTTTTAACAAGATATAAGAGCAAATTTTACATGTTTTATTACAAGTGTTACACCGGTTATTGTTTAGTGAAAATTCTTTTTTGGCAAAACTCATTCTTACTTTAAATAAAAGGACGCTTAATCAATTAATTCGAAATGGACATCATTTCTTTTCTTTTGTTCAATTAGAAGACATATTTACAACTACATGCACTATACTACATTATTTAAAATACTACCTTTGACAATTAAGTTCGGTGAATGAATTCAGAACGACCGATCTGGCAACACTGGGAAAACAAAACGCTGCATCTGCATAAATGCAAGTGTTGACCATCTTCCACCACCGTTGTTCAGTTGAGCGTCGTTTATGTTCTGTGTGAGACGTGTTATACTATGTGTTTGTTCAGTGTGTTGGTTCTTAATTGAGAACAGGAAAATGAACGAACAAAAGATCAGTTTAAAGTTTGGTTTTAAATTTTGCAAGACACCGAAAGAAATTCATGAGGGGTTGTGCAAATTAAACATCCACCATACTCGCCAGATCTTAATACTCCAGACTTCTTCCTATTTTCACGAATCAAACTTTCTTTGAAAGAGATTTGACCATATTGCTGACATCAAATGAAATGTGACGAAGCTTTTAAACTCCATACTAAAAGAAAACTTCTTGCAAATTTCCCAGGACATGTATAGCAAATGTCAGCGGTGCATAGTTATGGGAGATGCCTATTTCGACAAATAGTACAGTAACTTTCATTAGTATTTCATGTAAATTAATGTTACAGGACTATTCACCGAACTTTATTGTCAGAGGAAGTAAAATGCGAAACATGTTTTTTAAACTGATTCTGTCAGTATATTCCTACACATACCGATATAGAGGAGCTATGAGACTAGGAGAAATGCACACCTTTGTATCTAGTAAAACCGTCGCCATACATTCCGTCCTTAAGTGATGTCACGCCTAGATGGGGAGAGAGGATTCGTGAAATTGTGACAGTTTGTGACAAGGGGGTGGGAGGGTATAATATAATGTGTGACATCACACATTTTGATTAAAATAAAAGCATTAAATGTCAGAAGATTAAATTATAAAGATTATTATTATATTAATGAAGTAAAGATCAGATTTAAAACCAGTTATATTAAATTCCATTTCAGTTTCCAGAATAGCACTGTTTTCAATTACTTTTTCATATTAATATTTTATTATTTTATATTAATAAAGTTTTTTGTTGTAAACCTTAATCTTATGTTATACAAAATAAGTACACGAATCATTGTTATTATTATGCTCATAGATGTTATTAAAACACATAATTAAAAAATAAATAAAATTTGAAATATGATCTGTAACGTAGTTATTTGTCGATGAACTGTAAGTATAAATTTACGTAATATAGCGTGACATGTGACAAGAAGGGTGAGGGGAGGTATGATGAAGTGTGACACTTTGTGACATCATTTATGGACGGCCCCTATTGAACATTAAAACATAATTCTTCATAAAAAGTTTAAATTCTTACAGTAATATTATTGAGTGGCGGTCAAATCTTGTGACTTATTTTTCACTCACATTCTGCTGTCTGTTTCTTTTCTGTTCACACAAAAAATAGTGTGTGTTTAAGAATTTTTTCTCTCTTCATATTATTTCACACCAGTTTCAATTTATTTTCTTTTGGTCTACATTGATTATCACAATTTTCTCCTACATAATTGAAATCGTTTTCAGTAAATGTTAAATCACAATTTATTCTTTCTGGTATATATTTACCGTGAAAATCGAGAAAGACAAAGCAGAGAAAAACACTCTGTTGGGTAAACACTCAGCGGTCGTAGAAAAATCACATCTAATAAGAATTTATTTATATCAAAGTCTAACAGAAAATGAAATTTGTTGAAATTACGTACAATTGTACATGAGACAGTGGAATTTGTCCTAAAAACTAGTATAATAGCTTTTTTGTTGGGATATTTGCATCATAACCTTATAAGCATTTATTTATGTCAAGGTTTCATAGAATTTGAAATTTTAGGGAACACCGTGAATTCGTTCTTATGGTAAATATACAGCACAAATTGTGAATAATAGAGCTTAGTAGTACCACCTGTTGGGCAATTGTCATCAAACCTAATCAATGTCTCTTTACATCAAATTTATAAGCCAAAACGAAATATTCAGCGAATTAGTTTTTCAGCTATAGCTAACGTTGAAATCTTAAAACAATCAGCAGTCTTTCTTGTTGGGAGATTCACACCAAAAGCTGTATAGCGTCTTTTTATGTTTTGGTTTAAGTTAATTTGCAGTTTTATAAAACTCCCTGTATTCGTTCTTTAGATACTTGAAATAGAGCATCAGCAAATTTTGTACATGGATAAACTCAGAGACAGAATTTATTAAAATAAGTTAAATCGCCTACAAAAATTTTTTAAACGTATAAATTTGTTGAAATTTTTCCAACAATTCTTTCTTGTAATAACAGAAGTAAGTAAGCTTCCGTAGTTTTGTAGTTCTGGAGTTAATATGGGAATCCAGAAAATAAAGATTGATTTAAGTTACATTTAAATAATTTATAGAGGATGTGAAAAATAAATGTTAATGAAAATGTGCATCAGGCAGAAGGTTTACATTGGGATTAAAAATTGCAAGCGTAAAACAAAATGAAATTATTAAAGAAGATGAAATACATTATTATAATCTTTATATTTTTTAGAAAATGAAATGTACTAATTTTCATACAATTTCAAAATATCAAATGGACTTGTGCTTAAGAAAGTTAAAACATAATTTAAAATTAAGAATAGTATTATTATTCAATTTCTGAATCAACCTTTTGCTAAAATTACCCAATCTAAAATTTAGAGCTCTTTTAAGAATATCCCACAATTTTTTTGTATTACTTACGAAAGTATCGTAATCGAAATTTATTTCGACTTCCTGTTTTCGACTGATTTTTATGTTTCAGGATTCAGAGATCCCTGGAAGCATGTTTAAGTAACAATATTCCGTCTGTCTCATCTACCTCTCTGTACTCATCTTTTTATCATCGAAAATTGTATGAAGTTATGCATACAAATGAACCAAAGTTTTTGTGGATGTTTTAGTGATGGCTAGCAGATCTGCATTAAATTCCAACGTACTCTGTCGAAAGGGGACACTAAAATAGTAGTTTTTCTTCCTTTATCATTATTGCACTGTTAAAATTATATAAAATTATGCATAAAATTTAATTTAAATTTTATGTCTATGTTTTTACTCAGCATAGCAGCTTCCAAGTGAATCTGACAAGGTTACGACGGGAAGGTCCGCTGTAATAGCGATTTTTCTCAATTTTTAATTTTACTATTATACATCAGTTGATCTTTCTTTTTCTTTAACCGATGATCAAGCACTATCTGCCGGGTAATCCCAGCTGAACGGTTTTGAAACGTATAATCGTGGCGAGCTACATTTTAATTGCCGCTGTAGCGGTAATATACCGGTATATACGTACACTGCATCTCAAGTGTCTATTGCGTATTTTTTAATTTTGTTATGACGGTTATTTAACATTTATATCTTGCTGTTTGGCACCTGCACATTGCTACTCAAGTACTTTGAACAATGATCAGGTCATGAGACATTCAGCTGGCCACGCACTTCAAAAGATATAATTCATAGTTAACTTGGAGGACTATGCACCCACAACGTACTTTATATGAGCATGATCTACGTGACATTAGCGTACGTATCGAACAGCAGCGGTGAATGCAGTGAAAGGAAAATATGAAATGTATATTTTACATTTTGTTTTTAAAAAATCTTGCTCATACCATCCACAATTCTTCCTTAAGCGTGATTAAAAATAAGTCATTAAATTAACCGCTTTAAAATAACTAAAATTATGACACAATTTTATACATCCTTTAAGGTGGTTAACTTAATTGAAGAAAATTTAAAAATTTTACTTGGTGTATTATTGCTACAATTAAAACTCCCAAAGGAATAAAAGAATATCCGTTAACCAAGAAAATAAAAATATGAAAATATTGAATAAAATTCCTTTTTTTCAGTTTACAATTGTAACATTAAAGTGGTTTTTATATTATTTTATTTTATTTTTTACAAACACATAGAATGGAAAATCATGATGCTTTTAATAAAAATTTCCCTAATACACTTTCCTTATCTTTAGAATTTATATAATAATTTGCTTATTGTAATACTAATGTCAGTTTTATAGTTTTGTCGCAACAATAATAATTTGTTAATTTAAGAACAGTTAAATTGTACAATTCCTAATATAATTTTATACATCCTTGGAGGTAGTTAAGTTTCTTTACTAGAATTTTAAATTATTTTATGCACTTAACTTCGGCCGTTTGAATTCCCAAAATAATTTTTTAAGCAGTTAATATAAGAATAAACCAGAAGAATTAAAATAAAATTTACTCAGAATTAAATTTGATAGTGTAATATATAAGATTAGTTTAATTTTACGTTAACCGTGATTTTCATTAACTTTTGAAATGTAAAACAAATACATCTATCATGTATATATAGATCTTATATGTGCCAATAAATATTGTCACAGATTTTAGTAAACAATACTAATATTTTTCACAATGTACTTCTTTCTCATTTGCGGTCAATAACACTCACTTGATGAAAAATATTATATCGGTAACGTTGTTATTTCTTGGAAGTTACACTACGAAATATGTTTCGACGAGAATAAATACAATGATTTTAATACATCCCTACAAAGAAAAAAATGTGTTTATGAACTTTAATTGACAATATACTGAGGAAAATAAATTTTTCAAATCTCAAATAATTTTATTTTGTTATGAAACATTTTGTTTCAAATATGACGACCCAAAGCTTTCAATTCTGGATACCGAGTGTTAATCAAAATTACTCTTTATCCCTTTGATGTAGTAAATTTAAATTTGTGTACTTGAATTTAATCATGTTATTTCATTTGATATGATTTCGAAAGAAATGCTTCTTTCAATAGTATTTTATTACGTGAAATGTGGTGAATGCGGAAGAACACTGAAAAGTCTTTGTAATAGCGTCTTTGTAAAAAGTCATTGTAATATGCAAAAGCCTAATATTTGTTCTGTTAAATTGTAAAGAAAGAATTTCACTATTTTATTGCAAATTTTTAAGGTAATTTCATTATTTTTTCCCTATATATTTATCACTATTTGTATCATGAGCACACACTTGTATCTCATGTTAATAATCGCTTTGAATCATGATGTGCTCGAGTGTGAATATCTCCGTGTTTTCAGAAATGAGTGTATATGATTTTCCAAGTCATATAAGGGATGCTAGAATGGAAATGACTCTCTCAGAAATGTGACATTTAAAAATGTAATTCTCATCAAATTATAGATTAAAAGATAAAACTATACAAAAAGTGAAATAATGTTTTTAAATTTTCCAAAATTAAGAACAATAACTTTAAAACAATATTGTAAACTTTCTGCTCCGATTTGATTTCTCAATTTTCAGAAATAAAACTATCTTTAAGTTCATAATGCTAATTGCATCTTGTCAAATAGATTTATTGCGGTGTATTGAATATGAATATCCTTTAATCTAAAATCTAACAAATAGAGCAATTTGGGGAAATATTTATTTTTGTATTACAGTAGGTTAATGAACAGTTTTTAGAGGCGTTTGGAAAATACTATACACTGTTAAAAAAATCTGTTAAATTACAGAGAATCTATGGGTAATACATTATCTTAATGTTCTAAAACATAAGCTCCCATATAAACGACGAATGAAGTTTATGGGATTGGTTGCCGCTCTCTTAATTGGATTGCGTAACACATGAACACAAATTTTGGTACTACTTACAAATTTTTAAAGAATATGATGTTCATCAAAATTCATTATGATTCGGGTTGTTATCTAGAATATAGAGATAAAATATCATGGAAGTATATGACATGTAAACTATGCTCATTACCCACTTTCAATAATTGCAATTGTTGATTTATAAAGCCTGTCGTAACTTTAATAGTAGTGACCGTATCTACTTGCAAAAATGAAAAGTACATAAAATTTTACCACCCTCGATTTTAGTTTTCAAAATTGTCATTACATGTTGTCCCTCCTCTTTTACCTCTATTCCAAAACAAAAATCTAAAAGAGCTTTATTTTTTTAAGGGGATGGCTTCCCGAATTTTCATTTTAGCCTGATTATGTAAAATCCAAATTTAGACAGGTGCAGATAATCATTCCAGGGCAGTCTATCCTGTTTTGTAATCATCTACGCTGCTTTTTTACTGAATCGATTTTACAAAATTAATTCTATTAATTTGTAGATGTGCCTGCAATAGCTATTTTTAAAAATATTTCCTTCTTTAAATTTTAATTTAAAATGATTTTATGAAATTTAATAAGAATGGTTGTAATCGGATTACTTCGTTGATTCATATAAAATAGAAATAATAAAAAAAAATCTCCAACAAATGGCTTTTGGATACTTATTTGTAAAATTATTTTCTGTAAAAATATTATGTGGACACGTTTGATGTTTATAAGGGAATAAAAACTCATATTTATTGAAATGTCAGGAAATTTACCAGCGCCTTTTTATCCCCCCCCCCCCTTCCCTCCAAAAAAGAAATATCTAAAACAACTTTAATTTTTGATGACTTCACGAATTTTCATTTGAATTACAAAAACAATTTTTTTAATTTTCTTGAATAGATATATTTGTCATCAAATACTCAATCTTTGTTACATTTTATGTGTACTATAGATATCAAGTAATGCGTTGTATTGAAATATCGCCTCTATTTCAAAAATAATCGTTTATAAAATGTGACGTTTTAGTTATTTATAAAACATATCTAGTAATAAAATAGTGCTAAAGAAGAGACTATGATCGCATATTTTTATTCATTTTTTGTTTATGTGGGCAAATTTGAAAGATTATGAAATCATCAGTTTGTTAGAAATTTTACTGTCTTTATTCAATAAAAAAATCATGTATGCACAACAAAATATATTTTTGTCTTTGATTGTTATTTAAATCTATAATTATGAGCTAAATTATTTGGAATATTACTTCTCGAGAATATTTTTGAAAGTATTTTCTAAGCTTGTAATATAAAATAATTTCTATAAGATCACCACACTAATAATAATTTGGAATAGTGTCATTATGAGCCAAATTACATGGGAGTTATCTCATTAAATGCACAAGAGCTGCGCTCAGTGAAAATAATCATTTAACGTTGATTGGATTACAATGTTAATTTCCTTTTACACGCGTGACATTTCGCACATTCTTGTACACAGTAAAAAAATGCATAAAGTTACTAAAAGTTTTCTAGAAAACTAACATTCCTAGAACTTTTATTGTAACTGTAACAACAAAAAGTAATGTATCCCATTTTGTCACATGAGTTTTTGCTGTTATCGTTACATGAAAAATTCTGGGAATCTCAGTTTCCAAGAATAACTTTATAGGTTTTTTTTCTTACAGTTTAAAGATAATTTATATTTTGAACCGAGAATACTGCATTATCAAGTTTTTTTATTTTTATACACAGTTTTATACATACTGTATTGATGTTATTTGCTATCATATCGTATTATTTGTGCTAAATTTAAAGATATTCTCAGATAAAGATAATTTTCACCACACCATTTATGATAATAATTTGGAATGTTATTTTAGACAGTTATTGAATTACATGCCTTTTGCTACGATTATACATACTTTTCGCAGTATTCAGCAAAATGTGCATTGTTAAAAATAGATTTTATTTCAGTTGTATACAATGTGGAGCATTAGCTGTAAAACATGTCCCCACGTTCTTTTGCTTTCCTTAATTCAAGTTACGACTGTGTCGCCACGTCTACTTACATTAATTTTCTGTAATATTTTATACTTATTTATTATACGTTACTATATTTTGTCCAATTGGTTTTATATATTTGGATTCGTGATTTTTGTAAAATTGTGCAAGAACTTTAAACAAGTTATAAGTGCTTTAGTTTATAATCTCTTCGAAAAATAATGTTTTTGAGCTAAAAATCTATATTAACGATTAAAGTACTCGAGCGATTTCTTTTTTTTTTTAACTTTTGGTATTAGAATATAAATGTGATAGACTCTTTTTTGCTGATTTAATTAATTATTCTCACAAGACAAATTCTAAAAACTGAAAAATTCTGAAAAATTCTCATTGTTGTAAAGTAAAAAAGTTTAGTTGCAGAAAATAATCGGCGTTTAATCCGCGGATTATACGCCGTAAATTACGGTAATCAATTTTTAGAATTTTGGTAGATTTAAACCTTGATCAATATCAATTTATGCAAAATACTACATTATTTTAACTTGTTTTTTAATTTAGATTAATATAAAAACACATATGTATATAAATATATTTTTTAAACCGAGGCTTAAAACATAAACACATGCATAAAGTGACAAACTAAAAACTGTTGTCCAGCGTTATAAAAATAGTGTAGCAGATAAGAAAAAAATACTTGAAAATTAAATCTGAAGTTTAAAAAAATTATATGTTGAACATACATATTGCTGAAATATTAAAGAAACACACAATATTAAATAAAATGCAAAATATATACTTTTATTATGAATAGTGGCACAGCATCAGATGTAGGGGGCAGGGGATGGATCATTTTACCACCAGTGCTAACTTTTTTCTTTATACGATTAAACAAAAGGAAAATTTAGCATGGAAAAATGCTAGTAATACAATAGCCAACATTCACTTGACATTACAACATATCACATATATTTAGAAATTATATTGATACAATTTTATTTAAAAACACTGAAGTTTATAAGAGATATATAATTCTATAACACAAATAGTTATATTGTTCTTTTTCGGAATGATTTGGATGCATTAATTACCTAACTATAACTTAATCTTGAATCCATTAACATTCTATGAAAGTTTTATTGAAAGGATTTTAATAATTATCTCAATAATAACTAATCCTCCAAAGTATTATATATATCATTCAAAGTATCCGACAGCTGAATTGCATCGCTACTTAGAATTTATGATACAAAGCTTTTCACTGAAAATTAAAAGAAAACGATTTCGTTTAAGGATGCTGATTTCTCCAAAGATCAATTAAGAAATAGAACAACAAAAGCACATTTTCGAAACCTGCATTTAACACGGTGAGAGGATTCTACTATCTAAAGGGATGTTACGCTTAGATTTGTATTTTTCTGAGATTGGTACCTAGGTAAGTTCTGCGACGTTCACATGTACGTTTTCAATAATATTGGCATTCAGCAAAACGCAGTTAAGCAAAGTCCATCCATCTCTATTTGAAAAAATCAAATCCTACCTAACCCATAGCCGAAAGGGAGGAAGATTTGCTTTAACACGTCGAGTGCCATATTTATTGACGCTGAAGCTAAAAGTTTTAAAAATGTTTTAAGTAATTATTAAGAAAGTTTAATCCTCTTTTAAACGAAAAATAAATAAATTAAAAAAAAACTTTCGGTTATTATTTAAAGCAATATGTATTTTTTCGGTTTTACATAACATTTTAGACTGTCAGTCATCGGTCACACACAGTTAATCTAAACGGAAAGTTCAGTGTCAGTCACGTGTGACTAATGACTGGTGGCTCAATGTGTTAAAAAAAAAACACTAATAAAAGAAACATTACAGATGTATTTACATTATTCCTTATTAATTGCACAAATCAATCAGTAGGATTGCGTAACTTTGCAATACCTTTTATATACTAATTTTTTAAGTGTAAACGCATTTGAACAAATTGAAAACCACTTAAAATTGACTTTATTATCGGTTAGAATGAGCGAAAGCTAACAAGAACTGGGTGTTTTAGGTAATGAATGTAGATAATAATCAAAACTCAAACACCTTTAATACATAATACTAAACATGCAAACAATTAACGAACATAAACGGAATTTCACAAAAACCTAATACTATTTAGCTGTACCTTTCTTGCAGATCTTTCCGACTTTAGTGGATAAACAAAAACTAGCGTAATAAATAATTTGTTTTCTTATGAGACTCCATTTTAGGGGATGCAAAGTTGCTTCAATTTTACGCAAACAATTTTCTTTACCAGCATCATAACTACTAATCAGTTAATGTGTACCATACAGATAAAATTTAATCTCGTATTTCAAAAACACCCCGTAAGACATGGTGACGTCACGGTGACGTCGTTGTGAAGTCACATTGTGACTTTGTGACCGTCGATGTGACGTCACGTGACGTCGATGTGAAGTCACTGTGACTAAAATGTGAAGTCGCTATGGCCGTTTTAGAGCTTGTTTGTGACGTCACATTGTGACCACATTGTGACGTCGCAATGTGACCAATTTGTGAAAAGTGTGTCATTTGTGACGATTTTGTCATTAACATTGTGACGTAATTGTGACGAAAGTGACAATGCTTTCAAGTCACATTGTGACCAAATTGTGAAATACAGGGTGAGTCCAAAATCATGGAACAAACTTTGAGGGGGCGGTAGGACTCTTTATAGCAAATAATGATGGCATATAAATATATGACCGGAAGTGACCCGTCAAGACGCTACACTAGTCACCAAAAAAGACCCGGATGGTAATGTTATGTCTATGGGGGGGGGTGTTGTTTTCAAATATCTTGCTCAAATTTCAATATTTTACATGATATTTTTTCCATAGGATAGCTGAGGACGATCCACAACTAGGCTAATTTTTACTTTTTCGATTTTGGTTATATTTTTTTTATATTACAATAGTTTCAGTTTTAGAACCGGTTTAAACTGGTTCTGAATTATTGTGGGCTCTTAATCTGTAACCAAAATCAAAAAAGTAAAAACCAGCCCAGTTGCAGGTCGTCCTCAGCTATCCTATGGAAAAAAAATATGCGAAAATATTAAAATTTTAGCGCGATATTTGAAAATAGCGCTCCCATACACTTAACATTATAATCCGTGTCTTTTACAGTGACTAGTGTGGCGTTTTAACGCGTCACTTCCAGTCATACATTTCTATGCCATAATTATTTATTATAGTGAGCTCTACCACCTCCCTTAAAGTTTGTCCCATTATTTTAGACTCACGATGCAGATCGTTTGTGACAAAACTTTCGTTAACACTGTGATGATTCTGTGACGATTTAACTTTTCTTAACGATTCTCTAACAATTTAAAAGAAACAGGATCTGCTGAAGCTATAACTCCACGCCATGTTCTGTTAAAATAGGGTTTGAGACCTAAAATCATATATTGACAATTTATGAACAAATACTGTATAATATATAAAATAGTTACCTGCAGTAAGGAGACTTTCTTCTAAATTAAAGTTAAAAACTCGATTTACCTCACATGCCTTACAACTCTGGTGTTGTTTTTAAAATTTGAAAAATATTGCCTTTGAAAAATATTTATATATTTTCCCCACATGCTGAAAATTGCATAGCTTCAATTTTATTTATAACTGACACACATTTTGTAATATGCTGTTCAAACTGTTTAATCTTTTTGAACTTTTTTAAAAAAAACTTTTACTCGCTTTAATATCCACAAATTTCAGCACATATCTAAAACTGTACAGCTTGCCAATATTTCTGACCAATAATCCTGATGTCTATAAATATATAGGGTGGATGCTCCAGTGTTGGCCACATTAAGAGAAAAGTTGAAATGGAAATTTTATAGTTTTAGACTGAATAAAGCATATTAAATCGCAATAACAGTATTCTTTAGTAAATTTAGTTGTCTTTCTGTTAATTATAATAACTTTCTATCAAATATTTTAGATTGTGAGTAATAACTCGTTAAGTAATTTCTTTCAATTTGCACCAGTTTTGGCCACCCCTGCACCAGTTTTGGCCGCCCTAATATCTTGTAATTTTGCAAACATTTTAACTGATAATAAGTAAAAATAAAGCATTTTTGTGCAAAATCTGTTTTACCACACAGATATTTGTTTGCTGTATAAAAAAGATTTGCATTTTTTTAAATGAAATCATAAAAACATCGAATAAAATATACTTAAGCTGATTTTAACTGAACATTTAAATTTAAAAACAAAAAATATATTTAATTCATAAAAAAGACTTATAGGACATAAAAAGCTTATTTTAACATTTTGCATATTTTCATTTATATATATCATATGTTATACTATACCAATATTTACAGTTATATGACTAGAATCTTGAAATTATTCCATTTTTACATGAAATAGTATTTTGACAATCTCTAAAATCCATTTTTTTCAACTGATTTTAAACTTTAATTCCTCGTACTTAGCTGCCTGTCAGCCTAATCATTTGGAGTTAGTTTTCTTCAAACCTTAGATTTCCTTGTGTAAATATTGGCTAGGATCTTAGAAAGACCTTCACAGAGGGCATCCCCCTTCTTTTTTGGCCCATATCTCTCATATAGATAATTGGCCATTATAAATAGCACAACCCTATTACTTGAGATTCAAAAATAGTAAAAACTGGTCTCCATTCTGTAAACTTGTGTTGCAAGGTAGAACGAGATACTACAAAACTTAACCATCTTCAAAAGCTGACAATGAATTTTGAAAAGCCATAATTTTACTTCCTATCTTATAACAGTGTTTAATCTAGACCATTTTTAAGAGTACAGAATTGTCTTTTTTAAACTTGTTAAAATGAATCCTATTTATAGTATAAAGATTTTCACATTATTTGTTATTTCTAAATTCATGTGCTTGAAATTTTGCAAAAGTTATGCAACTTCCTCATTTTGTTTTGAAAAAATACAAGAAACCACTAAATCATACTGTAATTTTATTGAACTTTTAAATTTATAAGTCATAAAACATTTCTAAATATATTGCTGAAATTTTCACTATAATTAGTCTTGTGGCCAAAAGTGGAGCATATTGTTGTGCCATTTTTGGCCACACAATGGCCATAACTGGTACACATAGCAAATTTAAAGCACGTACTAGCACGTAAAGCAAGTAGTTTTGGCCACCCCTACTTTAAGCTGTAAAAATAATTAATTTAAATATGAAATTGCAACAGAGAGAAAGCCTACTTCATAAAGCTTCATAGCAATCTGTTTCAGAACAAATAAAGTTCGATAAATCCCTAATATTGAAAGATTGTGAAAACTTGTTACCTAAGCAAAAACCTTAATATATGTGAGTGCACACTATAGTTTTACACTTTTTTTTTGCAAGTCATTTTTTATCAAAAAAATAAACAAATGGGATTGAAAATAATAAAAGAGTGTTAGATTAAGGAGTAAGAATGCATATAATTTGTTAAAATCAATTTACAGCCTAAATAGAGGGTAAATCATTCCAATGTGGCCCAAACTTGTGCAGTTGCCAAAACTGGAGCATCTACCCTATATCTTTTAATTATCTTTTGTTGTAATTTTCTAACTGATTGAAAAAGTGTCCAGGTCAGGATTCGAACTAAGCAGTCTTTCGCGCAAATTGTCAATACTTTGTCGACTGAACTATCCTGGAAGAATCTGACGCACACAATTCACACAGTGAATACGAACGCATACTTATCATTATTATATATAACCCTATGTAATAATACTTTAATTTTTTTTCAAACTACTCGTATGATAAATGCATACTATTCGTATGAGTATATAATGATATTTCTCCGGGTGAATTGTGCGTGCTAAGTTGCTCTGTTGGAAGAGCATTGGCAGCATACATCGAGGGTCTCTAGTTCGAATCCTAATCTAAACATTTTTTTACTCATTTTGGAAAATTAATATTCGTTTGATTAATTTACCAATTAAAATCATTCTGTTAAATATAATATAGAATTATCTTTTGATAAAACTACGTGAAGTTTATGCGCAATATTTGTAATATACAGATTTTATTTAAAAATCGAGTACTAATGAAGATGAGGCAATTAGTTCTAGTATTACGCTTAGTTATTTCCTTACTATAGTGGCCTGTGCGCATGTATGATTACATCAAGGTTTAAATTCGTAGTTAAACTCATATATATATATTGTATATGTCATATAGTGTAGATGTGCCGGTAAAGGTCATCCTTATGGAATTTATTTTTAAAAAGTTTCCTTATTAATAGTTATAATTAATAGATTTCATTTTTTTTCGTATTAGATGAATCTATTTATAGTATTTAAGTATTCTCAGTCTCACTTCCCAATATTAGACAAAATTTTATTGAAAATAATAGAAATACATCAAACACTAAAAATTTCAGTAATGTACATCCCACAAAAAAGTACATGTAATTGTTTTTATGACTATTTAGAACCAGGATTTAATGAACACATACTAATGGAACAAAATTGTTATTTTCAGCACCATTTAACAATTAAGATATCAAAAATTAATAAAATAATGCGATAATTACTCATTTTTTAAAATCAATAATTGTTATTATCACAAAATCAATATCTTAATTATTTTAGATACATGGTTTAAAATAATAAATGTCATGGAATTACAGTTATCAAATTTTTGGGATTATGAGAAATTCAGAAAGGTAATAAAAAAGTTTTAACAAATTTGTTTTTGCAATATTAGTGCATAAATTAATATATTTATCACTATTTTCAAAAGTTAAACAACCCCAAACTCCTTTATATATTAATTATAACGTTAACTTTTGATTATGCATACATTTTTAAATTTATTAATATTTGATTTTAACCATGTAATTAAAAAAATGTGATTAAAGTGCATTTTAAAAATAATGTTATTAACTATTTTCAAATCGTTGACATGCTGTTCCGTATTTCAACAAAATAAATGTTAAATTTATTGAATTTACTAAGGTAAGTGGATTCAAAAAAGTTAAATTAATATGATACTTATTCCTTTTATAACATGTTTTTTACGAAATTCACAGAAATCATTATAAAAAAAGCAGGAAAAATAACATTTTCTTACCTCTTTCTTAACGGCATTATCCTCTAATTCAAGTTTCATAATCCAAATAGCGAAGATAATTTCGAAGTCGGAATGTCCGAATGAAGTACATTGACATTGGCGCGCTCATATTAACGAAACGCCACTGACAATGTATTTTTTCGGACCGGCATTTTATATTAAATGTCAACTGATCGCATTTCTGCATAACTTTTTTAAAATTTTCAACTTACGTACTAAATATACACGCATAACATCATAACAAAGTTACTAGAGCAGCTGGCCTAATATTCTAAAGAATAAATACACTAGTGTCAACTATTCTGGTTGTTGCCAAACGATATTTTTTAAGCAGGTGATTTTTTGTTATTATTGGTTGTTTGAGCTTTGAAGATTTATAAGTTGAATGCGCATGCGCATTAGTTTTATGAGGGTATCCCTAATTAAAATTTTGAGTTAAATTTTTTTTTCACGCATTTCTATTTTACTTTCAATTAGTTTCAAAATACAGTGGAACTTTCATTTAACGAAGCGCATATTTAATGAAATTATCTACTTTTTTTAATTTTCTGTTGAACCTTCTTTTAGAACGCAATTAACATTTAAATTAATATTCATATTAAAAAAAAATTCTTCTTAGCAAAATTTGTTGCACTTCCGTGCATGCACAATATTCAAAAGGATAGATTGCTGTTAAGATTGATTGATGAATATATTTCAGCGGATTGTACGAATTGAAATTATGTATTTATTTTATCTTTTAAATAAAAAGGAAAAAATGCGAAAATTTTTCGATATGCTAAGAAAGGGATTCTAGTTCCGCGAAAATATTATAGGTCCATTCTCTGAATACTTAAAAAAGATGCGAAAGTTTTTATGAGTGTATCTTTCATAAGAGATCGCACACAAAGTAATATTCGATTTTTTTTTTAATTTTTCGATTTGAAATACAAGAGAAAACGAGAATTAGAACGCTGCGATTCAGTTTTTGTTTCCCTTCCTTTATTACGCGGTTTTTTAGATATTATACTAATGATTTTTTTTATGTGGCTATATTGCATAATAAGCATTGCTGGGTGCTTAGTTTCATATGATGGGAGGTTTATCTCATATATGTGATATGACGTACATGTTACATGCAGTGCATGTAATGTGTGACATAAGAGCGATTGCACAATATTCTTCTGCAATGCCAGAAAACAGGTTTATTTACCAGTAAATAACATGGTTTGGAGAATTTTTGTAATTTTCTAAAGTTTTCTAAGAAAGTCACATCTGAGTCACAATGTGACGTCACTGAGAGGTGGCATTTTGGTCACAGATATGACGTCACATTTCAGTCACAATGTGACGTCACTGAGGGGTGGCATTTTGGTCACAGATGTGACGTCACATTTCAGTCACAATGTGACGTCACTGAGGAGTGGCATTTTGGTCACAGATGTGACGTGACCACAGTGACTCACAGTGACGTCACTGTGACGTCACTGTGAACATGCATGCTATGTGGGACGATAAGGCGCAGAATCAGAATTTTTTAGAAAATTATTTTAAAAAATGTGTTATTCACAAGCAAACGGATTTTCATAGCTTTTATTTTATTTTATTTTATTTTATTTATTTTTTTCAGTAATTGAGTATGGGCTACAAATTTTGTAATCGTTGAATAAATTTTGTGATTTATTAAGAAGAATAACAGAGAGTCTGTTTCTGACACAACAAAACATTTGTTAAGTGGTATTTATTTGACCAAAACAGTCATATTAAATATACTTTTTATCAAAATTAATGAAGATAATATTTCTATAGGAACAGTTTTGTGTTTTAATATCATTTTGGTGCGTAATCTATTCTTTATGAATCTCAATTGGATTTCTTCAATTATAGCAGTTGATCGGTAAAATATGTTTTAATAAAGATTCGCGTTCTTTTCCAGAATACTATTCCGAAGACGTTTTACATTATCTATTTTTTTTCTAAAAATTGACACATTTCATGAATATACTTTTCCTGATAGAGGTGACGCAGGTGTTTAATATTTCTAATCAATATAAATGAATATTTAACAGGCCTATCAACATACGTCGTCTATAACAACGCCTTTTTTCATCAGAAACTTGAGTAAAACTCTTGTCTATCAAGCAAGCAAATGTCTTCTTTTCTGGTTTTGTAACACTTTTCCTGTACAATTCTGTTGACAAGTACGTTTTTTATATAAAATCACCCACTATTTCTTAAACTGTAAAACATTTTCAGTTTAGAGCTCTTTGATCGTAAATGTTCAATTGGACTTCAAAAACAAATCAAACTTCTGCTATGCATATACAGTCATGATTTCGCTCCTTTTTAATGACTCTGAAATCTCGGATATCGAAAGGAGTGACCACGTTTAGGAAAATACTGCTTTTTTTTCTTTCAAATCGTCTGGCAGTTGGGTAAAGCCAACAAAAATCTCAATAATTGTTGTTTTGATTTTTCTAAAGCAATCAAAGGAAACAAGATTTACAAGTACAATATGTGGTATTATCTTATTTTCAATAAGGTGTAATAACATAGAATAAACCTCATTTACTTCATTGTAACAATGCCTTGGAAAAACATGGAAAATATGGATTTAACTGTGTTAAGATCTTGTAAACTAATATAATAAATTTCTAGTTACAGTAAATAAAAAAAGGTTGTTTTGCTATGTGTGTAACGGATGTGTGCTCGTACTGGGTGTTGAATGCAGACATAACTCAGAAGATAAGATAAAACCAGTTTATTCAAAACGGTTAGGGCTCAAGGGCATTGGAGCAGTTCTTTAATTTTAATAACTGGTAACAATACTAAAATATTAAACTCATACTTACAGCTCCGGCACTAACTCAATCGGGGCACTTCGGATTACTTCTCACTTAAACTTTAGCTAGACTGCTCGATAAAACTTTATTAAACAGCCCGTGGCTGTGATACACTCTTTATTAACTTTGAACTACTCAACGAAAATAATTACTATCTCTTACTAACGGCAAACTTCCCAAATCGCTCTCCTCTGAATGAACAAACTGCTGGCGGCTCCCTGTAAAACTCCTGGCAGACACACTCAGCTGGTTTTTGCTGCTAGACGCCACTAGCTGGCTCACGCCGCTAGACACACCACACACACTCAAACTCCAAGCTTTTATATGCTGCAAACTGAGATACTACAAATTTACATATTACTTCTAACGCGACATAACTGTAGAATCCGAGAAAGATACACACGCTCTAGAAAGTTAGAGGACAGATGTCGCTTTCACGCTTACACATGTTAAATCATTGACGTCACGATCTTAAAAATGATAAAGTGCCTTTATTACAAAGGTCACTCCCTCACATGTGTAGCAGTGGTAGCTTTTGAATAAAAATAAATGTTATGAGTTATAACGTCATCTATTTTAGCATGCAAAATTTACTTAAGTCACTTACTTATGTCGTTTTAGTAGACAATCAAAATTAGAAAGTATTTTTTGAAGAACAAAAAAATACACTGACTTACATGGTTATTACCCAGTTAAATGTTTTTAATTTTAAGGAAACATTTGCGACAAAAAGGGATACATCTATTTGGAAAAAAACTCGAAAATTGAGGTTTTTGAAATGACTGATTTAAATGAAAAAAAAATAATTTATATAACTAAATAAAAGTTATTTATCTTATAATTAAATATTTAGTAGAAAAATATAACTATTTTTTGTCGCTTTTTTAAAAAAATATTGAAAAGTTATTTTTTCATCACTGATTTACAGACATAAATTTACCTCTGGTGACACCCATCATTATAATTGTTTTATCATATTTGTTAGAATTGCTGTATCAAGCCGGATACATATTGCAAGACTTATGTGTAATTTTTACAAAAAGTTACCTCTTCAGGTGCAAAATAGACATTATAGTTATTATTATTATTCATTTATTTATTTAACGAATAAAAAAAATCTTCTTAAAATATATTTGCAAAATATATCATAAAATATATTTTATAAAGTGTATCTAAAAGTAATTCTTAAAAAATATGTTTTAAGATCTCCTTGTGAGAATGTAAAATCAGAATGTGAAAACTTCCAAAACATGCGGTTTAAATAATTTTATAATATGTTCTATTTTAAGCAATTCAAACTTAATCCATTTTCATACCTTAATCAAACGCGAATAAAAATCGCTCATTAAACTAACCGCTAGTGAATATCTCAAATTCCCAAATAATGTTATGTATCCCTGGGGGTAGTTAAGTTTATTCATTTGGATTTTGGAGTTATTCTGAGCACTTAACTTCTGCCGTTAGATTTCCCGAAGGGTAAAAAGTAGAATGTGTTAAATAAGAGATATAAATAATACGGGGAAATTTTAATTAAAATGTGCTTGCACTACAATTCCCTTTAATTTATTGATAATATAGAGATTTTTTCTTTTTTACTTTAAAATGAATTTTCATTTAATAAAATATCGGTAAAATAAAAAATAAATAGCCATATCCAAAATCTTTGTTAACATTTATTAAATATGATAATGATAGTGTGATTCCATTAATTTTATTTTATTTTTGAATATTCATTTAATGTGTCAGTGGGATTACGAAATTTTAAGGATACTAGTCTTTATTTATTATCATTCCATTTATAAGTGTTAGCATAATTTAATATCGTATTACTAATATTCAGTTTTATTTTGCATATATATATATGCATAGTATAAGTTTTATTGCAAAGAATGATTCCGACAGAAAATATGTGTTGAGCAGATCCTTAAACTAAGGTTTTTATAACCATTTGTTTTGTAGTGATCAGGGGCAGACTACGTGCTGGAATTACGAAATTTTAAGGATACTAGTCTTTATCATGATCCCATTTAAAAGTGTTAGCATAATTTAATGTCGTATTACTAATATTCAGTTTTATTTTGCATATATATATATCTTTATATATAAAATCTTCTGTGCGTGTGTATGTAATTGAACTCCTACTAAACGACTGGACCGATTTTGATGAAATTTTGTGTGTGCGTTCCAGTAGATTCGAGAATGGTTTAGATTCACATTTCGTCGAAATTGATTCAGTACTTTTTTAGTAATTAGGCAAAAACTAATAGTTAGTGACTTTTCGCTAATTAAAAGTGCTACATATATTAAAGAAAGTCAGGATTTCGTATTAATCATAGCACAAAAAAAATCTACCGATTCAAAAATCTTGAAAATTGGGGTAAAAATACTTCTTATAACATCGAGTGCCGCTAAAAAGGGATTTTCGAAAATTCCACCCCTAAGATGAGTAGAAAAAAGAAAGAACTTTTAAAAAATTCCATAAAAATCGTTTTGTAGTTATTTTTCAACTGATAACATATTTTAGTGCATATTTTCATTCTGCATCGGATGGTACTAAGCAAATTCTTTTAAATCCAATAGTTCGTGATATAATTCACATTTTCCTAATTCGGCGATGTCTTCGGCGCAAAAACCTGAAATTTTGAATCCTTATCTATATATATAAAAGAAAGTCAGGATTTCGTATTAATCACAGCACAAAAAAGTCTACCGAACCAAAAATCTTTAAAATTGGGGTTAAAAGAGAAAAATAAAGTTTTCTATCAAAAATTGAACAGACTTCAAAAAATACTGAAGAGTGAAAAATAATTTCCTTACATAATTGTAATAAAAAATTAAATTAAGAGCGTAGTGTTTATCATGCGTATTACCACATTTACGTACACTTATTTGATTTTCTGAAGTCTGTGCCAAGAAGGACAAAGTCTTTCGGTGACTTTCGTCTGTCGGGTCCACTAGTATATATGTATATATATATATATATATATATATATATATATATATATATATATATATATATATATATATATATATATATATATATATATAATATAATATAATATATATATATATATATATATATATATTGAAATCTTAAATTATAACCCCCATCTTTCGGATTCTACGGACAAAAATACGTAACTTTTGTATTTGATGTTTATTTCAAATCTTCGTTTATCACGGTGTAATCGAGCATATTAAATCGATACATATTTCGGCTTTTCCAACGGGATTTTCCCTAATCGAAACTAATTGGGGAGAATTTATGACATCAAATTCCTCGTCTTTTGCAATAATAGCGTTTCCTGAAAATCAACCGTGCCGATTATTTCGATAGTGCTACACAGTTAAAAATTTGATCCATTTGGTGTAGCGTCACTCCACAGCTTTTATAGAATATCTTTTCCATGACCAATGAGAATGTTCCATAACACAGTAAAGTACAATGTAAAAAAATTGACCCTTTTGCTGCATCGTCACTCCACCGCGTTTATAGAAAACGATTACTTTACTGTGTTATGGAGCATTGTCATTGGTCACAAAAGAGATATTCTATAATAGCTGTGGAGTGACGCTGCAGCAAATGGGTCAAATTTTTAACAGTATAGCACTATTGAAATAATCGCCAAGGGGGATTTTCAGGAAACGCTATTCTTACAAAAGACGAGAAATTTGACGTCAAAAATTCCGCCCAATCAGTTTCGATTAGGGAAAATCCCGTTGGAAAAGCGGGAATATGTATCGATTTAATATGCTCGATTACACCGTGATAAACGAAGATTTGAAATAAACATCAAATATAAAAGTTACGTATTTTTGTCCGTAGAATCCGAATCTACAATAAAAAATGGGGGTAATAATTTAAGATTTCAAAGTTGGACCCCCTCTGATCCACAGGGGGTCGGTTTTGAAGATCAAATTTGGTATCACAGAGTAGATTATTTAAAAATATTTAACACGTATATTTACGTTTTTCAATCTCATATGTATTTCTCGAGTTATTCGGCCGTTTCCAGACTTTTCGGACAACCTGTATATATATATATATATATATATATATATATATATATATATATATGCGTATTATAAATTTTATTGTAAAGAATGATTCCGACAGAAAATATGTGTTGAGCAGATCCTTAAACTAAGGTTTTTATAACCATTTGTTTTGTAGTGATCAGGGTCAGACTTCGTGTGTGGCCTATACCCACGGGAAAGTAATCACGTGACTGCAGTAAGAAGACCCTTCCTACGGATACATGTTATATTCTCTATACGCTGAGATTTATTAATAATAGACTTATAAAATGGTATTCATATTAAAGCTTATAAAGGGTAGTAAAATTGCAAGGGAAAATTAATTTGATTCATGGAGCGCTTCATATAAAAAAAAGTAAATTAAAAATACAAAAAACGACGAAAATAAAGGAAAAAGTCAAATCACTCTATTTTCGGGCGATAAATTCTACGACTTATTATTTTATTAATCACATACATCTTATATTAAACAAAAATACATATCTTTTATTAAGACACTGAACAATTGTTGAAATCCGATTTTTTTTAGAGTATACGTTGGGCGAAAGATAGCCCTTATCGACTCACTTCCTTTTATAGTTAAAAATGCATTTATTTGGTTTAAAACATACATTTAATTCATATATTTTGCAAATTTCAATTATTATTCAAATATTTTTGAAGTCATTGGCAGTTCGAAAATAAGCAATGGAAAGTTTCGTTAAGAAATGTAAGTCCGAGAGTGCTTCGATCTCACAAAGAAAAATCTCAAATCCAGCCCGCTACAGGATATGCTAGGTAGCCACTTTCGAAAGGAAAAATATATATGTATACGATCTAAAATAATAGCGTAAGCTTTCCGACTTCTTTTCTTAAAACTCCCTGGGATTAATCTTTATAATTATAAACTTTACATACTAACTTTTATACACTAACTATACTCTGCCGATACACAAACTTTCATCCCACTTGGTGACTCATGCCTCGGGCTCTACACTTGTTAAAAAATGCTTCTGCGATATTAACGCTGATTAATAACACAACTATATTTATTATTTGTATCTTTTTTTATTTTTTACTAGCGGCCCGCCCTCGCTTTGCTTCGGGTAGTCCCGTGTCACTACTGACACCGCAAATTGTTACTACCACTTCATCCCATTAAATTCAACTACTAAAACCATTACTCACCTTTTAAGTAGTCGGGTAAAAAGTAGCCTGTATGTTAATCTAAGGTGCCAGATAACTCCATACAAAGTTTCATAAAAATCGATTTATCCGTTCTTAAGTTATAGATGGTGTAACTAACACGACTTTGTTTTATGGATATAGATTATAGCAGCCCGCCCAGGGTTTGTACGGGTATTAAAAAAAAATTCAAGTTATAAATTTTTACACACATACTCATACTCTCTTCTTTGTGGGTGGAGTTATTAAAAAAGTGTAAACTTATGAAAGAAAATTCGGATATTAGTATTATTTTTTATTTA
This sequence comes from Maratus speculifer, assembly GCA_964019185.1. Taxonomy (NCBI): domain Eukaryota; kingdom Metazoa; phylum Arthropoda; class Arachnida; order Araneae; family Salticidae; genus Maratus; species Maratus speculifer. The sequence goes on from OZ025290.1 coordinate 165,759,575, forward strand.
TTTGTAATTCATACACTACATTTTTACTTATTTACTTTTTACTTATTTACCTATTTATTTTATTTTTACAACAATTACAGGATGTCTTTATACACAACGTTCACAGCTTTCTTGTCATTAGACAATACAAACATGTTTTCTCTAGAGGTTACTCTTGAAAGAGCGACATACAGTTGTCCATGTGAAAAACAGTCAACGCTCAAATCTAAGCCTGCAACGTTAAAGGTTTGACCCTGCGATTTATTAATGGTCATTGCAAAAGATGTTTTTACCGGAAACTGTAAACGTTTAAATTGGAAGGGTAAATCCGATGGTATCAGAGGGATTCGGGGAATCAATACATCTTCTCCGGTACCACATCCTGTGAGTATTGTGCACTCTATTATGAAAGTTTTCAGTGATTTTACCAGCAAACGCGTGCCATTGCAAAGTTTAGGTGGATTCAGGTTTCTTAATAAAATAACAGGACAACCTACTTTCAACACCATTTTGTGAGGAGGAAGTCCAGACGGGTTCAAAGAGTTTAGAAATTCTGTAGGAAAATGAACAGCTTCTTCCAAATCGAGAACAGTATCGACCGAGTAGTATATTTTCGTCGGCGCATCAATCTTTGAAAGAATCAAGTTATTTACCTTATCTACTTGTTCGTTAGTTGGTGACAGAATCGCTCTTTCTTTAAACTAAGATATTGTCTTATAACTTATATTATCAATGTCAGGATAGACATTGTTGACTAACTCTTGAATGTTGTCTATCAAAACACAAAGGTTTTCAAGGTTAATCCTTCCCTCACTTTGTGTTAATTCTCCATTGCCAACTTTTAGCAGCATCTCTGAAAATAGCCTGTTCTCACGTGAAGATGACGAAACCCTCATATTAGTTTTAAGCTCTAATTTATTGACATGTGGCCAAAGGTTGGATCTTTTTAGGGAAGCATTTATTTCGTCAGCACGTATTCCTCGAGTCACAACTGGTAAGATTTGACGAAAATCTCCAGAGAACAGAATAGTACATCCACCCATAGGTGAATTTTTGTTGCGCATATCGCGCATTGTCCTATCCAGTGTTCCACAGACGTCTTGTGTGACATGGTAGCTTCGTCTCAGACTATTAATGAGCAGTCACGCATCAGTTTTCCTGTATTGCTCTGGTTAGAAACACTACAGACGCTGTTATTGTCATCGGTGGTGATTTTCAGCGGGAACTTGAATGTAGAGTGTGCGGTTCGACCTCCTTCTAAAAGCGTAGCGGCAATGCCGGATGACGCAACAGCTAACGCAATTTTTCCGGTAGATCTCACTTTTTTTAAAAGCAGATTGATTAGAAATGCTTTTCCTGTACCTCCTGGGGCATCAAGGAAAAACAATTTCCCTTCATTGTTATAAATTGTTGATAGTAATGCAGTGAATACTTTTTTCTGATCGATGTTTAATCGTGGCTCATCTTGAGCTATATTTTGTAAAAGTCTCATTTGATCATATAATGTTTCTCTTGCGTATTCGGCACTGTTAGTTAAATCTGAGTTAGTAGTATAAGCTGGCATCGGCAGCCCAAAATCCTTGATTGATTTACAAGAAAGTAATTGCAGTACTTTATTCAATTCAAATTATGCTTCGTCAAATATATTTTGATCATATTGTATATCATCCGAGTTTAACTCTCGCCGTCGCCGATTCAGAATATCACTGGCCATGTTTTGTTGAAATTTATTCCATAGATTAACAGAATCAGTTACTTGACAAAACGCTACTATGACGGCAAATAAATATCTTAATGATGTAGCTGAACTACAAACAGCTGCTTCTGATAATGTGTTTTGAGAGTGAGAATCGTCTTCCAAGAGCCCCATACTTTTGAATGCTGCTTGATAAGTATTGTAAACAACACCTTGTACAGTTCTTAGGTGCGCAAAGGATGTCGGGCCTTTTACAATATGCAGTAACATTCTCAGAGAAAAGCATTCGCTGTTGCTGGGATGAATCACGTAGACTCTGCCAAGAGCATCCGTTTTTTTCTACTCCGGGAAAACCATCAACCGCAGTACCTTGTTTTCTCCGTTGAAAAGTTTTAGAACTCTGGTTCCATGTATAGTAACTTGGAACTCTGTCATATGTCAGTGTTTTCGCGAAATCATCTTGAGCACATAACTTGAAGAATGCTGTCAATGTTGTATCCCGCGGGTTATTATAAAACTTCTTGTATATTGTTCTCCATGAAATATACTCTTTGTCTATTTTCTAAATGAACTGCAAGGTGGACAATTGTGGGAGCCCGGTCGTGCACTTCGAATGATAAAATCCTCCATACAGCTTCAGAGCTGCAGATGTAACTTCCTTCCACTTCATTTGGTGATTGTATGCTGAAAGTGGCTTGATCACTAACTTTATTGATTTTCTTACAAGGAAGGTCTCCATTGGGGGCATACTCAGAATTTTTTGAAAAAAATACGAATTAAACTACGCATGTAGGTAATAAAGGATCAGTGAAAATTAGCTGCGGAATTACATTATTAGATATGTAAAAAAATAAAATAGTTTGGAATAATTGGCGTGAAAAGCTGAAAGCAACGCGGGATTTGGCAAGCAGTGCATTTCCTCGCCAAAAGCAGACGATTTTAACGAATCTGAAAATTGATTTTAATTGACTTCACTGTTAAAAATTTGCAGCATTTACTGCAACGTCACTCCACTACTTTTATAGAATATCTCTCTTCTGACCAATGAGAATGCTCCATAGCACGGTGAATTAACCGTTTTCTATAAAAGCGGTGGAGTGACGCTGCAGAAAATGGTACAGATTTTAGCGGTGTTGTAGCTTGTGAACAACTGTTAAAAATCTGCTGCAACGCACTCCACCGCTTGTATATAATATCTCTATTCCAACCAATCAGAAAGCTCCATTTCACGGCCAAGTAACCGTTTTCTATACAAGCAAGGGAGTGCGTTGCAACAAAATGCAGCAGATTTTTAACAGTGTATTTTTCAATTTGGAACAATTTTAATGAATTTAAATTGTGTTTTAAATGATAAAATATATTAATTTCATTTTGTTATAAGTACATATAAACGTATATGACAAAATTACACTTAAAGTAAAGTAAAAATGCAAAACTAAAATTACTTAAACTAAACTTATTTAAATAAACTGAACATAGAAAGTTTTTCTTTAAAAAGTATTCGAAGCGTAAAAGCGTATTTTTCAAAATTTCGTTTTTTCGCCAACCGGAGATGAATCGCCAAATAAACGAAATTTTTATTATTTTTTTACGGACGTTATAAGGAGATTCCGCCGAAATTTTTTTATAAACATATATAACTATATGAGAAGAACATTCTGTAATTTTTTCAGATTTTTCTGAGTATGCCCGTATGGAGACCTTCCTTGTTAGTAACATATTGGATTGACTTTATCGAATTGCACAACTCTACGTTGATTTGGGCATCAAAAATTTTCAATAGGAGCGGATTATAGGGAACGATCCATCGGTTATCAATATTATGGTTTCGGACGGTAGCATTTTGCCCACCCTGTTCTGGCGATCGTCGACGATATTTGGGATATCCGTCATCGCTAGTAATTGTTTGAGTTTGGAACGACTTCGGAAATTTTTTGTTGCATTTAGAATCCCTCATACATGGAGAATTCGGGTTTAAAGTTCCGCTAGGGCCGTGTACCATATGATTCTTTACGATTTCGTACAGGATAGGATCTTCATCTTTATCCGGTAATTCAGCTGAAATGACCCTGTCAATTTGGTTTGGTCTAATTTTGTTCACTAACCACACCAGCAGGTGTACATGTGGCAAGCCACGTTTCTGCCATTCTATTGTGTACATATGACAGCGCGGGGGACCGATTATATGAGACTTGTTAATGAGGTGCAGGAGTTTCTGTACTTTTAAATGGAACACTCTGTTAACTATATCGTATTTGTCTTGTAGAGTTAAATTGGTGTTAATAGTTTCTTTGATTTCCGGCCAATTTAGGTTACATGTTGCAGTTATAAATAAATCAGGTTTGCCGTAATTTCTGACGTAAGTCATGGCGTCTTGCGATTTTTCGTGTAAATATCGAGGTCCACCTGTGAATGACGAAGGTAGTATAACAAACTACCCAATGCCGTTGTCGTGTTCATTCGTCTGTAAAGCATCCTGAAGATGAACGTAATTTTCGGCTCTCAATTTAGTTTGATTATTACGGATGTAGGCCAATCTCTCAGATTCAATTTTTGCATATTGATCTACCAAGTATTGGTTTGTTAACATTCCATATCTAAGCAAAGTGTTGAAATTGTTACGTCTTGTCATTATACGGTAGCAATAGTAGTTCATACATGACACTGTTTTACGCAGAGGTGTACCATCGATTGGGTCAACTTGAGAAATATTAATGGCATAACCATTTTCTTCACGACATAGCATCAAAGGATATTGTAAGCTGTCATAAGATCTGTGTAACTCTGAAATTTTTTGCAAATTATCATCACTATTATGCAATACAATATTTCTTTGTCAAATTGCTGTCCAGCTATCACCACTGCTACTTCACTCGTGGACGGCGCATTATATCGTCCTCTATGTTCTCCAACAGGAACTTTATTTGCATGGATTACGACATTAAAGTCAGGAGTATCTGCTGGAATACTCTCAATCGCAGTTTTCAAGGACTGTATATAGCAATTATGAGAATATAATATATCTTGGAGAGATCTAATTAAATCTCTATCACCTGGCTGTGCAAAACTTGAACACCGCGTAGATGCTTGTTTATCTGGATCTGCAATAAAATATATTTGAAGAAATTTGTGATCATCGGGTCGAAGTGGTAGCAAGCTCCCAGCTAAGTGGTACACTTGCCCATCGCGGGGTTTTCTGTAGACCTTTTTAATGTGTACAATAATTAGTAAATTATTTTGATAAATCTTGTAGGGTTCAGCTTGCGTTTGCAATGTATAAGCGGAAAAAATGAAATTATTTACGACATCACATTAAAAACCTCAAAAATAACAATATTTCTCCACTATTTAATGGATGTTATTATACATATAAACCTTCCTCTTGAATCACCCTATCTATTAAAAAAAACCGCATCAAAATCCGTTGCGTAGTTTTAAAGATTTAAGCGCACATAGGGATATAGGGACAGAAAAAGCGACTTTGTTTTATACTATGTAGTGATTATTTTCTTTATAAGATAGGTGGGAAAATAGTTGGAAACTAAAAAATTACGATGAATAGAAATAGAATAAATACGGAAACTATTGGTCGATTAATACTAACTTACGTATTTTCCGCAAAACCTTGTTTTTTTTACTATTTATTATTATATTTTTAACTAAAAATTGTGTTTGAGATCATCTGTAGTCAAACTGCCTTAAATGTAAATTAACATTATTTATCAAAATAAACACGATTAGCATATCAACGATTCATGGTTGTGGTGTACACATAGAACCAATGTAATGAATACGAAAATTGATTCCTTGGATAATTGTGCGATTCTAAAAAAATAACGTAACTAACACAGGTTTTAATGTCATTTATGTCAAAATAGTCGTTTATTGAGTAATTATATAGGAATTGGAGATATAAGACAAATTTTTTCATTCTTGCTTATATATTTTAGCATACATTTTCACGTCATATTCTTATTGCATAACTTTTAAAAATGCCTCTTGAAAATTATTTATAAAATATATTGGTAAGCTCGATGAAACTTGCCCTATATGTTCTGATCCCTGAGATTAAGTTTTAATAGAACTTTTAGTGTTAGAGAAAAATTATATTATTATTAAATTGAAAATTGAAAAAAGGAGAAGAGTATTAGTGTTGTTATTGAATTGTTCACTTTATATAAATAATTTTGTATTATTTATTTCCTATTTCTAAAAGGCAATATTTATTACACTACAAATATACACAAAATGATTATTAATCAAAACATTACTACAATACTAATATTAACGACATGTATAAAAATAGAATAAAATTATTGATTTTTAAGGAAACCTCCTTTTTTTGACTAAATACATATACAGAAAATAGTATTATTTTTCATTTGAGATAAATTAATTTATATAACATATAAAGATAATTTTATTACATGTTTTATTATTTTGCACACATGTAAAATATTTAGGAGCATGTGAAGTAATTTGTTATACATACATGCATGATCTAAAAAATAATATCATCAAAACTTTTATTTTATTTTATTTTATTTTTTACTGTTTTTGATAAACTCATAGAAATTCAATTTTTTAAGATTGAACACTTGCTTGATAGATGAAAAAACAGAGAAACTTGACACATAATGTTTTTGTTATCTGGATCCTATTGTAAACTATCAGTATTTTTATTTACAACATTCAATATTACAGTGAGCGGTTTTTTCTATCCTTTTCTTTTTTAGAATGTAGAGCATAAAAATATCTAATATGATTTATTATAAAATATATCGCACTTTTTTAAAATAAAGAAAGCTTCTTTTATAAAAAAGACTTTTATTTATAGCATATAGTTTTTAAAAGATGTTTGTCAAGTACTTAAAAACTAATACAGAAATAAAGGGTTTCTGTTTACAGAAAAACTAAAACTTCACTAGAATTTACTGTATAGTATTTTAGTTTTATTTAACAACATACGTTTTGTGATTAAATAATAAAAATAAATAGTAAATAAAAGTCTTATTTAAGTTGTTAGTTATTGAGCATGAAGAATGTAATAAGATGAAACTACTGTTCCAAAAATACAACTTCAAGTGTAAGGTTTTGAATTTAATTCTTTAAGATATTAAATATAACTGAGGAAGCCAATAATCAGAGAAGTCATGTCTAGCTTTATATCTATCCTATATATATAAAAACTCAATGAAAGTATTTTTGAAATAATTTTATGAAACGATTAATTAGTTCCACTGTTGTATCTCAGAAAACAGGGAACATTTGGCACTGAAATCAACACTAATTTTCCGTTTTAATCCGCTTATAACATAAATGGTATTAAATTTTCAAAATTTGAATTAGTTTACGTAGTGTTAACTTTTTTTCTAATTATAATGATATTTCTTTAAGGATGGAAACTAAATTGCTTCATTTTTGTGTGTGTGTGTGTGGTAGGGGATAATAAAACAAATACAGGAATTATTAGATTTCTGTTTTGCCATTTCAAATTGAAATTTTTATTATGTATTGTTATAAAAGAAAGTGAAGACAATATTATAATTAAATTACGTTTTCGTTGAAATTTTGAAAAAAATAATCACTTTATATTATTATTATAATTATTAAATAAATAATAATTCTTATTTAGTTTAATATTGTCATTTTAAGATGTTTTTTTTTATTCAAAAAATGTTAATTATTTTACATTGTTGCCAATTCTAATGCACAAAATAATATTTCCTTACGATTAAAAATTTATTTACACGTGCCAGTAAATACCAGAAAAATACTTTGTACTTGATAAAAATAGAAAAATATATTGAAAATTACGTCATGAAAATTGCATTCACACTGACCCCCAATAAAGGAAATAATAAATTCATTAGTATGCGTTAAATACAGTAAATGTGAGAAAATGAATCTTATTTAAAATTGTCAAATAATATTACTATCAAACTTTAAAATTTTTAAAATATGTTTATAGAACATTTATTTCATATTTAAAAATATTTTTTTAACCATTTTGTTGCCATTTTTAATCATTTCAATAGTAAATATTTCCTTTCTATCAACAAAACTAATATTACGTGAATAATAAAAAGAGAAAAAAAACTTTGAAATGATAAATTCATTAATATGCATTATAAACAGTGTAATGGAGAAATTGCGACTCTTTGAAAATGGACAAATAATTATATTGACGACTAATTCGAAATTAAAAATATATCTATGCGAGAAGTTTAGTTCATATTTAAATTCGATCTTTTTATCTAATATTAGCAATTCTAAGACAGTCCAAATAATGACATTTTATTTCTAAAGACAAAAGTACTTTAATTTTTGTGAATGTTAAAAACATAAATAAAACTTATTATTTGATCAAATTTAAAACGAGATATTTAAAATATCTTATTTAAAAAAATGTTTTTATAGTGTTGTTACAAAAGCACCGGGAAGGAAAGACTACTAATTTGTTTAATCAAAGACAAAAAAGTAATTAGATATCTTAATAGCAGCTGATTTAGCCTTGCCTTAAAATTTTTCAATGAAAATTCAATATTTTCTTAACTTAAATTACAAGAATGAAATGTCTATACGAATAGTGTTTAGGTGAAAGTATAAATAGAATGTCTTGAATTAATGGAATTAATGCCGAATCAAAGGGTGATTATCACAACATTTTTGTTTATAATTGAATCTTCTGTAATCTTTTTAAAACTTTTGTAATCTTTTAAAATCTTTTTCGGTAATCTTTTAAAATCTTTTTCGGTAATCTTTTCAAATTAGCGTGGTTTTACAATCTGAGATAACTTAACGGAGGTTGGAGAACGTAGGTCATAGGGAGCCGTGTCCCTTAGTGATAGATGTAAATCTTAGCATATTTGGACTGTAGTGGCCGTCGAGGATCAATCACCAAGCAACGCAGATTTGCCGCCTATTTATAAAGTATGTATGGCATTATATAACATTTCGTGATACATATGGGTTAGTTATATATGATAATAGTATGGCGTATTTATACAATATGTGTAGTAAACACATGTAAACACGAAACTTTTCATTCTGAAGTAGTTTCTATTTTTTTTTTCTTTGCCTGGGAAAGTTTTGTATATGGTGTCAATGGCTAGAATGAATATTAGATATTCATGTCTGTAAACTCTTTAAAATACGACATATTTGTTGTGTAAATATTAAAAAATACATTATTTCCCTTCGCTATTAAATTTATAATAAGTAAAAGTAATTTAAATAAAAACCAAAAACTAAAATGAAATACAAAAATATTTTTTTACAAAGTCTGAGCATTTTCTGTTAAAAAAGAAAATAAAAAAAAGATAAATAACTTAATAAAAGGATTAGCAATAAATTCTTTTTTTGCTGTAATCCCTAAATAAAACTGAAGAAAAAATCTGCTCAAACATCATATTAAATTGAAAATAAAAGAGATAATCGGTAGGAAAAGTACCCTTCAAGTAATGAGACATGATATATTCAAATAAAAAATCTTCGTATGAAAATAAATAAATAAACGTTAATGTGCATGTATTGTAAAAATTTCATGTAAAAAATGCATTGAAGTGATTGATAATTTCTTTCAAGTAAAATAGCGTTTAGTGAAAATCTAAACTATTCACGCATTAATATTCAAAATATTTAAATGTGTAGTAATAATAATAAATTAATTAATTTTAAAATAATATAAATAAAAAAAGGTGTGGAAAGTGTTTATCTTAGTAATTGTTAGTTAAATGTGCTACTGCAGCTTAGGTAACTAAGATATATACTATCTATATTCTATAGGTTGTAGACAAAAATCATCAGATTTTACTGTTATTTAAGATGTTTAAGAGTTGTGTTTATGACTGAGACATCTACAGATATATTTTTACATTTCTCAAACAAACCCAAAAATTGATATAACATTGCAAAGCATGTATGAACCGACACAAAATGTCCTAAAGAGCAAACGTCCTTTCATTTTTTTTTTTAGATTTGACGGAAGAAGTAAATGTAAACTCAAACGTATTCAAAATAAGTTATCGAATAATTCGTACAAATACTTTTCTATCTCAATCGGATTAATCATTAAAAAAAATATTTAGCGGAGACCGGGGCGGAATGTGGTACTGGGGTAGAACGATTTACGGATTTTTTTCCTGCCACTGGAGCTAGAGTAACACAGCAAAGCAGCAGGAATCTCATTTACGTGAGGACACTGATGAGTAGCGTCTGAGTGCTCGAACTCAATAACTCATTTTGACAACTTTTAGCTATAAATTGTGTGAATTACTATAATATTTCGAAAATTTCAAAGCAAGATACAGTCCTCTTTCCGTATTTTGTTCACAATTAGATTCAATTCCATAGAATTAATCATGTTTTTTTTAAATATTTTTCCATGATGCAAGGATCGAAACATCAGTGGTTAAAGGTAGTTTTAATTTTTTTACTCGTGTGGCAGATCGAGATATGCGGCCTAACGGAGTATGTACCATTTATATAACAAATGTATGATAAAAAAAAAATGTATAATAACATATAAATATAAATTCATAATTGCAATAGGATTAAAAAAAACTTGCAATATCCCAGTTTTTTTTTTTTTAATTGTTCATAAAAATTATCGACTAAAACTATCTGTCATCAAGAATTTAAAAAGACGACGAAAGCCCGTAACTGTTGTACCAGAACAGTTTCAAGAGTAATTGCAAAGAAAGGAAATTGCCACGTTGACGTTTTGATACTTTAAATGCAAAAAACAATCTATAACATTCTATTAAAACAATGTATTCCGTTTTGACTCTTGCATGGGTCAGAATAGGGTTAACAGAGTTACTTTTATTTTTTATTTAAAAAAATATATCTTAGCTTTTTTTTAGAATTTTGTGTACTAAAGTTTATTTTAAGACGTATAAAGAAACTGTTTCTTAATAAAGGATAAGGCTTTTTTTTAATTAAACCTAAAATCTTGATACCTTATGTACCCCATTCCACTCTGGTGTCCTTTATTAATTTTTTATAAGGCACCCACACACAAAATCTGTCACTTATTTTCTAGTTTCTGCAATAACAAAATTCGATAACAAATCAAACTATAAGCATGAAACTTTTAAAATTGTTGATGATTTAAAATTGCTGACTTATACAACATTTACCTTTCACAAAAAGCACCGTTTGACCAGTAAAAGTTAAGGAATTTTAAAAATTGATGATGAATGTATTAGCTCAATCATGTTAGTAGATATGAGAAAATTGCCTCGTAAATCCATTTAAAAATTCATTAATGTTTAAAAAAGAATGCTTCGATAAATATTCTTCGCTTTTTAACATTAGAAGTACAGCTTAACTTTTAATATAAGTCAATTGATTACACATCAGGTATTATGTTTTTCTTTAATACCTGTTTAAGTAGATCTACATTTCTAATATTTATAGAGTATATTTGTTCAGATAATTAATGTTAATATTCATATAATTGTTCCTAATTTTCAAAACAGCATCTTAATTGGTAATATGTATATATATGTTGCGGCCAATACCCGAAATTAGCCAATTCTAGAACTGGCCGGACAATTTCCGAATTGGCCAGCAACGATAAAAAATGACTGGCCAATTCTAAAATTGGCCGGACAATTTGCGAACTGGCCAGATGCAATAGACCAATTCGCGAACTGCCCAGATGCGATTAGCCAATTCTAGAAATAGATATAGGCACTCGGTTTAATCCTTTCTAACATAGTTGAAAGTGTCTATGAATTCAAATAGTCTAGCCTTCAGCCTGTCCGTGCTCTAACTCGAGTAAAGGTTCCGGTAAATTTGTAATTGTCATATTATTTGGTTTATCAATTAATTTCGATATTGAAAGGGAATTGTATACTTTTTTTGGTTAATTTAGTTGGGTACACAAAAATATTTCGTTTCAATATAATCAATGGGAATCTTTTTTACTGTGCATTTTAATGTTACGTTATCTTAATTACAAAAAAATGGTACCTATGCATCATAGTTTGGGTGTTGGCCAAGGCTTCCCGGCCAGTTCGCGAATTGGCCGGCCAAAACCCGAAATACGCTATTCATTTCATGTATTTCGGGTTTTGGCCAGGAAGCTTGGCCAGTTCGGATATTGGCCGGCCAGTTCTAGAATTGGCCAAGCTCCGGGTATTGGCCGCAACATATGTTTATATATATATATATATATATATATATATATATATATATATATATATCAGAGCTATATTTTTTAAGTCGGTCAGATATGTTATTTTAACAAGTTCATTAGAATGGTGCCATTAAAGATAATGATGAACAGATGCCTTTCCAAAACTATACTGAATGAAATTTGTCTACCGTATTTGTGTATGATAACATAATTGGAAAGCCTTTATCAGTTTCAACGAAGGACGTCTATTTTAATCAAATACTTGGCACCTTTTAGTTAGTTGGAAAAATTGGAACTCTTTTCTACTAATAAGTATTATTACAGTTAAATAATAAACTGTAATTACTAAGGATCAACCGAAACATGTTTTAAAGCCGAAACGGAAACCGAATTTCGTTTAACTTCAATTTTCGGCCAAAAACAGAAACGAAAACGAAAACGAAAATACCCCCAAAAATTTCTATTTAATTACCTTCTATGTATTAGAGTAATTAATACATACATACATATACATAACTATTAATTAAACGTATGATTCAAGTTCGCTCTGGGTGCCTTAGACCCAAAACTTTTTCTTTTCATTGAAAATAAAACATAGTTAATTCAACAACGACGCAAAAATATTTTCTAATTATACGAATTTAATTTAAGTAAAAAATATTTTTATTTTATGTATGCACAACTCAATATATATTTTATTAAATTTTTTTTAAATGATCATCTTATACTGTTCAAACTCAGAATGTTCTATAATTGTTATATCTACAGCTTTTTAATGAGATCGTGAAAAAGTTTACTTATACATGCATTGTCTGTTTTATAACTTGAAGTCACGTCTTGAGTCAGTCATGTTTGATAATAATAAACATTAAATTTTGCAGCCATAAATAGTCTCATCTGGGCCGATACTGCTCAAGCCGATGAGTTAAGTTGAAATTTTCTGAAGGAAGAAAAGACATTTTTGAAATACTGATGGTTTCTTTCGAGTTTTAATCAGGCCGCATTGTTAGCAATTGGTTCAATTCCTTTCCACTTCGATCCTAATTTACTGAGATGGAAAAATCACAACATTTATAAGCGTAAATAATTCGCCTTATCTGTTTTATAGCCTTTCAGCATTTTATATTGTCTACATATAGTTCACATGTAAAACAATGTATACCGTTTTAATACTTTTTGAGATTCTCTGTATATCTGCGATTACAGTCATGCGTTGTTATTCTAATTTTCTTGTTTACATGTTAATTAAAATATAATATTTGTATTTTCTACAAAACTTCTTAAATATGAAAATATTTGAATTTACGATTTAAAGAAATTCAGAAAATGTGTGGATTGATTTTTAAAAGCATGTCAAACATTTCTGCTGTGGAGATTAGAAAAGTTTGTGCCACACGTCAAAGTGTTTTGAAGCAGAAAAGAGTGATTATTCTAAGAAAGATTATTAACTTTCTATGGGTTTTAGCAGCGAAATCAAATACTAGATTTTTATAGCTTCAAGATTTCTTTTAATTTTAATCTTTTATACGCACGATTATTTTAAGACATGTTAACGGTGATTCACCAATGAGATAATTTATTTTTATAAATAAATGAAGAAAATCTTATTTTAAAAGATCTTAAAAGCAAATTATGAAACATGTATATTCTTATTTAAACAAAATTTACCCATGATTTCCACTATACGCTATTACAATGGCAACGTTTATTTATTGTACTTAATATTTTTCTGCATCTAAATTTTTGAAAGAAGAAAAGAGATTTTTGGAATACTGACAGGTTCTGGCTTAATTTTCAGCCGCATTTACGTCAAAAACAAATATTGTCGACAAGACTGAGATTTTGAGGGGAAAAAACGAAACCAAATTTTCTATCGATGCCTTAATTGCATATCCAATGTCTATATTAGGTCTTTTACTGAAGACTTTTGCTTGGAATTGCATGACTTAACAGAAAAGAAATCATCATCACTGACACGCGTCTGTCATGCCACTGACATGACTCTACCGAAAGTGTAAAGGAAGTATAAATGTAAACTTTTAAGTATGAATTGGACAATTGCACCATAAATTATACTAAAAATACCTACTATAATAAATACAGATTACTAAATGGTACACTTATAAAAAGAATATATTTTAAATACACCTAAAAATATCAAAGTTTCATTCGCTTCTGCGAACGTCGTCGGGATACAATATAAAGATGTTAAATGCAATTTAAAATTTCAAAATGTCAGTACATATGCCAACGAGCATAGTTGAGTTGAGAGTGCGTAAATCTGCTTAATTAATTATAACATATTATGACAGATTTTATGAATGGTGCATGGTAAATGAATGTTACAAGCTCGCGGTCCTAGCTTAATGATTTTAATGGTTTCTAAAATTTTATTGAGATATAGATTTTTGCATGGAATTATAATTTTAGCTTCATCAAAATTAATTTTGGTACCTTCATTTGAAAAATATAATCTTGCGAGGGCTTTACTCAGTTTTGAGTGTGCAATATCTCTTTTGTGCTCTTTCAATATCTCTTTTGTGCTCTAAATTTTCATTTAGTTTCACCAATATATAATAATCTTTCATTATTTGCGAGGATAACCAGAATTTCATAAACTCCTGCAATTTTATGATTATGAATTTTATCAATATTGTTACTAAGAAGCTGTATCAGATATGGGGGGTATGAGGTGTATTTTAAATATATTCTTTTTATAAATGTGCCATTTAGTTATCTGTATTTATTTTAGTACATATTTTTAGTGTAAAATTTTAGTCAGCTTAACCCAACAGTATGGGTTCAATTCTCGTCCGCCTTGACATTTTTCAGTGAGATAATAAAATCACAACATTTATAAGTATAAATAATTAAAAATTTTATCCCTTTTTAAGCCCTTTCACATTTTATATTGCCTCCATATTTTTTACATGTAAAACAATACATACCACTGAAATATTTTTTGAAATGCTCTTTATATCTGAGATCGCAATAATGAGTTATTTAGCACAGATTTCTGATTTTCTAGTTTACATGATAATTAAAGTGTCACATTAGTATTTTCTACAAACAGCTTAAATGTAAAAATGTTGGAATTTACGGTTTAAAGAATTTCAGAAAATATATGAATTTATTTTTAAATGCATGTCGAACATTTCTACTGCGGAGTTTAGAGGGAAGTTTGTGCAAAACTTCAGAATGTTTTGAAGCATAAAAGAATGGTTTTTCCGCAAAATATTAACTCTCTCTAGGATTCTGCATCAAAATCGACTATTACAATTTCTAAAATTCCTTTATTTTATAGCGTCAATTTTCCATTTCATTTTAAACTTCATTAAGCAAGACTATTTTAAGATCTGTGAATGATGACTGACCAATCAAATACCTTGATTTTCTTAAATTAATGTAGTAAATCTTATTTAATTTTTTTTTTAAAAAGCAAATTAGGAAAAAT
The DNA here is from genome assembly GCA_964019185.1 of Maratus speculifer. Taxonomy (NCBI): domain Eukaryota; kingdom Metazoa; phylum Arthropoda; class Arachnida; order Araneae; family Salticidae; genus Maratus; species Maratus speculifer. Next base: position 165,774,851 of record OZ025290.1, read on the forward strand.
GTGTATTCTTACTTAAAGAAAATTTAACCGTGATTTCCGCTACACTATTAGAATTGCAGAATTTTTTTTTATTGTACATAGCATTATTTTGCATGTAAATTTTACGAAAAATTCTGATTTATTAAAGAAGAATTGAAAAGAAATAAGTTGGAATTTGCATGTCAGGCACAACAAATGTAGTGCGTTCGTACTATCAGGAAGTTTTAAAAATATTCAGATGTTGGCGTGATAGTATACCGTACTTCTTATAAAGAAGATTATCCGTAATCGTTTGTGTATCCCTGTAAATACCACCTGCTTTCTATTATACAGGAAATAACTTGTAGTAAACCAAACAACATATATAAATTTCGTAAAATGTGAAATAGTTTTATATAATTAAAATGCGCCCAAACAAAACTTTTGTGTGGCCCTGTAAAGGTATAGCAAATTTTTTGTACCACAGATTGTACAGAATGTATATTTTAGTATGTACTTCATAAATACATATCAATTTTATTATATTTAAACGAGTGTAACAGCATTAAAATATACTTGAAACTATTTCTTCCCAATGGCCGTAATGCAACTCAATACTTTTGATTGTTCTTGTAATTAAACTATGCGCCTGATTTTCATAAAATTTGAATTGATTCGATAAAATTATGCAACAATTGTATATTTTAAATTTCAAATGATTCGATTGGATAGTTATTTCTCTGTTATATGTGGACAGACGGACGGACTGAATGACGACTATAGGTGTTGCGCATTTACATAATTACGAGCGCGTCTAAAAAGTGTTACTTTACTAAATTGTATATTTTATTTATTTTGTATTAAAATAATTGCATAAGTATTAATTTTGTTTTAATCACAAATCCTAAAAATACACAGACAACTGAATAAAAAAGGAATCTTTTAAGAAATGCTTATTATTTAATTAATCCATTTGAAATTTTCAAAAACATGTATTTTCGAATAATTATTTTATTTTCTGGGAGAATTTTTTTAAGAATTATTTTTGTTTATTGATTAGCAACCAAATATTTGTAAGACAAAATAAATAAATGAAATTAAAAAATATTAGATTACATGATCTTTTATTTTCTCTAAATCTATAATACAACTTTAACTTAAAAATCAATCTTAGATAATTCTTTTAAACTTCTGCTAAACAGATAACAATCTTCTTCTCAATTGTCTGAAAAAGCAACTCATTAAGTTATCCCATATCTTATAGCTGAAATTCCCAGACTATTTACTGTCTCCAAGCAGATATTTTATTCAATAATTAGTTTTTACAATATTCCTGAGTACTCGGTTCTGCCATTTGAATAAAAAATATAATAAGCTTGGTTAAATTACATAAAAATTCAAACACTAAAAAAAAAAAAAAATTAAAAAAAAGGTAGTTGTTGTGTGTGTGTGGGGGGGGGGGGGGTCATCGTAATATTTACTCATCATGGGTATGCATAATATAGAAGTTGGAGTTTAGAGAGACTTTTGAGCAAAATGTCAAGGTGTGCTGAACTATAAAAGAATGATTATTCCGAGAAATATTATTAACTCTCTTAAGGATTCTGCATCAAAATCAAATATTAAAATTTCTAAAATTTTCTTATTTTATCGCGCCAATCTTGCATTATATTTTAAACTTCAATAAGCAGGACTATTTTTAGATTTGTGAATGCTAACTGACCAATCAAATACATTGATTTTCTTAAATTAATGTAGAACATTTTATAAAGACTTTTTAAAATCAAATCATGAAAACTGTACATTCTTATAAAATCAAAATTTCGACGTGATTTCTAGAATACTATAAGAATTTCAAATTTTATTTATACTTAATAATCGTTTGCATATGAATTTTACAAAAAAAGTGTATAAAAATGGGCAAAAAATGTTATTTTATTAAACTGTATATTTTATTTATTTTGTATTCAAATAATTGATATTTATTATATATTTTTAATCATAAGTCCTAAAAAATACACAGGCAATAGATAAAAATGAATCTTTTGAACAATGTTAATTATACAGTTAATAGATTTGAAATTTTCAAAAGGGAGTATTTTTGTATAATTATTTTATTTTCTGATTGAATTTTTTTTAAAGAAAATTGTTTTCCTTTATTGATCAGTAGCAGCAAAATATTTGTAAGACAAAATAAATATATAAATGAATGAAATTTAAAAATATTAGAATGCATAATCTTTTTTTTTTCTTTAAATCTATAGATAATACAACTTTTACTTAGAAATAAATCTTAGATAATACTTTTAAAGCTTCTGCTAAATACATAACAATCTTCTTCTCAACTGTCTGAGAAAGCACCTCATTAAGTTATCACATAGCTTATAGCTGAAATTCTCAGACTATTTACTGTCTCCAAGGAGATATTTTATTCAATAATTAGCTTTTACAATATTCCTGAATACTCGGTTCTGCCATTTGAATAAGAAAGATCAAAAGCTTTGTCTTAATACAAATTGCATAAAAAAAAAAAAAAAAAAAAAAAAAAAAAAAAAAAAAAACTAGTCGTTGGGAGACATTGTAATATTTACTCCTCATGGATATACATAGTATATAATCATAAAATAAAACATCAATAAACGATTTATAAAATCACATCAGTTCCAAATTCAAATTTTAACATACATTTAATATAGTTTCATACAAGTTTTACTGTTTTGCGGTGACTATCCCATCGACCAATTTTTCATTAAATTAAATAAACAGCCGTACTACTCTCAAAATAATACATAATTGGCTTAATTTTTAATTTAAATAACGAAAAAAAACAAATAAATTAATAAAAGATTAATAAAAATACAAAAAAACGTCGAATTAAAAATCATTTGATAAAGTAACAAACACGTGTATTGTGTTTAATGTCAAGTGAATGTGCAATTTTTGATAGACCATTATTGGCTTTGAATGTTATTGTTTGGTGGTACTTTTTTGGTCGACTTGATAAAAGAGTAGTACCGAGTTGAGTAAAAGAAACATTCTTATAACTTAAAAAATTATTATCATATTATCTAATAGTTTAACTGCGTCGGATTAAGCATCTCATTTCCAATCGAAATTTGAATTACGTATATACAGGATCATGAAAAACCGAAGAGTGTGGGAAATAAGATTACAAATACCTGAGCAACTAATTTTTCGCTTGGGGTTATTCGTTATGCAAAGTTTATGTTATATATATATATATAGACCCCTTAAAAGAAATCATTTCGAAAATGTTATGTTATCATATGGAATGTTTTGAGTGTCCGTAAAAAATGTTCTGAATAGTCGAGGTTGTTGATATTTACTATGCTTTTCATTATTACGTTCTAAATACACACCAAATATCAAGTCTCTATCTTAGTATGATCGGGAGATAGAACATTTAGAGTCGCACACGTAGATGGACGACATCCCCCCCCCCACAAATGTATATATATATATATATATATATATATATATAATATATATATATATATATATATATATATATATATATATGTAATAAAATAAAAAAAATTGCACCATTTTGCTCTCTCTGAGTTTTTAATTATAAAATTGTGGAACATATTTTTAATCTTAGTTTCGTAATATATTAATCGTTTAACAACTAAAGTCCTTTTACTTTTTATATTAGGAATGTTTGTTTTCTTTGAATTCATGTGAAATAAATAATTAATAATTAAATAAGTAATAAATAAATAGATATCACGATTTTCAATGCATAGGAAATACACAACAAATAATTTTAAGAACAAAAATATTTTCTCTCTTTAGTACTCGGAACATTTTGTAAACTTAAATAAATTTTCTATCTGCAGAAAATTTCAATTAATATAAATTAAGAACAAATTTATTTTTTAATATCTGTAATAAAAATAATAAAATCAAGAATTTAAATAAAGAAATTATTATTAAAATTTCGTAAACAATAAACAAATAAGATAAAGAATAAATAATAAATTACAGACACCTCGATATAGAGCTTGTCCAAATACTTAAAATTTATTATAATAAACAAAAAATAAAGCACTTCGTAGATACGACTCAACAGGTGTATAACCCGTACAAATATCCAAGTTTCACCTGAAAAACAAAAAACACAACTTGGAAATTCATTGAAAATGATGTGGCAATATTTCCTGCAGGAGATTTTTATCTTTAATAATCAGCAGACGATTTCACAGATGCTAACCATGAAAGAAAGACACCGTGAGACATATTTCACACTGAAAAGTTTATCCTTCGAAATGCACGGAAAAAAATGTGTCTTCAGATTATTTTTTTGAGAAAAAATTTGTCTTTATCGATAGCGCCTCCTTCAACACCAATAGCACCACCTTGATGACTCATGCTGATTTCAGGTGAGAACAAACAAAGGCAAACATTCCAGCAACTAGCCCCAAGCTCGACGAAAATGGCGCGCGCACAAGCATCGTTGCGACGAACAGGTTTCTCTAAAAAGGTTCAGTTTTCAGTTTGCAAGACATAATAGTTTAATATTTCTCCAGAGATGTACATCGGTTCATGTCACAGATCCTGTCGGCTTTAAATGTAATGAATATTCGACGAAAATGCTATGTTCCATAAACTCTAGGAATCCAATGTAATAATATTTCGACGAAATGCTATGTTCCATAAACTCTAGGAATCCGCAGCAGCACGAGCAGAGCAGTTGCTCTGGCAGTTTTCGAGCAGTGGAAGAGTTTCATTCGGGTATTTCCCCATTATAAAAACAAATGCCATCAGTCTTCAAGTTCTTTATTTATGAACTCACAAAATCAATAAGCTATTCCCCGCAGTCACCAGGACACAGTCATCAGATATTCCAACACGTCGTGAGTAAGCTCCATTCCAAGATATTAGAATTTTTCCGTGAAACAGAAACAGCATCCGTGTATTTGAAAAGTTAATTGCATTCTGAAGCTCCTAAAAAACCAAATGAGAACTAAGCATTTTCACAACAAACAAGCCCCTCCTACTCTGCTTCAATCATTTTAAAAATCCAATTAGGATTAACTCGAGTCTAAACGTCAAAAAATGATCAGCTCTGATTGGTCTTAACAGGCGTGGCCTCGGGTAGGGATTACTTAACGCCTCGCAAATAGAAAAGCCTTTTAACATCTTTGCGCATTAACACAGATCACGTGATCAACAAAAAATAAAATTAAAATCCCGAGAATATTCCAGAAAGTAAAAAGGTTACGAAACACTTCCCGCCTTTTTTAAGAAACAAGCAATAGATTATTAATAAGTTAAATAAAAAAAAGAAAAAGGACTTTAGCTGTTAAACGATTAATATATTACGAAACTCAGATAAAAAATATGTTCCACAATTTTATAACTAAAAACTCAGAGAGAGAAAATGGAGCATTTTTTTTTTAAATCACATATGTATGTTTTTTTTTTTTTTTTTTTTTTTTTTTTTTTTTAAATCTAGAATGTATGAAAAGTGTAAGATCGTTAATTCTTTTTTTTTCGATTTTTTAACACGTTCGCTGCCGCTTACGTGAAGATGTGATGATAGTTAATACCGCACTGTAGAAGTGGGTTTTTACCAGAAGCCGATTTACTTTTTATAACAAAGAATCAATGAAAGATTATCCCGTGCCAGCGCGTAACTAGCTATTGGACATCACCCCACATTAGGCGCTGGCGCGTGAGTGGCCCCTTAACGTTGGCGCCATATCACGCGCTATCGCGTGAGCGGCAGCGAACATGTTAAAAGATTAAATGATTTGCCCTATATTACATACGGTGGGTAAGTAAAAAAAAAGTATGATTTACTCATTTTATTAAAATATTTGGGTTGACAATAGTAAAAACAGGGAGAAGGGTTAAAGGAGGAGTGCTGAAATTTCAAATCCTGGCCACAGTTCATCTTGCGCTATATAACCACTCCAACGATTCAAACTTTGAGTTCAAAATCTAAGTTTAAATCTAAAATTTTGAAAGCATTTAATGAGATACAAAAAATAACGGTAAAAATGGTTTTACAAAGGTTTACAAAGTCTAAAACACTCTCTATTGCTATTTTATGAACTTTATCTTTAAAATTTATTTTATAGAAAATACTGACATAAAGAATCATAGAAGGCGGCAGCCTTCAAGTGACGCAGCTTTAAACCTACCATCGTCAAAACCTACCATCGTCATAAGGGTAGATGCGGAACTTCATATATACAGCTAACTCAACATCAAAAGAAATCGGAAAAGCCGCCTTCTAATAACTCAGCAAATATTGGTCAGAATGGTCCAATTCTTTTAATATAGTCTTATATTCCCAGTCTAATCCTATCCTATAATTTTTACATTTCTACGGGCCGTATATTTTTAGATCTCGATAACCATTTTTAAACTGAAAACGATGGTGTTTGTTCCTGATAATGAGATCTAGAAAACGGGCTGGGAGATTTTATTAAAACTTATATATAATATGAATCTCTTTAAGATAGAGGGAATAAGACTTGCCTTGTTTCTAGGAAAACTCTTGTTTGTTATATATTGGTCTTGGAAAATTGGACTATATTAGCTCGCGGATTACATGTTATTCTATGGGTTAGCAGACGAAGACACTGCAAAAAGGCAAATGTAGTAATGGTCACAGTTAAAACACCCGCATTGAAGCAATAAATGTTTTTTTAAACTACAAAAACATCTTATCATGTGCTTTAAAACATTCAATAAATATATACTAAATCAAATTTCTATTTATTTTGCCTTTATTTTTCGTAAGAAGAAAATATTACGTTTCTTACATTGGATATTTTTGCATTTTGTGGAAAAAATATTTTGAATCCTTTTTTAAAATAGGAAAATATTTTTTAATTATACATATTCAATATACTTTCGACTTATGATTTTTTTTTTAAGTTTTCAAACAAAAATTATTTTAAATTATTTGTTGTTGGAAAGTCATGTATTCATACGCCTAGGGGCGCCACTTGTCTAGTTTTGTTTTGAATCCGAACCCGAACGCGGCAAGTTACACGGAGCATTTTTCATTCAGGTAGAAATATTCTTACATAATGTCCATTAAATTGATATAGAAAATGCACGAATTAAAAAATATAAACCAGACAAGATAGAATCATTAAGTAATTTTCAGGTTTTAATAATCCGCATGTTGTTTCTTGTTACGCCAATTGAATCTCGCAATGTCAATATACAACGAATAAGCTCTGCAATAAAGTTAACCGGAGAATCTTGCAATGGATTATTAATTAATACAGAATGTGTAACTTTGCAATAAAGTTATTTGCTTGTATTTTTGAAGACTTATGGATTACAGTGTGGAGGCAGGATATATTCAAAATTTTACGAGAATGCCAGTTAAAAATCTGGACTGCATTTTGTTTTGTTTTGTTTTTTGTCAGTAATTTTGGGTGAAATGCAGTTTACTCTCCTTCGCAAAGGAACTTTTTATGTGTATTGTTTGATAAACAATTTTACCTCTATATATTTTTTGTTTATTTTTTTAATTTTTTTGCTGCTTGAGCAAAGAATAGGTTTGCATTAATCATAATTAATAAACGGAAACTTACTGGCTTGCTTAAAGTATTGTTTTTAAATACAGGGTACAAAATACATGAATTTTCTTAAATCCCAGTTTATTTTATTAAAATTTGTCATTTCATGAAAATAAACTCAAAGATAAAAGATATGCAATAATTTTAAGTGTTAAAACACTTTTCAATGTTTGCATTTTAACATGTTTTGCAGATAATACATTTTGTGAATTTCACAGAGTTGACTGTATTATACTCTATTATAAGCATTCATTATGATTTCTAGTACATTATTACATTCAAATTACTCTTTTTAAAAATGTAAACAAAAGATGAGCACATTATATTTGTGCAATGTCTGGTCCAAAGTTACACACACTTGATGGACTTTACAATTTCTATATATTGCTTGTTTTAAACTTAAGTGAAATGTTGGCTAAAACATTTTCAGTTTCATAAATTATTTCAATTTGAAATATTTTAGTAATCGCTACTACTGTTATTCCGTCGACCAGTTTCGCCAAATTATACATAATCACATATTTTTTTATTTTAAATAATGAAAAAACAAATAATTAGTAAAATATTAATAAAAAGTCGAAATAAAAATCAATGACATTTTAAATATACAAATTGTATTTAATGTCATTGAATGTGACATTCACAATCATCCATTATTGGAATTTAATCTTATAGTTTGGCGATAATTTTTTGGTCGACGGGATAACCTAGTAATCTATAAAGCTAACAAGTAACATTTATACAACATTTCATTAACTCGATTCCTCTTAAGTAAATTTGAATAAGCGACAGCAAAATTCCATTGCAAGATTCTCTGGTTAACTTTATTGCAGACTTTATTCATTGTATATTAAGATATTGCAAGATTGAATTGGCATAACAAGAAACATCCATGTGGATTATTAAAACCATGAAAATTACGTAATGATTCTATCATGTCTGTTCGATGGTTTTCAATTTGTGCATTTTCTTTATCAATTCTATTCTAAATAAATTCTACCTGAATGAAAAATGCTAATAATGCGTTCTGATTCAAAACAAAACTAGACAAGTGGCGCCTTCTTAATATGGAATATAATATAGAATGCATGAAAACTTCTGAATTAGAGGGGGGAGGCAGGGTATATTCAAAATTTTATGAGAATGCCAGGTAAAAATCCTGTATTGTACTTTTTTTTTGGTTTGTTGTCAAAAACTTTTTTCTCATGTCTATGAATAAATTACTCCTTGCACCAACATAAGATTTTGTTGTCAGTGGCACAGCCAAGGGGGTGTTTTTGTGAACTACATCCATGAATCGCTAAAAAAAAAGCAAATTGCATAAAAAATGGGAATTACGTCCACAAATTGCTTAATGTGAATTACGTCCATGAATCATGTAAAAAAGCGAGAATTATATTCATAAATTGTATGAAAAATGCAAATTACGTCTATGAATCGTGTAGTAAAACATAAATTATGTTCATAAATCGCTCAAAAAACACGAATTTTGGCAGCAAAAAGCTGAAACGGAAATTACCTATATAAAACGCATAAAAATAGCGACTTGCATTCATGAATTGCATAAAAAATGTGAATTACGTTTATGAATCACTCAAAAAACGCAAATTACATCCATGAATTGCATAAAAACGTGAATTACGTTCATAAATCACTCAAAAAATGCGAATCACTTCCATGAATTGTGCAAAAAACACGAATAACGTTCAGAAATTGCAAAAAATGCGAATTACGTCCAAAAATTGGTAAAAAAAAGTGAATTACATTCATAAATCCTATAAAAACACAAATAATGTCAATAAATCGATCAAAAAACGCAAATTTCGTCGATAAAAAGCTCAAAAGATGCAAATTATGCCTATGAATCACTTAAGTATAGCAAATTACGTCCATAAATCATGTAAAATGTAAAATACATTCATTAATCGCATAAAAATTGCGAATTATGTCCATGAATCGCTCAAAAAAAGCAAATTGCATAAAAAACATGAATTGGGTCCACAAATCGCTCAAAACCTGAATTACGTCCATGAATTGTTTAAAAAAGTGAGAATTACGTTCAGAAATTGTATGAAAAACACAAATTATGTCTATGAATCGTGTAGTAAAATGAGAATTATGTTCATAAATTGCTCAAAAAACACAAATTTTGGCAGCAGAAAGCTGAAACGTAAATTAAGTTCATAAATCACTCAAAAAATGCGAATCACTTCTATGAATCGTGCAAAAAAATACTAATAACATTCATAAATTACAAAAAATGCGAATTAGGTCCAGCAATTGGTAAAAAAAGCGAATTACATTCGTAAATCCTATAAAAACACAAATAACGTCAATAAATCGATCAAAGAACGCAAATTTCGTCGACAGAAAGCTCAAAAAATGCAAATTATGTCTACGAATTGCAAAAATATAGCAAATTACATCCATAAATCATGTAAAATGTAAATTACATTCATTAATCGCATAAAAATTGCGAATTATGTCCATGAATCGCTCAAAAAAAGCGAATTGCATAAAAAACATGAATTGGGTCCACAAATCGCTCAAAACGTGAATTACGTCCATGAATTGTTTAAAAAAGTAAGAATTACGTTCAGAAATTGTATGAAAAACACAAATTATGTCTATGAATCGTGTAGTAAAATGGGAATTATGTTCATAAATTGCTCAAAAAACACGAATTTTGGCAGCAGAAAGCTGAAACGCAAATTACGTCTATAATCGCATAAAAGTACCAAATAGTGTTTTGCATTCATGAATTGCATAAAAAACGCGAATTACATTCATGAATCGCTCAAAAAATACATTACGTCCATGAAAACATGAATTACATTCATAAATCACTCAAAAAATGCGAATCACTTCCATGAATCGTGCAAAAAAACACTAAGGACGTTCATAAATTACAAAAAATGCGAATTACGTCCAAGAATTGGTGAAAAAAAGCAAATTACATTCATAAATCCTATAAAAACACAAATAACGTCAATAAATCGATCAAAAAAAGCAAATTTCGTCGATAGAAAGCTCAAAAGATGCAAATTATGTCTATGAATCGCATAAGTATAACAAATTATGTCCATAAATCATGTAAAATGTAAATTACATTCATTAATTGCATAAAAATCGCGAATTATGTCCATGAATCGCTCAAAAAAATCAAATTGCATAAAAAACATGAATTGGGTCCACAAATCGCTCAAAACGTGAATTACGTCCATGAATTGTTTAAAAAAGTGAGAATTACTTTCAGATATTGTGTGAAAAACACAAATTATGTCTATGAATCGTGTAGTAAAATGGGAATTATGTTCATAAATCGCTCAAAAGACACGAATTTTGGCAGCAGAAAGCTAAAATGCAAATTACGTCTATAAATCGCATAAAAATAGGGAATAGCATTTTGCATTCATGATTTGCATAAAAAACGCGAATTACATTCATGAATAGCTCAAAAAATGCAAATTACGTCCATGAATTGCATAAAAATATGAATTATGTTCATAAATCACTCAAAAAATGCGAATCACTTCCATGAATCATGCAAAAAAACACGAATAACATTCATAAATTGCAAAAAATGCGAATTACGTCCAAGAGTTGTGTAAAAAAAGCAAATTACATTCATAAATCCTATAAAAACACAAATAACGTCAATAACTTGATCAAAAAACACAAATTTCGTCGACAGAAAGCTGAAAAAACGTAAATTATGTCTATGAATTGCATAAAAATAACAAATTATGTCCATAAATCGTGTAAAATGTAAATTACATTCATTAATCGCATAAAAATTGCGAATTATGTTTATAAATTGCTCAAAAATGCAAATTACATTCATAAATCGCATAAAAAACACGAATGATGACCATGAATTGCGCAAAAAATGCGAATTACACCCAACATTAAATTAATTTGCAGAAAGTTTTTGGTTTTATACAAGTCTGCCAACAAGAACCTACAAGTTATCCTGAAACCCATTCTAAACCAACAAAAATTTAATGGAAAGATAAATTTGTCCAAGAAAGACAAAATAATTTCCATTGACATACATTGACCAGAATCGAAAAATTCCTATTGAAATCTATCCTATACACTCCAAAACCAGAAAGAAAAAAATCCTTCCAAGAGTAACTCAATCTATCTGCTGCAAAATAAAATACATTGAAATGCAACTGAACAAGAACCTGAAAATTACATTTGAAATCAAACCGAAACCAGATTCAACCCCCCCCCCCCCCCAAAAAAAAAAAAAAAAAAAAAAAAAAAAAATCCAACCATATCTTGATTTGGGAAAGAAAACTTAATTTCCATAGATACGCGTGGTCAGAAATCTGGAAATTCCAATTAGTCTATGGGTTAGCAAACCTTAATTCGATCTGAAAAAAAAAAAAAAAAAAAAAAAATTCTGACAATACACACTGACAAGCAGAGTTGTATAATATAGACGCACGCCATGTGCAGAAAATTTTATGAAGAAACAATTTTTATTTATTTATTTCGACAAAGAATTGCGTAAAAAAAAAGTGTATCTCAACAAAGAATCATGTAAAAAAACCCAAAATTTCGACAAAATACCACGCGAAAAACGTGAATTTCGTCCAAAGACCGCAATAAAAACATTAATTCAATCCATGAATCGCATAAAAAATACGAATTCCATGCATGAATCGTATAAAAAATGTGAATTACATGCATGAATCGCATAAAAAATGTGAACTACATCCATGAATCGCTAAAAAAAAGCAAATTGCATAAAAAATAGGAATTACGTCCACAAATTGCTTAAAATGTGAATTACGTCCTTGAATCATGTAAAAAAGCGAGAATTATATTCATAAATTGTATGAAAAACGCAAATTACGTCTATGAATCGTAGAGTAAAACATGAATTATGTTCATAAATCGCTCAAAAAACACGAATTTTGGCGGCAGAAATCTGAAACGGAAATTACCTCTATAAAACGCATAAAAATACCGAATTGGATTCATGAATTGCATAAAAAATGTGAATTACGTTCATGAATCGCTCAAAAAACGCAAATTACATCCATGAATTGCATAAAAACGTGAATTACGTTTATAAATCACTCAAAAAATGCGAATCACTTCCATGAATTGTGCAAAAAAACATGAATAACGTTCATAAATTGCAAAAAATGCGAATTACGTCCAAGAATTGGTAAAAAAAGCGAATTACATTCATAAATCCTATAAAACCACAAATAACGTCAATAAATCGATCAAAAAACACAAATTTCGTCGATAGAAAGCTCAAAAGATGCAAATTATGTCTATGAATCGCATAAGTATAGCAAATTACGTCCATAAATCATGTAAAATGTAAATTACATTCATTAATCGCATAAAAATCTCGAATTATGTCCATGAATCGCTCAAAAAAAGCGAATTGCATAAAAAACGTAAATCGGGTCCACAAATTGCTCAAAACGTGAATTACATCCATGAATTGTTTAAATTCATGGATGTAATTTAAACAATTCATGGTTTAAATTACATGAAATTTAAACCATGTAATTTGAAATGATGAAATTTAAACCATGAATTGTTTAAAAAAGTGAGAATTACGTTCAGAAATTGTATGAAAAACACAAATTATGTCTATGAATCGTGTAGTAAATCGGGAATTATGTTCATAAATCGCTCAAAAAACACGAATTTTGGCAGCAGAAAGCTGAAACACAAATTATGTTCATAAATCACTCATAAATTGCGAATCACTTCCATGAATCATGCAAACAAAAACTAATAACATTCATAAATTTAAAAAAATGCGAATTAAGTCCAACAATTGGTAAAAAAAGTGAATTACATTCATAAATCCTATAAAAACACAAATAACGTCAATAAATCGATCAAAAACACAAATTTCGTCGACAGAAAGCTCAAAAAATGCAAATTATGTCTACGAATTGCATAAATATAGCAAATTACATCCATGAATCATGTAAAATGTAAATTACATTCATTAATCGCATAAAAATCGCGAATTATGCCCATGAATATTTTAAAAAACGCGAATTGGGTCCACAAATCGTCAAAACGTGAATTACGTCCATGAATTGTTTAAAAAAGTGAGAATTACGTTCAGAAATTGTATGAGAAACACAAATTATGTCTATGAATCGTGTAGTAAAACGGGAATTATGTTCACAGAAAGCTGAAAAAACGCAAATTATGTCTATGAATTGCATAAAAATAGCAAATTACGTCCATAAATCATGTAAAATGTAAATTACATTCATTAATCGCATAAAAATTGCGAATTATGTCCATAAATTGCTCAAAAATGCAAATTAAATTCATAAATCGCATAAAAAACATGAATGATGACCATGAATTGCGCAAAAAATACGAATTACACCCAACATTAAATTAATTTGCAGAAAGTTTTTGGTTTTATACAAGTCTGCCAACAAGAACCTACAAGTTATCCTGAAACCCATTCTAAACCAACAAAAATTTAATGGAAAGATAAATTTGTCCAAGAAAGACAAAATAATTTCCATTGACATACATTGACCAGAATCGAAAAATTCCTATTGAAATCTATCCTATACAATCCAAAACCAGAAAGAAAAAATCCCTCCAAGAGTAACTCAATCTATCTGCTGCAAAATAAAATACACTGAAATGCAACTGAACAAGAACCTGAAAATTACATTTGAAGTCAAACCGAAAGCAAATTCAACCCCCCCCCCCCAAAAAAAAAATATCCAACCATATCTCGATTTGGGAAAGAAAACTTAATTTCCATAGATATGCGTGATCAGAAATCTGGAAATTCCAATTAGTCTATCTTAAAACTAATCTGAACCTGAAAAAGGAAATTCCATGCAACCTGAGCCCAGTATCTATACAGGACAAAATATTTTCCATTATTGCGCAACCTGACCAGATCTTGAAAATTCCATTTGAATTGAACCTGATTGAAACCTGAAAAAAATTTCCATCGAACCTTAACCTAATCCGGAAAAGAGAAAATTATTTCTGCCGATACACACTGACAAGAGTCTGAAAGTTAACATGAAACCTAATCCAAACCGGAAAAGGAAAAAACAATGGAAACACAAGTCTGTCCAAGAAAGACCAAATAATTTCTGTCCACATACACAGACAAGAATTTCAATTGAAATCTATCCTTAACCCAGTTCAAACACTACCCCCCCCCCCAAAAAAAAAAAAAAAAAAAAAAAAAATTCCAATTGTAACCCAATTTATCTGCGACAAAATAATATAGGGGAGAGTGGGGATACTTGAGCATAGGGGATACTTGAGCCACCCCTATTATCTCTACAGTTAGTTAATTTTTCTTTCTAAAACTGCCAATATGTTAACACATTTATAGCTCTGAACATGTAAAAAAGAAATCACACATCTTGGTACCATTTTGAAAGTATAGTGATCAATAGTTGTCTTTTCCCTATCTGAAGTAAATTTTTGGGTACATGTTTTTTTTGTTTTTTTGTAATCAAAGTTTTGTTTAAAGTTGCAACTATATACATAAATTTAATAAGCATAATTTCAATTGTATTTTGAATCTAAAATAGTTCTAATAGCTGCATGCTTTATTTAGTAAAACTCTGGGAAACAAAACTAGTGGTAGTGGGGATACTTGAGCCAGTGAGAGTGGGGATACTTGAGCCATGTCTCAACCCTCCCCACTAGAAATTAAACATAGGAGAAACAAACAAAAAATAAAATTCCTTCCTTATATTCACTAATAGATTTTTTTCTGGATAAAAGAGAGAATAATTTTTCATTTTATTTTATTTGTCTTAAAAAAATAACGACTTAAAAATGTTTAAAAAAATATATTTTTTAAATGAAAATATCCATTTTAATTTTCATTTTGACTAGCAAAATAGCCTGTCTAGATAAATGTAAACATAGTTTTCAATTTAACTTTTATTAAATTAAAATAACTTTTTAAAACTGTTTTACAGGCTATAATCTCTAATACTTTAATTAGTTAGGTCCAACATATTAAAATATTTATTTTTTTATATAACATATTAAGATTAATATCTTATATTGAAATCGTAACCTCTGTTGCTGTAATTTTTTTTAACTAAGAAAATTGTAGAAAAATTTGTAAAAAGAGCGCACAAAAACAAGAAAAGCAACAAAAATCCCAGTTCAAACTTACCTACATGGAGCCAAAGAGGAAGACAAAATCTTTTCCTGTGAAATCAAAAAAGTGTTTGAAATAGTAGAATGATACATCTGGCTTAAATTCCGACAGCTACTAAATTAAAAGCATGAGTTCGACATTATCATTAGAGGAAAATTCTGCCAATGATGGTGATGATGTGAAAAGAAAACTTCTATTGATGGTTGGTTACTAATAAAATATGCCAGAAAAAAAACTAAAAATATTTGTTGGATAAGCACTTAATATTTTGAAAATGAAATTTGCCCGAAGAATAGCAGATTCCAAATTTAAATGACTCTGAACTGATGGTGTTTCTACCGTCGTTATAACTCAAGTTGAAATTATCATTTGACAACCAGTTATAACGACAAAAAATGATCGTATTACTAACTTTGTTTTCTCATTTGGTGTGGAAGGACTTTATGTTTCATAATTTATCATTCTGTAAAATGTTTGTGCAAAAATAAAGCGAAAAAAAATACTTTTGTAGGTATTTTTCCGTAGTGGCTCAAGTATCCCTTCACCATGGCTCAAGTGTCCCTCCCATGGGGATACTTGAGCCATCATGTAAAACAAAAAATAAACATTTTTTATACATAGAAAAATAGTTCAAAATTAATTGAAAGTGGTTTTCAATTGAAGAAAAAATATAAAATTTTCATTTTCAATATTTTATTTTATTATAAGAAATTATAAAAAAATTTAAAAAATTAAAATTCAAAAAATGGCTCAAGTATCCCCATCTTCCCCTACTTGAAATGCAACTCAACAAGAACCTGAAAATTCTATTTGAAGTCAATCCGAAACCACATTCAATCCCCCCCCCAAAAAAAAAATATTTAATCAAATCGAGATTTTAGAAAAAAAAGAACAATTTATGTCGATATGTATTGACCAGTTCATGAACATTCCAATAGAAGTCTATCTCAAACCCGATCAGAATAACCTAAAAACCCAATCTAATCCCCCCCCCCAAAAAAAAGTAAAATAAAAAAATTAGGAAATAAAAATCTGTTCAAGAAACACAAAGTAATTTTTGTCCCCATCCACTGACCAGAATTGAAAACTAGTACTTGAAATGCAACTCGGCAAGAACCTGAAAATTCCAATTCAAGTTAAACTGAATCGAGATTCAAACCCGAAAAAAAAAAACAATTATCTAACCAAATCAAGATTTTTAGAAAAAAAAAATTATGTAAATACGTACAGACTAGAGCATGGAAATTTTAATAAAATCTTAAACCCGATACAAACTCCTGCCCCTCCCTTACATAACTAACAAGTAGCCTTGATGACCCCACAAAACATAACTAACAAGAACGAAGAGTCATGCATACTGCATCGATTATGATGCATTTTCTGACTCATTCTGAATATTGTAAACTTATTGTCATTCATATACAATAGTTTAACCATTCTGTGCAAAAAAACAAAGCATAATTAACGAGAGTAAAAAATTTTCCTTTAACATGTTTATATACAGTAGACTCCCTCAAATCCGCACAGCTTGGGACCAGAGGTTGTGCGGATTTTAGAATTTTGCGGATTTCTGGTCATTGCTTTGTTTACGTTTTTTAAACAGTAATTTGAGTGCAATTAATAGTGCATTCAGGACTATAATGAATACTTACAATATAATAAAATGTTAAAATAAGTAATAAATTAAAATAATAAAAATTTAGATAAATTTCAAAATGATTAAAATATTAAAAGCAAAGATCAAGTTAATGATCAATAGTGTATGATTAAATATTCATTATAAAAATTAAATATATTTTTCCAAAATTATTCAACAAAACTTGCCTCATAAAAGTACATTACTAATTCACATCAAAATCATAAAATAAGGTTTTTTTTTTAAAGTTTAGCCAGGCTTAGTAACCAAAAAATCTTGATTAATGCATAAATATATTTGGTAAGAAAAATTGTGATTACCAGTGATATCAGCAATATCTTGATTTTTTTTTTTTTTTTTTTTTTTTTTAATTTTTCTTCCTTCATGAAAAAAAAAAACCAAGAATAGAGTATTATTGAGAAAATTAAAAATTAAAAAATATATGGAATTGATACAAAATTTAAACAATCACATTTTGTCCAAATATCCAATCTGAAAGTTTCATTGTTTACATCCATAAAGTATGTGCGGATTTTAGAGAGTTGCGGATTTCTGGTTTGCGGATTTGAGGGAGTCTACTGTACTTTCCATTTTATTCTGAATGCTTTAAACCTATCAGTTTCATCTTTGTACAGTAACCTTCCCATCCAAATCCCCCCCCCCCCTGTTAGTTTATATATGTTTTGTGCAAACAGCAAAAAATAAATAAACTAACAAGAATGAAAAGTTACACATACAGTATAGATTATGAAACACTTTCCAACACATTTTCATTATTGTAAGCCTATCATTTTAATCCATTTGCAGTAATTTTACCACTCTATATAAAGAACAAATCATAATTAACAAGAAAGAAAAACCTGTGTGCACCATAGATTATTAAACACTTTCCAGCATATTCTGAATATTGTAACGGATATAGTCTTAATCAATCTGCAATATTACCAACCTATACAAAGGTTGAAACATAATTAACAAGAATCATGCACGCAGCATAGATTATGAAATACTTTCCAGCACATTCTGAATATTGTATTCCTGATCATTTTAATCCATCTGCAGTATATGTATCATCATGTGTAAAGAATAAACATAGTTAACTAGAATGAGAAATGATACATACAGCATAGATTATGAAATCCTTTCTTAGAAATACAGTGCTGAATGTACATTACTTTCTTATCTTATACTAACGTACTTTACTACAGAGTTGTTTTTAACGAAATCAAGTAGCACAGCATATATTAATAATAAAATATGAAATATCTTTTTTTAAGTGGGTGGGGGAGGGGTAATTAAAGGTGCTCAGAAATCATGAAAATGAATTCTTTGCATTAGTCTTTAATTTTTTTGTTTTTATCTTTTTATTATTAACCTAAAAAAAGCACTGATATCAGTACAAAAAACACTGAACGGGTTAAAAGCTTGTGACGCAGCACTTTATCTTATATATCTAAGAATTTTAAATTTGGGACTTAAAACTAATGATATCAAAATTTATGTGACGCTATGCTATTAATTAATATATACATATATTAAAATTTATTCATTAAGATTTTATCAATTACATCTTTCATAAATTCAAAATATGAATCTTAAAAGATATGATATCAAAATTTAAGTGACGCCTTGACGAGGCTTTAAACAATGTTTTAAAATTCCATTTATTTATTTATTGTCTAAATACATTTTCATATCTAAACAATACTTTTCATTTTCCAATACACTGTTAAATACATCACTTTCACTGAATATATATAATGCACTGAAATGTATTTATTTGAATAAATAGATTTATCTTTTGGGCTACGCTATCCAAAATCAAAAATAACATTTGAATACATATTTTTTGCGCCATTGTATCTATTTGCATCTATTTAACTTACTTTGGATACAATGACGCAAAAAATATTTATTCAAATGTTATTTTTGATTTTGGATAGCGTAGCCCAAAAGATAAATCTATTTATTCAAATAAATACATTTCAGTGCATTATATATATTCAGTGAAAGTGATGTATTTAACAGTGTATTGGAAAATGAAAAGTATTGTTTAGATATGAAAATGTATTTAGACAATAAATAAATAAATGGAATTTTAAAACATTGTTTAAAGCCTCGTCAAGGCGTCACTTAAATTTTGATATCATATCTTTTAAGATTCATATTTTGAATTTATGAAAGATGTAATTGATAAAATCTTAATGAATAAATTTTAATATATGTATATATTAATTAATAGCATAGCGTCACATAAATTTTGATATCATTAGTTTTAAGTCCCAAATTTAAAATTCTTAGATATATAAGATAAAGTGCTGCGTCACAAGCTTTTAACCCGTTCAGGGTTTTTTGTACTGATAATTTTAACGGAAACCGAAAACAAATCGACTATTTTTTCCGTTTTTATAATTATTTGAAAATTTGAATCCTAAAAATTAATACCGCCAATTTCCTTCGGAAAGCGTTTGGGATTCTTAGTTTCCTTTATAAAATTGTTTGTCTTGATGTGCACTATCACTCCTTAAAGTTTTCCTCAAGAGTTCAGATTGACCATGTATATATGTACGTGTGTGTGTCTGTAGTTAAAATTAGATTGTTCTTCTAGATATTGTAGGCATAGAAATGAAATATACTTTTCATACTTCATTTTTGCGAAATACACTTGTTCACTTCCTGAAATATTTATTTTGAGATATTCAATAGTCTTTTTAGTTTAAAATGTAATGTATTTTAGTAGTAATATGTTACTTTAAAAATTATCCCGAGGTAAAGAAATATAAAATTTCATAATAAAAGTGTTTTTAAAAAAAGTTAGTTTACTACAAACATCACGCGAAACATAGGTATTTCTTTATTCTATTACGAAGCCTTAACTGTAACGATTAAGTTCCAGAACTAGTAATTTTAATTTAACTAAAAAATTTCATTAAAAATATTGCATGGGTTGCAAAAAATGTTTCAAGTATAATTCCATTCATTTAGAAAATATTGACAAAATCCAAACTAAACTTCAGTTGCATAAAAAATTCCATGATGAAAGGGAGCGAGAAGTAAAATTTAATTAAGTCTTGCTTAAAAATTGAAAAGATAAGCATGTTTTCTTATATATATTATTTTGTCTTTACCGAGTCTTCTTAATTTTTAACAAACTAGTTTAATTTTTTTTTTCATTTTACTTTTTGCCTTTATTCAATTAAAGTACACAAGACGATTTTTTTTATTTTTTCCCACTTGTATAATTATTAGATTTATGTTATATACATATGTACACACACACACACATATATATATATATATAATATCAGAACAATTTTGATTAATTGAATAATGTGACTTTTTAAAAAATTTTAATTCTAAATTTAATTTAATTTTAATTAAAAATGGCAATTGTTTACAATGTTTTATCGTCTATTTTAAATGCAACCGATAGTCGAAAAGAAATGCAAATGATAAAATTAATGCATATCCACAGAAAATTAGCCGAATATTTGAAAAAACGAAATGGCTAAATATAATAAATAAATTAAGACAGGCATGAAAGCATTTTTAAATAAATTTTAAAAAAGCATTTAAAAAATACTGAAAATATTAATAAAAACGCATTATTAAACACGACCCAAGGTCTTATCAGCACAATGAAACAAGACAAATAAAGTACAGTTAAAATTATTTTTCAGGTAACAGACTCATTTTCATCACCAAAAAACGAACAAATTTCATTCCGTATTGGTGAATAATTAGCACCCTAAAAGAGATGAATTATCGTAAATAAAGATTAAAATTTAGAAAACAATTTTAATTAGTTGACTTTTTTATTTAGCAAATAATTAAATATATGTACATTTTTTTATGTTTCAAACGTAATCTACTTTTTTCTTTCAATCAGTGTGCGATTATGTACAATGGTCATATGTCTATTTAAATATAACTTATAATTAGTAAATGAACTTTTATTATTTAGTTATAGTATACCACTGACAGCATATACGACGAATCTAAAAGACTTAATCTGTGCACTCTCAGCTTAGATAACTTACAGCTATATATTATATAAATTAATTTTGATTTTTCCAGAAAGATTATTTACGTTATTTGTCTGCACTTCTTTTATTTGCATAAACAAAATATATAATCAAATTAAACGTTAAATAGTATGTGTCTTGATTTGCAAACCAGATCCCTTTTATTAATTTTGATAAAATGTTATTGCAAATTTAAAAAATATATATTTTAATATAAACTATTACACGCATTAACCCTTTATCTATCGCGTTATGAATTCATGAAAATTTTACATTCCAAAGCATTTTGCGTAAATTGTTTAAACTAAATTAAAAGATTTACATAATCATTTAATAAATATTTGAAGGATTTTAGAAGGATTTTAGAAGGATTAATTAAATTTAAATTTACAGGGATTTCATGCAGTTTTTATATCCCCACTCAAATTTTTTATTTTTAATTATTTTCTGAGTATTTTGTAGACTTATAAAATGTACAAAAATGATGTTCTTACATTATAATTATAGAAATATTTCTTCATTGAAAAATCCCCATTCCCCTCCCTCAGCCCTAAGAAAGCTGAAAAGATGTAAATGCAAAAGAAATCATCATTTAAAAAATATTTTTTTTTTTTTTTTTGTAACCAATTATGCTTTTGGAACAAGATAAAGTAATGAATCTGTAACTCATTCTAAACATTATTACAACTAGCTGACGTATTAAAAGAATTTTATAATAAGTTATATTAATTGTATTTATAAGTACCGAAGGGTTAAAATAATACCTATTATTTTTATACATTTATGTATTTTAATTATCTTATTACACAGTCATATTATAAATATGATTTTTTATAGCTAGATTACATTCTCACAATAGAAATAATACTTTTAAAATTATTATTATGGCATGTAGATAAATAATAACAATGATCAAAACAACAACTTTGAATTACACACCCCACACATAATTGGGGTTCTATTTTTTACAATAAGGGAAAACAAATCCATTTTTTTATTAAAAGAAAATAATTTTCATTTTAGTGTATAGATTGGTGCATTCTAATGCTTTAATTAAAAAATAAATTGCAGGTCAGGTATG
Source organism: Maratus speculifer (assembly GCA_964019185.1). Classification (NCBI taxonomy): domain Eukaryota; kingdom Metazoa; phylum Arthropoda; class Arachnida; order Araneae; family Salticidae; genus Maratus; species Maratus speculifer. The sequence goes on from OZ025290.1 coordinate 165,797,277, forward strand.
AATTTTAAATTTAAAATTTCACGATTGCATATAGAGAATGGATTAAATTAAATGATAAATAATATGGGGCCTCTTAAAATGAATAAATAATATTTTAGTAGTTTAATGTATGCGAAACCGTGTAATTTTAAAGATTTTATTGATTTAAGCAAACCTATTATGAAATTTTGTATATCAAGACAATAAATGCGATACAATATTCATTTCATTAAATATTGAGAAAAAGACATTTAACTTAACTAAACATTAAATGATCACAAAGAAATTTTCTCTCTTTACTAATTTTCGAGGTCTTGTATTGTCTACGGTTCAACACTTTGTATAAAGTCACATACCAACATTTATTTTTATAAAGAGAATAAATTAAATGTAATAGTCTTTAATATAAAAATTAAATCATTGAACCTAATTTGTTTACGTACACTAAAGAAATATTCTACTGAAAATAGATAAACTCTTTTTATATTACTATTTAAAACAGTAGTACACGAAATCAACTTGATGTGTATCTGAAACGTAATAAGAATTTATGATATACTATCTACAATGCATTTTGGTAAAATAAAGACGAAATTACATATAAGACATTCTTAAATTTACCCTTAATTCACGATGGAAAAAAATGTCATCATGTACTTCACATTCGAAAACTCTGTACACTGAAAATTTCTATTACTTTGATAGGAATCAACAAGACTAAAATTTGGCTTTTAGTGTTGCTGTGCAATATCTTTAAGTAGAATTCAATTTATCTTATGAGTATTTACTAATTTGAATTATTCTGCACATAGAAATGTCTCGTCTTTATTTTATGTGATGCAAAATTTAAGTAGTTAAAAATATTTTTTCATACACATCTAAATTATATTTTTGAAAAAATAGAATAAAAATCAATAAAAGTTTTAAACAATAATTATTAAAGTTTAAACAATATTATATTTTAAATAATAGGCTGTGAAATACTTTAAGCCGCAGAAATTATGAATAAACTGGAGCTATTTTTGCTTACATAAGGGGACTATAAACTTAAATTCAGTGTACCCAAATATTTAGATTCATTACAAACACAAATAAAGATGAATCCGAAATGAAATGGAGTTTAAAAAGGTATTTATTTACGTACTTTAAAATAAGACATATATATATATATATATATATATATATATGATTGTAAATAGTATCGTTTGATATATTAAACTAAATATTAAATAAAAACATTTATTTTTTATGAAACATAAAATCCAAGAATTTCAGACAGTTGAAATATTATCGGTTGACTTTATATGCCACTGTAATATATTTGAATTAAAAATAGGTATTCTTTGATACATTAAGTAAACATTAAAAAGAAATAAAAATAATTTTTTTTACATATAAACAAGACATGTCAGATTGTTGTAATATTATCCTGAAGTTTATATGTCACTCTTAAAAAACATAAAGAATTATGCTTTGTTTAAAAAATTATAAAAATGTATTTGAGTCGAATTATTTATTCAAAATTTTAACCGATATTATTTTTCAAATGTTACAATATTGTAAAAAAACCCTAATTTCATTGATGAAAACATTATACTGTGCATATCTACGAACTCAGCGCTTTTTTTCTCATTTGAAAATTTATGTGTACTTGAATACAATAAAACTATTGTCATTGGGGATAAATTAAAATATATGATGAAAATTGTGGTCAGGCATGGTGACATAAAATATCACTCATCTGCAAAAAAAGTAACACATCTCGCAAAAATTTATTTTTCGTTTTATTCCACTAACATGTTTATTATCGATGTATCTTAATACAGAAAAAGTTTCATAAATGTAGTTATAAAGGAAATTACTTTATTATATTATTTGTCCATTCCTGACCACAAAAGAGGGGTGGATTGTATGAGGAGGTAAAATTCTCCAACCCTCAAAACCTCATTCTGTGTCTTCATGCTTAAGAGCCCACATTACTGATTGAAAAATACCCTGATGATAATGTTATGTCTATGGCGTTCTTTTCAAATATCTCGCTCAAATTTTATTATTTTTTCATGATTTTATTTTGCATAGGATAGCTGAGGATAATCTATAACAGGGCTATTTTTTTCTTTTTCCATTTTGGTTAGATATTTTTTATATTATGATAGTATCAATTTCAGAAACGGTTCAAACCGGTTTCGAAAGTTAAAGTAATTAAAAAAAATGAAATGAAAATTGGAAAGGTAAAAATTAGCCCAGTTGTAGATCGTACTCAGCTATCCTATGCAAAAAATTATAAATATTAAAATTTGAGCGAGATATTTGAAAAGAACGCTCCCATAGACTTAACTTCATAATCCGGGTCTTTTTCAATCAGTAGTGTGGGCTATTAATAGTTTTACCCTTTTATGCACGTTTTTACTCCTGCATGCAGAGTTTTATATTACAGTAAAATCATGCAAATTTTCCACTGTGTCACTCGTGTGAAGTTCACTTTTGTTGAGATGTGTCACTTTTCTTCGGATGAGTGATGTGTTCACCGTAAAGATTTTCATTACTAGGTATCCAAGGAGAATGGTCAATAAGCTTCTTCCTAGGGCTTCTTTTAAGAGCAATAAATAGATGTTTCGAAGTATTGTGAATACTTTGTAAATATCAAATCCACACGAAAGAGATGCTGAAAGTCTTAATTATATAAAAACACACATCTTCTTAAAACAAAACATTTAGCGAAATAATGATTTTTCGAAGAGACTACAAAAACTTTCAACAAACTAAACTAAGAAATTTAAAAAAAAAATGTGCGCATGAAATTCTTTATCGTACTATCATATGCTGGTGGAGAAATTTTGTTACAGTGTTTTAATAAATAAACACACAGAAAATCTTTCAATCTATTTATAATACTAGCATGGGAGCTTTATATTTTGATATATAAACACTTTTTACATAATAAGTTTTATTTTTACATATCGGGACCTTAATACAGAAAACCCTAACTCTATTAAAAAGATATCTGTGTTACATATTGGCATATATCCTTATAGGGGATTTTATGGAAATTATTCATGTGATTAATGACTTTCTCTTGCCTTTATACTATTACATATTATTTGGGTAAATGCTTCTGAAATCCCCATTTATCCTTTTGCGGATGTATTGCCAAAAGCCTTAAGAAATAGGATTAGCTTTCTCTAAAGATTAAACTCAAAATAACTATTTAGAAATGTGTACGACCTAATTTTTTCTGGTAAGTCTTTCTTATGTAAGATATGCTTTTATGATAGTACATTACTATTATTTATATTTATCATTTAATTCAATGTATGATAAAATATTTCACCCGATAAAAAAATACATAGAAATAAATGGTAAATTTAATACATTTTACATTTACTAAATTTTGAGGAAGATTTTTTTATTTCTGCTCGGCAATTAAAGAATTTTCATTTAATGCAGTAATCTTTCGATAATTCAACCTTTTGGTTTCTAGTACAATATAGTGTTTGGGTGCATAGATGAAACTTTCTTTAAAGAGGTTTTTAAAAATCGTTCATTTTTTAATTTCTTTTACCCACATCAGACAAATTATAGAAAAGAAAATTTAGGAGTGCATCAATTGATAGAGACTTATCCTTTTGTATAACCAGTTTGCTTATTTGACTTACGAACAAAAGTAATTATTTGTTATATAATGGGCTTTAAAAATAATTTGATTTATTGTTAATATCTCCCAATGCAGTAGTTAATATAAATAATTAATAGAATTGTTAACAGATGGCGATACACCGTTACTTTTATGTTAAAGATTTACTTATCGTTTGACTAGTTTGACATTGTTACTGTAAAAATCAACTTTGATAATTAAAATAGAAAATAAAATACAAAATTGTATAAATATAGAAATCAACGTTTAGAAATAAACAAGCAATGCGCGAAAAGGTAGAAAACAGTCGTTTCGAATCTACTAACGAGATTCCTCATCAGTTCAAGACATATCGTTTTAGAAGAAACAAAGCTGAGAACGCGACAGAGAGGTGTACTCTTATATACACGTTAAGGTTAGTAACGGAATTTGTAAAGTTTTCTAATGTATATTAAATTTCACACATTTTGCAAGTTACAAAAGTTTTCCTTCGATTCTTATATTTCATGAGTATTTTAGAAAAAAATTAAAATCTTATATATTTGAGAATGCAGACTATTTCAACGAAATAAAAAAAAACTGCATTTTTGAAGAAAATATATTGCTGTAATACTTTCATCTAGGTAGAAAACTTTATTGACAATGAAAGAAAAAGAAACATTAATTTATCTTTATCATTAAAAAGAAAAATCTCTGGAATTCTATTCAGTTTAATAAGTTTTATTTTCTGTTACACAGAAGGATAAATTTTATTTTCATACGCATTATTATACAAAATCTTAAAATGGTATTGTGAATTCATTCTCAAAATTTTAGTGAAATGATCTTCTTATAAACTTAAATTTAAAATATTAGTTGAAATGTTTGGTTTGAAAACAAATACAATAATAATGTTTTTATTTATTAGAGCACATATTGTGTCACAAAAATTGTTTCCTTTATATGTCTGCAGATATTTTATGTTTCTTGTTTTGATTATAGAAAATGGATTATATTTAAAATGATGTGAAAAGTAATCAAATCAGTCCAGCAAGAGGATGCACTTTATAATAAATTTGATTTTAAGTTAATTTATTGTCATTGAAATCTTTTAGGTAAACCACTTTTACTGAAGAAACAGATTAGAAGTTTTTAAATATTTATACGAAAATGGTAAATAAGTGTAATAATCTTAAATCTTTTTTTTTCTTTTGAAAGGAAGGGGTATTTATTTGTTAGATTTAAAATTTGTGTACAATAATTTTAAAATTTTACTGTAGACAGTGCAAACGTTTTCCATTTGCAACAACTGATTACACTGTAAAATATCCCATTAAATTTACGTCAGAAACTGCTGGCAGCAATGTTGTCAGCAATTTTTGCCATAAAAATTGTAATAAAATTAAATATAATTTTTTTATTACACCAGCCGCAATTATACTTTTACCGTAAATTTTACAGATTCTTTTTTACAGTGCACATATTGAAAAAAAAGACAACATTTTACTTTCGTGAATTTTTTTCTCAAAATTAGTTTTCAATATATAGGATTCTACTGTAGGTAACATATTTCATAGTTTCGCAATAAATTAGAGTCATAACTAAAAAAAAATATTCAAAAATATTAATAAATAAAATGTCTGTTAACTACTCTTTTTTAATATAAAATAAATTTGTAGTTTTAAAAACCTCTCTGGTAGTTTTTTTCCTCTTAAAAACTTACATCAAAAACTTAAAGTCTCTAAAAGTTTAAATTACAATGATTAGACACTTTAAACTGGAGTTTTTACAGTTCATGAAATATACTGAAATCTCACACTAGATACAGTGAATTTTTTTTAGTTCCCTATGCTATATGAGTGTCCTAGAAAAAGGATTAATTTTAACCAATTGAGAAATATGATTAGTTAAACAAATCCAAAAAGAATCAGTTAGTAATTGTAGCTTTAAAATGTCTTTAAAGCATTACATGATATTATTTTTATTGCTCATATAAGCTTGCATCATATAGTTACAGTTTTTAAAACAACAAAGTATTGTAATAAGATAACGAAAAAGCTATTTTCTGTCCACGTCCAAAAGCAGAAAAGAAGTTTGGAAAATTAATTTTTTTTTTCTTTTTAAAATTTAATCAAGTTTCAATACGCTGCTAACAAGGGTCTTATTACGAGACAAGAATATTGTCGAAACTGGGAAGTATATGAAAACATTTAAAAAATGAAATAGAAAGTACATTTTGATTTATTTTCTGAAGTAAAAACATCTCGCTTCTATTTTTATTCTTTTAAAAGATTTCCTTTTAAATAATGCACACCATACGTAAGTAATATAATACTTTTTTGGTAAAAGTAATAATATACATATTTATTTAAGTTTGTACATGAAACCAGATGTTTTCTTTAAAATAAATTATTATAAGGCTTTCAAACAATATACTTTCAATTTTACATTAACGTATTTCTGAGATATGCTACATTATATTAAAAAAAAATTTCTAATTCGAATCATGTTTATTTGAGTTGAGGAAAGAAAACCAAAACCGGTATTTTTCAGTGGGGTAGTGTGGAAAATTTCAAACTTTTTTATGTACTACTTTGCAATACTCTGCAAACACTCTCGTACTATTTTGAGAAAAACAGTCCTGTCCTTTCTCAAAAGTGTATAATGAAAAACATTATTTGAAAAAGGAATGAAGAACTTTATCTGTATTATTTTCTAATTTACAAAAAGCTCCATTTCCTCCCCTAGCCATTTAAATCATTTCTTTTTAACTAATATGAAAATATATGTAAGCTATAGCATCTTTTTAGAAAAACGTAATAAAATAATCATTCCTTATTTAAGTTTGTGTATGATATTGGGTGATTTACGTAAAATAACATTTTATAATACTTTTAAATTTAATGTTTGCAGTATTCTTATTTTATGTCGGATAAATATGATTTGAAGATAAATTGATTTTAATAAAGAAATTCAAACACATACATGTAGTCACCATACATTTTATTAAATAAATGTTCTAATGCGAAATAAAGTATCCTGGAAGAATAATGCCACGTTATACCATTATCTACTGACGGTACTTATAACTACCATTAAAATATCTTACTATAAAACTCATTTAATAGTTGTAATAGAGTTTAGAATGAAATACAGATGCATTGATTTACATTGTTCCAAAAGCGTTATTGGATGCACAAAACAAAAATAATTTTAAAAGGAAGATTTCTATTGCCTTTTCATTTTTTCAGCTTTAATGGCCTTCGGCAAGTGAGGGGAAGGGATGAAAATTTTTCAGCTAGGAAATATTGCTTTATTTACGTTATAAGAACATCATTTTTGTACATTTCATAATTCTACAAAATGTCGATTATGCATATCTTCTAATATAGTTTAAACAATTCACGAAAAATACTTTATAAGATAATGTTTTCATGAATTCATAATTCAGTAGATATAGGGTTGAGGCTCTACAAATTTTCATAGTTTTTTTTTAGATTTTTTTTTTCAAGTAAATAAAGGATTTGATACGGCAACGTATTCACTATGTATACAAGTAAATATATTTTAGCAGATATGTAAGGTATTTGTACCCTATATGGACGGACACTGCTCCCAATATGGACACCGCTAATATTTTTAAAAGTAACAATTTTGATAGAGAGATCGCGCTACATATCCATGAAGAAAACCAGTTGAAGAGATAATTATGCCTGGAAAGTACAAAAAAGCGCACTGTTCGCCATTTAATAGGAAACTTATTGTTTCGTGGTGTGCTGATCGTAATTACAGGCAAGTTTAAGTTCTTATTAGATATTGTAAAATTACTTTAAATATTGAAAAGCGGGGTGTTTTAGAAAGCTTTTAAAACATATTTCCGATTGCTATTGCATATATTGCTCCAAAACATTTTCTTTCTTTGTTTATTACAAGATTTAATAAAGCTACTCCCGATTCTCAATATGGACACCTTTTGTCCACATTGCAAGTACAGCAGGTGAATCTTCAGATTCACAAAAATAGAAATATAACCAAAACCAACTACATTATTTCATAATATTTTGTAGTAACTGAGGTGCTTAGCATCTATCTTCGAAGAGCCACAACCGAAAATGACCCCCTGTTCTAATTGCATGTTCTGAAGATTTACTGTGCCCTACCCTTCCCGCAATATTTAAGGATATATTTTTTTTATCGCCTCTCACCTAAAATTCCACACAAGAGTGGCTCATTCATACCCCGTGTGTAGTAGATCAATAAGGAGCCACCTGTCCATAATAGGGACTAGTGCTTCCTTATATGGACATTTGTAAACATTTTTTGTTTTTATCATTTAAATAAAAACCATAATAGTTACAAGGTCGCTAATTTTAATAATGATAGTCAACAGTGCAGGGATCATGGTCACATATTTTTGGAGTCCTTTCGCGTGTACATGGGGGTGAAAAAAATAAATTTTCCTTAGGGTGTCCATATTAGGCACAGGTACCTTATTTGTAAAATGTTGTATTGTGATTTCTTGACCAAATTTTTTTGGCGTTACTATCCAACTTATAAGTTTAATAATGATATGAAAAAAAAACCTATAAAATGTGATGGCATAGTTCCTAGTAAATTGTCCAATTCAAAACATAAAAAATTTACAATCCTAGAAATTGACAAATTTCTTTTACTTAGCAATACTTGCGTTATTAGAATTCAGGATGAGTCTTTTGATATTTTATTTTTTGACATGAAAAAAAAAAAAAACATCATTTTGGACAGACAAATTTCTCTTTATTCTTTCTAGTTTTCAACAATTGCAATAATGCTTTCTTGTGCATTAAGTTAACAAGAAAGGAAAAAAAGGCTTCAAGCATAGATTATGAAGCACTTTCCAACATATTCAGGATAATGTAACAAAACTGCATCGTTTAAAAAACTAAAATATTGCGTCTTTTTTTCACCATATGAAAATGTATAACGCATTTCAAAACTGAATTTTATCTGTTCCCATCTACAATTGGGAACTTATTACCGGCTATTCGAAAACAGCTGATGTACAACAGAATAACGTAAAACTATTTTCTTAAACATCATTTCCGATATTATCTCGTTTTTACTCTGATTGATTAACTGAAGCATAAATTTAAAATGAAAACCAAAATTGTTATAATAATCAGCCAATAATATTGAGGTATTGAAATATGTAACTATTTTTTGAATTATTGAGATATATGAGATAGAAAAATGTTTTGGAATTGGTGCATCAAACTAGTTTTATATCAGGTTCTGGAAATTTCTAATAATTGCAACATATGAAAACACTCATTGTCAAGGGGTATTCTAAGCAACTGGTAATAATGTCACACGATCTCATAAACGACATTTCAAAATAACTATAAAATTTGCCCTATATCATAGAAGCAAGACATATTTCATTACATACGTATTTTTTCATTACATATTATCATTATATTATTCATATAATTTCCCTTATTTTACTTCAATATTTTCAAAAAGTATTTTTAGTATAGTTCATTCTTAAGAAAGGTTTTTCGAAATATCTCAACACATCTACATCATAATTATAATTATGTATTAAGAAATCCTTCCGGCCAGTAGCGGGAGTAACAGGTAGCTTTCATATTCTTTAATTTTTTATTAAAAAAATCAAGTTATATTATTCCACCATACAAAGCTCAAGTTAGTGGAACACGATAATAGAAGATTCAATACTTGTTTTTGTGAATTCTGAATATGAATGGGAATTTCGAGAATTAAATCAATTTTATACAATTTGGTTTATTTAAAACGATTTATATTCGACGGCCAAATTCGATGATATAATGATGTATCTGCCATTTTAAAACAACACGATGCGTGAAATTATTCAATGAGCTTGATCGAGATATTAGTAATGCTGTATTAGTAATCTTCTGTTTCAATACTCTGCAAATACTCCTGTTATTTTATGTGAGATATATTTCTGTGTTTCATCAAAACTGCAAAGTAGAAGAAAACATTCCAACATTCGAAACAGAATATTTTCTGATTTATTTTCTGAAATAAAAGCATCTAGTTTTTCCTGGTATTTTCTTCTAAAATTTTTTCTTTTAACTACTACTAAACATTAAGAAATCTCTAGACTTCTTTTGAGCAAAAATAATAAAACATTTATTTGTGTAAATGTTTTATGTGTGATATCTGATACTTTCGTATAAATACCATTTTATAATGCCTGCTGATTTAGTGGTTGTCATCTTTATAATTTAGCGTCGAAATAACATAATTCATATCAGAAATTGTCTTTAATGAAGTTAACTAAAAAACACATGAATACAATCCACATTTATTATAATAATAATAATAATAATAATAATAATAATAATAATAATAATAATAATAATAATAATAATAATAAAAGATTCGACGATGTGAAAAAAAATGAACGAAAGGGGAATATTTATATCAGAAATAAAATCGCTTATATCATATAAATTATAATATTGACAATCATAATGTTTAAAATGCTTACTGCATTTAAGAAAAAAGAATCTTCTTTTTTTTCTTTCATGAACATAAATAAATGAAGTTTTATTAATTTTTTGGAGAAATTTTTAAAAAGAGCAATTCTTAAAAATACAATCCTTAAAATAAGTTGAATATTTTCAATAAAAATTTTCTTTATTGTTAGACATGAGACGGTATAAGATTAATCGAGCATATAAATTATTCATATAGGAAGCATATGTGAATAGTTTTGTTTAAATATATATTTTATTTTAATAGTTTGAAGGCAATAGTACTCTGTGCGCTGTTTATGAAATTGGCAACAATTAAAAATAATATATATATTTTTAAATTCGTTAAAAATATCTCTTGGAATGCTGAAATTTGAATTTAAAAGAAAATAAATCCTCCCAAAATGAGTGAAATTGAAAAAATAATATCAGGAATGCACACTGGGGATTTATAATATATAAAATCTTCTAAAAATATTTATTTATTTATTTACTCCAATTAGACTTTTCAAAGGAACTATTTGACCACCTTTAATATTGAATGTCTTTTGAAATACTTATTCGATTTAAAAACTGCCTGCTCTACGTATTTATCAAACATTCTTTTATAATTCAACCCATTTGCATATTTTTGTATGTAACCGTTTTCTTAATGATAAACAAGAAAGACTTCCGGTCTCAAGTCATTCATTATCAGAGGCAATTTCAGCATTACTTAGACCTTTTTTAGTTTACCTTTTTTTTTTAGAATAGAGAGGTTATCGAATGTGTATTATAAAAGATTGCGTGGGGATTTTTAGATAAATCTGATAATACATTTAATAATTTTTTACTGATATATATAGAAAAAAACGATGAATTTTAAAACTTCATATACTTTATTTTTTTTTTAAATAACCAAAAATGTGAAGGCTAATTGATTGCGTACATTTGTCATATAAGCAATAAAGAACATATACACAAAACAGTTTACATTCCTATTTCATATACATAAAATTTTTATAATTTTTTAAAATAGGAAAGTGACGAAAATATGACGAATAATTGCAGAAAAGGTTATCTAAAGATTTACTTTGTATGAGTATTTGTGCTGTGTGTATTAATAAAATCTATAATACATGTCTGCCATATGGATAACAATGATGTATTTGAATATTAATAATTAATTAAACTTTTATTTAATATTTCAGACGTAAAGTAGACTTTTTTTCGATTTTAAGGTAAACTGTCACTTTAATTTACTATTACTTTCTCAAGTTTACTAATACAGTAAAACCTCTATAAAAGACAATCCCTAATAGTGGACACCTCTCTTTAGATGACAGTTTTTGAATCCCTACTGCGAAATCTTAAATTTTTACTTAAAATTCTGTATGTTTAACCTCTGGATAAAGGACATCCCAAATAGCTATAGTAATTTCGGTGATAAAGAATAAAAATTAATTTTTGACGTGAAATAAAAAGAAAATAAAAACTAATAAGCCATTAAATTCACGAGTTCTTAACAAATAATTTTAAATTCTGATTAATCATATAATATATATATTAGGACATATAAAAACAAATTAATGAAGCGTTAAGCTTTTATTAGTAATTTTCAAATCTCTAAGGTTTTCCGAATAGCGGACAGTTTCTGCGCTCTCGGGGTGTCCTTTATTTAGAGGTTTCATTGTAGTTACTTAACTTACCTTTACTTACATCGTAGTTATAACGTAATATATATATATGTATACGTATATTTAGTTCCCTGTTTTTCATCTACAAAATAGACATATGATACGACTTTGTTTAAAAATAATAATTATCCTACGAGAAAAACAATTGTTAAAAAACTATTAACAGGTTTTTTTCATCAATCTATTTATATCAAGATGGATATTAGAAAACACTTTTTTATGTTATTTTTTGAAAATGATGTTATTTTTATTATGTTATTTTTTTTTAATTTAATCTTCAAAATGTTGTTGTTTTCTTTGCGAATTATTAAAGGGAAAAAAACAATATTTTTGGCGAGTTTTCATTTGTTTTCTACTTTTTCTTTTCTGTTATTAATGAAAGAAAACACATTTTTAAAAGAAGAATGTTTTTCGCTTACGGCGTAGCTAGAAGTAAATCATAAATGGAAATCCTGTTAAATTTGTGCAAATATTTTTGAATCTTTTATTCATACAAACAATTTAAAATTTTGTGGTTTTAGAACATGCCACTTCATTTCCATGAATAACAAAATTAAACTATTTGTCAGTGTTTACATAGTTAAAACATAAAACAAATGAATGTTCTTTTATAAAATCCATTGCTACGATTCCCCGTTGGAATGGAAATATTAAGCTAAGTAATTTAATTATTTCTAATAGATTTATATTCTCATTTACATAGAAAAAAATTCCTTTACTAATTAAATAAATCGTTCTTAATTTAAAAAATAAAGCATTTCAGGCACCTTCATTTATTTTTACACTGTATATTTATTCAAATTTCAAAATTATAGTGACAAATTGAGGGAATGCTTGGTAATGAAAACAAAATACGGGTTTTAATATAGTCAGCTAAAAGTAGGTATATGTTTTATGGCATTATTTATTTCTTATGCTTTTATCTATTAGAAATCAAAGCTACTTATATTGTTAGCAGTATATCATTTTCTGCATTTCCTTCAAGTATTCATATAATGGATACAGTAATTCATTAATTTTCTTATACAGTAATGTAGTGGTACTGTTATGTTAGACAGTAATGTATAACAAGCAAAATTATACAGTAGACGCCAATTTATACAGTTTATATTCCTTGATGGGCATTTCTTTAGTTATCCAAGTGATAACTATAAAAACACTTCCGGAACATTTCGGAAAATAACAAGCAGCTGCTAAAAACATATTTTTTATCTATTTGTAAAAAATATATGTCGCTCTCGGCAGAGAATTGAGAAATCTAAAGTACATCTGAATCTTTCTATTGGTGGAATTCCACAATAACGTTGATTTATTTTATTCGTTTCCTGATTGTTCCAAGTTTAATGTCTAAAAATAGAATACTTCTATTGACACAATGACACAAAGAGTTATAAAAACTTTCTAAAAAAATAATAATTTAAAAACAAATTGCGATAGAAATTTCGCATTTTTTTTCTACGTAACAATGTATAAAGTTAAAATGTGCGATATTTAAAAGTTGAAAAGTTCCGAAAATTGTAAAACTGATCATCACATTTAAAATTTGTTTGTGATGGATAAAGGAATATTAATGTTTAATGCATAGGTACGTAATATATGACTAGTTATAATCATCCTAAAAATGATGTTAATTATTATAATTAATTTAAATATAGAATTTATTAATAAGTCTTTAAAATTTGAGTCTTTGAAAATATCATTTTCTAAATGGTCGTTGTAATATGTTAAATTGCAATTTTGTCTTTTTTTTATAACCTTTTTCTTTAAATTTCAAAAATAAGTATTTTTGTCAGGTTTTTAAAGAAGAAGGAATGTTTTTTTTTAATCTTTGGTGATTTGAAAGTTTGATTTTTGTATACACTGCGGAAAAGATCATAACGCTTATAGAAAAATTTACAAAAGTTAAAAAGTAATGGGATTACTGATAATGAAAATTCTATTTTCATTTGCATGGTCAACATCCAAAAAATATGCATAAACTTCTAATTGAAAAACGGAAGAGGAAACATAAATTATGCTAAAGCCTTACAATGAAAGAAAACAACACGGAAAAAAATATAAAGCTGATGGTTCTAGGCTCATTTGGTTTAATGCAAAACTTGAAAAAGTATGTCGTCAGGAAAGTTTAATTAATGTTATGTGCATTCATTTTGTATTTGGTGTGATAAATAAAATGCCAAAGGGAAAAATATTATTCGATGATGAACAATTTAAAATATTAAGTTAAAATGAAGCTGGAATGTCTAGTTTTTATATTTAAAAAAAAAAGGAAGTTCCAAGACTGCAGTAAAAAGTTTTGTCAGAAATCCCTAAGATTACGGCAGTAAAAAACATAAAAAAAAAACTTAATTCTTAAACTTAAAGCAATCAAGACAATTCCGGAAGCTAGCTTACGAACAAAAATGTCGTCTGCCGAAATTAAAAAAATAGTTAGAATTACCTTGCACAAGCAAACTTAAAACAAAAATGTTTTAAGTAACATCCCATGGATCAATAAAAAATGGTACTTCTAGGTTATCCCGTCGGCCATTTTCGCCAAATTTTAAAAATCGCCAAACTAACAGCCAATTTATATTTGTTGACACAATTTTTATTTTACATAACCAAAGAACAGATAAATTAGTAACACATGAATATAAATACACTTAAAAAGTTAATTTAAAACCGCTTGATGACGTTTTAAACATGTGTATCGTGTTTAATGTGACATCCACAGTCATCAATTATTGGCATTTAATCTTATAGTCTGGCGATAGATTTTTGGTAGACGGGATAACCTAGTAGTACCAAAAAAATAATGGAAAACTCTTTTTATAGCACCAGAAAAATTATCGCTTTGTATTTGTGCGAAAATATTTAACCGAAGGAATAAATTGCAGAGATGTTGTTTTTTCCGATGAAAATGGATTTAATTTCGGATGATTAATCGACTATAAATTCTTTTGTCATCATTTATGGCAAGAATCTTATACTTTTTCAAAGCATCGATTTGGAGGTAACTCAGTAATGATTAGGGCTGCATTTACAGCTTGAGGAACCACGCCAATTCTTTTCATGCATAACAAAATGAAATCATTTATGTTTTAAGTTATGTTAGGAGATAATTTATTACACATTGCTCATCTTGCAACTTCAAGAAACTGGACATGTCAGAAGGACACCGCTTCCGTTGATGTTTCTAAGTCAATTAAATCTTTGATGGAAGCCAATAAGTTAAAATGCCTTTAATGGCTGGCTCTTAACCCCGCTCTGAATGTAATAGAAAATCTTTTTGGAATTTTTCCGAAATGTTTACAAAACTGGACAATTCAATTCAAAGTTAGATTTGAAGAATGCGATGAAAAATGCACAAATTTTCAATTCATGTCAAGGAATGACTAAATCTGAAATTTGATGAAAATCAGTGCATTAGTTCTTGATATACTGCTATTGCGGAGATAGTGAAAAATTCTGCATAGCAGCACCGCTTGTTGAGCGATTTACACCAAAATCTAATCAGCACTAATTTATATCAACGGGTTTAACCGATTATATTTTTATGAAGCGCATTAGTTCTTCAGATAGAGCTCCTACAATATTTGTGTCACATACAGACAGAGTCACAGACAAACATTTTGAAAAACATTTTTTTTACTTTTTTTTTTTATCTCTGACACCTAAACTGAAACTCGAACATTTACATGAATTCAATAATTTCACTTGCAAAAATGAAAAAAAAGTGATTTTTTTTAAATATAAAATGTTCCTTATAGTATTTTCTTATCTTTAGAATTCATATGGTGATTTGTATATGTAAATTTAAAGTGAGTTTAATTGTTGATAAAAATAAGTCATTAAACTAACGTCTGGTGAATTCATTAACACTCACATAATTTTACGCATCCTTGGAGATATTCAAATTTATTTAAATTTATCTAAGCTTTTAACTTCTACTATTAGAATTCCCAAACGTGAAAAAAGGGGAAATTTTTAAAACAGGAAATTTAGGCGAAAATTACAAATTTTATAGAAAATGCGCCTGATTTAAAATTTTCTTAGCTTTACTGATGATATAGTGATTTGTATAGATTTATATTAAAGTGTGACTTTTATTTTTTGCATTCCCTTCTACAATATAATAAATATTTTAAATATATATGTATGTTTACATTTATTTTTAATTTAAACAACGGTAGTTGATATAGCAGCAACAAAAAGAGGATTCGACTGATTATACAATTCCTCATAATCTACTTGCTCTAATATTACAACAGTATATATTTATTCCACGAAATATGTATGCGGGTTTTTGAACATTTTCCAACATATTTAAAGTGTGTTTAAGGGACTTCAGTTTCGCTGCTTGCTATATTTCTGCCATGTGTTTGCCATATAAAACTGTTGTAACTCACCTAAATGTATTTTCGTATTTGCATGTAATTTGTATATGTTTTTGACATTTGCTATAGTATGTTCAGTATATAAAAATTAGAATTTTGAAGAAATTAGAATTCATAGTTCATTTACAGTGGCACTCAAAAGTATTCTGTTACATTATAGTAAAAAAATATATTTGCGGTGTTTTTAGCAGAGATACATAATTTTAAATGTAATCAAATTTATGTACTTTAGAAATAGTACACCATTAATAGTTACTAGAAAATACTTTATGTGCAGCATTTACAGAAAGCATATAGAGATCTTTAAAATTTCCCTTATATTATGATTTATAAGGAAAAATTATTTGCTCCATATTGTAATGATATTATTGTTTCACAAACACAATGAAATTGGCATGAATTTCTGAGATGCAATAAAATATGACTTTTGTACAATATGGTTTGTAAATCGCATGTCATTTAATTATAGGATCACACAAAATAGATGTAAATGTTTCCGGATACAATTATGTATATGAACTATTGTCTATCAGGAATAATTGATGAAAGACAGATTTCTGTTATATTATGTGTTTTAAACTTAAATATTTTTTCCTGGTGCGTATAAATTTAATAAAATATAAACAGCACTAAACGAAAAAATCCGTAAGCATTACTGAAAGTAAGCGTGAGTTACTTAAACGTGGTTTTTTTTTTAGTTATGCATTTTCAAACTCAGCTATATTTAGTATACTACAAGATCCTAAAGCGTCATTTAATCTTGTGAGTGCTCTGCAAAAACTTGATGTATGATTATTTACGGATAGCAATTACTAGAAGTGGGATCACTGTATTTTTAAGCGTGTTGTCGTCTGAATTGAATTTTTGTTTAATATGTATCGTGTATAACTCTGTATAAACTATACATAAATGCGTGAATAAATTCTGCAAATAACATATAGGACTATACAAAAGAATTCAAGTACGTTACATTAATTTAAGTTTATAAAGGTGAATACTAAACAATGTTACACTTTTTCTAACTAAAATAAATTTTATTATGTATACATTTTATTATGTAGAACATACATAAGCCTATTGATGATATACAAAAAAGCACATTTAAAGACCATAAGCAGAAAACTGAAAATAAAAACCTATACGTCTGAGTGTAGTAACTGCTCACATCTCATAACGAATGTTATGCGTTATCTAAATTGTTTACATAGACAAATTACAATTGTTTATATAATTGTTATAATTTAAACTTTTTACTTCATTAATATGTCAAAATTTTGTTTCAGTAGTATTGTTTGTGTTTCATATTAAATGCTTAACGCCGGATTTTTTTCTTGTTTATTCATATTATCGGTTTTCACATAATATAATTAAATACTGGTTTCCAAAGTATCACGATAGAAAAAATATTAAGGGAATTTCCTTATCACAATGGGAAATACTAAAAAATAGCAAATGCGAAAATCGTAAGAAAATATCAAATGCATATATAGTATAAAATATAGAATATACATATATTTAGACTTTTTGTCTTTTAATTCAATATGACAATAGTAAAAAAAGAAATACTCTATTGAATAGTTTTTCTTATATCGGTGCCCACGCTAAATATTGGGATTAAAGATGTGATATTTTTTTCCCTTTTTATAGATCACTGTTCATGTATCTATGATGAATAAATAAAAAATATATAAAAATATATTGCATTTAAAAATATATTGCAAGTTTTACTGTGGATTGCAAAATTTAGGTATTTTGCAAAGTCTTACCAAATTTGCTGATTGATTGAATTGAAAAATATGTTTGTACATATCATTAAGAAATATGTTTGTACAAACCGTAGGAGATAACCGAAATATAACAATAACCGAAGATATACCTGACTTACATATGTGAAAAACTGTGTCTGCATCTAGTAAAAAAGTACGGATTTTTTATAAAATGCAGCTCAGATGTAGTAAAAAACATAACTTTGTGTTTCAGAAACTGCGCCATTACATGGAAGCAGATTTTCTTATACTAGTAAGTCAGACATGACATGTTTAATTATTAAAAGATGTTCTACTATTGATCTGAGACGACGATATGTACATATATATATACAGGAAAGACAAAATTTTACACTTTCGAAAACAGTTTAAACATATGTTGTATTGACTCATATTCTATACATGTTCTTGAGATACATTTTGGCATTGAATGAATACACCTGTTGAAGATGTTAGCATCGATTTGAAAGCAATCTTTAATCATTTTTATTTCGGAGCTATCTAGGTTTGTTCTATTTACTTCATATTCAATACAATCCTACATTTTTCAGTTAAATTTACATTTAGTAAAATTTTTATCCCGAGGAAAGAAACAGAACTTCCATGAATACCCGTCAGTAATCGTCTAGTAATAATTTTTGTGAGATCTGAATGCCAGTCCCACAGAGATATTAAGATGTAGTTTATTCGAAAATTTACGTAAAGTTCCGATTTATGTAGAACATTCATGTATAAGTATGGATGATTTCCATGACTCATTGTTTTATGTACATATGGTTCATACCACAAGTTTCACTTACAAATGGGTTACACAGTTAAACAAAATATATGAATAGGTAAAATGAATCCAGCCTTTCTTTTTTAAAGCAAAGTTATTCTTTAGAACTTGGAGATTTTTATCTTAAAACGCGAGTCGTTAAGTTTTGTAAGATGAATCTATATTCTACTATCTATTTTAGTAAAATGAAGATACCTTATAAGTGTTTTGGACAATTATTTTTTCCCCTTATGAACAATGTCATTTCTATTACCAAATAGATAATCTTCTGACACAATTATTTTTTTAAGACTAGACACTAGACACTAGAGTTCCTGGCAGATAACTCATAGGTTACTAATTGTAGCTAATTCGATTAAACAATTAATTGAGAAAGAGACTTGAAGATTTATTATGGATACTTGCAAGATAAAAAAATATATTATGCATGTCTAAAATTAGAATGTTTTAGATGCAAATACATACTTTTTTTAACATATATAAACAATACAGGCAAATATTTCTAACAATACAAGAAAATATTTCTAAAATATCATATAAAAAGGAATTTAATAAATGATATTTAAATTTATTTCCTTTATCTTGTTAAATTGGACAAAAACATATTTAGCATAGACAAACCTAATATCTTTTATAAATATTTTTAAAGCTTAATTCTTCTAACGAAAATAATAATGCCTTTGTTATTCTTTAAAATATATTCTGTAATGTTCTCCGTACACTTATCTATTTCATAAAAATAATATTATCTTTTTTTTTCTATTTACTTACATTTTCAATTTAAAGCAACGTAAGCAATAATCTTTCGTACGTTCTTGATTTGTCTGGTGTTGCAAAAATTAAAACAACGAATGCTTGATGTTTTTATTTTATTTTTTCGCTTTAAAATGTAAAACTTCAAAGCAAATTATGATTAAAGAAAAACAATTGTGCATGATCAGTGTATTTTTAGAATTATATGTTAACAACTATATCTATTCATTTTAAATTACAGCTTACAACATTATTTTTAAAGTAAAAAAACACATAACATTCTGTTTTGTATGATACACAAGCAAAGAAATTGAAAAATAAATTATAATATTTCTAGTAATTAATTGCATGCAGAACATCTTTTTAAAATGATTTTTCTAAAATGATTTTCAATTTTTTTTTAATTTATGTACTAATTTATTTACATACTAACTAAATTATACATAAATAACTTTTTATGCAAATTCTATTCTTATGTATTAGTTTTTTGTTTTGAAACAAATGCGTTTAAGTTTCTTGTGTTTTCTAGAATAAAAGTTTAGAAAATATAAGGAGAACTCTGTAATTTTTTGTATTTACTTAATTTGCATGTCAGTTGCAGTTAATGAAGTGCATTCCGACTATAATGAAAATTTTAAAATATACAGTACGTCGGATACAATACAGTATACGGAATATTTTGTATTTCCCTGTAATTACTAAACTTTTTTTTATTGTAGAGGAATTAATATGAAGTTATCCTCAGCAAGGTATATCAATTTCATACAATATGAAATCGTTTAATATAGTTTATTGTTTTAAAACTCACCCTCAAACACTGTTTCCTCCTACACCCTTGTGTAATAGAATTTTTTATATGGCCTTGTATATTAATTAAATATTCTTTGCACCACACATTGTACAGGATGTATATTTTAGTATATATTTCATAGATGTGTATGAATTGCATCATGTTCCAAATAGTGTAACTTAGTAAAAATGCACTTGAGACCATTTTTTCAAATCGACCATAATGTCGCGGAATATTTTTTATTGTCCCTGTAATTAAACTATGCATCCTATCTTCATAAGCTTTCAAATGAATCGACACAATTAAGAAAAAATTATATTTTTTGATTTTCAAATATTTCAGTTAATTATTTTTGCTCTGTTACATGCGGACAGACAGATGGATAGACGGACGGACTGAACAACTGGTATAAGTGCTACGTATTTATAATAGGTACGAACGCAGGTGTGTAAAAAGTGTAATTAGTAGAATATATTACTGAAAATTAATTGTTTTTCCCAATTAGCCTGTAAGAAGTCGTAGGGTGTTCGGATGTTCTCTGTACGGTGGAATATTAAAGATCACTCAGATTTTTAACAAAAGCAAATTTTCGGTTCATTTTGGATGTGCTTAAAGGGAAGATTAGTTCTTCCGTCAGCAAAGAAACGGTTAACAAGTCTCAAAAGTGAACTTAAACGATCAGATATATTAGATCAAATTAATGTATATATATATATATATATATATATGTTACAGGCCAAACCCGATTTTAGGCCAAACTAGATTGGCCTAGGCCAAGCCGGTCTATCCTAACGCCCATCGGATAAACTAGTTTTTCCTAGGCCAAACTGGTCTATCCTAACGCCCATCGGATAAACTAGTTCTTCCTAGGCCAAACGGTTTATCCTAACGCCCATCGGATAAACTAGTTTTTCCTAGGCCAAACTAGTCTATCCTAAGGCCCCTAGGACAAACTAGATTTTCCTAGACCAAACTAGTTTGGCCTAATTCTTATAGGATAAACTAGTTTAGACTGCTGTTTATTGGTCTGAACTAGTTTATCGTAGGCCAATTCAATTTGGCGTGATTTCATTGAATTCAATGACCGTCTCAACGCCAACATTCTTGTTTGTCCTAGGCTGATCTAGTTTATCCTAGGCCAATGTAGTTTTACGTGCTTTTAGCTCACGGGCGTCAAAGCAAGAGAAATAATGGGCTCACAAGTTCTGTATGTATGTATGTACGCATGTATGTTGCATGTATGTACGTATGTGCGTACGTATGTACGTAACGCGATAACTTTTGATAGAGATATCCGATTTGATTCACATTTTGGATGTAGGTTCATTCTCATAAGGTACTTTTCTGATTAATTTTGGGAATTCATTGGATAGGAATAAAGGGGGGTGAACGGGAGGCTAATCCCCCACCTTTAATTTAGAGAAATGGATTTATCGTGCAGAATTATTAGTTTTCATTTTAAATTTTAGATATAGGATCATTGTGACAAGGCGTCTCCGTGATTAGTTGTGGATGTTTATTGTTTAAGTCTAAATTTTAGACTTAAAGAATAAAAATCCACAACTCTAAAAGAAAGGGCAATGTAGGTAACACAACATAATTTAGAGGCCTGGCCTGGAAATTCCGGCCAGTGCAAACCTCTGACAGTATTCTACAACCCTTCGAATAAAATACATTATATAAGGGGGATAACAAAACCACTTTGCACAAGGTTAGCTATGAAGCAGGAGTCGGGATCAATATTAAAAAGAATATTGCACAATTAAAGTGATGGCTTTGCATTCACAGGCTGTTTGCACTAATTGTGTATTACAGCCTTATTTTTTTAAAGAATAACACCCTCGAAAAATAAAGTAAGTTGGATTACTTTTTCCTATTTCCCCTAATTATACTTAACCATTGAACCCCCAAAAGTAATCACAGATACGCTTTATAAAATTAAACAATTATCCACAATTTGAAGCAAATCAGATAATTTTGCTCAAAAAACAATTCATCTGATTTAAGTAGGGTAATCCCTCATTCCTCTCTTTGTACTTAATCATTAAACCCTCAAAACAATTCAGGAATTCGCCTTAAAAAACTATATTCGGAATTTACGGAAAATCGAATAAATTTGCATAAAAAACTATTTATCTAATTTAACGAATGGGGATAAAACGTCCACTACCCCATTATACTTAAACAAAAGAAAAACACAATTTAATTAAAGAAGCGCCCGATCAAATGAATTCATGTCCAAAATTTTAAGCAAATTGGATAATTCTGTATAACAACCAATTTATCTAATTTAAGGAAAGAAAAAATTTTAAGTTTCCAACTTATATTTAACCGAAGAACCATCAAAATTAGTCAGTGAAGCGCTTCATTAGAATGAACAAATCCAAGATTTGCAGCAAATCGGTTAATTCTGCATGAAAAACACATTTGCCATAATTAGGCGGGATTCCCCCGTTATTCTCGTTGTTTTATTCAATTAACCCCCAAAACTATTTAGGGAAGCGCTTTACCAAAATGAATTTATTTCTAAAATTTGAAGCAAATCAGTAAATTCTGCGTGAAAAAAGCATTTACATAAATTATGGGGCTTTACTCCTATTCCCCCCTCCCTTTATACTTAAACAATGAACACTCACAACTAATCATGGAAGCCCCTCAAGAAAATGCTCCTATATCTAAAATTTGAATAAAATATGCTAATAATGCATGGAAACCTATTTTTTGAATTAAGAGAAGGGGCGAATCAGCCTCTCGTCACACCCCTCCCCACTTATTCTTCCCCAATGACCTTCAAAAGTAATAAAAAAAGCTCCTTATGAGAATAAACATATATTGAAAGTTTGATGCAAATCGATTATTTCTATCAAGAATAATTGCGTTACGTACTTACGCACATACATAGATACAGAACCTACGGGTACATTAGTTCTCAGGCTTTGGTAGCTTTATGAGTTAAAAACATGTCAAATTACATTATTTCTATCAAGGGTTATCGCGTTACACATATACGTACATACATACTTACATACATGTGTACATACATGCGTACATACATACATACAGAACCTGTGAGCCCATTATTTCTCTGGCTTTGACGCCCGTGAGCGAAAAATACGTAAAACTACATTGGCCTAGGATAAACTAGATCAGCCTAGGACAAACAGGAATGTTGGCGTTGAGGCGGTCATTGAATTCAATAAAATCACGCCAAATTGAATTGGCCTAGGATAAACTAGTTCAGACCAATAAACAGCAGTCTAAACTAGTTTATCCTATAAGAATTAGGCCAAACTAGTTTGGTCTAGGAAAATCTAGTTTGTCCTATGGGCCTTAGGATAGACTAGTTTGGGCTAGGAAAAACTAGTTTATCCGATCGGCATTAGGATAGACCGGTTTGGCCTAGGAAAAACTAGTTTATCCGATGGGCGTTAGGATAGACCGGTTTGGCCTAAAATCGGGTTTGGCCTGTAACATATTTATATATATATGTATATATACAGGGTGTCCCAAAAGGTCATGTCCAAACGGAACACATGGTTGTGTCAGGTCATGAGGTAACAGAATTACATAGGAAAGGGGGGTCGGAAACGCGATCTAAACAGTGAAATTGCATCGTAACCGTCACGCAAAGAAAAGATAACAAACGGTGTAAAATATCTTTATTTTACAACAAAACAGTACCAAATAAAAAAGAAAAATGCTACAACTCATAGTAAGTGCTCATCCAAGTGCTCATCAACTGGTTCATCCTTTCTCTGCAACGTCCGCGCTTCGAATGATCCGACTGCCCGCGCTTTCGTCTGACATCGCTTATCGCCCTCTAGCGGATTACAATCGCGTTTCCGACCCCCCTTTCCTATGTAATTATGTTTCCTAATGACCTGACACAACCATGTGTGCCGTTTGGACATGACCTTTTGGGACACCCTGTATATATATATATATATATATATATATATATATATATATATATATATATATATATATATATATACATACACTAGCAGCCTTCGCCCACTTCGCTGGTTAGTTTTTCTAATAAAACCTTGAATCAAACGAATGAAATTAATCTTTAACCATTTGCGGCGCGGTGGTATATCGATGAAACCACTTAATTTTAAATCCCAAACGCCACATTGGCACCCGAATTTTGGTAAAGAAAATTTTCGTTTATTGATTTCGTGAAATATAGCTTTTTCTTATTTACAAATAAAATTGTTTTCAAATTCCGGTGTCAGTCATTGATTTCAACGCATAAGCAATGAATTTGTTCTGTGCCGCAAAGTGTTAAAGCTATGTAGAGATTTATTACTTTTATGTCTTTATTACAACTAATACAAAATATTATAATTTACAACAATATTATAATTACAACTAATTACGAAAATATTATAATTTACTAATAAAAGAAAACAAAAAATCTGAAATGCCAAAGACAACTTTTATTAATAATATTTATTACTAAATTTAATGTAGATGTAAAGTAAAATTATTCAAATATTTGGATTTTGACAAATTAATTATTTTAATACGCTTGAGAAATAATTAAAAACATGAACATTTGCTAACCCTTTCGATCTGTGTTAAAATGTACAGCATTTGTACAGCCATTTATAGCATAATATAAACAGCTCCCTTTTATCTGATCAAAAGTATTCATTTAAATAATAATGCATGTGAAATAATTTTCAGAACAAACATGAAGTTATTTTCAAACTGCCTGGAATAAAATTCTGTGAAAAAAGTAATCTTTGATTAATTCCTGAATATATTTTATTTGTATGAAGTACGTTAGAAGGAAAAAAAATATTCTGAGAAGCACATGATTTATTTAGAGTCTGATAATTTGTATTTTCTGAAAAATGTCATAATATTTATGAAATTTCTTTATAATGTATAGAGAAAAGGTGGTCAACATGAAAGAAATAAAATATCATACTTTCATAATTTATACTAACTTATTAAAAATGTTTATTTGTCACAGGAAAACTACTGTAATTATTAAAATAGAAATTCCATGCAAATTCTACAAATAAATTAATCGGTATATTTCTGACCAAATTAAATATAAAATTTCACTTAACATATTAATAAGTGCAGAAACATTGCTTTTAGAATTTTGAGATATTTTAACAGTAATGATTTATCATAATTTATAAAAATCTCTGTAGTACTCTGATTTTTTTTTAAATGGCTTTATTCTAAAATGTACATCATAATATTTTTTTTTTTACAATGGGGCTTAAAAAGGAAAAATGTGATGATTAAAGTTTCTCACTAAAGGTGAAAAAAGAAAATATTTAACTTGTAAACAAATTTTTAATTAAATTTAATTTGAATGTTTAATATATATGGACGAAAATATTATAATTTACTAATAAGAGAAAACAATAAATTTCAAATGCCGAAAACAACTTTTATCAATAATATTTATTAATAAACTTAAAATAGATGTAACGCAAAATTATTCAAATATTTGAATTTGACATATTAATTTTTTTAATAAGCTTGAGAAATATTTTAAAAAATTGACATTTAGAATTTCTTCGACTTCAGTTAAAATGTACATCATTTGCACAGCTGTCAATAGCTTAATATAAACTGTTCACTTTTACTGATCAAAAGTATATATTAAAGTAATAATGCATGTGAAGTAATTTTCAGAACAAACATTAAGTTAGATGCAATATTGTCTGGAGTAAAACTCTCAGAAAAAAAACGTTCCCTAGAATTTCATTAATTCCTGAATTTATTCCATTTAAATGAAGCACATTTGAAGGAAAAGAAATTGCTCTGCGAAGTACATAATTTATTTAGAGTCTGAGAATCTATATTTTCTGAAAAGTTTCATCATAGTTATGAAATACAAATGTCTTTATAGTGCGTTGAGTAACAGGCGGCCAATATGAAAAAAATAAAATTACATATCGGCATGATTTATAACAATTTATTAAAAGAAAATATTTGTGAAAAGAAAACTACTGTAATTATTTAAAAAGAAATTTCATGTAAATTATATAAATTAATTTATTATTATGTTTCTAGAAATTCTGAGTAATTTCGTTTAACATATTAATAAGTTCAAAAGCATTGTTTGTCGAAGATTCATATATTTTAACAATGATGAATAATTTTATCACAATATAATAAAATCACTGTATAACTCTGAAAGTTTTTTAAAAAATTGTTTTTTTTCTGAAATGTATATGATAATGTATATGATTTTTTTTACATAATGATACTTAAAACCTTTTAGGAGGGGCTGTGACAGCATCTGTCCGGGCTTACATGTATTCTCTGATAGACACTAACCGAGCCCCTGCGTAAAGGTTAAATCGGAAAGATGCGTTGACTAAATTTTCTCAATCCAGGGGATGAAAAAAATATTAACTTGTAAACAAATTTTTAATTAAAATTTATATTGAATGTCATACATATACGGTACAAAGAAATTAACTCTAAAAAACAGTTAAAATAGAATAATAATCGTATTTTCACAAAAGGAATTACATTTAGATAGAATGTATATACGTACAAATTAGAAAGCGTTATTAATTAAAATTGTTCGTACTTTCTTTTTAGAACGGGACAATATAGATAATTTTAGAAAATAAGTTGGTAAAATATTTTTATGAAACACGACTCATATTCAATTTATAGTGAAAGATATTAATATATTTTTATGACACAAATAGTTATACCTTTCCTTTTTGAAAGACTGGATTACAAAGTTTCACTAAGGCTACCTTAAAGTTACAGCCACTAATTTCCTAAGTAATATTTATTTAAATATTTTTATAATATTTTGAACAATAATTAGTTTTAATATTTATTATTTTGCATGTTTGCGTTAATTAGTATCACACCTTAGAGTTTATAACAAATGCAATGCATTTCTAAATACAGAAAATTCTCGAAATGATGCTTTAAATCAGTGTTTATTCTTGAATGAACAACTCAAAAACTCAACAGAAACAAAAAAAGAACAACTCATAAGCTCTTATATAATGAAAAAGCATTGTCATTTGTTTTTACAAGTTTCGCCCAGTTTACATAAAGTTGTGCATTTAACTAATAGCATTGCATAATTTTGTAATACCAAATACATTAACAATTTGATTTAATATATATATATATATACATTAGATAAATGAAAAAAGCATTTAAAAGGTATCGCATTATGTTACAGAGCTACCAAAAACTAACAGAAAGTAGCTGTTGTAAGTATTGGTTGAAAGTAATCCAGATTAGGAAAATTACAAATGATTGTTGTTAACTTGTAAACACATTACTCAATGGAAATGATATTTGAAACAGATTTTTTTTTACGATTTTACTTTGCTTTACATGTAGCTCTTGATGACTTTAGATCATCAATAAAAAATTAGCCTAATAGTTGACATCTTTACTCAGCGTGAGTTAGTAGCACCTTTCAAGGGATTCGAAGTTATTTCAGTTCGAACTATTGTTTTTAATTAATCGTGTAATGTTACATAACCAATTAAAACTTAAAGATTATAATTTAAGTAACATTAATGTTCTATTCTTAGCCCTTTCGGGTCTGGTGTACTATTAATAATATACATATTTTCATCGAGTATTATGCTATTTCAACAATTGTTTTGTTACTTTCTACATATAGAAATAATAGTTATGTCTATGCCTTTTTTATAATGACTTGTTTATATTTTGACATCTAGTTATAATAGTAATAATAATAATTTACTTAATTATCTTTGCACCGTTGGTGATTCCTTTTTATGCATATATTTCGCTCTATAAATTTAAAATATAGGTTATTTTTCTAAACAAATAATGCGTAATAAAATGCAAAAAAACAGTTCGAAAGTTGTAATATCTCATTAACCATATTGTATTACAATATTTTCCCAACATCTCCGAAAACTTCTCATTAGACAGTTATCATATAAATATAAACCGAATTGTACATAAAATAAATGAATTTCGTTGCCTTTCAGACAATGTGATAATTCTTAAACATCAGTAACTCTATTTGGATAGCTACGATTAACATTAGTAAAGTATAAATATTTTTTTTTTCAAAATGAAAAAAAAAAACTTCGAATCTATAAAGGTTATGCAAATTATGCTCTTATATGATTAAATAATTCGTCATTGTAAAATGCTTAATACAATACTGTAAAATACTGTTTCTTAAGAAATTTTGCTGCCCAATATCTTTCTAAGAGCCCAGGTTTAACATTTTTCAAAACTGTCCTCCAAGTAGCCAAACAATATTGGACCAATATTGGCTACATCTTGGAGCAATATTGGCACGTTGGTGCAACATTGGCATGAAATATTGCTTCAATATTGGGGTATTTACATTTTGCCCTTATTTGGCCAATATTTGCAGCCAATATTGGGGTTTCATTGGAAATTTTGCCAATAAAACGGCAATATTGGTTAAATATCAGAATTTCATTGGAAATATGTCCGATGTAACGCCAATATTTGTACAATATAGGCTTTTTATTGGCAATATTTCCAATTAAACCCTAATATTGGCATAATATTGGGTGCAGATATTGGCTAAATAAGGGCAAAATGTAAACATCCCAATATTGGGGAAATATTGACCTTTTATTTGCAACATTTTCAATAAATGAAATATTGGCGCAACGGTGGACAAATATTGATTTGCTACTATTCCATCAGTTCTTCACATACAAAAGTTTCCTGTTGGTTTCACTTATCAATATAACCCGTTTTAAAATATTAATAATTATTGCTGCATTCAATCATAAGATTTGTTTCAAATGTTGTAAAGATTTACCACTTCACATGGAGTGTAGCATTAAAAAATACACTATATTGCCATTGATTATGGGACACTTGCGATTTTAGACATTTTACTAAATATCCAGAAAAATACATGAGGAATCATCTCTAAACTCTTAGTGTATAAATATAATAGTATACGTCATACATCTCCGTGAAGATTTTTTACCGTAACGTCATAGGGGACCGTCAACAAATTAAAAAAGAATGAATATCTTTTGAATAACCCTGTCAAAACTAATGTAGCAAAAGCGCTCAAACTCTAGATTATGATTGAATGCCTTATTGTAATACACTGTGTTCATTTTTATGCAAATAGCATGCACACTCGCAGAGTAATTAAGGTTTTTATAAAAATAGTCCCAAATTTTTCCAAGTTTTTCCATTATAATTTTCAGAGTTCTTAATATAAAATAATATTTTTTTTTTAGAAAATATGACAAACAACATTGCACACAGTACCTGTAATCAGAATTAAAAAATAATAAAAATTGTATGAAAAATGAGTAGGTTTACTATATAATTTTTTACTGCGCATGCGTCAAAGATATCAAAATTTCATTTGCATATTATGTTAGCTAAATGTATAGAGCAACTTTTGTAAAAGTCTCAAAATCATAGCTTGAAAATTCTGAAAGTAATCGTCTATAGAAAAAGGACAAAATCCGTTGTTTCCAAAATGAAGCAAAAAAATGAGGGATTTTATCCAAATGCAGTAGTACATCCCATATTGAGTATTCTATATTGACACTAATCAATGAATATATGGATACAACCCCTCTTGTTTTTGCTTCATTTTGAGAATAACGGATTTTCGACTTATTCAATTGACGATTATTGTCAGAATTTTCAAGTTATGATTTTGTGACTTTCACAAAAGTTGCTCTATACATTTAGCTAACATAATATGCAAATGAAATTTTGATATCGTTGACGCATGCGCAGTAAAAAATTATTTAGTAAACCAACTCATTTCTTATACAATTTTCATTATTTTTTAATTCTGATTACAGGGTACTGTGTGCAATGTTGTTTGTCATATTTTCTGAAAATAATACTATTTTATATTAAGAACTCTGAAAATTATAAGGAAAAAACTTGGAAAATTTTGGGACCATTTTTATAAAAACCTTAATTACTCTGCGAGTATGCATGCTATTTGCATAAAAATGAACAAGGCGTATTACAATAAGGCATTCAATCATAATCTAGAGTTTGAGCGCTTTTGCTACATTAGTTTTGACAGGGTTATTCAAAAGATATTCATTCTTTTTTAATTTGTTGACGGCCCCCTTTGGAGTTTTGGGAAAAAATCTTCACGGAGATGTATGACTTATACTATTATATTTATACACTAAGAGTTTCGAGATGATTCCTCATGTATTTTTCTAGATATTTAGTAAAATGTCTAAAATCGCAAGTGTCCCATAATCAATGGCAATATAGTGTATATACAGTATTTGTTATTATTCGGATAAAATATTTCAAAAGAAATTCTCGTAAAAGATAGTTGTATAATACTTAAATACCGTGCAGTCAAATTTTGTAAAATTCTCCGGATAAACCATAATGCAAAATCATCCAAAGACGAAGTTTAAACATTTTTTTTCAGAACTTTCCTTTCTAATCCATTTTCCTTTCTTGATCGAACTTGAACAAAAATCGCTCAGTAAACTAACCGCTAGTGAATAGCTCAAATTCCCAAACAATGTTATGCATCCCTTGAGGTAGTTAAGTTTATTGATTACGATTTCGAAATTATTCGGAGCACTTAACTTCTGTCGTTATTTTTCCAAAAGATAAAAATGTGTAGTATGTGTTAAGTAGGAGATATAAGATAATGTGAGAAAATTTTAAATGAGTAATGCTTCAAGTACATTTAAGAAATTGTAGAAACTTGTGCTTGTCTTTTCAAATATATATTTGAGATTTGTGTAGTTCTACAATAAAATATTTTCCTTTGTTAAAATATTTCTTAGATATAAATAAATAGCAGAAATAGAAACATTCCAATATATTAAATATCACATGCAATATAATTTTAATTTTAAAACGAAGTATAAAAAAGAACAAATATACAATAAATTTTAAACATGTTTTTTTATTAATCACGTGTTATATATACATAGATAGATAGATAGATAGATAGACAATGATTTATTTCATCATACAGGGTGCCCAGCAAATAACATCCTGATTTCAAAATTAAATTTCTCAAAAACAAAGATTGATAGTAATATGCGGTAAACAGTTTTTGCATTGGGTAAGCTGTAAAAATCTTATACAGAAATTTCAAACAGTGAATATTTTGAAACAAAATGCGTTCTAATTGCATAGAATGCTTTGATTTGACATTTTTCTTGTTTTAGATTGCCTGCAGAGAAATATTTTTTTAGCTTACAGTGCAATATTTTAAAGATTTTTCGAAGTAAATTTTTAGAATTTCGAAATTTCAAAAATTTAATTTAAAAAAATTATGAAATATAGCACTTTAAGCCGAAAAACACATTCTCTGGCAGCAATCTGAAGCAAGAAAAATGTCAAATCAAAGCATTCTATGCAATCAGAACGCAATGTTTTCAAAATATTCACTGTTTGAAATTTCTGTATAAGATTTTTACAGCTTACCTAATGAAAAAACCGTTTACCGCATATTACTATCGATATTTGTTTTTGAGAAATTTAATTTTGAAATCAGGGTGTTAATTGCTGGACACTGTAATAGGAACACGCTATCGAAAGATGTGACATATAGGGATGTTGTGTTCTAATTTTTTATATTGATTTTAATTTAATGCGTTTTTAATTTTCAGAATCATTTAACATTTTTATATAAGAATTTGTATTTTTAAGGGATCTTAAGATATGTAGAAATGACAATTAATGATATTTAATTTTCCTCATAGAGTAAAACAGTCAGTGATTTAAGAATGCAATATGATTTTGAAATATGTTTTATTTTACTGTTCTTGATATTTTTAAATATCTTTTGCTTTTAAATACACTTACTTACAAACTTTTTAATGCTTCTAAATACTTTTATTCAATATAAAGATTTTTAAAAATTCGAAATTAATCAGAACTTTTTCAGAAAGAGTATTTTACTTTTCAGAACCGGAGCAGTTTGTTGTAATAAAAAACACGAGTGCCAGTGTTCTTTAATAACGTGAAATTTTGAAAATTCGTAGTGTGTGCCTTTATTTCAGGGGACTTGCCCAAAATAGAAGGTGGGGTTGGCGAACTAGTTTGGTCTTACTGTGGCCATGAGAACTACTGTATTTAACCTAAGAAGTATGGGCTGCAGTGGCGAAGAATGTGCCAAGTGAAATATAGATATCAGTTACGCACGGTCAGATATCAGTTTGTAATAAATAGGAGTCCAACCTTGGCTATATGTATGTAAGGTTCCGTGATCTAATATTGAACCTCTCTGCTTGGCGTCGTCTATGTCTCTCGAGAAGTTAGCAAATCCTTGTAGAACGGATTCGGAAGCTCATGGAGCTCTGTTCATGCTCCGATGTATTCCTAGTCATGCGTGGACTTGGTAGACTGCCAAAGTGGGATCCGTAAGGAACCTGTGGCGGCCCTGGCCAGTGGCACGGTGTGATAGTCAGTAATGGCTGCGACAACCTATCGAACCCTTATTAAAGTTGCCACAAACAAAACTGTTGTTTATAAAGCTGTGAATTTTTGCGAAAGACATAATACAAAAAATGGAGATTTGTTTGAGAAAAAAAAAGTAGTTCGAAATTTTACTACCAGAGAGCGTGTTTTATTAAATTATACATTTAGCATTTCGATAGTTTAAAAAAATTTATTTATTACGTGAAGCTGATCCTAAAAACAACATTTCAGTGCATTTTTCTCGCATTTCTAAAAACACATTGTGGTTAACCTTGGAACATGCTGTCTGTTGATTCCAGATGGTACTTAAAATATTGACCACCATGGGAACATTTGGATTATAACAACTGTTTTTAAAAATGTATCAAAAATGTATGCTAGATGTGTAATTCATTAAATTCCTTCACGTTCACCTTCTGATTTTTTTCGCTCAAATTCTATTAACTTTAATATGTTCTATACAAAATTTTACAAATTTCTTCAGTAGATAACTTTAAAATAGGGCAATTTAATTATGGACGCCTTGTACATAAAATTTCTAAACTATCGTAATGCGAAATGTCTAATTTAACGAAAACTGCTCTCATAACAAAATTTTGAATTACGTTATTTTTCCTCAAACAAATTCACATCCCTTTATTGTATTTTGCACAAAATTTCACAGCTTTATGATCAATAATTTTATCTGTAGACAAATTTAAAGTAGGATCGTTTAATTATATACACCCTGTATTAAAATTTAAAATGATACGATAAGAAAGGATGTAAGAAAAAAAGAAGCGAATGTTAATTAATACACATTCCTTTTGTATTTAAAAATATAGGCATTTATTTTTGTCAATAACACAAAAGTGAGCACCGTTTTCTGAGACGATAGAAATTGCTCAATGAAATAAATAAGGCATTGTTGATGAAAAGCTTGTTAAAAATAGTGAAACATTTGGGGATTTTTTTTTCTTTTTGTCATTACCGCTAGCATGCGGTGAATTTAAATGTTAAATTTTTCATAAACTTCACATCTTTATTTCAATACGGAATGGATATATTATTTAAATAAACATTTTTAGTATTCTTCATTGGAATTCCAAAAAAGTACAGTAAATATACAAACATAAGAGTTTTCAGCAAACTATCATGTTACCTAACGTTGGAAAACTGGCTTGCATGATGTACAACTCGGTCAAGTTGAAGTTTGATCTCCTGTATTTGTGATCTAACCGTTAAAGTGAAAAGACTAAAATAAATGTTATAATTTTTTATTGCAAAATATCATTTTAGGAAATGAATAGGCGATTGCTTAAATTTCCTTTTGTGTTACATTATAAACCATGAGTAACGTCGGGTAGCACTGCTAATATATTATACTGGTGAAATATTTGCTAGTACTTCTAGTAAAATATTTTATTTTGCATGATCCATATTGATCAGGGGAAACTAGGGGACATTGATACAGCTTTTATCAAAAAAAATTGTTTTGTAGGAAGCCAAAATTTCAAGTTATTTTTCTATGTGATGTCAGCAAAACCTGTGTAGTGTGTTATAAAAATGTACAATCGTTGTTTTATATATTATTTTTGCATGTAATTTAAAAAAAAAATCAAAAAAAGTAATTTGTATCAATGTGCCTCATCCCCGGGGCAGATTGATACACGTTGACACGTCTGGGAAAAATGGAGACAAAATAACACCAATGCATATTTTTGATAGAAAAATAGTTAGTAAACCATTTTATATATATTTATAGACATTAAAATCGCACACAATTTATTTGTAAGCGATATTAAAACAATCAAAATGAAATGTATAATGACCTGATGTTCTGGCTGTTCCTTGTCTGTTTGTTAACTGTGGTAACTTTGTCATATCTGGCACTTTAACCCCAGAATTATCTTCTTTCTTAGGAAAGGTAAAAGAATTACCAGCTTTTCTGTTTATAAATCGGTTTACAAACAGAAAATAAAGGATAATTATATTAAAAATTATGTTTATAATATAATTATCCTAGTACTGTTCTGCAGCTTTTTTCTCTTACTTAACATTTCTCATGTCGATAGTACTTTTTTCTCTGGAGAATCGATATAAATTTGAAATTTTCCAGGCTGCCGTCCATTTCTTTTGTTAATTATACTAGCACTAGATATTGTGTAAGTTTGTACGTCTTCTGTTTGCAAAAATACTATAAAATGTTCTAATATAAAGAAATTAGAGCTATTTCACTTCAATAAAAACTTATAGTAGAAATTTTTGACGAAAAATAATTGAATTAAGGAGTGTATGGTAAAATAAAATAAAATAAAAGGTAATGAAAAAATGAACTAGAAAAGGATTTAGGTTGTATCAATGTTCCCCGACAAAGACTGTATCAATGTGCCCCATACAGCCATTTTGAATAAAATGAGTCGCAAATCCAATACTTCATAATTTATCTAACAATAAAGAATGAGGAACTGATAAAGAGTAGCTTTACTTGCCAGGGAGTGTATTCTTTTCTGTTGAAAATACTGGAACAGTTGTATAATACCATTTCAATTATACAACTCAAATTTACTTTTGACCTAGAAAAACAATTAATCACCCGTCCCATTTCATCGAACTATTGAATCATTCCTAAACTTTCTGTATGTAGTTAATTTCACTAGTATCACCTTTTGGAGCTGTTGTGAAACTTCCTGTAATGACCCTGTGTGCTGTGCAGGGGGTGTATCAATGTGCCCCAAGTATCAATGTGACCCAGTTCCCCCTATTTACTTTTAAACCGAAATATAATTTTTTGATTTGTATATTTATTCATTTTTCACAAATATTCAACTGCTAAGTGCTTATTACACTTTATATGCACAGTTTTGTTATTATTAGTTTAAATAAATCTCAATCGATGGCTTTGTGTAAATATTTTGGTTTTATTTATTCAAAGTCTCTGAAGTATAATGTTTGTTACACTATAAATATACACGTAATGATTGTGAACCCAGACAGAATAAAAGAACTAATATTGACTATATGAAAATGGAATGAAATGATTGTATTCTTAACAAATCGTATTCCTTCTCACCTTACATTAAATACATATAGAGATAGTAGAATATTTTTTCATGCCAGATAAATTAATGTATATAAATCTCAAATAAATATTATACTATATATTTTATTACGTTTCACAAATGTAAAATATTTAAAAACGTAATTCAGTGATTTAATACAGATATATGTATGAAATAAAAGTATAACATTAAAATCTTATACAGGGTGTCAAAAAGTCTGGAAACGGTCGAGTAACTCGAGAAATACATATGAGATTGAAAAACGAAAATACACGTGCTAAATATTTTTAAATAAGCTACTTAGTGATATCAAATTTGACCTTCGCAACCGACCCCCTGGGAGTCAGAGGGGATCCAACTTTGAAATTTTAAATTATAACCCCCATTTTTTATTGCAGATTCGGATTCTACGGACAAAAATACGTAAGTTTTATATTTGATGTTTATTTCGAATCCTCGTTAATCACGGTGTAATTGAGCATATTAAATCGATACATATTTAGCTTTTACCAACCAGGTTTTGTCTGATTGTCCAGAATTTTTGCCGTCAAATTCCTCGTCTTTTGCAGGAGTAGCGTTTCTTGAAGATCACCCGTGGCGATTATTTCGATAATGCTATGCTGTTAAAAATTTTATCCATTTGCTGTAGCGTCACTCCACAGCTTTTATAGAATATCTCTTTTATGACCAATGAGAATGCTCCATAACACAGTAAAGTAACCGTTTTCTATAAAAGCGGTGGAGTGACGCTACAGCAAATAATTAAAAAAAAACATACACCCACATCAGCCGTATTTAGAAACCATTTACTGGATAAAATAAAAATCCAAATAGAAAACTAAATTAATATATTTCAATGAATCTTTGTAGAGAAAAACATAAAAAAACCCTATACACTGTAAAAAAACTCATTTGCTACAGCGTCACTCCACCGCTTTTATAGAAAACGGTTACTTTACTGTGTTATGGAGCATTCTAATTGGTCATAAAAGAGATATTCTATAAAAGCTGTGGAATGACGCTACATCAAATGGGTCAAATTTTTAACAGTGCAGCATTATCGAAATAATCGCCACGGGTGATTTTCAAGAAACCACTATTCCTGCAAAAGACTAGGAATTTCACCTCAAAATTCTGGCCAATCAGGCAAAACCTGGTTGGGAAAAGCGAAATATGTATCGATTTAATATGCTCAATTACACCGTGATAAACGAGGATTCGAAATAAACATCAAATACAAAAGTAACGTATTTTTGTCCGTAGAATCCGAATCTGCATAAAAAATGGGGGTTGTAATTTAAGATTTCAAAGTTGGACCCCCTCTGACCTCCAGTGGGTCGGTTGCGAAGGTCAAATTTGGTATCACTAAGTAGCTTATTTAAAAATATTTAACACGTATATTTTTGTTTTTCAATCTCTTATGTATTTCTCGAGTTATTCGACCGTTTCCAGACTTTTCGGACACCCTGTATATATATACAGTGTTAAAACTTTTGCTATAGTTAGAACCAAATTTTGATGCTCAGTAACTGCCACCATAAGATGGGGAAATCTCGTACCAGCATTTGGAGCTTCCTATTTCAACCTCGTTCGAAAAATTGGTACTATGCTTCAACAGGAGCTCCAAATATTAGATAAAGTTTCCACCATCTTGCAGTGGCAGTTAGTGAGCACCAAAATATGACTTAAACTAGAGCAAGATTTTTAACAGTGAATATATATATATATATATATATATATATATAACCTCATTTTATATATTATAAAAGCCTTTTTAAGTCATTAAAGTTAAGTTTTTTTGTACTATCTATACTTATACAATTATTTTTTCTTTTATCGGGGGCGAAACTAAATTCTGTAGAATCTGAATTCCTGTGTTCTGGTGGAAAGTCCTAGTGGATCTTCTTTTATTATAAAATAATAGAATAGTTTTGTTTATCCCTTATTTTATATTTTTTCAAATTTTCATATAGATAAGAATGTTTGTAGTATTTTATACAGGCGTCCTAATCCTTGTTCAACATAACTACATCCTGCATAATTGCATCCTACATTCCTGATTTAAATGTTATCTAATAGCTACTTAACTACACTGGTGTCCAAAAGTTAAGCATAATTGGTAATTAAGTAACTATTTTTAAGTAATGAAAGAAATATGAATCGGAATGTGCTGAAACTCCAGGTGTGTAAACAAAATAGTACGCGTCACATATTTTCGCGAATAGTTTTCCCCGAAATCGAACAGGGGACCGTCAACAAATTGAAAAATAACGAAGATCTTTTGGATAACCTTGTCAAAACTAATGTAGCAAAAGCGTTCAAACTGCACATTATGATTAATTGGCTTATTGTAATGTACTGTGTTAATTTTTACAAGGATAGCATGCATACTCGTAGAGAAATTAAGGTTTTTATAAAAACAGTCCTAAATTGTTCCAAGTTTTTTGCTTATAATTTGCAGAGTTCTTATTATAAAGTAATGTTCTTTTCTGAAAATATGACAAACATCATTGTACACAATACCCTGTCATCAGAATTTAAAAATAATAAAAATTGTATGAAAAATGAGTATGTTTAGTAAAGAATTTTTCATTGCACATGCGTCAACGATATCAAAATGTCATTTGCATATTGTGTTAGCTAAATGTATAGAGCAACTTCTGTAAAAGTTTCAAAAACATAGCTTGAAAATTCTGAAAATGGGATCCTATAGAATCAACTTAAATTCCGTTATTCCTAAAGGAAGCAAAAAAAATCAGGGGTTTTACCTAAATATAGTTGTACGTGCAATATTGTGTAGGCACTAAACAATGGAATATGGATACAGCCCCTCATCTTTTTGCTTCCTTTAGGAATAACGGATTTTGAGTTGATTCTATAGGCTCCCATTTTCAGAATTTTCAAGCTATGTTTTTGAAACTTTTACAGAAGTTGCTCTATACATTTAGCTAACACAATATGGAAATGACATTTTGATATCGTTGACGTATGCGCAATGAAAAATTATTTACTAAATATACTCATTTTTCATACAATTTTTATTATTTTTAAATTCTGATGACAGGGTATTGTGTACAATGATGTTTGTCATATTTTCAGAAAAGAACATTATTTTATAATAAGAACTCTGCAAATTATAAGAAAAAAACTTGGAAAAATTTAGGACTGTTTTTATAAAAACCTTAATTTCTCTACGAGTATACATGCTATCCTTGTAAAAATTAACACAGTACATTACAATAAGCCAATTAATCATAATGTGCAGTTTGAACGCTTTTGCTACATTAGTTTTGACAGGGCTATCCAAAAGATCGTTCTTTTTCAATTTGTTGACGGTCCCCTGTTCGATTTCGGGGAAAACTCTTCGCGAAAATATGTGACGCGTACTATTTTGTTTACACACCTAGAGTTTCAGCACATTCCGATTCATATTTCTTTCATTACTTAAAAATAATTACTTAATTACCAATTATGCTTAACTTTTGGGCACCAGTGTAGTATGCTTACATATGAGTAGTAATGTGAAATTAATTTATCATTGTTTTCCACAATGTATCAACAATGATAAATGATTAAAATATTTTCTTCAGTAATATACGCTTAATAATTTATTCAGTAATATGGCATTCGTTTTTAGAATAAAAAAATAGCAGCATATACGACATATATGAATTTTGATATTTAAAGTAATGCCTAATATTTTTAAGTTTTTCAGAACTATATAAATATTTCACACAATAAATGTTACTTGTGATCAATCTAAAGTTTACTACTAAAAAGAAATATCCTTTAGACTAAATGGGAAATATTTTATATATAAAATACTCTTTATGAAAACCTTTTTCAGAAAAGATTTTTTGAATAATTTTTCTATTAAATGGTATTAAGTTATTTCTCTTTAATATATTCGCTATATATTATTGCATTACAATTTTCCTGATTTACAAAAGTTTGAAATTATAAATATTTTATTGAGGATTAACATATTGGCCTTTCACTAAATCGCTCAACCTTTAAAATATACAAAAATAATAAAATTTAAAACATTCCTTATTCAAAAAAATTCTCGCTAAAACAATTTCCATTTTCTTTCAAATGGCTGCAACTGTACCCCATTAAATTATCTGTTGTTTTATAACATAAACTCCCAGAGTGGTATATAAGTCCAACAAGGTATTTTGTTTTATTGATTAGCATTAAAGTATATTTATCAACCGTTAGTTGCTGCTGTCTGACGAAATCCCTTCTGGGATAATGTAAGGAGCTTTCATAAGAGTGAAATTTATGGATTGTGCTAGACACCTACGAAACTTCCAAAGTTTTTAATCCAGAAAATTAAGATTTTCCCTGCGTTTTCCCACATTGGAAATGATCTAGTTAATAATTTACCATGTAAAACTTTTTTTCGGCTATCATCTTACATTACAATAGTAATGAGAACTATTAAAACAAATAAAAACATATATGTTTGTGACATTCAATGCATCAGTGTGAAGTCGTGAATACGTCGGCATTGTGCCATTAAAAATATCATCTAAATTTTCCATTCAAACAAATGTCCAATATAATCTGTATAAATATATTTGTACCTAACAAAAAACGCCAATATCCATTTTTCTCAAATGGCAGAAAACGCAATTTAAGTTTGAGGGATTTTAAAAATCTTAAAACGATTTCTGTACTATTATTTTCCAAAGTTTACATTTCAATTCACAACAATCTAACGTTATATTTTTAAGTGACATTGGCCATTTTTACAGTAACAGTAACTTACATAGGCCTGAACATTTTTTTTTCAATGATCTAATATTTGGAGTACTTAGTAACTTTTAACAATTGCTTTATATCACACCCTGAAATCATTCGTACAATTAACTCA
The DNA here is from genome assembly GCA_964019185.1 of Maratus speculifer. Classification (NCBI taxonomy): domain Eukaryota; kingdom Metazoa; phylum Arthropoda; class Arachnida; order Araneae; family Salticidae; genus Maratus; species Maratus speculifer. The sequence continues at coordinate 165,837,860 of OZ025290.1, forward strand.
AATTTCTCAATTTTGGACATTGGCCTTTATTGTTCCATGGTCTAGATATATTAATTGCCAAAACTACAGTGAAGACTTACTTTGGGTATACGAAATTTTTTGGGTTCTGTTTGTCTGTCCATCTGTCTGTCTGTTCCACAATAACTGCTGTAAAAAACATCCGATTTTCTTGAAATTAAGTAAGAATGTTCATAAAATACCCGGATTTAGCTTTATAGTTTTTTGTTATGTTTGATTTATTCGTTCGGAAATTACAGAACATTTTATTTTGTACTATAATGCTTTTCAATGGCAATTCAGACTGTTTTCAAATTTCCATTTGATGAAAGGAAATGGCGCGTTTGATTTGCGTAATTTAAATGGTAAATTATGAATGTGAAAGTTCCTAATAAGGTCTTAAATTATTCCTATTCATTTGAAATTTTGTAGAGCTTTAAATATGTTTTAGAATAATAAAAAAAAAATTTCTTTATCATTTTACGCATTTGACATGATACGTATTTCATTTTTTTTTCGTCAGTTGCTTAGCAACGCATTTCATAGCTGATACAAAATAAATCATTTACATAATTCCAATTACGATAAACTAAGCAGAAATTCTACCAGAGATAAATAAAAGTTTAGATAATTTTTAATAATGGAGTGTGTATTAAAACTTGTAGTATAATTAACTGAAAAGTATGTTAATAACATTACGTTTTCAACACTTTCCAACATAGTTGAAAAGTGCTTATAAAATCAGCTTGTCTGTTCGTAAGTCTTTCTATTCGTGTTGTTCTATATCGCGCAAATATAATCCGTTTACTATGAAATATTTATATATTATTGTGGTATAATTGGTACTGAAAATGAAGTGTGAAGTATTATTGGTTAATTTATAGGGCCACTCAAAAGATTTCCTTGCATTAAGATATACGAGGGAAAATCATTTGTTCTGTATTTTAATTATATTTTACGTACAGAAATTCATGTACATCACAAAGTTTACTACAAGATTCTTTATATAGAATATAGTGCGCAAGGAACATGGCATTCATTTACAAGGACACACAAAAGAATTTGCCTACAGAGGAAAATGAATAATAATTGGACCTATGAATAATAATTGCCGGTAGTGCGTTTTCATTTGAGTTATGAGTCTATGAACGTAAAAACTGTTTTTCCGATATAAAATTTATAAAAGCACTATTATAAATTAGATATAATTTAATTTATAAAAGATTGAGCTTAAGCAAATGTTGCTATTCGTATATTTTCTTCTATTATTTATTTCTATTGAAAACGTCTAAGATTTTTATATACTTATAAATATTTATGTGTTTAAAAAATGCAGATTATTGGAGGTTGAATATTATATAAAATGGGATTATGATAGAAGAAATTGCAGAGCTGACGTTGAGGCTTTTGATCTCCAGATTTACTAGTTTCCATAATGAAACGGCAAAATGAAGTTCGATTTATAGCTTGAAAGGCGCCAACAACCCCTGTGAGATGCAAAGTACTTCTATTCGAAAAATGCTGAAATAATTGAATGACGCCAAAATTTAAAAACAAATGTATTTCAAAATAGATAAATGCTTTTTATACGTTATTGAGAATATTAAAATTTTCATTTCGAAATTCTGATGTGAATGCGGCATTTAGCAATTAAAATTAAGTGGGATATATTTTATCCCACCGCCCTTCAAAGGCTTAAAGACAGATTATTTGATTGATGTCTAAATAGCAGAGTGGTTGATTTATTTTCGTGGCTAAAGAAAAAGACAGGCTACCGCAGTGCATCCCAAGTATCTTTTTTTAGAGACCGCTAGAATGATATAGTGCTCTATTCGTGCACCCGTATTAGTGTATTCGTGCATCACGTGACTCCAGTGGTCTGTAAAAAAAGATACGTGGAATGCACCGTGGTAGCCTATCTTTCTCGTTAGCCTCGTTTGTTTTAATGTGAGTATGCATTCAAAGAATCCGTTTTCTGACAAAACTTCCTTTTATACGTGGATTAAAACATTAGGTGCAAAATGCTTTTTTATTTTCATTTTCAACAAAATTTGCCATTATTTTTTTATGGATTTAAAATATTTCTTACATATTAAATGTTTTATGAGCCGTGCTCTACAATATTATAGAGGTAAAAAATGAATTTTTATTTGCATAAGATTTTTATTTTTTTTTTATTCAATAAAAATATTTGTAAATTTCATATGTTAAAATGACTTATGATAATATTCAGTTTGAATATTAGTGTTAATGCAAATTATTTGAGTAATTATTTTTTAATTATTTGAGTGTTAATGCAAGTAGCGGCAAACAAGTGAAGCGAGCTGGAACCAAGAAGTTTCCCCTATGTGAATTGTATTGCAACACATGGGGGCTGGCTGACTTCTCTAGTTTAGCATAAGTATTTATCATATAAAGTATTCGCATCTCCTTCTAATGGGTGGTCAATCGTCTGAAAAAAATACACTCAAAGGTACTTCTAGGTTATCCCGTCGACTAATTTCGCCATATTATACAAATCGCCAAACTAATAGCCAAATTATACATGTTGACATAATTTTTATTTTAAATAACGAAAAAACAAATAATTAGTAGAATATTACTAAAAATATTAATAAAAAGTTGAAATAAAAATCACTTAATGACATTTTAAACAAGTGAATCGCATTTAATGTCATTGAATGTGACATTCACGATAATCCATTATTGGCTTTTAATTATAGTTTGGCGATAATTTTTGGGTCGACGGGATAACCTAGAAGTACCCACTCAAAAAATGTTAAATAACAGAATTTTGTTAAAGAGAAATTCGTGTGCTTTTATCCCCTTTGTTTATTTGGAGTATATTCCATCGAAAAATACCGTTAATTTCCTCATTTATTGACTGTGCTTTTAAGTGACCACTCGACACCCTATTCTATCTAAACTCTTCTGTAAGAAATTAAAAATAAATCAACAAGATTTTTAATTGAAAAGAAAATATCTTGTAGATATATTTTTATATAAATATTTTTTCAGAAACACAATAAATATATTTAGTGAATTATAATTTTTATTATTGGAGTTATTATAAAAAGATATATTCTATGATATGAACAAAAATAAGATAGTTAAAAATGAAATGTAATTCAAAAATTTCTCATAAAATAATTCTCTATTTTTTTCCTCAAGAAAGGAAGAGTATTTCTCATTAAACTAACCAACTTTTAAAGGTAGTATCTGTAAACCATTTTGTGGATTAAAGGATCAAATTTGTTTTCTTGATTAAGATTTTTGGCATTTCTGACTTCTTGACTTCTGCCGTTAAAAGCACTTGAGGAAAAAATGGGAAAATTTCTGTGAATTTGGAGTTGTCAGTAAAGTGATCATTAAATTCAGATTCATTTTTTTTTTCAATAGAAAAAATGAATGCTGATTATTTGTTCAAAATCTCTTTGAATTTAGATATACTTTAAACACCATATCATACAAAAAAATAATCTGATCGTCATAAAAACAGATGGTGGTTATTTACCATCCCTTATGTTTTATTAATTAGTAACGACAATTTAATTATACAACTAATGAGTGGAAAATGACATTAATTCTTGGAAAAATTTCTCTAATTCTTTTCCTCAAGATGTAAATAAAAACATTTTTAATAATTAAAAAAAAAATAAAAAGAACAATCTGAGAAAAATGAAGTACATATTTTAACACTTAAAAAATAAATTGTGTAAAAAAAAAACTACATGTTTTTTACGCTTGAGACACAATAAGCTTAGGCGAGTGAATAAATTGTTCATATCCAAGGATATGCGAATCGTTTTTCTTCTGAATACTTTATGCGCATAATTTTTATACAGATATTCTTGGTTTTTTTGCCTAAAACTTCACAAAGATTAAACATAATTGTTTATAAAATGCAGATCTTGTTGACTTTGTATATTTTAATCAAAATTTCAGGACTGAAAACCGCTCTTAATGAAATATGCAAATTTTAGGACAGAGGTGTAACATTTTCAAGAAATACAGTCATAAATCAACTATATTAGTTCAGAAATAAGAAGTAAGAAAAAAAAATACTCGAGAAATAAAATAATTTTTTTTTTCATTTTTTATATGCATAAAGAAAAACTCATTTACAGGGCATCAAAAAAATATATTAAAATTAATTATAATTCAAGAAATATCATTTCAATAAATAATTTTATTTTACTTGATAGGTGTAATGAAAACTTAAAAACAAATATTGACATGTTTTGGTTCCATCTTATAAGAACCGTAATCATAACAAAAATAAAAATAAAAATACGAATCGTATTACGATCAATACTGTAACGTTCTGAATATCCTCATTAGCACACTGTCAATAAAGGCAGATGTTAGCACGTGTAAATACCCTCTGACAAGTACGATACATTTGTGTATAATAAAACTTCAACTTTCCAATTATCTAAGCAATAAATTCCACTTGAAACCTCTCCAACTGACGTTATAAAAATCGTATTTCAGACCAAGAATTTAACGTTAGACAGTTTAAATATAATAAATCTTCACTACTTGAGCTGTCTGATTTACCCTCTTAATGATCGGCGATTATCAAAGAAAAATGCTTTATATATATGCAATTTCCAAGAGGCTCAAGAGAGGATTTTTGGTTTTGACTCTGAAGTGAGTCGACCTAGCTCGCCAGCCGGGGCGCATTTTGCCCCGTAAAGAAGTGAAGTCCGTCACGGCCATCGTCTGTTTGTTATAACTGTAGAAAGGCCAAAAACCCACGCGCAACTGTGAAACAGCTGCGGACAGAGTACATAGTGTGCTCTTATTTGAATCTTACTTCGATATATTTTTTCCAATTCTAATTTTCTTCTGTTTTGCTGTGCTGTGTGTTGCTGTAAATAAAGCTTTGCCAAAAGTCATCCTGGATTTATTTCAATACGTCACAGCAAGTTGAATTGGTGTCAGCAGTTGGATAAAATTTTAATCAGAAGAAATATTGATTGGATTTTCGAAGGAATTTCTTTAGCGGAAGAAGATAAATGGAATTTTCATCTTTCCGAAAACGGATGGCCCGCTGATTCTACTGTTGAAAGAAGTTGTAATGAATCTTCTCCGGGGCTTGGTAGAAACGGACGACTGGAATTTCCTGGGATACGTCGTTCCTCGGAGGCGGAGGTGAAATGGTTTTCTGACCCTCGATTCTTGTCAGCTGATGAAAAGATCTATTCTGACCTACTTTCGTGAAAGAAAATAGTGTGTGTTTAGTGCCGTGTTTGGTGATTGTGCGCAATTCTGTGTGAGTGCTTACAGATTGTGATTTTCCGGTTTCTTTTTGGATTAAAAATTTGGAGAGGTATAAAGGCTTCAAATGGGGTAAGTGATTTCATTTCAAAAAGTTCTTGAGTAAACAATTTTTATATATATATAAAAAGTAAAAAATATTTATAGAAGAATTTTTTTTTTGTAAATGTTCAACTCAAAAATTGTACAGGTGCACATAAGGGAAGCATTTTTTTTTATATATGTATGTGTATAAAAGACGTTTTTTTTTCTCCTCTGATTTTTATGTATGTAAAATTTAAAATTTGTTTTTAGTTATTTTAATAGTTAAAATTTGTCTACATGTAAAAGAAACATTTCTATACATATAAATATTCAAAAAAATTTAGAAAGATATAGAAAATTTTTTTTTATATCATTTGGAAGTTTTGATAAAAGAATCAGCATTAAATGTGTACATTTTGATTTTTATATGTAAATTTCTGTTAAAAATTATAAGTAGAATAAGGTAAAAATTTTATTAAAATGGCGTACTTAGGCAAAAGTAAGAAAGATGATGTAATTAAATTAATCGACGAACTGGAAATACCAAGACTGGACACCGAAACTAGGACTCAATTAAAGAATTTAATTGTGAATTCAGATGATTACGATGAAGATTTTGTATCCGAGATATATGACAATATTTTAAGAGAAAGTCAGGTAGCGGCTGAGAAAAAGGAACATGAAATAGCTAGACAAAGAAATTTAGAGCGCGAAGAATTATTAAGAAAAGAAAATGCCGAACGTGAATGTAAAAAAATGGAACAAGAACGAGAGTTGAGACAGAAAGAGTTAGAATTAAATTTTGAATTAGAAAAATTAAAGTTAGAGAAGGGAATCCCCGCATCGGGATCAAATTCAAATGACATTAATTCGCGTCCTTCAGAATTAAATTAAAAAAAACTAATACCCGAATTCGACCCCGAAAAAACAGGTATGAGTTTGTATTTGGTTCTGTTTGAACGACAAGTTAAAAGAGCTAAAATTAATAAAGAAAACTGGGTGTCCCACTTAATTAGTTTATTGCCAATTGATATTGTAACGATTATAGCAAGAGAAGCCTAAGATTTAGCGGAGAATTATGATCACATTAAATCAGTTCTTTTAAAACGTTATAAATTAAATGCAGAATCATTTAAAGTTAAGTTCTTACAGTACGTCAAACGTCCGAGCGATACATGGAAGGATTTCGGTTTCGAGTTACGAAATTATTTGCAGAAATGGCTTGCAGGTTTGGAAATAAATTCGTTTGAGCAACTCACCGATCTTTTAATCGCAGACCAAATCAAAAAACGCGCTAAGCCAGAGATGAGAGAACACTTCTTAGATAAGTGGCCGTTAATTAAAAGTGAGGCCGAAATTACCGAACTACTTGATGGTTTTGATAGCATTCGAGCGTCGACGCCGAAGAATAGAGATAATAAGCATGAAAAAGCTCGTATGCAAATTGATGATAAATTTAGAGGAAGTAAACCCCGATATACTCCCTCCTTTGGCGTTACTAACACACAGGCGGATATAAATAGAGACAGGTCATTCGAAAGGAGAGTTAAATTAAAATGTTTTATTTGCAATTCGAAAAACCATCTAATAAGTTCGTGTCCAAAATTGCAAAAAAATCCACCTTCAGGGTCAGTAAACAACCTCCAGGAAAAAAAGGAGAAGATTTGTTAAAAACATATACTTTTCAGGGAACTGTAAATGGACATAAAATAGAAATCTTAAGAGATTCCGGAGCCACGTTGGATTTAGTTTGTCGGAAATACATAAATCCAAATGATTTTTGCGGTGAGCAAATATGGATTAAGCAACCCTTAAGCTTGGATTTAGTTTATCTACCGTTAGCAGTTGTAGAAATATCGGGAGATTTTGGTAAATTACGGACAAAGGCGGCCGTGTGTGGAAACCACTTGAACCAAAATCGATATTTGCTAGGGAATAAAACGGCAGAATTGATTAAGGAAAAAACGGGGTATGAGTTTTTTTCGGTGGGTCAGGTGAATACCGTACAAACGAGAGCGCGTGCAAAGCGCATGGAGAAAGTTGCCGAAAGGGGTCGGCAGGAAAAATTTGAAACGAAAGTTTCAGAAGGGTTGAATCGAGAGTCGAAGGATGAAGCAGGGATTTTAGTTCCGACGGTAGAAGAAGAACCGATAGAAATTCCCGCTTTAGAGGCCGGAGCGCCAGTGTTAGAGTTATTGAAGATAGATAAACAAGGTTTCATCGATGCACAACGAAAGTGCGCGGAAGTAGGGGAATTGCGGAGCTGTTTGGATAAACCAAACGCGGAAAATGCAAATCGTGTATATTCGATTAAAGATGATTTGCTAGTGAAAAATCGCGAGGATCGATTTGGAAATGTGACGAGATTGCTGGTAATTCCAAAGCCGTTAAGGGAAGCGGTAAAATCGTTGTGTCACGAAGGGACGTCGGCACATTTGGGTTGTACTAAATCCAAGGATAAGTTAAATAGATATTTTTTCTGGCCAAATTGCAATAAGGAGATGGGAGATTTTGTACGTTCTTGCGATTTCTGTCAGAAAGCAGGGCGGCCAAATGAAAAAAAGAAAGCCCCCTTAAAATTAGTACCAGTGATTCAGGAGGTGTTTTCCAAGTTAAACATTGACGCTTGCGACCCGTTACCTCTGACCACGAATGGTAACCGTTACATTTTAACAGCGATGTGTATGGCATCGAAATATCCTGAGGCAATACCCTTAACAGATTTAAGCTCTGTGAAAGTAACTGAGGTGTTATTAGACATTTTTTGTCGCATAGGTTTTCCTTCTGAGTTACAGTGTGATCAGGGAAAATCGTTTACCTCAGCATTAACTACAGAATTTCTGGAGAAATTCGGCATAAAGGTAAGCCATAGTTCTGTTCACCACCCACAAAGTAATCCTGTCGAACGATTTCATAGAACTATGAAACGGCTTATGAGGGCGTTATGTTTAGAGTCCGGAGCGGACTGGGATAAGCATTTGCCAGCGATACTGTTAGCACTCAGAACTGTAACACATGAGAGTACGGGATACACTCCATCAGAATTAGTGTACGGAAAAAAATTACGCACACCAGAAACATTAATTGCGGAAAAATGGCTGGAGCCACCTTTAGAAAACGATTTAGTTACGGAACATGTGTTCAATTTAATTAACAGGTTAAAGCGATGTCGTGAGATAGCAGTTACGCGAATGGAAGATTTACAAGTCAAACGAAAGAATTGGTACGACAAAAATGCTATCAAACGAGAATTTAAAGAGGGTGACTTAGTTTTAATCTTGGCGACATCGAGACCAAATAAATTATCAGTTCAATGGATTGGTCCTTGGAGAGTAAAAAGTAAATTTTCGGAAACGAACTATGTTGTCGAAATACCGGGAAAAAAAGAAAAGACCCAAATATATCACGTAAATATGTTAAAACCATATTATACGCGACCGGAGCATGTGAATCTACTAGACTTCGAGATTTATCCTAAATCATTGGAAGACCAAGACTTAGATATTCCGTATCTAGAGAATGGTCCTATGGTATATGATTTTGAGGAAATAATTCGTACCAGTGATTTAGAAAATCTATTGAGCAAAAGTCAAATAAATCAATTGCATGAGGTGATAAGTAGATTTTCAAAGTGCTTTTCTAACAACCCTGGTCTTACAGACTTAGTTGAGCACGATATCATTCTTGATAGCGATACTCCGATTAGGTCAAAACCGTATAGATTCTCTCAAAGACAGACTGATATTTTAAAAGATGAAATCCAGAAAATGTTAAAGTTAGGTATTATAGAGGTAGGAGAGTCATACTACACTTCTCCGATGATATTGGTAGAAACTCCCGGAAAAGATCCCCGGCCATGCGTTGATTATCGTCGCTTAAATAGGATCATTAGAACCGAATATTTTCCTCTTCCGAATATCGAAGAAAGAGTTGAGAAAGTATCATCTGCTAAATTTATAACGGTCTTAGATCTAGCTAAGGGGTACTGGCAAATCCCTTTAAGTCCAAGAGCCCAACGGTACGCTGCTTTCTGACTACTTTTGGTACTTTTAAATGTTTAGGAATGAGTTTCGGTTTAAAAAATGCTCCCTATTTGTTTAGCAAACTCATGTCCGAGTTACTGAGAGAATTCGAGGAATTTGCTGTTCCATACTTAGACGATGTTGCTATATTTTGAAATACTTGGGTAGACCATTTACAACACATAAGTTTGGTTTTGGAGAGAATTGAAAAGGCAAATTTGAAAATAAAACTTTCAAAGTGCAAGTTTGCGCAAAACCATGTCAAGTATTTGGGGCATATTGTAGGAACCGGTACAAGATCACCCGCGGAAGCAAAAGTAGAAAGTGTTAAAAACTTTCCGACCCCTAAAACGAAAACGCAGATACGCGCTTTCTTAGGTTTAGTCGGATATTATAGCAGGTATATCCAAAACTATTCGGTAATAGCTGCGCCTTTAACGGACGCGCTAAAAGGGAAAACAAAAAAGGGCGAAATCACTTGAACAGCTGAATGCGAAGAAGCATTCCGCAGGTTAAAAAAGAGTTTAACAGATACGCCGGTTTTGCATGCACCGAACTTTAAAAAAGAATTTTTAGTTCAAACGGACGCTTCAAACCGAGGCATGGGAGTTGTGTTAAGTCAAGAGGATGATAGAACAGGTGAAGAACATCCAGTTCTTTATTTAATCAAAAAGTTCTCAGAAGCGGAAAAAAGGTACAGTACTACCGAACGCGAATGTCTGAGTATAATCTTTGCAATAAAGAAATTACATTACTATTTGGATGGTAGGAAGTTCAAAGTATTTACAGATCAAAATCTCTTACGCTGGTTTAGATCAAATGCTAGTTCTAACCCTAGGCTTATGAGATGGGCTTTAGCCTTACAACCTTAGAGTTTGAAATAATTCATAGAGCAGGCAAAAACAACAAAAATGCGGATGGTTTGAGTAGAGCAGAAATGCTAGAGAAAAAAGAGTAAAAATCTTTTTGTATCGAACATTTTTTATTGATATTCCATTATTTTGTACAGTATTGTTTAAGAAATTATGCAACTAAAATGTGTGTTTGTGTTTTTATATTTGAAGTAGCAAAGTTAGAAATGTTTGCAATTGCATAAAATCTTTCCATAAGAAAGTTCTGGTTGTTTATATTGAAATATAATTGTAAAACATGTGTATATTGTACTTAAATTGTGAACTTTCCTTATGGGTACTTGTGTTCATTATATTTAAAAGGTTTTTTTTCTCAAAATTTAAATTTAAATTTTAAATTGGGTTAAGGCTGTTTGACAGCAAATGCAGATTAACTCAAGATCTTTTTGTTGTTGACTAACGCTTTATATATGAATTTTTCCATTAAGAAAAATTCTTGCTAAGAGGGGAGGACTGTAACGTTCTGAATATCCTCATTAGCACACTGTCAATAAAGGCAGATGTTAGAACGTGTAAATACCCTCTGACAAGAACAATACATTTGTGTATAATAAAACTTCAACTTTCCAATTATCAAAGCAATAAATTCCACTTGAAACCTCTCCAACTGACGTCATAAAAATCGTATTTCAGTCCAAGAATTTAACGTTAGACAGTTTGAATATAATAAATCTACACTACTTGAGCTGTCTGATTTACCCTCTTAATGATCGGCGATTATCAAAGAAAACTGCTTTATATATATGCAATTTCCAAGAGGCTCAGGAGAGGATTTTTGGTTTTGACTCTGAAGTGAGTCGACCTAGCTCGCCAGCCGGGGCGCATTTTGCCCCGTAAAAAAGTGAAGTCCGTCACGGCCATCGTCTGTTTGTTATAACTGTGGAAAGGCCAAAAACCCACGCGCAACTGTGAAACAGCTGCGGACAGAGTACATAGTGTGCTCTTATTTGAATCTTACTTCGGTATATTTTTTCCAATTCTAATTTTCTTCTGTTTTGCTGTGCTGTGTGTTGCTGTAAATAAAGCTTTGCCAAAAGTCATCCTGGATTTATATAAAAACGTGACAATACAAATAGCTCGGAACAAAGAGATGTAAATTAAAAATCACGCGCATTATTGTAAAATAAATAAATAAATAAATAAATAAATAATTACGTGTTTTATTCATATTTATTTATTCTATAATTATTTTCATAATTATTTTTATTTTTATTATAAATAGAAACAGATAGAATGTGTAAGAACTGCAAAAATAAACTAAGCCGATTGCATAAATTCAAAAAAGAAAATAGGAAAAGCTAAATACTGCATAAATATACATAAATGTAGTTTGATTTCCTTTTATTTTTATATTTTTTTAATGAAAATATGATGTATGCTTAAATAATATGTTTTAGGACACTGCAACAAATTTTAAGTTAAAATTCAACAATTTTTTATAAAAAAGTGCAAACCGACACAATGTTAAAAAAATTAATTAGTTCCCGAAGACTGCATATTTATGACAAGACTAATTTATGCATGAAATTGATTTCTTTTGTTTCAGGTATGGGATATAATGTGTAAATTTTCCGTTGAAAAAATTTTCATTTTATTATGTATTTTGAAGTAAAATAAAGAATGTTCAGTATTTCGCAAAAACTACTTCATTTCATTTGTCGAGATGTTCCATGTAAAAAGGAGAAATAAAAACTACAATAATTTTAATTGAAAAAATTTGACTCCATTTTTACAGTTCAAATGCATTACTGAATAAATCAAGTATTCACGGTTGAATTTTGATCCGATTGTGTATAAGAGCATAAAAAATATTCATGTAAGTATTCAAAAAGCGTTTATAATATTTTATAATGTATATATATCATTTTAAGTGGTTATTAACTGTTCGTTATGTTGTTAAACAGTGAAGACAATTTAAAAAGGCAACTAATGAGAGGAAAATAACATTCACTCTTGGAAAAACTTCTCTAATTCTATTTTTCTAGATAAAAAGAATATTTTCAATTCTTAAATATTAGGTAGATTTCGTATGAAATACTACCTATTGCATTGTCTCCCATGTTGGAATTTCTGAAAAATTTTTGCGGATCTACACGAATCATGACTCCTAGACCCCAAAACTACCATCAGTAAAAAAGTTTATATATATATATATATATATATATCGGTGTATATCACTTTCTTCTAGACACGATAACTTCCATAATTATGCTCAGATCTTCATCAAACTTTTACATAAAATCAAGGGGCATAAAATCTCGGTTAAGTTTGTTAATGGGCAAAATCGGACCAAGGGGGTGGAAGTTAGGAGGGTTTTTTTGAAAACAGAAAAAACGCGATAACTTTTTAATTAAAATAGATATCGAATCAGTTTAAAGTTTATATTACTTCTAAAAAATGGGCAAAAAGTTTATGCTTGACAGATTTTTGATAAAGTTAAAAATGGGATCAAGGCGCGAAAAAAACATGGTTTTTGGGAGAAAAAAATTCATAACTTCGTCAATTCTCAAGATATCAAATCCAACTAAATTTTATATAAATGTACTCAATATTATCTAAAACTTTTGCATTTACAAGTTTTTGATAGGACCAATTTTTACCGATGAAAAAAATTAAAAACGAAAAGAAAAAGGGGGGAGGAAAAAGAAAAAACCCACAACTTACTCAATTCTTAAGCAATTAAATCTAATTAAATTTATTTTACATCTTCACAATAATATCTACAACTTTTATATTGACAAGTTTTTCATAGAACCAATTCTTATAGCAAAAATAAATTAAACAAAAATAGGAGTTGGAGAAAAAAACCTCAAATCCAAACTACTTATATTCTGACTCATTTTAAAATTCATTTTTGATTTTAAACTCGTCCAAATGACAGATCCTCTTATTTAGCAACTATATAATGCGACGTATTGGCCAATTTTTTGATAAAGGCAGAATATATTTTTAAAAAGGCTGCCAAAAAAGGTATTTTGAACAGATTTCCCGAAGTTTTCATCATTAAAAAATTCATTAAGTATAACAAATTGCGTTTTTTATGAGTCACTTTTAAATTCATTTTTGTTCTCAAACCCATCCAATTTACAGGTCCTATTATTTAGGAACTATATAACTTGACGTATTGGCCAGTTTTTTAATAAAGGCAGAATATATTTTTTAAAAGGCTGCCAAAAAGGGTATTTTGAACAGAATTTCACGAAGTTGTGATTAAAATTTGAGGAAATTTAAGAAATTGCGTTTTTACCGAGTTCATTTTTAAATCTTTTTTTGTTCTCAAACGCATCCAATTTACAGGTTCTCTTATTTAGGAACTATATAATGTGACGGAGTGGCCAGTTTTTTGATAAAGGCAGAATATATTTAAAAAAAGACTGCCAAAATGGGCACTTCGCACAAAATTTCCCAAATCGAGATGATTAATGAACTGTGGGTATTCAAATAACAAATTGGTTATTTTATGACTCATTTTTAAATCCAATTTTGCTCTGACACGCATTCAATTGACAGTTTTTTGTTACTTAGAAACTATATAATGTGCGTATTCGTCGATTTTTTGATAAAGGGTGAATATATATATTTTAAAAGCTGTCAAAGTAAGCACTTTGCAAAAAAATTTCCCAAAGCGATCTTGATAAAAGAAATGAGGTTGTATTCAAATAACAAATTGTTTATTTTAGGACTCATTTTTAAATTCAATTTTGCTCTCAAACGAATTCAATTGACAGTTATTTGTTATTTAGGAACTGTGTAATGTGCCGTATTGGTCAGATTTTTGATAAAGGCTAAATATATATTTTAAAAAATGTGTCAAAGTGGGCACTTCGCACAAAATTTCTCAAAGCGATCTTGATTAAAGAATTGTGGATGTATTAAAATAATAAATTGGTTATTTTATGACTCATTTTTAAATTCAATTTTGCTGTCAAACGAATTTAATTAACAGTTTTTTGTTATTTAGGAACTATATAATGAGCATATTGGTCAATTTTTTAAATAAAGTAAGAATATAATTCAAAATATATTGCCAAAATGGGCATTTGAATAAAGATAGGAATTTTTTTTTTTTTTTTTTTTTTTTTTTTTTTTTTTTTTTTTTTTTTTGAGATGAAAACTTTTCGAAATCTACCTCCGCCTATAGGCCATGCCGAAAGGGATTTTTTTTTAAAAGAACAGGCTGAAAAAAAAGAAAGTTATTGTTTAATACTTAAAATAATGAAATGTGTAGAAAAAAAGATATGTTTATTACGCTTGAGAGAGCATAAGCTTAGACGAGCGAATAAATTATTCATATCCGAGGATATGCGAATGATTTATTTTATGAATATTTTATTCGCATAATTTCCATACAGAGATTCTGTTTTTTGCATAAAACTTTACAGAGATTAAATATGATTGTTTATAAAACACAGTTGTTGTTGACTTTGTACATTGCAAAAAAAATTCAGAACTCAAAGGCACCCTTAATGAAAAATGCAAAATTTAGGATAAAGGTGCAACATTTTCAAGAAAGATATTATTAATTCAAAAAATATTAAAAAAAAAGAAATAAAAGCTGCCGAAATAAAATACGAACATTTTTATTGTTTTCATTTTTACATGGTTAACATAAATTCCTTTACAATACATCAACAAAATTATAAAAATTAATTATAACTGTTCAACTGAAATTTCAAAGTTTAATGATATCAAAATTTATACTTTAATAAAAAAAGGAAAATAATAATAAAAAAATTCCAAAAAAAATTTTAAAAAATAAAACATTACGTACTGTATTGTAAAAATTGTTTACAAATACAATTTAATAGTACAATATAAGAAATAAATAACACAATTAATAATACAATATATAATACAATACATAAATACATATATGTAATATTATACGTACGCAAATAATACAATAAATATTATGTGTAATGCAGTTACATAATTTATTCACTTTAACATAAATCGTTACCGATGACCTCGGTTAACTTTTAATATTGTTTAAATCCATTTAAAAAAACAATTAATTAAAATTAAAGAAGAAATAGAGTTTTCGATTTAAGGAAATGTTTCCGAAATATACACCTCTCAATATATCAGAAAATTCATTTCTGTTAATTTAGCATGCAAATCGTTTCTTGGAAATTTGTTTCTTCAGAAAATGGCCTGTGAAATTATTATAAATATCAACATTTCTGGAAACATTGCTGTTAGCCGTTTTTTTCGTAAATTTAACAGTTTTTTATTTTATTCATTTATTTTTGTTTTTGTTACAGTGAAGTTAGAAGATTTCAGAAATGAAAATTTAAAGTATTTACATAATAAGCTCTGCTAACCTGTGCATCAAGATATTGCATGTAAAGGTACTCTCTAAAAGGTAATGACTCTATGCGCTCAGTGCGGTTTTCGTGTAAAATTAGTACCTTTTTTAAGCCGATGATGAAAATAATGATAATAATTTAGCTTCGAAGTGATATCGATTTGTTTTTTTATTATTTCATACGTAAAACCTATTATCTCTCGGTGACTGTAAAATACGATGAAATAGGCAAAAAAGAATGTTCATTTGATTCAAAAATTAGATTTTAATTTCAGTTTCTGTGGGATTTTGACAAAAAAAAAATACTTTTTTGACAGAGATTCAAGTTTATAATATTTATATAAAAATGGTAAATTAGTGTAATGTTCAACAGGTAAGGGATTATATAGGTAAGTATATAATCCTATATAATTATAATAATTAAGTATATAATCCTAATAATATTATATAGGTAAGTATATAATAGTATATTATATAGGTACAGGTTTTTATATGTAAGGGAATTACATGATGATTAAATTTTTATGCTACAATTCTAGAATTTGAAGATACGCACTAAAATCATTTTCCTTTTAACAGAAACGAAACAGCAGATTTGGAAAGAAAATACGATTTTATTTTACTTTAATATTTTTAAAAGTATTCTTTTATTATAGGTAACTCATTTCGAAATTTCTGAATGCTTAGTCGTCATACTAAGAAAAGCTTAGTCGTCATACTAGTTAGAAAATCATGAAGTTATCAATCAAAATAGCAACATATAGCCATTATAAATGATTTCGAAGAGATTTTATTTGTCAGATTCCTAAAAATGCTTACTATTTTAACATATAGCCATTATAAATGATTTCGGAGAGATTTTATTTATCAGATTCCTAAAAATTCTTACAATTTCAACTTATAGTCGTTATAAACGATTTCGGGGAGATTTTTTTTATCAGATTCTTAAAAATTCTCACAATTTCAACCTATCGCCGTTATTAACGATTTCGGATAGATTTTATTTATCAGATTACTAAAAATTCTTACAATTTCAACCTATAGCCGTTATAAACGATTTTGGATCGATTTTATTTATCAAATTCCAAACAATCCTTACAATCTCAACATACAGTCGTTATAAACGATTTCGGAGAGATTTTATTCATCAGATTCCAAAATATCCTTACATTATCAATTTATAGAAAATCTTTGTCAGGAATTTTCGAAAGAATTGGAAAAGAAGTTAAACGATTTCGTAAATGAAAATTCAAAGTATGTATATAATACGCTATGTAGGCCTGTTCATCATTATATTACCTGTGAAGGCAATGACTCAATACTCAATGCGTTCAAGCGTTTTTCGTGCAAAATTAGTGCTATTTTTAAGCCGCTAATCAAATAATAATACTAATTTTGTTTTTCACTGATATCGATTTTTTTTTCATACGTAAATCTTATTATCTCTCATAGACTATGAAATACGATGAAATAGGCAAAACAAAGAGGCTTCCCTTGATTCAAAAATTATATTTTAAATTCAGTTGTCGTGGAATTTTGTAAAATAAATCTACTTTTTTGACAGAGATTCAAGTTCTTAATATTCATACAAAAATGGTAAATTAATATAATGTACATCAGTCTATTTTTTATTGGTAAGAGAAATTTACATGATAATTTTTATTCAACAATTCCAGTGTTATAAGGTACACAGTATAAATATTTTCCTTTTAATACAAAGAAAACAGCAGAATTTGAAAAAAAATACAATCTTTTTTTACTTCAATGTTCTTAAAAGTGTTCTTTTAATTTAGGTAACGCATTTCGAAATTTGAGAATGCATAGTCGTCATACACTTTAGAAAATGAGGAAGTTATGTAATAGTCAGAAGCATTTTCAAATGTATGATAAAATAGAGATAGAGTTTTAAAATTTCTCCAAAAGACTTTATGATATAAGCTTTTTTTTAATTTTCTGATAAACAAATTACATAATGTGTTTAAAACACTAAAACATGAAAATGTTAAGTAAACATACTGAAGAAATAATTTTCTGTTTATATATAAGTAATTTATTAATGTGTATTTATGTAATGTGTATGTAATGTGTAATGTGTATTATTTGATGTGTGTTTTCCTTTAAAATTCTATTTTTGCTTCAACACTGTATAAAGATTCTGGTGCTATTGCGAAAAAAGTATTTGTGTTTTTGTCAACATTGCGAAATAGAAGAAACCATTTAAAAATCAAAATGAAACATTTTCACTCATTTAGTTTCTGAAATAAAAACATATTACTCTTTCCTTTATGCTTTTAAATGATTTATTTTGAATTATTACAAAACCACATGTAAGATATAGCTATTATGGAGAACGTATTTTTTTAAATTTGTTATTATGCTTTATGACTTCTTTAAATTGACACTTCAGAAGGGTTTCAAACTTAATAGTAGTTAACCTTTTAATTTTATATCAAGTAAACTTGAATTGCACTTGAAATTTCCTTTAATAAAAAAAAAATCACACACGTAATTCATAGATACTTCACATTTTATTGAATTGATTTCATGGTTTTTCTTTTAAAATGCTTTTCTTCTTCAATACTCTGCAAAAACTCTTGTTCCATTATGAGAAAAATATTTTTGTGTTTGTCAAAATTTTGAATTAGAACAAAACCTTTCAAGCAACGAAATGGAAAGCTTTCTCTGATTTTTTTCGAAAAAAAAAACCCCTCGGTGATTCCTTTTTTTATATCTTTTATAAAATCATAAGCAATTTCTATAATATTTTTAAACTAGCAGGATGTACGATTCCAAAACGTTTTTTCTATCTCATACTTACATTTTTTATTACAAAAATCAGCTACACATGTAAATATTTTAATATTATTAATTTAATCGATATTAACTTTGATTTTCATCTTAAATTTCGGCTTCAATGAATTAGTCGGAGTAAAAAAAAGTAATGTGAATCATATTTATTAAAATCAACAGTCTTTCCTTATTTTGCTATCATCAGCTGTTTCAATAGCCGGCTTAGCAGGACGCGTGTTCCCGTCTCTGAACTAGCTGGTGAACAGCAGAAATACGAAGAATCGAGAAAATGAGAGAGAGAAACTTCGATTCTGAGATACAAAAAACGTTATCACAGCTCACCTTGCCCATAAAATAGTTTGAAATTCAAAGAAGATCAGCTGGCCATAGCCAAAAACATACAAAAAATATTCAATTCTGTACGTAGCTTTATACACTTTCTGATGGTACAAAAATGAAAATAGCTCGAAAATCACTATTACAGTGCCCCCTTCCGGCAGATTTTTTTCAAATTCATTGTGGGCTGGCTTACCATACCCAAAAATAATTATACAGAAAAAATTCAGTTCAGTTCTGTGCATAACTTCATATATTTTTTGATGGTGCAAAATTGAAAATAGCCCAAAAAGTTTGTTATTACAATGTTTACTTCAAGCAGATTTTTTTTTCCAATTTAGGGAGGAGCTACTACTACTTAAACAGAAGATTTGGTTCAATTCTATGTATAACTTTATACACTTTTCGATGGTAAAATGTTTAAAATGGCACAAAAATCTCTATTGCTTCACTCCCTTCCGGAGGATTTTTTTTTTTTTTTCGAATTCAAGGAGGACCTGCTGGTCAAAGCCAAAAACATACACAAAAAATTTGGTTCGATTCTATGCATAATTTCATACATTTTTCAATGGCACAATATTAAAATGGCACGAATATCGCTATCACAGCTGCCCTTTTGGCGGATTTTATTCAAATTCAAGGAGGACTTACTAGCCATAGCCAAACACTTATACAAAAAAAATATTTAATTCTATGCATAAATTTATACACATTGCGATGTACAATATTAAAAATGGCACAAAAATTGCTAGCGCAGGGCCCCCTTCCGGCGGATTTTTTTTTTCCAATTTAGGGAGTAACTACTAGCTAAAATCAAACACCTACACGAAAAATTAATTCAATTCTATGCATAACAACATACATTTTTCGATTGTACAATATTGAAAATGGTATAAAAATGATATTATACCTCCCCCTTTCGGCATAATGTTTCACAATTGAAGGAAGACATGTTTGCCATAGCCAAAAACATACAGAAAAAATATGGTTCAATTCTATGAGTATCTTCATACACTTTCCGATTGTACAATGGCGACACACGGACATACGAACAAATGAACCCACATACGCATTTTGTATAGGGCACATTGATACAGCTTTTTTCTAAGAATTTTTTTGATGTCCAGAAAGCAATTTTTTTTTTCATGTGGTGTCAGCAAAACTTGCGTAGTGTGTTATAAAAATGTACAATCGTTGTTTTATACATTATTTTTGTATGTAATTTAATAAAAATCAAAAAAAGTCATTTGTATCAATGTGCTCCATCACCAGGGCAGATTGATACACCTCATACTACACTTTGATACGTCTTGGAAAATGGAGACAAAATAACACCAATGCATATTTTTCATAGAAAAGTAGTTAGCAAACCATTTTATATTTATTTATAGAAATTCAAA
This sequence comes from Maratus speculifer, assembly GCA_964019185.1. Taxonomy (NCBI): domain Eukaryota; kingdom Metazoa; phylum Arthropoda; class Arachnida; order Araneae; family Salticidae; genus Maratus; species Maratus speculifer. The sequence goes on from OZ025290.1 coordinate 165,857,931, forward strand.
TCGCCTACAATTTATTTGTAAGCAATATTAAAGTTATCAAAATGAAATGTATAATGACTTGATGTTATGGCTGTTAATTGTCTGATTGTTGGCTGTGGTAACTTTGTCATATCTGGCACTTCAACCAGAACATTATCTTCCTTTTAAAGAAAGGTGAAATATTATCAGGTTTTCTGTTTATAAATTGGTTTATAAGCAGAAAATGAAGGATAATTATATTAAAAATTCTGTTTATAATTTTATTATCCTGTGCTGTTCTGCAGCTTGTTTCTCTTACTTAACATTTCTCATGTCGAAAATACTTTTTTCTCTGGTGAAATCGATATAAATTTGAGATTTTCAAGGCTGCAGTCATTTTCTTTTGTTAATTCTATTAGCAATAGATGTTGGGTAAGTTCGTACATCTTCTGCTTGCAAAAATACTATAAAATAATCTAATATAAAAAAAAATTAGAGTTATTTCCCCTCAATAAAAACTAATATTAGAAATTTTCGGGGACAAATGGTTGGATTAAGGATTGTGTGGTAAAAAAATAATAAAAGGTAATGAAAAAATTAACTAGAAAATGATTTAGATTGTACCAATGTGCCCCGACATTGACTGTATCAATGTGCCCCATACAGCCATTTTGAATAAAATGAGTCGCAAATCCAACACTTCATAATTTATCTGACAATAAAGAATGAGGAACTGATAAAGAGTAGCTTTACTTGCCAGAGAGAGTATTCTTTTCGGTTGAAAATACTGGAGAAGTTGTATAATACCATTTCAATTGTAAAACTCAAATTTACTTTTGACATACAAAAACAATTAATCACCCGTCCTATTTCATGAAACAGCTGAATCATTCCAAGACTTTCTGTATGTAGTTTAGTGCACTAGTATCACCTTTTGGAGCTATTGTTAAACTTCCTGTAATGACCATGTGTGCAGTACAGGGGGTGTATCAATGTGCCCCAGTTCCCCCTAAGCATATTTTTTGGAATCACTGACGCTAATCTGTATAAATAAGTCGGAAAAAAATTCGATTACAATACTTTCGTCTGTAAAAGATAAAAGAAAGTAAAAATGTAATAAAGTACATTTTCTTTTAAGTTTGCGGAAACCTTTTCACAGAAATATCATTTTATAATGGTTTCAAATGTAATAACTATGAGGATTCTCTTCGTGCTTCAAATAAGCATAATTTACCCCAGAAATTGTCTTTAATAATGTTTACTCAAATATTTATCCTATAAGATTCAAGCTACATTTTAATCAATGCACTTTCTATTTCGTAATATATTTATGTGACTTGTGAAAAACAATTTTCTAAAGCTATAAAATATAAATGGAAGAGTCACCTATATTGTTTATATAAAATAATTACTGTAACATTCCTCATTTCAAAAAAAGATCATTTTAGTCGTTTAAGTATGATCATTTGTATCATATTAATTATAATACTAATAAAAGTAATGATGAAAATGCCTACAGAAATAATCCTAAAAAAATTATTCATTTTTGCAAAAATATTTACCAATCAGCTTTTCACTGAAAAAATAGAAATAGTGTGATGTTTGAAGAAATTTCAAAAAAGAGCAATTCCTAAAAATGTAATCCTTAAAAGTGGTTGAATACTTTTCTTAAGAGATTTTTTAATTTTCTTTTCTATTATACTTGAGATAGAATAAACTAAAACGAGCAAATAAATTATTCATACAACAAACATATGTAAATAGCTTTTCTTTTGAATATTTTATTCCAGTAATTTCTATTCAAGAAATCGTTGTTTTGTATAAAGCCTGTTCGATAGATCTTGCTGAACTCTGTTTATTTAAGTCAAAGTTTCACAGATGTCAGGCGCTTTTAATGATAAAAAAAATTAAGAAGGATGTAGACTATTTCTAGAATAATAAACTAAGCCGATTGCATAAATTCGAATAAGAAAATAGGAAAAGGGAAATGCTGCATAAATTAAATATTAGGGGGTACTGGGGCACATTGATACAGTTTTTTTTCTAATAATTTTTTTGGTGTCCATAAAGTAGAAATATCAAGTTATTTTTCCATGTGATGCCAGCAGAACGTGTGTAGTATATGTTGTAAAAATATATAAACATTGTTTTATGCAGTATTTTTTACGTAATTTAAAAAAAATCAAAAAAAGTAATTTGTATCAATGATCCCCATCCCCGTAGCAGATTAATACACCTCATGGAGCACTTTGATACGTTTGGGAAAAAAGAACACAAAATAACACCAATGCATATTTTTCATATAAAATGAATTAGCAAATCATTTTATATTTATTTATAGAAATGCAAATCACCCACAAATTATTTGTAAGGAATATTAAAGTAATCAAAATTAAAAGTATAATGACCTGATGTCCTGGCTGTTCCTTGTCTGATTGTTGGCTCTGGTTACTTTGTCATATCTGGCACTTCAATTCCAGCATTATCTTTTTTCTTGGGAAAGATGAAAAAATTCCAGGTTTTCTGTTTATAAATCGGTTTATAAACTGAAAATAAAGGATAATTATATTAAAATTCTATTTATAATATAATAATCCTTTTTTACTGCATCTTATTTTTCTTGCGTATAATTTCTCATATCGAAAATAATTCTTTCTCTCGAGAATTGATATAAATTCGAGATTTGCCAGGCTGCAGTCCTTTTCTTTTGTTAGATTTACTAGCGCTAGCTGTTTAGTAAGTTCGCACGTCTTCTGTTTGCAAAAATACTATAAAATGTTCTAATATAAAACATTAGAGCTATTTCACTTCATTAAAAAAGAATATTAGAATTTTTTGGCGGGAAATGTTGGATTAAGGAGTGTATGATAACAAAAAAAACAAATAAATAAAAGATAATGAAAAAATGAATTATAAAAGAATTTAGGTTGTCTATAACTATCATGGTGTATATTGATGTGTATCAATGTCCCCCTACATGGACTGCATCAATGTGCCCCATACAGCATTTTTGAATAAAAGGAATCTCAGTTCCAACACTTCATAATTTACCTAACAATAAAGAATGAGGATCTGATAAAAAGTAGCTTTACTTGCCAGGGAGTGTATTCTTTTTGGTTGAAAATACTGATACAGTTGTATAATATCATCGCAATTGTAAAACCCAAATTTACTTTTGACCTACAAAAACAATAGATCACCCATCTCATTTCATCAAACTACGGAACCATACCAAGACTTTCTGCATGTAGTTGTGTGTACTAGAATCACCTTTTTGAGCTGTTGTGAAACTTTCTGTAATAACCCTGTAAGAAGTAGAGGGGGTATATCGATGTGCTCCATGTATCAATGTCCCCCAATTCCTCCTACAATATATGCTACTTTAAAAAGCAATTCTAAAGTTACATATTAAACTACAATTTGTAGTAAAAACTTCAGTATTACACTGGAATAAGAAGAAGTGAATCTAAAACTAATTTTAAAGCTAAGATTAAGAACTAAATCTAATTCTAAATAAATGATAACTTCGAATGTAATTTTCAAACTTTAATCTTCATTTCATACGCTAATTTTACTAATTCTTTAAGTTTTGAATCTCTTAGCAACAGTTCTTTGCATGCATTTACATCTTCATAATAACCAACATTTGAAATTTTCAAATTTTGATTCATTCAAATGAATCGATGAATGAATTGATTTTGATTGAATTTTCAAATTCATTTCATTTTGAAATTTTGAACATTTTGAAATTCAGTGGCACCATCAGGCCAAACTTTATTATTTTAGCTCTTTCACTGTCTCAAAAATTTCTATTTTAGAAGTATTTTCGCACCAGCATCTTTCCTTTATTTTGGGTACAGTCACATACAATTTATGGTATTATTGTATACAATTTATTGTATACTATTGTATTTACTGATTATCTGTAGAATATTTGTAACCTCTATAGAATATTTGTATACCTTTAACCTCTTCGGGATGAGAGACGGTTACATGTGCTACTTAAGGTACTCAGAATCCTTCATTATTCTCACCAGTTATTTTTCATTGTAATAATTAATTGATTTAATCTGAACATTTTTCAGATTCAACTTTATATTTTTTTTTCTGTTATGAAAAACTGGTGGTAAAAGATTAAACATTAAACAAAGGGCTCTTGTCGCGAAGGGGTTAACAGTTGAATGCAGACATTATTTAAGTGTGTATTTGTGTTTTATAATATGCTGGATCGTATTTTATATGCAAAGTATAATATATTTCTGTTGCCATATTCAAGGAAAGATGCAAAGCATTTTAAAAATTAAATTCACACATTATTTTTTAACTATATCAATAGCCAAAGTTGTGTTTTTTCTGTATTCGACGTTTACTTGAACTAAATTTATTGAGTGATAAATGCTTATAAACACGTTAAAAAAATTATATGAAATTAGATGTCATACTAAAAAACCTTTAAATGCATATAAAACAGCGGTTTTTTAAGCTATTTTTACTCTTATACTATTTTAAAATGTGCCATGCAAAAATTTTAATGTAAGTTTCCAATTTTCTAAATCATACATACCTGCCTTGTTTTTTCTAGATATTTATATGTTATGTTATCAACTTTACATCCGCGTATTTCCTTTTCATTATGCTAAATTACTGGCATGTTCACTAATTCCATATTCTTTAAGAATATCTATTATTCATCACTTTAAATTCACCTTAAATTATTTTTTTATCTTACTCAATTTTCTTATACATAAAGGTTTTCTGTTATTACTAAATTGTATCATCATCTTTTATCATTTCTATTATTTAGTATGAATTTGAATGTTTTTATAAGAGCATTTCATTTTGTCACTTACTTTATTCTGAGATCTTTAGCGGGCTGGAATATTTTTTACGGCCAGTATCTATACTTCCAACACTTCCAATTAACAGATCTCTATACACAATTACTCTTATTGTACGTGTCAAGTACATCTTCAAGCGTTTCTTAATTCTGCCTCATTATCTAGAACTCGCGTGACGTCATGATTTGTGTTATTGCGAGGTTTTCATAAAAAGCGGATGCTGATATGCTAAGAGTCAAATTTGTCCTATTTTTAGACCTAGTAACATCCCTAGTGATGGGTAGTTTTTAATGACTAAGATAGCTTTTCTATTCTAATTTTTTTTAACACCAACGATGATTCGTAACATCAAAAGACTTGTTCTTTGTAGTGAATGGTGGGAACTGATTTAGATCAAATGTCGTTTGGCCGCACCAGTGGTCAAGAGGTTATGCGTCTGAAACTGGTAGATGGCAGATGCTGGGTTCAAACCCAATCGCGGTCGTCGGCCTAACCGTTCGGAGTTTTCTGTGGTTTTCTTCGAACCTTAGATTTTCATAAAAAGGAAATAATAATTTGCATAAAGTTCCCTTAGGAAGACTCTTACGGAGGGTATACCCCCACCCTTAGGGCCTATATCCCACGTATAGATAATTGGCCGACATAAATATAAACAGATAAATAATAGATCATTTGTTGCTAATAAAATTATGAAGGTATAAGATGGCTAATTATTTCGTGATAGAGAAATCCCTTATTTATTCATTCCAATGCTTATGTGAGTTAGTTCACTTCACGATTGCGCTAAATTTCAACAAGGTTTCGGCTGTTCATCGAATTAAATGAATTCATGCAAAACTGAATGGACATACAATGCATTATATTAAATACTTACAAACCGGATTTGCTACAATTCTCTCTCTCTCTCACTCTCTCTCTCTCTCTCTCTCTCTCTCTCTCTCTCTCTCTCTCTCTCTCTCTCTCTCTGTATATATATATATATATATATAGCACTTTAAGAATAATGTGTAACGGCAGATCCAAAGTCCCGTGCCATAATGAAAAATGATATCAAACTATTAAACTTTAAAGGAAATAAAAACGAGTAAGAAAAACAGTATAAAAACAATATAAAAAGGCTGTGGATCTCATCAGCGGTGGGCAGTTTTAAAACACAGCAAATACATATGAATGTGTATGGAAAAGGACTATTATAATGTAGTGGCAGTGGGTTTCGATCAGAGTGCTACAATTTAAAAAAATCAAATGTACAAAAACATTTGAAATCATAACACTCCCCCACCGGACCCAAACGCCACAGAAAACAGCATATATATAACACATTTAACATTGATACTGCCGAAATGAACAAGTATGTAATATAACATAAAACAGAAATAAATAAAGTTGTATTACCCAAGCTTCAGAGAAACAGCCACACAAAACAACATTGTTGTTTTGTTCAAACTGTTCAAACATGTTCAAACAAGATTAATCTTTTTACAAGAAAAACCAGACTGTAAATCCCATTCTGTAAAAAAAGATATTAACAGGTGTTTTGATCCATCTAGTTATATAAAGATTAATATTAGAAAAAGACCTTTTGCTGTGCGATTTTTTTGTAAATATTAATCTATAAAATGTTGCTTTTGTTATGCGAAACAAAACAATGGTTGTTTGTGTTTTAATTATTTTTTTATTTTCCACAATGTTTCTAATAGAAATGAAACAAAAACATGTCTAAAAGAAGAATATATTTCGCTTACTGCGTAGGTTGTGATAATTGTTAAATTAAATGTATAAAAGGTTTATCTGAATAGTTTTGGATTTTAAATAATTTTTGATACAAACAACAATAAATTTAGAAGTTGTAATAAATAATAATTTATTTTCATAACATAACAAAACTATTATTAAAACTATTATATTTATAATAATAGTTTATGATAATAATTTATAATAATAATTATAACTATTATATTAACAAAATATACTATTATTCTACGTATAGAATGCGTAAGAAGTAAGCTAAACATAAAAAAGTATTACATTATTAGAAGAATTGATTCATCTCTAGCAATTACCTTTAAATGGTGAAATTAATCCAAGTATTTTAGATGTAGCTTTTGTACTCATATACTATTTTGCATAAAAATGCTGCGATACTGTTTAAATACATCATTCTTATTACATACGTAATGCATTACAAATATTTATAAATTTTTATGCTGCATTTTTATTCATAAGTAAGAATATGATTAACATTGCAAGTGAATGGTTTATAAATAAAACGAAATATGGCCCTTATTACATACAACTATTGAAAAAAGATATAAATTTCTGTTAAAAAAATTCTGAAATTCACGAATATTTTTTTCCTCAATTTCACAGAAAAAGTACCTTTTCACACCAAAAGGGTATTGTCCATTACAAATCAGCAAATCCTACCATATTTTCTGAAAATAACGAAACGTGTGGAAATAAAAAGAAAAAACGGAGACACTCCGTTGCGTAAGGGGCTCCGTGGCCAAGTGGTCAAGGCACCATACCGCTAATTGCCTGCGACCGCAGATTGTGGGTTCGTATCCCACTGCGACAAGAAATAATGAAAACGTAAAAAGTCCCTTTTAAATTCTATTTTTTCTGTTTATTTTTCTCTTATTTCTTATTAAAAAATCTTTTAATTAATTAGCCAATAAATAAATAAATAAATAGTGTACGACAATTTCAAAAAATTGTCTATAACATTATATTTCTAAAAAAAAGTTGTTAATAAAAAGTTTTTTTCATTCATTCATTCATTCATTCATTAAAAAAAATAAATAAATAAATAAATAAATAAAAATAAAAAAAAATAAACAGTGGTTTTAAACAGTGATTTTTTTTATTTAAACTATTTAAAAAGAAAAATTGATTTAAAAAAATAATAAGCATTATGCATCAGTCTAAAATAAAATAAAATAAACCGTTTACAAATATTATAAAGAATGTATTTGAAAGGAAATCTTTAAAAAGCACAACAGATTTTCCCACTAACTCATAAAAGACATATTCTGTACAACCCGGCATCATCAGCTTTGGATCGGTTAGTAAGGATTTATTCCACTATCAAAAGGTCCCGAGTTCGATCCTGAGGACGGCGTGAACTAAATTGTGCAATAATAATAATAAGTAAAATAACATAGCAGCTTAAAATCACTCGGTAATTTCGAATTCTTTGACGATTAATCGATTTATTAATTTTAAAAATTATATTAAATTATTATCATAAAAAATAAGACTTTGTAACAGAAAGTTACCGCTTCTTCAAACGGAGTTTTCCTTTCTTGTATGTCCCACAACGGTAAATCTACTTACGGAACGGTAACAGTTCGGCTACTTTGCTGCCGGTAGTTTCACCTGGAATTTACAGATTTATTTTTAACAGTGTATGTTTTCATGATTCTTTTATTATAAAGCCTTATTTTCACTTAGTTATTATAGCGTAATTCTATTAATAAGATAATGCAACATATAATTTATGCAGCTCTGAAAACCATTCACTAAAATCTATATACAGTAAAGCATCATTTATACGATAAACGTCGTATATACGATAACATCGTATAATCGATTTTCACTTCTAAAACTCGAATTAATTTTGTTTTCACTTACTGTTAATGTTTAACGTCTTGATTTACATACATTTATAAATTAAATAAACATATAACCAAAAAAATGGGGGGTGAGAGAATAAAGTAACCATTTTAAATGTAACACCAAAAGGTACCGAAATTAAGCTCCCTCTGAATATATGTCCCTTTCTCTGATTTATTTTACAAAATATATAAATCCTGGAAAATTTATAATTTCCAAATATACTCCCTCATCTTCCTATTGTTAACCCTCTATTTCACAAAAGTTCTAATTATAAGCGTCCCTTAAAGTTATTAGAAATTCCTGTCTGCTAACGGGGTGCTTACTTTCGGTACTTTACGGTACTTATTTTTTCGTTTGATCATTTTATGTAGCGAAAAAAAAAGCCTATGGTTGTTTGACGAGATTGATTGACATGAAGGTGCAATTTTAAAAATGGCCCCAACTATTTTTTTGTGACAATTCCCATACTAGTCCACGTTGTTATCATATGGATGAGGTTTATTTAAATATTCTTTGGTGTCATCCATAGCTTGGCAAATTTCGTCTGTTTTTAAAATTCACAAGCAAAATTAACAAAAAAAGTGTACAAATCGAAAAACGGCGTGTAAACGATTTTATGCGTTGTATAAATGATACATTTTTACATTAAAGCAAATAAGAGTGAATTGGGAGCACACTAAAACGTCGTATAAATGTAAACGTCGTATAAATGATCGTCGTATAAACGATGCTTTACTGTAGTATATTATACACTTATGCTACTAATTCAAATCAAGATTTTTTTTCTTTTTTAAAATTTATTTTTATCGCTTATAGCAAATATTGAGTACTTCGTTGTATTGAAGTAATTTTTAGATGCAGCTTATTAATTTATTTAGATATTTTCTCGGATATAGTAGAAATATTTTAAAAAATGTGTTATTTTTTTTATATTGCCTCTTATTCTCTCAGACAAACAAAAAATTTAGAGGAAATACGTAGATTAACTTGCTAAACATGCGTCAACTGAGTATAAAGATTTTTGTAGTTTTGGGATAAATAATTTTATTTTATTTTTTTTTTCTATTTTTCTTTGAAAAAAATAGACGTTACTGTTTAAACAAGATTAATCTTTTTAAAAAAACAAGACAGTAAATCCCATTATATAAAGAAGATCGCAATCACAGGTGTGATCCATCTAGTTATATAAAGATTAATATTAGAAAAGACCTTATGTCGTGCGATTTATCGTAAATATTAATCTATAAAATGTTTTTGTTATGCGAAATAAAACAAGCGTTGTTTGTGTTTTAATTTTGTTTTTGTTATTTTTCTCGCTGTTTTCTTACAAAAATGAAACAAAAACATGCATAAAAGAAGAATATTTTTCGCCTACTGCGTAGGTGGTGATAATTATTAAATTAAATATATGAAAAACGTATCTGAATAGCTGAAAGTATATATATCTGAAAGCTGATAGCTTTATATTTTAAATAGATTTTTATACAAATAACAATAAATTAAGGTGTTACAGTAAATATCAATTCATTTTCATAAAATATAGAAAAATAATCTAGCTGAAAGACTTGGTGAAATCCTATGGGACATATGCATGTTTTAAATCCCGTTTCCTTGAAAATTACGCGAGCAATTATGATGAAATTTTAATTCTCTTTGACTGAATGAAGCTCAATATTTATGACATAGTATTTTCTGAGTAAAAACATTTTATTTTATGCAAATGACAATTTTTCAACAACTTTCCATTTTTTTAAAATATGTTTCTGAAACTAATTATGATTATTTTAACTCTCTACACATATATTATCTTATATTTATAGTATATTACGAAAATTCTTTCGATGATATCAATCAAGTACATCAGAGGTCAATGGGGTTGCTGGAAAGTACAATTTTTAATTGATCAAAAATACTTTGATACTTCTTACTTGAGTATTCTCAAGCACATCATTTAAAGTATATACAAACATTTGGAAAAAATTAGTTACATGTAATAAATGAGTATAAAATGTTAGAATAAAATTAATATGAATAGTATTGGCGCAACAATCGCCTTTTCTATTAATTATTTTTATTATCTTTATTAACATTTATTAAGATTATGATTAATATTCTTTGCTGTACTCATATAATTCTGGAATTTCATGGAATCTTTTTTTATTTATGAAAACTGACAAAAAATCCCATTTTTAATTTTATCAAAAATCTGTCATTCAAAAACTTTTGGACTATTTCGTAGAAGAAATATAAACATTGAAATGATTTGATATCTATTTTAATAAGAAGTTGTGGGATTTTTTTTGTGTTTTCCTTAATCTTATCCCTATTTCTACCACCTTGGTCTGATTTTGCCAATTAACGAACTTGACCGAGATTTTATGCAATTTGATTTTATGTTTCAATTTGGAAGAGATTTGAGCAAAATTATGGAAGTTATCGTGTCCATAAAATATTGGTATAGATACATAGATAGATGATTGATTAATTAATAGATAGATAAATAAATATATATGTAAAAAAATTTACTGATAATAGTTTGGTGTTTATGGATCATGATCGGTATAGATCTGCTATTTTTTTTTCAGAAATTTCAACATAAGAGAGACCGCAATAAGTAGTATTTCATACGAAATCTACCTAACAAGCATATTCTAAATAATTAACATACACATAAACCTTTTACTGATAAAATGGAACTGATTGTAATGGGAAATTCCAAATACAAATCAGATGGTATTTAAGTTAATCAGTTTTAAAAAATTTAATACACTGATATTTGAAATGTAACCCTTACAAGTACTTTTTCAATATCATCTCTAAAGTTTTTTTTTTTTTTTTTATAGAGACCCTCAATAACAATAAACATGGAACAGTGAACAAGAATATTCTGAATTAATAAGATAAATATAAAAGTTTTACTGATAAAATGAAATTGGTTGTAACGCAAAATTCACGCTTTCAAACTTAATATCAAACATTTAATATCTAACATTTAATTTATCATCTAAAATTTCATTTATTATCTAACATTTCATTTAATATCTAACATTTCATATGTTATATATTAAAAACATTAGAACTCGTCACAATTAAAAATTAATTCTGAAAGTACTCTTTCGTTATCCTCGATAAAGTTAATTTTATCTAGAACAAAGTAAATTAAATTTTACTCGTTTTGATGAAAAATGCATTTATCAAAGAGTTAATGCACGTAAAATGACATTGAAAACAAAAATAAAATGTGGAGTAATATTGCCTAGAAGAAAAAAACCGTTGAACAAATATTCTCTTAAAATTAAACTCAGAACGTTATTTTATTCAATTTGCATTAAATATATTTGAAGTAACAGATTTATTTTAAAAATTAAATATTTTAATTTATTCATAGGTTCAAAATTAGGTTTACACATCTGTATCTGTAATTATATCTAAACTTATACAGGGTGAGTCATAAGTATCAAAAACATAGGCTATCTCCTTAAATATTGCCCCTAGACCCATACTTCTAATTGCAAAAATTCATAAAAAAGGTGAAATTTTTGATAAGATAAGTTGCAACTCCATGGGGACCTATTTGAAAAATTACAAAAATTAACTTTTTATATGGCCCCCGTAGGATAAAAATTCTAATTAGAAAAACTTTCCTTATTCAGTCCTGAATAAGACACAAAAAGTTGCATCTTCATACCTTCAAAATTCGCAGAGTTATAACCGTCTGAATTATTCATCAGGTTTTAAGGGATTAGACACAAATTAAAATGTGCTCAATTCAAAAGATAATGTTACGTTAACAGTTCTAGGAAACCTGTAAAAAATCTACCTTTTGGGTTTTTTTTCTTTTTTTGTGATGATTAGCCATATAATTTGCTAAGAGAATCACATCCTAAAAATTATAAAAATTTCTTATGGTTAGTATTGGTTTAAATGGGATAATTAAAAATCGTTATACCTCGAAACATTATTTATCGGATTTCAGTTTCTTTCCATTTAATTAAAGATGAAAATCTAATTTCAGTTTTATTTCAGGATTTTTGTTTTCAATATTAATTTTATAACTATTAAAATATTTCATTGAAAAAATAACATAATTTAACAAAAATCATATTTTCAAAAGTAAATATTTTTTCAATTTTGCCCGAAACAAAACTAATGTAAATAGTTAAAAATGACATGTTTCAAGTTTGTACTTTTTTTTTCTTTAACAATTCTTAACTTTCTAATAATTTAAAAACAAGAAATAGTCGGGAAAAAAATTCATTATGCAGAAAAAAGAAATGTGCCTGTTAATTTTTTGGATCTTATTCTCATAAACTTTTACACTGTTACACTTTTAAACAAGATTTTTTTTATTAAAACTCAATCAATGCTGCACGTGTTTTCGAATTTAAGTAAAAGAGTTTTTCTTCAACATAATTTTCGGGCAAGTTGTAAGGTTTTATAAAATATGTGGCAGTAAAAAAAAATGTAAGTTCGCAGAATGTCAAATTTGTTGTTAATCTCTATTTATAATAATTTATATCCATATCATTTTATTCTTAATTTATGTAATTCAACTTAAAAAAGATTTTCTTAAGTTCCACAGCCGTGTGGCCTAACACCATGATTGAAGCTGAAGAAATGTGTTGAATTTATGAAGATTTACTAGGGAAACTCCGTATAGAAATCTACCAGAGTGGTATTGTTTCAACATATGGATTTAGCAGAACTAGAACTCTAATCTAGAGAATGGGATAATGGAACGACAAGTCTTCTTTCTGAGGCTGGCCATGTTTAAATCTCAGGCCTAATAACGTCTGCTTATATTAGAATAGTGAAGTGTGGTATTTTTAACAAGTATATTTCTCTATTTTTCTTTACAGTTGGAGGTGACGGCATGGCCTTTCTGCAAGTTCATTTTGCTTAAATTTATTTTGAATTTATTTTGTTTGAAGTTCTATATTTTAAATTATAATTTGACTTTCTATTTATTTTAATTGTTAGTTTGGTTGTAATATTGTTTGACGTCAGAGGATATTAATTTTATTTTGAATTTTTTTACACTAATGGAGTATGCAGGTTTGCAATACCTTGTGAAACTTGTGAGATTACATTTTTTAAATTTTTATATCCGTTTCTGTCCCCCAAATCTTTCAAGGAGCCGGGAGTTTTGTTGGCATTCTTGTTGTTGGACTTGATAGAAATGTTTAGTTCACTGTTTTTAATGTTATTGGCCCTTCTTTACATAATTTTCATATTTTCAGACAAGAATATGTAAACTTTATGAAACGAGCTGCTTTGCGTCTGTTGCATTGGAGTTGTTTTATTTATACTCTTATTGAAAGCACTATATATATATATATATATATATATATACAGGGTGTTTCCAAACTTTTTTTACAATAAAAGAGGGGCGATAGTACACATCAAGACAAACAATATTAAATAGGAGACCAAGGGTCCGAAACGTTTTCAAAAGGAGATAGCCGCCATTAAAGTTTAGGGACCAAAATTTCAAATATACATAAAAAACGGAAAAATGGGTCGATTGATTTGCGGTTTTCACTAAAATTATTCTTAATGTCGGCATTTTCTTGAAATAAAATTATAAAGATAAATTTCAAAAAATGCCGATAGAGGGCATTGTACTTTGGAGTAACGAACAAATATTTTTTGCCGGTATTTTTTACATCTCATTAAACGTTTTCGTAAGCTTAGACTCAAACTTAAATTTTGAGCTCAAAATTTGAAAGTGGGAATGGTTAAGTAGCACAAACTGAACTGTGTTTAAGGGGGGGGGGGGGGGTTCAAATTTAAAATAATTATAGAAAATGGAAAAATTTGTCGGTTCGTTTGCGGTTTAAAATAAAACTATTATTTAAGTTAGTATCCTCTAGAAAATTTTAAAGATACATTTTAAAAAATTCCATTAGAGGGCGCCTTAAACTTCAGAGTAACCAACAATTAATTTTAACCATTATTTTTTTGTTCTAATTAAATGCTTGCAAATACTTATTAAATGTTTTCGGAAGCTTAGATTTAAACTTAAATTTGAGTTCAAAATCTGAATAATTAGGAGTAGTTAAGTAGAGCAAATTGACGTGTCTTCAGGAGTTGAAATACAACACTCCCCCCTCCTCGAACACAATTCCATTTTTCGCTACTTAAACACTCCCAACGATTAAGAATTTGAGCCTAAAATTTAAGTTTATGCATTTGAAAGAATTTAATGAGATTAAAAAAATAACAGTTAAAAATAGTTGTACGCTACTCCAAAGTCTAAGGCGCCCTCTATCAGCCTTTTGTAAAATTTATTTTTAAAATTTATTTTCAAGAAAATGCTCATTTAAAAATTAGTTTTAGCAAAAACCGCAAACGAATCGACCAATTTTTTCATTTTTTATAATCATTTGAAATTTGAACCCTCTGAACAGAGTTCAGTTTGTTTACATAACTACTCCCAACTATTCAGATTTTGAGCTCAAAATTTAAGTCTAAGCTTACGAAAGCATTTAATAAGATGCAAAAAATAACGCCAAAAAAGAATTGTTCGTTACTCCAAAATCTAAAGCGCCCTCTATCGGCATTTTTTGAAAATTATCTTTATAATTTATTTTTAAGAAAATACCGACATAAAGAATAGTTTTAGTGAAAACTGCAAATCAATGAACCAATTTTTCCGTTTTTTATAATCATTTGAAATTTGAACCCTCTGAACACAGTTCAGTTTGTGTTACTTAACCACTCCCACTTTCAGATTTTGAGCTCAAAATATAAGTTTGAGTCTAAGCTTACGAAAACATTTAATGAGATGCAAAAAATAGTTGCTCGTTACTCCAAAGTCTAAAGCGCCCTCTATCGGCATTTTTTGAAATTTACCTTTATAAGATAATTTCAAGAAAATGCCGACATAAAGAATAATTTTAGTGAAAACCGCAAATCAATCAACCGATTTTTCCATTTTTTATGTTTGCTTGAAATTTTGGTCCCTAAACTTTAATAGCGGCTATCTCCTTTGCAAAACTTTTGGGACCCTTGTCTCTATTTAATATTGTTTGTCTTGATGTGTACTATCACCCCTCTTTTATTGTACAAAAATTGGAAACATCCTGTATATACTGCCTCCGGATATACTATGTTCTTTATTCTTCTGTTAGGTGTTAGTATGTAAAGATTAGGAAATGTTCTGACACTCCAATAACCCAATTCAGTTGGACATGTAAGAAGCATTATTTCAGAAGATTGAGTCCTACAATTTTTAGTGTTTGCCCTTGTGACTTGTTTATACTCATGACGAAACACAAACGAGCAAAAAACTGGAGAGGTTTGAATTTAAAAGTAAAAACGAAAGGGAAGTTTTAGTGGAAAATTTTAGAATCAACCAATAAAAAAAAGTATTTATTCTGCATATAATACAGGGCTCGCACCGTTCCTAAAATTTTCATACTTTCCTACCACAATTTTAAAACGGTATTCGTTATAGTATAATTCTATAGTAAGAACATTCCAAGAAGGTTTTTGTTTTAAAATACTGATAGAAAAGTGTGAAAAATTTAGGAACGGTGTCAGCCCTGCTAATATGTTAAATAAAGAATACTCTGAATTTTATTGATAAAATGAAAAGGATTGTTAAGCTAAAAGATGTAATCTGATTACATTTGATGCAATACATATAAACAGTTTTAATGCATTTCACTGTTAAGAAATGATTTGAAAAAGACCACTTCCTTATGAATTTACTATCTACAATATAATACAATTTATTCCCGTTGTCTGATCAGAAATATTTATCCAAGTAATAATGCGCGTAAAATAATATTTAGAATAAACATTAATAGAGACGCAACATTGCCTAGAGTAAAATTCTGTTAAACAAATATTCTCTCACAATTAATCAATTTACGAATTCATACTGTTTCTATTAATCAAATGAGAAAAAACTGTTTTAGGAACTATTCCAAATCCTTTCTGCCTTTAAATATGTAACTTATGTCAACATTAGCTTGAAAAAAATCATTTCGGATTTTATTTTTGTATAATTTTAATTATTTAGAGTAATAGTTGCAATAGAGAATCACATCAATGCAAGCATAAACAAAATATTTAATATTTCGAATAAATGCAAACGATACTATATGTAGTAAATTAATATGAACTAAATCAACTTAATGTTATGTAATTACACTGATAAACAAATTTTAACGAATTTTTGATTTCTCTATATATGTTGGGTGTTTCTTATAGATTTCAAGCTGCTGAAAAAGAATATGTTTGTAAAAATTTTCTATCACCCTCCATTTTTGAGAAATTTCATTTATATCTTTTGGAGTATGTAGGCATCGTATAGGCATTATAATTATATTATATTATTCTCTTTCATGTATTTGATTCCTTTTTCTTATTACAACGATAGAAGATACAGCAAGAGAGTAGAAACAGATGTCCCCCTAATAAATTTTATGTTAACGACCTAGAACAGACAGCTCTAGCCACCCCCACAGTATTTGACTTTAACGCAAATCCCTGATAGTGGAAACTTATTTTTCGGGGCGAATATGCTACTATTTCTTTGTTCTATAAGACTGTTTAATTGAATTTTGATTATAATTATCATATCTTCCTCTACAATATGTAAAACATGTCTAGAGGATGCGTTAATGAACCCGATTCTTTTTGCTGTGTGTGCGGGACGCTAACTTTGAAAAAACATCGATGCGCCTATCATATGTACTTTTGATATAAAGTAGTTGAACGAGATAAGAAATACGCACCTCGTTCTTGTTATACACAACGTGCTACAAACCTCCGGCCGTGGATGAAAGGTACAAAAAAGTGTATGTCCTTTGCTAGACCCATGATATGGCACATGCCGAAGGATCAAATAACTGACTGCTACTAATGTATTACAAAAATTAAAGAATGCTTTGCAAGAAGTAAACATAAAAATAAGTACACGAAATTAGATTCAGCAATGTGACCAGCATTACATAATGATGATTTAAAAATACCGAAACCTCCAGAGAATTTCACATATGATGATGCAGCAGTAGAAATGAAAATCAGTGAAACTGAAACTTTCTCGACATCTGATGTGATCTAATCCCCTGGCATAAATGAAGAACCACATTTAATAACTCAAAAATAATTAAATGATTTTGTGAGAGACTTAAATTTATCAAAGAAAAGCTCAGAATTACTTGATCAAGATTGCAAGGTTGGAATCTCCTGAAAAACTATACAAAAATATCTATTTATGGAGATTGATATAAGAAATATTCAACATTTTTTATAAGAAAAGATGATTTACGCTATTGTAATGATATAAGTGGCTTAACGTCTGCTTTAAATTGACAATATAACTCGGAACAATGCCTATAAGAGCGTACCCACAAATAAGACATTTACAGCTACATAAAGAGTATGAAATTTCTTATTAATATCATTTCTTTTTACAAAAAATCTATATTTTTCTGGAACTTTATAAACAATGCATACTTTCAGTGTTTTAAATATTAATTTTAAGCTTTATAAATGTTTATTTAAAAGTTTGTCATTACTAAAATACCAAATGATAAATTTTTTAAGGTGTATGTGTTGAATAAATACTACAAAATTGAGATTTTCAGGATTTTGAATTTTTTAAAAATCTGTGGGTGATGGAAACTTTTTAATGGCATATTCTTTCACAGCACACCTAAAATATAAAAGTCACCACATACTTGGTTAGAAACAGAAACCTTGTTTATCAGTGTTATTAGATGCGAAACATCATACAATCTTAAATAAAACATGAAATACATTATTTAAGGCTGCATATATTTTAATAAAATAGGATTTCACAATTTCTACATAATTAAAATAGACAACAAACAATAAGGGTAAGATTATTAATCGACTTTAGTGTTACAATCAGCAGTACATTTTCACAATAAAACAGTTATAGAATTTACGCAAAGGAACGTTACAACTCAACAATATCAAAGGCAATTTTTATTTATAAAATTAACATTTCTTTCACATTTTTATCTAATATTTGAAAACATCATTACAACAATATTAAACTTTAAAAAATTGTACGTTTTTTTTTAATTTGTATAAAAGTGCGATGCTTTTTTCATTTAAAAATTGCTAGCAACAGTCTTAACTGTTTCATTAATCGCACAAGACTTTATAAGAATAACTATATTATGTATCGCTCATATATTACCATTAGGCATAAAATATTTTGAATTTTTACAAAATTGCACTCCATATATTTAACCTCCGTCTTTCACATCAGCACTTGAGACAAACGGGAAATGATTTATCTTCTATACAGTATAGTAATGTCATCTATCATTGCTATTTGGAACTAAAATCGTGAATCGCGATGAAAAAAAATCCAGACGTCTTACATGATCATCATGCAAGATTTTTTTCTTAATAGCTGTCACCATTTCAAGTTATTGAATTTTAAAATCAGTCAGTACATTTTTGATCACCCCGTATATTAGGTATCAATTTTTTACCTTTTAGGGAGTCTAATAACAAAAAAAAAGAAAATTCTTTCCTTTTTATATAAATTACGTTGCTTGTTTTAGACAAGGAGTATATAAATGAAAAGGTACTAAGCGTCCTAACAACGTAACCGTTGACATATTTGCCTGTGCCCCTATGGGAGACATGCGCGACACACGGGTCGGTAAGGGGGCAGTAAAGATATGGTCCCCTTACGGACACGTTTATGATTCAACTAATCATGAGATGTTATTGTTTTAGCTCGAAACACGACCTCTTTTGTTTTTCATTTTATGGTGATTTTTACAAAGAAACAAAATTACTTTAATTTTTCACCTTCTGGCGACGCTCCGATAGTACTCTGTTTCAGAGTTATCAAATCATGAAATTATCTTGTTAAAGCGGCGGTCTTCATCTTTTGAAAGTTGCAATAGGGGATGAATAAATAGGAAATTTAACACTTCTGAAAACTAGTCGTTGGAGGCCACCGCAATACTTACCCATCATGGATATGCATAATATAATATATGAAAGTAAAACATATGTAAACTATTTATAAAATACATTGCAATTCCAAAACAAAATCTAAACGTCTTTTTAATTATTTTTAATATACAAAATAATTCTCTATTAATGAATTGTTGATGATACAATTTCGACCACTTATATAAAACGCAAAACTACTGAAGTAGTACCAAAATGCGTAAAAGAAACATCCTTATAACTCAAAATTAATAATTATATTAGCTAACAGTTTCTTGCATCATATTAAACGTCTTATTTCCAACTAAAATATATCTTTGAATTGAAATTTGGATGAAATACAGGGTCATGAAAAATCAAAAAATGTGGAAAACAGGATTACAAATATCTCGGCAACTAACAATTCGATCGACTTCGATCTTTATGCAAAATTTGTGTTATTTTATTGCCTCTTACGTCCACTCCTTAAAAAATCGAAAAATTTTGCATACCTTTCATCAGAACGAATTTTTCGAGAGTCCAAAAAAATTAGTCCCGGTTAATCGAGGTTATTCCTATTAAAAAGAATTTGTCCCATTCATACATACTAAGTACATACAAAATTTCAAGTATCTATATCAATTTGTTCAGATGACAGAGTGTTTACAGACACACAGATGGGCAAACAGCATTTTTTTTTCTAAAAATATGTTTTAAGGAATTTTTATTGTCTAAAACGTGTAAATCCGTATTTTTTTTTCGATTTTCGAAACGATTGCAAGACTTACCCTATACTACGTATGATCCTTAAGTAAAAACCTCGACTGCACCTCATTTTACTCCTTCTGAAGAAGATTTTGTTTCCTAGGCTAAAAATAAATAAACGTCAGTATTATGACAGAATAGTTTAATAGCATCACAACATGTCTGATTTGCATTATCTACAAGAATTGGTATTGTTTGAATGATCAGAAGTATTTAAAAAAATCTTAGATGGTGCTAATATAAACCTAAACAAGTTGGAAATTGCGCGTGAACGTAGCAAATGAGGTGCGTTCGTACGATAAGTTTTAAAAATATTCAGATTTTGCTGATATAGTAGAGCGTACTTCGGATACATTATAGTAGTAAAATCTTTGTTTTTCTGTAAATATGCTGGAAGTAATTTTTATTACAACTCAATCATTTATTACACCTCTATGTATATCTTATTCCTAAAATGTGAAATAGTTGAATATAATTAAAACACGCCCCAAACAATGTTTAACCCGCATAGCATTATGTAGTGGAATACTTTTGTGTGGCCCTGTAATTTAATAATAAAAATTCTTTGCATCACAGATTGTACAGAATGCATATTTTAGTATATATTTCATAGATTCATGCCAATTCTATTATGTTTGAATGAGTGTAACATCATTAAAATGCATTTGAAATTTTTTACCCATTGACCGTAATGTAAGGGAATACTTTTGATTGTCCCTGTAAATGATCTATGCATCCGACTTTCATAACATTTCAAATGACTCGACAAAATTACGTAATAATTATATGTTTTAAATTTCAAACGATTAAAATGCATTTGAAACTTTTTTCCCCATTGACCGTAATGTAAAGGAATCATTTTGATTATCCCTCTAATTGATCTGCCCATCCGATTTTCATAAAATTTGAAATGACTCGACAAAATTATGTTATAATTATGTAATTTAAATTTCGAACGATTCGGTCGGGTAGTTTTTGCGTTGTTATATGCGGACAGACAGACAGACAGACGGACTGAGCGACAACAATAGGTGCTACGTATTTACATAATTACGAACGCACCTAAAATGGGATTGTTTTTGAGAGACTTTGGCATATTTATTCAGGAAATTCTAGAAATTCTTCGATGTAGTTAAATTGATATTTGAATAAAATTTTGGATAGTTTTGATGACAAAAACCAGTTTGTTTTGTTATGTTAAATGATCCGACGAAAAAAAATTTTTCAGAAGAAATTATATTTGTTTTTCACCTAGACACCAATAATTATCAAGTAATATTTACACGGGCTATGAAGCCGGATTTGTTTAAAGTGCTAAGAATATGAAAAAGTTAGAAACACGAGATATATTTATATTTCAAGCCAGACAAGTAATTGATTATGAAAAAAAAAATCTTATGAGAGCATTTACCACCAAATACCAATATTTCGATTATGCCTTGTCAACGGAAACGTTCTCTCGTTGTCTCCCAATCAAAGTCTTTTTTATTTTCTTTATTTTCTTTTTTTTTATCGAGCGGAAAATACATTATTTAAATTTAAAAACATGCTGATGCCAATTCCTTTTTGTTTCACACTAACCTTTTCATTCGATTATGGAAGAATAGATATTCTACAAGCGCACTGCCATCATCCATTAGAAAATCTATCTTTATTCTCTTCTAATTGTCTTAACAATGTGTCAATGCGCTTTAGTTTTAAAATTTTAGCTAATTTTACTCGAAGCATAAAAACTAAAAAAGCAAGGAATCTGATTATAGAAGATTCATTCTGATGTACATATCGATAAATCTTTAACATATAATAAAATTAAAATAATCATAAAGAGAACAGGCAGGTTCAGGGCTTTAATAGTTTCTATAAGTTCTATTTATATAATACAGAAGTTTAAATAGAATAAAGAATAAAAACAGAGTAACAGTAAGAATAACAACAGTAAAATATCATAACAATAGCAGCCCGATGGGTGAAGAGGGGGGGGGCATCCCTCTATAGAGCATTGAGATGCTCACACCCCTGGAAGATTTGAGATTTATTGTTTTGAGTGGTCATTAAATGAATTTTCCTCTGTATTATGCTCTATTCCTGAATTCAAAGAAATCCCATCCGGAGAAAAATGTCTTAATTGAACATTTAATGTAACTATATTAGCCCTATAATAGGTGTGAACATAAGAAAATGAACGTTGTATTAAAAAAATTCCACCCTTATAACGTCCCTTCAATTCCGCCCTTCATATAATAAAACTAAATTATTTTTATTAAGTCAATTATATATATGAAAAACAAAGCAAGAATTTTAGTTAACTGCATTCAGAACTTGCTTCATACAACGTATAAATTACCAAGTATACAGAAAATCATTCTTTTTAATAAAATATTTAAATATATAATTTATTTAAAAAGGCCTCTTTAAAGTGTAAAAAGAAACGAAACCAATTATTTCATTTAAATTAATGTTTTCAGAAAAACTTAACCCCGATTATTTTAATTCAATTAAATACGACTAAAGTCCGTATAAATACCTATAAGAACTTTTATTTGTATCATTTTAAACTTTTAATCTATATTAAAAAAAGTTAAGAAGAAAAGCAAACCCAATATTATACAATTGACAAAAATTGACTGATGATTTGATTGGTCTTCAGTTTCTATGTTATCTGAATATATATATATATATATAAACTAAACCCCTGACTGTTTGAGAATTCACTTTATTACAGCAGTGCTCCTAAAAACTTCCGTCCTACTAAAGAAAAAAAAATAAATTTCTTGAATTTTTTATCATGGAAGAATATATTCGGACAATGAAATAGAAAGCATTCCCTAAATTTTGCAAGGAATAAGAATCTGCGGTTTTTTGTCGACTTTTAAAGTTTTATTTTATATGAAACAAAAATAGAAGTATATTCTTGAATTCTTTTTTGAAAATTTAATGAAGTATGTCATTTTTTGTATATTCTTCCTTCTATATTAGAAAAAAATATTGTATTTCTTTACATAATTTAGGGGGGGGGGGGGGTAGAGGACAGAGATTCCACAAAACACGTTTTTAAAAGTATCTGTTTGTGCATTTTCTTTGTATTATTGCTATGTGTATAATTTTATGCATGCAATAAAACCAATCTTCACATCGGGTTGCCTTTTGATAATTTTCAAACAGGGGAATACAAAGTAATTAGCCGTCTGCATGAATACTCGCACAATTATAGAATTTGGCCAAAAGAGTTATAATTTTACTTAAATTATATATTTTTTTTTTACTTTCTCCTATCTTCAATAGAAGAAAATATTGTAATCGAAATTTTTTCGTCTTCCGGTTTCCTACGGGTTTACACGTTTTAGGGGTAAGAGATTCCAAAAACATGTTTTTACAAAATGTCTGTCCGTCCGTGTGTCTGTGTGTCTATGTGTCAGTATGTCGCCATTCCACCATCAAAAAGAGTATGAAGATATGTATAGAATTCAACCAAATTTTTTGTGAATGTTTTTGGCTGTGGCAAGCGGGTCTTCCTTTAACTTTGAAATATTCCACCCGTAGAGGACGCTGCAATCGCGGTTTTTGTGCCTTTTTCAAAATTGTAAGAACCAAAAGTATATGAAGTTATGCATAGAATTGAATCAATTTTTTGTGTAAGCGATTGGCTATGGTTAGTTGGTCTTCCTGAATTTGAAAATAATCCGTCGGACGGGGGCGCTGCACAAGCGATTTTTGCTCCATTTTCAATATTGCACCCCCTAAAAATGTATGAAGTTACGCCTAGAACTGAACTAAAGTTTTTGCGTATGATTATTTTTTGGTATGGCAAATAGGTCATCCCTGAATTTGAAAAAAAAATCTGCCTATCATTCTATTGTCAATCGGCTCGTGCAGAGACGGAAACTCGTTTTTACTCAGATTAATTGACTGAAGCAGGAGTTTAATATGAAAATCATAGCTGGTATAGTATTAAATTAAAATTATTAAAGACTTAACATGAGTAACTGCTCTTTTAAATATTAAAATAAACGCATGAGATAGAAGAAGGTTTTGGGATTGGAACATCCAACTAGTTTCTATTTCAATTAGTATTTTTGTCCATCGTGAGTCGCATGTTGCCGTTGACAGACGAGCTACGAGGTGCTTTCTCTCTGGCTCTCTGCCCCCCCCCTGTTTAATCAATATTCTTAATTTGATTTTATCTTTATTAACGTTTCTCTAAAACTGAGAATGGAGGCTTAAAGTTTTTGAAACAGCTGGAATAGGAATAAGCTCATCAATTTGTGCCTTTTATACGTTTTTTTCTTTCTTAATAAAGTATCTAATAACTCTAAAAAAAATTCTGCGTGGCCGATTCAGTATTTTTGTTGATAAAAAAAATTGACAGTAATGAATATACCCTTCTTTGGAGTTATCACCTGAAATGAAATACCTGAGATTAACTAGCAGGATAATTTTTAACATTAGCTAAGCCTTAATTGATCTGAAAGAGATTGATTGTTATAAAATGCAGTTAAAAATGTTTCTTTAAATGCTTTCTATTACTGATATCCCCATGATATACTGAGAGCTCGAATTTTAGTAGTTTCAATGCATTATCCAAAGCAAATATTCCCGATCTACTATTAGTAACTCTTTATTTTCTTGTGGTTTTGTGCCTTGAGTCACAAAAAATTTTATAATTTTTACTAAGTAATCAACAACGTCTTTAACTTCAATAGGCGATTCACGCAATACATTCACACTCTCTTCGGCTAGACCAAAATAGAATATTTCTTTAATTTTTTTCTAGATTTATGAGTTTACATATTTATTAAAAATTTCTTTTAATTGCAACAGCATAGATTAATTTCCTTCTCATGGAAAATCAAGTTAGAATCACTAGCTATTTTATCTTTCGTTTTAATCATAATTACACTTAATTCAGATTTACACTAGATGAATCTTATGCAGACGGACCAAATATATTTATTGTATACAGTCTGTCTAAATAATAATTCATACAAAAATAAAATTTTATAAGGCTTTTAATATTTTTAATGATTAAATTATGCAAAAATGCAGAACTGAAATAGGCTTAGTGATTAAATTATGCAAAAACACATCTTACTTTAGGCGTTTAATGCTATCTACAGCTAACCCATTCCATGTTTCCAAGAAAGTTATTCCGTACAATAGCTAGACATCAGCAATCAATATGAAAATTTAGACACATATTTAGTTTTGCCAGCATATTCAGACACATATCCAGTTTTACTGTCATTATATGACTAAAGAGTATAAAGTGTGAACTTCTGTTCAGATAACAATTTTGAAGTTTTTGTCTAACCACTTTCAAATCAGCTTTTGCAAGAGTAACGTACTTAAACTATGTAGGTATTCAAAATAATAAATTACAAAAACCAAAACGTTTATCTACCTGCAAAAACTTTAATTTCGATTATAAAATTACATAAAAGCATATTCTGCTTCACGAAATATATTTTTTTACATATAAAGGTTTAGGATTTTTAAAGCACCGAAGAACATTATTATATAAAATAGTAAGGTATAAGATGGCGATATAAAATCTTAAAGAATGAATTTTCAATTGAGTGTTCTGCAAAGAACCGCTTACATGTTTTTACTCCAGAAACATTCAAAAAGAATGAAATACATAAGCTATGCATTCAGGCTAAGTAATATTTCATATAAAAATAATAGCTTATCTATATTTTAAAAATCTTAATCTGATTTCCCTTTTTCTGGTTAAATCATATTTATTTACGCGTTTATTACAATTGACGATGCAATATTTCACAAAGCCTATGAAAGATATTGCATAAAGGCTTTCAGTGGAGCGATTACAAAGTATAAGGAGAGATAGAGTACATCTAGACAATGGTAAATTACAAAGCAGTGCATGATCCGTAATACCTTCCAGGCAAAGTAATAACGAAACAAAATATAAAATAGGGAGGACAAGAATGGGATGAGACATCATGTTTATTATTCTTAGTATAACAAAAAACTTAGAAATAAAAACAAATAGAAAAACAACTATCTTCATCAAAGCAGGTGTCCTATATTATAGTGCAACACAAAAGTTTATGGACAAGCTAAAAGTTTCTTTAAAATGAAAAATATACACCGGGCTGCTTTAAAATTTTTGCATTATCTAAACAATTAGCTTAAAAAATCATATTTCGAAATCGGAAACGATTGTAAGAGAAAAGATAAATTACAAAAAAATCAAAATTTTGATGTCGAAAAAGATATTGCACAAAAGCGAAATATTTCTATTTTACGAAGCACTAAAGGCCTTTAATAGTCTATGGTGATTAGATTGCACTCAGATTAGATGAAATCAAATACGCGATTTTCCGTTCATAACAGAAAGTATTGAAGGTTCGCTTGTTTGAGCTTTTGCAATGAGTAATACTGCTTCCCATTCTTATAGATGTCATAGAGCTTTCCCCAGATGTTCTCTGTAGAGTTAAGATCTGGACTAAGTGCTGACAAATTTATCACACCGATATTCTGAGATCTAAGCCACACTTTTATGCAACGTGAAAAGGGTGTCAGTGCGTTGTGTTCATGAAAAGTCCAGTCCTGACCATCTAGGAGTTCACAAAACAGTCACAAATGCTTACACAGATTACCTGTTACATTTCTGAATTTTGTCTGTCATTTAGAAAGCAAAAAGACGTTTGTTTATTGTAGCTGAAAGTTCTCCATTCCATGAGCCAACCACCACGCTGTTGCCTACTGATTATATTCTTCGAATACTTATTCAAGCCACACCAATAGCACGAGAAATCATCTGGATCATTCAAATTATATTTGTTTTCATCAGATAAAATAACACTAATTCATTCGTCACGGTGAATTGCTGTTTGGCCCACTGAAATCTTACTAGTTTGAAAAAAGTCTACAAGCTAATTTTTTAATAATCCTGATTCGGTTATTCATCCCCATATGGTATCATGTTATATTTTTTATCCATTTTTTAAATCTGATTAAGAGACAAATTGCAACGTAAATTGGAATTTATAGCCAATCCTTTAATTCTTCTATCCTAATGAACTTTGCTCTCACTAGACCTTACTGTGCAATACGCATTTTTGAATTGTTTTCCACGTTGCAAAACTCTATAAATACTACGTTTTGACCAATTTGAAGTAAGCTAAATTTGCGAAACGGATTTACGATCAGCATTCAGCTTGCAAATTTCTACAATTTCATCGAGCGAAAACTGCAGAGATTGTGACATTTTGATATAATTCGTGTAGCGATCGCTACACTTTATATCTGAGAAAAAAGTTTTGCAGTTCCTCCATCTCTCATATTTACCCCTTCGGAAGGGAGCTTTTTATGAAATTTTTAATGTTTTGTCACCGGTTTATAAAAACAGAAATTGTGCCCTTTTAAATTGAAAATATGCTCCGATTAAATAAAGCTAATTTTACAGTAATTTTTTACTCTTAGGGATAAGCAAGGATTCCCAAGCCTTTTTGAGGCACATATACGCGTCCCTCGTTTCCAGGAGATTAAGAAGATACATGCAAAAAAAAACGCATTTGTACATAAACTTTGCGATTTCACAAAAAATATTTTTCGTAATTTCTGATTTTTGTATTGATATTTTTTTTCAAAATTGCGGTATATATTAATCATCATAACTTTCACATACAGTGGATACTTGAAAGCCGTCCGTTGTAAAAATTGTTTTAGCAAAATGTTAGCATTGTGCTTGAACGAACTGCGCTGCACGAGCCAGCACTGTGATGCAAATAACAAATTTCAGACGCATTGAAGATGTAACCTTCTTGAAAACACCGAGGCTTCTCCAGTATCTGCCACGATGCATGCAACAAGTTCTGGAGGTCTGTCCACCATTGTCAATGTATATTTGGATTCTAAAAATATTAAACATGTATTTTGACAATGTTCGTATCTTTTCTTTCTTGTATTTTGTGTAATCATTACCACGCTAGGTTACCGTTTACGACTATGGATTGCAATATGATTTCCCATTTGTTAGGTTTTCTGTCTCTGCTGAAACACTCTATATAATAGCTGGGCATCAGCTTCTAAAGCTTAGACACATATTCAGTTGCGTCTATTATGTAGATTTCTATCTAAGGCATACAGAGTGTCTTTTTTTGTTCAGATAATTATTTTGATTTTTCAAAATAGACCAGATACGGTATTACTGCAATCACTTTCCCAAGCGTTTTTGTAAGAATAACATATTAATTCCGTATAGTCATAATAAATAATGAGTTCTACAAAACTTTGGATGTATACAAGAATTTTAAATGTCTTCAGAAATTACATAAAAGAACTTCTTGCTTCATACACTATATGGACATTTTAATTACCAAGCACTTACAATTTTAAACATCTTGTCAAATAGCTAAAAATATACTTGTATGATTCTTCTGTATTTTCAGGATTACAAAGAACACGTTCGACTTCATATTTATTAACGTCGATTTGATAAGGAAGACAATTAGTAAGGGCAACAAGAAATCAAATTATAAAAATAAAATTAGGTATCATCCTGTATATTAAAATGCACGAAATAATATATCACTGTAAAATACAAATTTGTGTTTGTATTCGATAATTCGTGTCAAAACAGCTCGTTTATTAATAGAAAGACAGGGATTTTTTACAAAAATTTGAAAAAAATCCTTTTTAGCTTTTTTTTTTCTTTGGCATATGCGCAGACAAAAATTAATTTATAAAAATGCTCATATTTCATAAAATATTAGTTTTTTTTTTATATTCCAATTGCCTTTTTTGCTTCAAATACACTTTTCGAATACTTCTGAAACAGGTTTTGAATTTTCTTGGAAACCAAAACAATATAAACAAAAACACGCCAGATTTTTTAAAACTTTTTTAACAAATCGCTATATTTTCATGAATGTACGTGCTATTACTACAAAAATCGGTATATATGCTGTACGGTATCCATAACTTTGTACACAATGTTGCAAGTGGCTGGCCCAAGGTAACCGTCCACTTGCGATCTAAGACGTTTTGTTAACCCTTTCCGGCACACAGTGCCCGGTTTGGGATACTTAATTTTAATGTTAAACTTGCAAACGCCACCAATAATATTTTAGTAAAATTTTGCTTTTACAATAAAAGCTTAAATTAGGGATTCAAAATACTTAAAAAATCCATTTATCAATTCCGGTGTCAGTTGATAATTTCTCATTTTAGTACAGATTTTGCCCTGTGCCGGAAAGGGTTAAATATCTGGAAAATACTTGACGAATTATCCTGAAACTTCAGGTGTGTAAACAGATTGATAAACATCATATATTTCTGCGAAGATATTCTCCAGAAACCTCATAGAAGACCACCAATAAGTTGAAAAATGACGAATATATTTTGGATAACTCTGTCAAAAATATGGCAAAAATGTTGAAATTACACATCATGATTAAGTGGCTTATTGTAATAGGCTGTGTTTATTTTTAAGCAGATAGCATGTATACTCGTAGAAAAATTAAGGTTTTTATAAAAACAGTCCCAAATTCTTCTAAGTTCTTTGTTAATGATTTTCAGAGTTCTGAATACAAATATATATATATCTATAGAAAATATGACAAACTACATTGTGCATAATACCATGTAATCAGAATTAAAAAAATAATAAAAATTCTATGAAAAATGAGTAGATTTACTAAATAATGTTTCACGGCGTATGCAAGAGCGCAACCAAACTATGATTTCCATAATGTGTTAGCTAAATTTATAGAGTAACTTTTGTTAATGTCTCAAAAACGTAGCTTAAAAAATGCTGAAATTTATCGTCCACAGAATAAGCTCGAAATCCGTTATTACCAAAATGAAGCAAAAATATGATAAACTATATCCACATATCAATTAATTAGTGCCAATATAACACACACAATGTTACACAAACTGTTATATTTAGATACTCCCTCATCATTTTGCTTAATTTTGAGAATAAAGCATTTTGATCTTATTCATTCCACGATAATATTCAGGATTTTTAAGCTATGTTTTTGAGCCTTTCATAAAAGTTGTTCTATACAGTTAGAAAATATACATTATACAATATGTATTTTGATTCCGCTCACTTATGCGCAGTGAAATATTATTTAGTAAACCTGCTCAATTTCCCAGCAATTTTTTTTAAATTTTTATTTATTTATTATTATTTTTTTCAATACAAGATTTTATGTACAACTTTGTTTGCCATATTTTCTGAAAAGAAGACTTTTTTATATTAAGATCTCTGCAAATTATAAGAAAAAAAATCTCGGAAAAATTGAAGATAATTTTAATAAAAACCTTAATTTTTCTACAAGTATTTATGCTATCCTCATAAAAAAGTATGCGGTTTATTACAATTAGCCACTTATTCATAAGCTGAAGTTTGACCTCTGCTACTACATTTGTTTTGACAGAGGTATCCTAAATGTATCCTTTTTTTCTTTCAATTTCTTGACGGTCCTCTATAGGATTTGTGGAAAAACACTTCTCGGTAATATATGATAATTACTATTCTATTTACACACCTGTTGTTTCAAAATAATTCTTCGTCTATTCTTCTAGATATTTAACAAAACGCCTAAAATCGCAATTGGACGGTCACATTTGGCGATATAGTGTATTCTGTAGCTATAGATAATTCTGTGAGTTGTAAATTATAGGGCGATCAAAATATATTCTTCGCATTATAATTGTCCTTAATATCAAATCATAAATATGAAGTCAAATCTTTTCTTCTTATTCCTGAAAGTCCAGAAGAATCTGACAAGAAAGTATTAGATATTTGACAAAATGTCTAAAATTGAACGTGTCTATTCATGCATGTTTTTACTCTAACGGTTCAGGCTTCTAGATAAAATATTGCATGAGTAATTTAGAAAATTTAAAAACTGTTTACTTAGTTTAAATAATTTATTTTTCTTTAATATTTTCCATGAATGTAATATAATCAGAAAAATATTTCATTGTTTTCACAAAACAATAAAGTAAAAGAAAACATTCGGACAATTGAATAGAAAACTTTCTCTGATTTTTATTTGGAAAATAAAAGCATGACTCTGTTTTTTCTACATTCTTTAAAAGGTTTCTTTTATCTAATATTAAACCACATGTGCACCCAAAAAGTCCTTTTAGAAAAATGAAATAAAGTATATCTGCTTGTTTAAACTTATATTTTGTCCTCAGCCTAAGTTTATAACGATAATAAAGTACATCCAATCAAGTCAAGGTGCCGAGTGTCTAATTATCGGTTAGGTTGGTTGGTTGGTCGTATTGGGTTTTATGGCGCAAGGGCCCTTTTGGAATATGCTGCGCCAATATCAGTTAGGCTAACAGCTATCTAAAATTTGGACGAGACAGGCACCAAGTAAGATAATGACACTAGTCAATCTATTAAGTCAAAAAATGTAAAACTAGAATTGCTTACACGAATTTAAAATGTCTGGTTGATTTAATGAAAAACATCCTTTTTGCAGGCATAAGTTAAAAAAAAGTATTTTGTTTGTTTGTTCGACATAACAGATAACTGAAAGCAGGTGTTTGATTCTGAATTGTACAGATCGCAAAAGAGCCTCGCGGACTTAATATAATAAATATATAATCAATATATATATAATATATATCAAAACATATAATATCAAAATATATAATATAAATTGCATATCAAAAATACCTCACAGAATTACAATGACTGAAGTTATTTAAATAAAATATAAATATAGGTAAAAGCACTTTTGTAGAGATATAATTGCGCCTTGATTAGGAATAATATTTATATCATTTTGAATGCAGGCATTTAAATGAAGAAAAATAAATTTAGAAGTGGCATTATTATTTAGCAGAAAAACGGTCTTATAAATAATCGTTATGCTATTATGTTGATCATTAATAGCTAGTGACATTTACTTAACCTTAATTAAGATATACTAAGCTGAAAAAGTTCTATATTTTACGAAACATTCATATTTAATCATTGTAAAAACTTATGCGAATTTATTCCGAAATAAAACTAATGTACTATTCAAAAGAAAAAGGGTTCACGTATGCTTGGATTATGAATAATTTATTCCCCCACTTTAGCTTATTCATTCTTAGTTGAAGTAAACAAATCTATCTTTTTAAAATTCTAAATCATTTCTTTTAAAAAATACTCAAGAATTTCAATTTATTTTCAGATATCGCTTTTTCAACTGTTTTTGAAAATACTGAGAGCGCTCAATTTTTGACTTCATCTCTAAAAGGAAAAATAAAGAATTAAAGAACTTTTTTGTGCACAAGGAAATTTATTTTTGCCTGTGTAGTTTTTGGAAATGTTTGTTGTTTGAATGTCATATAATGATAACTAAAGAGTGTTTATGAAAGCATTTTGAAGAAAGCTCTGTAACTCCCTATCGTGTATAATAGCGTCCAACCTGTTTTTTATCAAAGAAAATAAGCTAAGTAGAAAAAAAATAATTAAATTAAATGTATTTCTTCAATCTATAGTGCAATCGCGGGAAAAAATAAACTAAATCCTCAACAAATTATCGAAGAAGGAAAGTTTTTTGTTCCGAAAAATTGAAATGAATTTCTATCTTTAAATAATGTGTGTAAAAATTGTTTAGGGAGCAATCAACATTTTAAAAGACACCCAAAATTCATTTTTTTAATGGCAGTACAGAATTTTAACACTATATTTTCAATGATTGATTCTCTGTATGCATGAATCCGAAATTTCAAATCATTTAAATGGAAAATTTTGTAATTGCACACATTCAAAATTTAGTGCATCTAATGTTAAATTACATTTTCGTATTTTTATTACTATCTCCTGAAATGATACTCGTAAGGCGCTATTTTTTATACATCAATATTACTAAAGTGCCTAAACATAAGTATGTTTAATTTGAAATTTTTATAATTTTATGATATGAATTATAAATTATTATATTAATATTCGAAAAAATTATGAATTGCAACCTACAATTTTTAGATTTAGATTTATTAAGTCCTGCTTTATCGAAATACAAAATTTCGAAGGTTGTTTTCTAATTTTGCTGAAAAAGGGCAAAATAATAGTTTAAGAATTCGCTCTGTGAAAAAAAAAAAAAAAATTAAAATTAAAAATGTACGTCAAAAATTGTTGGCAGCAATGTTTCCAGCAGTTTTTGTTGTAGTAATCACAGTGAAATTAAACATTTTTTGCTGTAAAATTTACGATGTTTTATTCAGTGCATTTACGACAGATGTGATTAGGTACTTTGATAATTATTATGCTGTCCTATTATGCGCCTAATAGCCTTGATGAAGAATGGGGCTCTCTTGATCAACAATCATGTACCGAATTTCAATGAGGATACAACTCCTAAAATACGCTCGTTTTTTATATTTTGTGAAAATTTGTTTTCAGGTTATTTGAAAGGCGTATATTTAGGGTATGCTGGCAGAAATGGGAACTGCTATAACAAAAAAAATCTGGGGTTATTTTTAATAAGTAGATGACATCTTAATCGATTCTCCCCCTCAGCATGTTCGCTGATTTTTGTAAGAATAGCACATATATTCATAGAAGTATAGTGATTTTTTGAAAATTTAAAACAATATCAGGCATGTTAGCTCATACCATGCAAGGGTTAAAAAAATTAGCGCCAGTTTCAGAAAATTAAGCAAATCAATAAAAAAAAATAATTCAATCCGATTGGAATTTTAATATAGTAAATATATTAGAAAATATGGACAGTTGCATGAAATAAATTTTATCTGTCCCCTTTTATTTCTTTTTTTACATAATTTAATAAGTATTTCTATAGCGTAACTTATTAGAAAGATCCAGTCAAGTATCGTAAAATTTCAGAAAGATATAGGTAATAGAGTGTGCTGAATATAGAATTGATTTAATTGCTCACTAAAAGCAGCTGATTGATAAGGGATTTTCCACAAATAGTTATTTTTTTATTAATTAACTTTTTGGAAGAAGTTAGTGTCTAAAAAATATGAATAAGTAGATTTGAAAGAAATGCTTCGATCTTAATACTTTTTAATTATGGAATATATTTGAACCGGTAGTTAGAAATAAATAAAGCACCGATCATAAAAATGTGACATCTGGAATATCCTTTATTATTCAGCTGCTTTTTAAGAGAACTAAAAATCAGCCCACTTCAAAGGCAGATATCTTTCTTAATATTCACGATATTTAAGTAGACATATTTTAAAAGTTGCTTCCTAGAGTTGACTATTAAATTATGTAAAATAAATCTTTGTTGTAGCTCGCACATCAGCAGATAACTATTATTTCGTACAACTACTCACATTTCATGCAATATTTAATTTATTAAAATTCCAATTGCACTTTATTATTTCTACTACATTTTGCTAATTTTTCTGAAAATGGCATTCAATGTGGTTTGAAAACCCTGCATGATATGAGCTAAAAACATGCAAGATTTTTTTTTATATTTAAACGAAAATCTCCATTAACATATACGAATTGTTCTAACACAAATCAGCAAACATGTACTTTATCGCAAATACGCATTCTGCACCAATAAATTATTTCGTACAGTTTGATTTACAGTAAGTTCCCAAATATTGTTATTTTTTCATTTGCCCTTCAATTGTTCTCCTTATGAAGTCGATGTTGATAAATATGAGGTCAAACTTGTTCCTTTTATTCTGAAATTCCAGAAGATTCTGACAGATATATTTTTAAAAATTACACAAATTGTTTAAAATTGAAAATGTACAGTCATTAATGGCTAATATTATTATTATTACTGCTATTATTATTTAAATTGTACTTTAAGATATATACAAAAAAGCACTTAAGCTATCAACAAATGGTACTTTCAACCTATAAAAAAATTTAATTAATTAAACATTTTAGATTTACGTTAATATTAAAAAGGCCTTTTTTGTTCAAAAAAATATTAATTTATGTTCAGATAAATCTCGCGTTTTCAAATATTAAAAAATCTTCCTTAATCCAACAGAATTTGATGCAATTGAAGTCCACACAAACATCTATAAAAAAAACTTATATGGATTATTTGAATCCTTATAAACTGTATTTTATGATGAATTAGGAACAAATGAAAAATTATTTTTAAACATTCTAAGAAACAATTAATGAAATTTAAAATTTTAGTACCGAATTCTAATAAGATAAATAATTAAATTCCACACAAAATGTACAAATGTAATAGAACAACTTCCATGTGCACACAAACAGGGTGTCGTGTCCATTCTCAATGGCTAATTTCTAAACCGTTAGTCATAGACATATAGTTCCAATTGCAAAAATGCTTTTAAGAAGGTAACGAATTGTTTTTCAAATTATTTAGGTCAAACAAAATTTCTTAAAAAAATTACGATAATTAATTTTTATACGGTTTCCTGGTCCTATAAGTGATATTTAGTAATTTTTTACCATTACTCTAACAAGTAATACGAAAAAGTCTCATTCCTCTGCGATTAAAACTAATCGAATAATAGATTTTTAAAGTTGAAGCATCTTTTTTTGCTGCAAATTAGAAGTCAGTCAGAAATTTACTGAAAATAAAAATAAACGCAAGATATAAAATTTAACATTAAACATTGAGAGTAAAAAAATTTTTCACAATATTATTTTTAAATTCATGTTGACTATTAATATTAAAGCAAAATTTGTACTAAAAATATAAGTAAAAAATAATAGAAAGTTTGTTAATTTAAATTATGAAAAGCAACAGTCACAATTCGTTACAAAATGACATACATTTAAAATTCTATTAGTTTACTTAACCTAACAGAATTTGGTGTATTCCTATAAAATAAACAAATGGTACGTATCTAAAATTGTATTAATATTACATTGTCATTGGATATAAATAACTGTGCAAATTAAACCTCGATCAGATATTTGAAAGTGGGTTAAAATTTGAATAGAAATTTTGAATTAAGGAAACATACGTAGGAACTTTTTAGGTAAAATAAAAGCTTATCAAATAACGCACATTTTAAAAATAAAATTGCGATTTCCCAAAATTTGATTTTCTCGATAATGAGAATTTTAAAACTCACATTTTCAACTATTTTAAACAATCGAGAAGTTAATTAATAAAAATTAAAACTACCGTAAAACTTATGCGTGCTAGCACCTTCAGTTAAGTTGCTTTAAAAATATTTCTTTATCTCATTTAAAACAATTTTGTAATTGGAACTATATGTCTGTCGCAAATGGTTTAGGAATTAGCTATTGGAAAGCGTTGAAAATGAACACCCTTTATAATAATTTAAGTACTTGGTATACGTTCCCTGAAAATTTCGTCCAACGCATTCGTTTTCGGCTACAGAAAAGTGGTTTAAGTCATGAAATTTAAAATTTTATAACTCAGTCAATTTTAATGTTAGATGAATGAGACCTTTTTTGTATTGCCTTGATAGGGTGATGGAAAATTCTTACAAAATATCACTAATAGGCTCCGGGGACCGTATAAAAAGTTAATTTTCGTAATTTTTTAATAAAACTTTTTTTGACCTAAATCGCTTCAAAATCAATTCTTTACCTTTTTAAAGCATTTTTGCAATTGGAACTATATGTCTATGACTAACGGTTTAAAAATTAGCCATTGGCCACCGTTGAGAGTGGACAACCTGTATAGTAAATATTTTGTAAAATACATTAAAAACCATTAAACTCAAAATGTTACAAAATATAGTTTAAACTATAATTATTGAACATCATGTTCATTTTGATTACAAAATAAAATATGAGATATTAAAATGCTAATATTTAATTTACTTAAAAGGTGCTAAAATAGACATAATGAAGTCTTGAAAACATAATTTTGAGGCATGTTTAATACAGATTTTTATGTTTTAAAGATCATATTATGTATATTTTAGCACATTTTAAATAAATTAAATACCAGAATTTTAATATCTCTCACTCAGTATTTTCAACCATTTCACGGCCATCATCAGTGAGGATCTAAATGTTATTATTTGTTTCTATATCACTTATTCGAGATATTATTTACATTATTAAATTATTAGAATTTTTGTAATTATTCTAAAAGAACAATTATGAAATTCTTTTTAGAAACTAAAGATTTCTCTTCTTTTTCAATTCCTATGTTACATGAGTGCTTAAAAAATTTTTAGTCTTAACTATTCTAGAATTTATTTTATTTCAATAGTACTCCTAAAAATTTTCTTCCTATTAAAGAAAATATATTTTGAATTTGCTTGAAACTTTTATGGTGAAGGAAAATATTCGGATAACGAAATAGAAAGCCTTCTCTAAATTGTGCAAGAAATAAAAATCTGTAGTTTTCTTTTCACTTTAAATTTTTTATTTTACGTAAAAGAAAAAAAATCTACATATTTAAATTTTGTTTTCAAAATCGTATGTATTTTTTTATGTACCAAATTGTTTATGCTATTTTGTTTTCTTGAATATAAATTGTTTATAATAGCTTGAAATACAGTTTAAAGTCTTCAAAAAATTCTCAGATTATTTTTCTTAAAATTTGTTATATTTTCACTGCTGACAAGAAAAATATTTTTTTTATCTTTTGCTGCACAACTTTTTTTTATAAAGAAATTACTTGAAATCCATATATTTGTTTAATAAAGAGGAATATATTGCGATTTTTAGCTAATTTTCATGTTTTGTGTCCGTGTTCACAATTGGAATTTAAAAATATATCACAATATATCTTGTAACGAAATGAGTTTAAATCAATGAATTATATCTGTTTTAGACTTTGCAATTTTTTCTATATTAATATTTTTGTATATTCAGAAAAATGATTAAAAAAAAAACTTACTTTAATAGCTTGGTCGAAATTTTTTTCCGAAGGACAAATGCTAATTTTTTGCCAAATGCAAGCATTTGACATGGCAAAATAAGTGTTATTGCATTATTTGGCCTTTTCTTGATCAGGGAGAAAGATCATTTGTGTAAATCCCTGGCACATAATCAGAAGTACAATGTTTTTAAGGTATATGCCAGATGTAGCACAAGGTGCGGTAAAAGTTTAAATCGCTGATTTCACAGCAAACTACTTAAAGAATTTAAATTGATGTAATTTTTGTTTTACGAAATATCCTCCTCTTTCGCGAATGAAAGATTTATTTTTTAAATGAACAATCAATACAATCACTTCGATTGAACTAAACTTCCCAACAATATTAGCAATATTCCAAACAGTCGGTAGATTCTACAGGTGATAGGTTTTTTATATCCAATTCTAATACTGTTGATTTTTTCTTCTTTTTGTCTGATAGCTGTGTCTGACTATACTGCTTCCCACACAAAATGCTACACCCTGTAGGAAAGCAAGCAAATCATGTGAAATTTACATCATGCATTTGTGGCGACGAATTATGCAAACCATTAGCATAGCAGCGGGGACGAACATCATGGGTGACCGTAGAGCTACCCGCAAGCTCTATAAAAGATAAAAAGATATTGGCGATTATAAGTATAGCAATTATTTTTTTTGTGTTTTTTTGAGTAAGCTGTTTATTTATGCCTCGTGGAAGACATGGAGTGATCAAATTTTGACCAAGTTTCTGAATTCAACAGAAGAAGAATAGTAACTTATAGGGTTTGCGGATTATCTTTCAGAGAAATAAACGAACATGGTTGACGAAACGAAGGACAGATCAGTGATACGGATCTGTAATAGCCGGATGCAGGAGCAAATGACAGACCGATGGGCTGATCGCACCCACCTGATGGCACCACTGCTCATGATGAGAGTCAGAATATCATGGCAGTGATGGATCGCGCAGCCACATCTCGAACCGTAGCATAACAGATCCAGTCTGCTACCCATCATTCGGCATCCACTCGTACTATTCAACGTCATTTACAGCAGAGTGCAATGTCTGCAAAGATTTCGATTGCTTTGTTTATCCTTGGTCGAAAATTAAGGCGTTTGCACCTCCAATGATGCGGGGAACTGCGGACATGGAAAGCGGAATGGAACGACATTCTGTTTACGGACGAATACCGTTTCCGCCTGCAACATCACGATGGTCTGATTCGAGAATGAGACACCGTAGTGAGAATCTGTTGAACTGTTGTGTTAAGCAATGCCCCACTGGTCCTGCACCCGGTATCAGAGTTTAGGGTGGTGTTGGATTTTACTACCGCACCCATCTTGTAGGCATTGCCAATACACTGAACAGCCAACGATTCATATCTGAGATGTTGGAGCTCGTGGTCCTCCCGTACATTCGGCGCTTGCCAACAGCCATATTTCAACATGGTAATGCGGGACCACACATAGCACGCAATGTTCAAGTGTTCTTTTTTACCCAGCAGATTGAAATTCTCAAATCATTGCTACAATCATGATTTTTTATTCTCACCAGTAAATTTTTATTATAATTTTTTATTATTTAATCCGAGCATTTTTTTGATTAAGTTAGACGAAAATTTCTATTTTGAAAAATCGGAATTAAAAGATTAAAAATTCTGTGAAAGATATGAAAAAAAAAATATGCATTATTTGAGAGATTTTTTCAAAAATATTCATGATTTAAATGATTAAATTCGCTAATTTTAAATTGTTACAAAATGGATTATAAGTTAAGTTAAACGCTGAAAATTTCGTTTTTCTTTTAAAAATGTAACCTGAGTATTTTAGAAAATTTAAGTTTGCTCATTTCGGTCAAAGAATTTATTTTGCTTCGTATTTTTTACAAATGTCCTATTATAAGAAAAGTTATTTTGTGCTTCTCCAAAACAATGAGGCAGAAGAATACATTCAGAAAACGAAACAAGAAAGTTTCTATGATTTTTCTTTTGAAATAAAAACTTCCCCGCTGCTTTTTTCATTCCTTTAAAAGACATCTTTTATCTTGTACGAAATCAAATGTACACCATAACAGTCTTTTCATAAAATAAGATATATATATGTTTTAGTTTAAATTTATATTTGGTATTAATGCATTTCACTAAATATAATTTTTAAGAAGTTTTTTTTAATAGCATAGGCAATTTTACGGTTTTTATGAAATAGAATAAACAGTATTTGAAAAAAATATTATTGAATAAATGAAATGAAATATGTACTATATTGAAACAAAACACATTTTATTTAGTAAAATCTGTGTTTCAAAATGGATATCTTATATATATATATATATATATATATATATATATATATATAATATATATATATAAGAGAAAGGTTAGTCGATGCGAAATACACATGAAAGAATTCAAAAAACTTTCTATTCAAAATACTTTCATAGATATTCTTTTTATTAACCATTATATATGGTTAATTCAATTTTTTATGACAAACTGACGTAATAAAGTAATCATTTTTAGAAAACTACGGAAAACAAAATAAAACGTGTTGAAAATCAGATCTTTTATTTATGTATTTATGTATTTTTGTAGAAAAATAAAATAAAAATTGAATATTTTTGTTTTTAATGTTTTTAAAATTTTGTCTTAAAAAAGGGAGATCTGACAATAAATTGAAATTCTTTTATATTTTAAAAGAAACAAATGAGAATTTTATAAAATCTAGATTTATTTATTGTACTTGAGATTCAATAAGCTAAAACAAGGGAATAAATTATTCATAATTCAAACATACCATTTTTCTTTTAAATAGTTTATCCGCTTTAGCATATATTTGCATAATTTTTTTTACAAAGATTAAATATGAATGTTTTAGAAAATTCAGAATTTCCTATCTCTTAATTAAAGGTTTGAGAAATGCCACTAGCCATTAATACTAGGCTTACAATTATCACCCACTAAGAACAATATTTTTTTATATGTAACCTTACATCAATACCACTGGTCTAAAAATATAAAATAAATAAATATACATTAGAAATAAAAGAGAAAAGGCTTTCATTGTTTCATTTTTATATTTATCATGTCTAGCCAATAATTACTTTCAAGTATATAGTAAAATTTATCAGAATCAACAGTGGTAGTTTCTGTGGCTTTGGAAATTTTAAAGAAGAGTAAAAGAAAATTATCAAAACAGACTTAGATACTTTAAGCAAGAAATTATGTACATGGAGTGTTTAAACAGTTTTAATGATTTTAATTCTCTATACAATTTAAATTTAAAAGAAAACAATTATATGGCAACAATTCGTAATCGAGTTTGTGTGTCACCAAAATAATTAAAATATTAATTGTTTTAAAATCTTGCTATACAAAAAAAAATATATGGAAGGCTCGTATTTGTACTTTTATGACACGAAATAAGGTTTCCTAGGGTAATAACGTCACGTTAAGGTTCGACCAATCTTCATGTCTTTCAAGTATA
This sequence comes from Maratus speculifer, assembly GCA_964019185.1. NCBI lineage: Eukaryota > Metazoa > Arthropoda > Arachnida > Araneae > Salticidae > Maratus > Maratus speculifer. The sequence continues at coordinate 165,899,314 of OZ025290.1, forward strand.
ATCTCTATCCTAAGCATACTCGGAATATTTTGAAAAAATACTAATTAAACTACTTATATGTGTAATAAAAGATTAGTGAAATTTAGCTGCGTAATTACAGTAGAAAGTCTGTAAAAAATGTAAAATACCCTCGAACATTTGGCGTAAAAAGACCAATGCGTGACGCAATTTGGCGAGCAGTACTTTTCCTTACCAATAGCAAACGATTTTAATGTAACTAGAAATTGTTTGTTAATGGATTTTTAGAATGCGTGTAAATGTTTTTTAATAAATTTAAATTTAAAATGGCAGAGTTTAATACATGTATATATTGTTTGTATTGTATATAGCGTTTTCAAAAATAAAAGCCAGATGAAGAATACTACTGTTTATACACTTTAATATCTAAGAATTTGTTTTCATAGCAAGAAAATTAAATTGATAATCCTTAATTGACCTTAATTTTGAACTTGAACCAATTTTAGTTAATGCAAATTTTTAATTTTGCTTTAAATTGTAATTTATGTTAGTTGAATTTCAATATGCATATAATAAGTTGAAATTCAATACATATAAATATTGATATGACAAAACTATAGTTAACTGAATCTAAAACTGAGAAAACTAAAGTTATTTAAATTATTTTTTTTTAAATAACATCAACACGAAACTTTTTTTTCTCAATGTCTATTTGACATAAAAAAAAATATATTCCTTGAAATTATATTCCATCGCCAACCGATACAAAATTGCCAAATAAGGAAATTTCCCTTTTTTTTATAGATGCTCTACCGAGAATCTTTTATAGAGGTATATATCTTTATAAAAAGAACCTTCTTTATTTTTTTCAATGTTCGAAATATGCCCGTATATAGACATTCTTTGTTAGTTATATACGCATTTTTTTTCAAACAAAAATTGGATTTAATACAGACACTTATTGTCTATGTATACAAGAAAGAATAGCTTAACAAATATGTATTCATAAAAAATAGTAGTATGATTTATTAATCAATGCTGTTTGACTTTATTACCCACCTATGTGGGTAATGCAAAGAAAATTATGAAACAAGATGGATTATTGGCATGTAAATTGTCTAATTCTAAAGATAGAAATTTTAAAGCACTGGGAGTTTACAAATTGCTTTTACTTGATATTAACCCTTTAAGCGTCCTGCAAAATATTCCATTCGATTTTAGCAATTCATAAAATAGTATCTATAAAACGTATTGGTATGAAATTTTTATTTGACAAATTTACATATTTATTTATCTTATTCACTTCAAAAAATAATTTTAGTATTGATTTTTTGTTAAACAAGCCATTGTTTCTAAAAGTTACGTGACGGAAAAAACGGTTTGGCCGCTTAAAGGGTTAATTGCTATATTAGGATGTAGTATTAATCATTTACCATTTTATTCTGCTGACACGAAGAAATCGGCAGCATTTAGGGCATACAAATTTCTCTATATATTTTTTAGTTGTCAATAATGAATATAATGGTGTCTTGTGCATAAAATAAAACAGTTGATCTTATCACCCTGTTACACATTTTGCTCAGTATATTTAGAATTAAAAGCTATCTGTCTAACCATCCGAATTCTTCCACAACATTTTGAAAGTACGTGAAATACACTACTTTTAAGCAATGAACAAAATATTAACTGATACAGTCGAACCTCGTTAACATGAACTTCAAGGGGAATCAAAATTTTGTTCATGTTAACAGTAATTCATGTTATCAGTATCAAATTTTTATATTCATGTTTTTTATATCATCTGTGGAAACAATTCATGTTAAAAGTAATTCACGTTAAGCGTGTTCATGTTAACGAGGTTTGTCTGTATATATATAGTCTTTAGATCACGGAACAACCTAGGAAATCGGCCGTTAGTTTAGATCAGTCGTTGACTCGCACTATTTATTCCATCAATAAGGCCTACAAATGTACCAATTTAAAGTTTAGCGGTTTTTTGTAATTCAGATGACACAGATTCCTTCAGCGCAAAATCCACAATTTCTTAATTTCTTAATAACTACACTTAGTATTAACACTTGGCGTAAATACTCACCCTGGTTTTATTACCCCAGGATACCTTACTTTTATTCGACATTTTAAAAAGTGTGTAATTGTCCATAAGATAGCTCTAATTTAAAAAAAGTAGAGCCCTTTAATGTAATTCAGCGATGAACATTTTATTTCAGTTATTGAGTTGCATAAATGTAGCAGTGTAACACTATTTTCAAAATGCAGAACTGGAAAGTTTATGTATTTTGTTACTTTATAAGGTATTCTGTACTCGTTTAACCTCCTCCTCAATTTACAGATAATTTAGCAACATGTGAATATTTAAATGAAACACAATGTTTTCTGCAGAAAACATTTGTCTTCGGTATGGGATTCAGAAATAAGGTGGTTTGCGGAAACAGGCTCATGTTGACTACACGTGAAAGGTCGATTAAAAAAACTGAAAAAAAATTCCATGTTCACTAAAGAGCTCTTGATTTTCGCCATCAGTTACTGGGACGACCAAAGACCTGATTAAATATTCTTAGTTCATTTTTTATTTACAGTTTATTTATTGCTTATCAGTTTATCGATAGCCAGCATAATCTCAGTAAAGTAAATTTAAGTCAGGGTGAATAAAGCACTACTGAGTGACTTGGCATTGTGGTTAACTCTTCATACCTGAGCATAAAATAACTCAACAAATATATATTTATTGCTTTTGCATAATCGAAATGACACCATAGATGACAAAAAGTGTCATTAGTGCTGTTATTTTACGCTTACAAATAAGGATATAAAAGTACACATCCCCTTACGACATCAGTTTAACTATCAGTAATTAAATTTGCGCAATATGAAAATTAAGGTCTTTAAACAAGTAAATGATCAGCAAATCCTCAAAATTTTTATTGTAAAGCATTAAAGTTAAATAATAATGAATATTTCTTACTTCTTGGTCACAGTGTCTTGAGGGTATTTTTGAAACTCGGATGAAACTAATAATTATTTTATGAGGCAGTATTCATTAGTGCTGACATTTATTGGTTTAGTTTTAAAGCAAAAAACTTTCAGCTGAAACGTAAAAATGCAAAAAATTCGATTAGTTTTGTTTTTACGAGGAAAAGATGAAAGTTACATTTGTGTACCTTAGGTGTGATGAGGTTTAAATTTGAATTTCTTCCAAGACTTATAAAATACAAATACCAGTTTAAAATGTTTTGTTCATGGTACACAAAATTTTCTATCTGATTTCACATTTCTTGTTACGGCATTACAAGTCGCAGACTTCACCGCACAACTTTGATAATAAACATCATATTGCAGATTAATTTTTTTAATGAAAAAAAGTGTTCTAAACTGAAAAGTTTTATTGCATTTGAGTGGTGCTAAACGTTTGTGGACCCCTTACAAAACAATCGGTATTCACATTTTAATTTATCGATCTTTTAGAAAAGGATGTCTAAATTATATTTAATTTAGGTAAATATAGCAAAGTTAAGCAAATTTTATCATGTCTATTATAAAAAACATTTGTATTCTAATAAGAAATTTTATTTGAGTATTATTATTACTATCATTATTATTTTGAAAAGATAATTTTTGTTAAATTTATTTAAATTTTTTACTTTTTATTCATTAGTCTAACACAAAATCTGGTAAAAAAGGGAATAAATACAATAGTAATACAGCTAAAATTTTAAATATATATAGCTAGTATTATTATTATTGAAATAATTAAATTAACTAATTAATTTAATTTCCCAACAATGTCTAGTCACTGAACAAAGTATATTCTTTTTCTTTTTAATTTAAAAATGATGGGAAGCATATATTTAATTGTTTGGTTTAAATTAGTGGATATGAGTTTCTTATTGTGCTTTTATAACTAAAGTACTTATACATATGATAAACGTTCAATATAATTTTTTTTTTTCAGTAAAAAGAAAAAAATATTTTATTATTCCTCCAGAGATTTAAAAATATTTTTATTTAATTGCACTGGCCACCAAGGTACAACCGGTTGTTGCGTCTAATTTTCAAATGAATGAATAAAGAAGTATCAAATTTGGAGGAAATGAGCGCTAAACCATTATTTATTAAATACATTGAAATTTACTTAAGTTAAACGTATAAATGAAATTACAACAAAAAAAGCACTTATGGTGGAAAATTCCATTCTTGAAGAAATCAGCACATCGCTGTATTATGCAGTAAAATATGACAGAAACATTAAAAAAATGGTTCCAACATGGAATATATCCAACCCGGACTTGAATGCATTGGCGGCATTGACTTTCCATGTTCTCAATTAAATTGGCGGACACAAAAATAGGTAGTGTTGACCAGGCATGGAGTAAGCCATGTTCCAGATCATTTAGTAACCTTGGAGGTGGACGCAAAGCCGCAAACAGTCTTCCAAGATAGTCCCAAAGATGTTCTAACGGATTTAAGTCTGAAGAGTGAGCTGGCCATTCCATTCCCTCCAAATCGTGATCCTCAAGATAATCCTGAACAACTATAGCTCGGCATGGTCTCGCATTATCATCCATTACAATAAAACCATTGCCAATATTACCGACATATGGGCACACAATAAGAATCAAGGATCACATCCCGATATCTCGCACCAGTCAGAGTTCCTCCATGGAACACATGCAGGTCAGTGTGACCTTCGAGTGAGATCCCTGTCCAAACTATGATTCCACCGTTTCTGTACCTGTGTGTTTTGGCAGTTTTTGATTGATGGTATCGAGAGCATTGTTCTCTCCAGATCAGAAGACGTCCTAAATTTCTCTCCAGTGTGAATCTGGACTTCTCAGTGAAGAGTATGGAAACGCATTGTTGTCTGGTCCAGGAAGTATGTTCTCTTGCTCAATATAAGCGGGCACATCTCTGTCGTATGTTGAAGGGGACACAAACAACAGGTCGTTTTGCATAGAAACCAGCATTTTGAAAACGTCTTCGCACAGTAGTAGCGGAGATTCTTCTTTATGCTGCAAATTTGTCAGCAGGGACTTGCGGCACAGTAGTTGGTCATCTCCAGTGTGAATCTGGACTTGTCTGTGAAGAGTATGGAAACCCATTGTTGTCTGGTCAAGGAAACGTTCTCTTGCCCAACATAAGCGGGCACTTCTCTGTCGTCTGTTGAAGGGGACAAAAACAATTGGTCGCCTTGCATAGAGATCTGCATTGTGAAGACGTGTTCGCACCATAATAGCGGAGATTCTTCTCCCTGTTGCTGCAAATTTGTCTGCAGTGAGTTTAAGCACAGTAGTTGGTCTTCTCCTTAGGGCCTAAAAAGCTAGAAACCGGTCTTCTGTAGGTGCTGTAACGCGTGGGCGACATGGAACATGTCTTCTGGAAACAGAATCTCTGGTATCCCTAAGTCGTTGGACTACACTGCCAGACACACTGAGCCGTCTAGCAGTATCGGCCTTTGACAGTCCCATTCCCATCCATCCTACCGCCCACCACCCTAATGAATTAGTCAAATGATTTCTTCTAGACATTTCTAGACTCAACTGGTTACTGTGAAAAAAACTGACAACAATAATTCAAATGCAACAAAACTTACTTGCAAAATTTCGAAAGCTTCATAATTGCATATTTTTCTCGCATCCACAAATACATATTCTTTTTCTTAAATAAAAGTGAAAGCTATAATTTTTGCGTAAGTTTTTTTTAAGCGTATTATTGTTATTCATATAAACTCTGAAGTTTAATCTGACTGTCATTCTATTTCTAATGAGCTTCGAAAAACATACTGTACTTTAACTTTTAGAGGCCAGTGTATTTTATCATTTGTTTAACAAATTTAATTTGTTTTCTTACATTTCTTCTTTAATGGCATGCATTCCAAACCAAAAGAAGCCTGAAAATAAAATAATATAATTTTTAAACTTTTAGAGAAGAAAAAGAAAACAAATTCTCTATCTGAGAACAAAGTATCGAAATGCCAAAAATGGCGCATTTTATGTTAACAGTTTCTTATGCTAAAGAAAGTGCTCGCTTTCAAGCTGAACTATCGTTGTACTTTTATTATGAGTGATTTCAGATAAATTCTGTTTCATAACATCGTAAGCTATGTCTCATTTTTAGGCCAAATTATTCTATTTTAATTTTTCTTTAAAAAGTGGAATGGACTTAGGGGATAACCTGTCTTTCAGGTAAGAATTATTTCATTTTAAAATAGCAAAGTCTAAATTTGTAGTTCCTAGGTATACACTATGAAAAAAAAAACTCAAGAGGTTACTAAAAATTTCTTACTAAATATGTATTCCACAGAATTTTTTAGTAACCATTACTAACTTTTTTTTTTTTTTTTTTTTTTTTTTTTTTGCAAGTGAAACAAACATTTTTTTTTTTGTAAACTGAACAAAAGAATTTTTTGTATAACTAACTTAAAACTTTTTAGTATGAGCCACAAGCAAATTTTAGTAATAGCTCCAAAATTATTTTTAGTAATCATTACGTGTGCCTGAAGAGCAGGAGCTTCCTTCGAGCTCCATCCAGTGGGTAAAAAGACAGACTTCTGAAACGGAAGATTTTCGGAAAAGCCGCAATAGATGGCAGCGCCAAACATTGCTACATGCTCTATTTTGACATGTTTCTATAGGGGAGGGAAAGTTCAGAGATCATTACCCATGGTAACTGCTACGACAGGATTTTCATAATCCCTTTATTTAAGAAGTACTTACATTGCATACATTCGGTGCAAATTTGGTGGCGGCCAGCCTCGAACCCAGGTACTTTTAGCCTGGAGTTCGGTGCTATGACAACTAGGCTATCACGGCCACACCAAGTGAGTTTTAGTAATAGCTATTAAAAATTAAAACTATTAACACTATTCGTTGCTAGCTTAGCTTTTTTCTAATAATTCTTGCAGATTCCTTGTAACCTAGTAAGATTTCTAAAAAATTTTTAGTAATTACAAGGATCACTAAATTTTTTTTATTAGCTTAAAATTTTTTTATTATTTTTTTTTACAGTGTAGAAGGATTTTTAACATTTGTTGTTGCATGAACAGATGTGTTCATAATTTAATCATCTGTAAATCTTGAATTAGTCATCTGCCGTCAACGGCTTTGTCAAAAAGTTATTTTATTCCATGATTTTTTTTTCAAAGACAGTATGTTGTAAACTATAATGAGAGCAAAATTTGCCGTATTTTGTCAATAGGTATTTCAAAACCGTTAGCTCAGAACTTTATTAGAACTGTTATCGAAAACCATTAAGCTTATCAGTTTGTTATTTATGCGATTATTTATTTATTTGCGATAGAAAAAACACTTGTATCACAATTTCTATAGTTCAAAGTATACATTTAAAAGTACGAACACAAAAATTTAAGTATTTTGAATACAGCACAAATATCTGCGGTTTCTATATTAAAAAGAAAGAGGTGTAAAAAATTACACACAAATCTGTGTACTGTGCAAATTACACAAAAAACTGTATAGTTTTCATATTGCACTTAAAAATATGCGTAACAACAGAGAATTATATAACTCAGACATATGTATAACCCTTTGAGACCTGGCACCGTTTAAAATGGTTCGCTTTCTCCTGTTGGTTTAAATTTCATTGCAGCAAGCTGAAACTAAAATGAACTTGTAATGTATGAATCAGAAAATAACTTTCAACTTTTGTATTTTGGCAGCAGTACACTGTAAAAAAAATCTGTAACCTTAGTAATCTAAATTATCCGAAATCTCTTATGCTTACTAAAATTTTATGTGTACACTGTACAAGAAAATGATGTCAATCTACAAAACTTGTAAGCAAAACTAAAACCATCTGTAACTTTACAAAAGAATTTACTAAAATTTTGGCAACTTTACTAAAATTTTATCTATAATGCTTGTTATCGTTACTTAAAAAGTTCTTGGAATACGATTTCCCAAAAAAATTCTTAGTAACCTTAAAATTTGTTTGATTCAAAGTGCAAATCTGTATCTGTTACATGAATTTTTATTGTTGCCGTTACATAAAAAGTTCTTGGAATACAATTCTACTAGAAAAATTTTTGTAATTGCCCAAATTTTTTTTTACAGTGTACTTACTTAATTTACAAAATGGTGCAATGTGTGAGTTAAATTACAATTTAATGTTCTGCTGGTAAGTCGTTTTTTATGAAGCTAAAAGTTAAATTTCATTAATTTATTTAAACAGAAAAATGCGAAAAATAATTTTTGGAATTAAAGTATATTAATAATTGACTTATGTCCTTTATAATAAATTCTATTATTTTTCAGATTTTTAGTATTTTTTTTAATTGTTTAAAAGTAACTATGATCTGAAGATCCATTCAAATGGATGTGCTACAGCAAAAACTAAAAATCGAAAATTTTTAATTTCTTTAAAAACTTTATTTTTGATGACTATTTGTTCAAAAAACCTAATATTAGAAAAAATATATATTTATATATTTTGTTTTACTCAGTTCTCAAATTAATATGAATATTATTCAGAACTATGTGGTAAAATTATAAATTTATTTTTTTACAGTGTAGGCCGCATTACTGGCAAATGAAATACTGACAATACATGAATTAATATATTTAAGTACATTCATCTAAAAATATTAGAAATAGGTACATTTTGTATCGCAGATGCCTACAAAGAAATTGTTTTAAATATTAATAAAAATAAACATAACTAAAATTATTTTTTTGTATTATTGATGCAATTGGGGTATTTATGAGTGAGTTATTCAATAATTACCATCTCTAATGTATATGAAGTATTTGTATTGCAATGTTTGATGTGGAATATTGAAATTCTAATATCTTACATGACTATATGCTCCATTTCAGAATCGTAGCTGCTATATTAACATATTTTTGGAGGGACAGGTGAAATTTTAAAGACCTATTTTTAAATGATTATTGAAAGAGTTTTGGTGAGGATGAGGCTGGTTTGGAGCTTAAGGGACTGTGTTTGTGACTGTGGAGGAGACGTAGCTATACCACTACGATCCCGAGTCTAAAGACAGTAGTCCCACCAATGGCTGAGAGGTTCTGACCTCAAAACTTGTAGACGGTAGGTACTGGGTTCGAACCCAATCACGACCGTCGGCCTAAACGTTCGGAGTTTTCCGTGGTTTTCATCGAACACTGGATTTCTTTGCGTAAATAGGGGTTAGGTTTACTTAGTAAGACCCACACGGAGGGCATCCCTCCCCTCAGGGCCTATACTACTTATGTAGATAATTGGCCGTCATAAAATAAGCTAAACCAAACCAAACGACAGTCTCACCCACTGTCACAAATCTAGCTTCATTTTCTCCCAACCAGCCTTTCACTTCATCCTTTCCTCCAAAAATATGTAATACAGCAGCTACGGTTATGAAATTGAGAACATTGGTATCTAAGGCTTTGATATTCCACATCAACCATCACAGTACAAATATTTTTAAACGCTAAGAATAATAATTATTGAACTGCCCTCATAAATTTAGTCGCATAATACAGTTTTTCATAGTATTTTCCTAGTTTTTAAAAAAATATTTATAAAGTTCTCCTTGAGTCTATAATTTAAGTGTGGTATATCACAACATTTCAATAAATTCATATGCAGTAGTTTTTCTACTTGAAAACTTTCTATTTTTCTGTGGGAGAACAGACGATCTACATGTTTTCATTTTTTTTTCAGTGACAGGGAACAAAATGCATCATTTTTAAAACTTAACAATGAATGCAATCTTTGAAACGTAAAGTTGAACCACATTTTGTTTTTTGTTTTTATAAATCGTATGCTTTTTCATAAAAATGTACTATGTCAAACAGTTTGAATGAGAAACTTTTAGCCCATTTTTCGTATGTATTATATATACAATATATTGAATACCCGACAGTGAGGAATATATATTTTCCGAAATTCTATAAAACATATTTCTAAAATCATCAACTCGGAAAATTTATTTTTGATTTCGAATATCCGAATGTATGTTTATTATATTATTTGAAATATATTCATATTTCAAATGAGAATAACAAATGAGAGACGTGCTTATTCTAATTTAATGATTATGATGTAACAGGAAATTTGAATAAAAGTGCAAAATTTTATACTTTTTGTTGCGTTAAATACTTATCAAAAAGATTTACTCTATCTCAATTTCAATTTTTCAATGGCAAATGAGTCTGTCGGTCATTAGAGTAATAACAATGTTAATTGAAAAATAATTTACATATTCTTTTCAAATTTCAATTTAAAAGTAAGGTTCATATACATTTTTTCATTGAATGATTGACTGTGGAAATTTCTTACGAATGTATTGGCATTTCATACTATTTTTTTCATTCTTAAACATACAATTTTGTAATCGGGATTTTTTCTACAAATGGATTAAGAATCCCAAAAGGACATTTATACAAAATATATGTCTGTCTGTCTATGTGTACGTATGTCGGTATGAGTGTATTTTTGCTTTCTATCATCGAAAAGTGTATGAAGTTACTGAAAAACTTAATGTTTCTTGCATATATTTTGGGTTAAATCAAGCAAATCCTCCTTGAATTTGGAAATGATCCATGGCATAGGGAAGCAATAACAGCAACATTTATGCCACTTTCATTATTGTATCATCGAAAAGTGAATGGAGTTGTTCATAGATTTGTACCAAGTTTTATATGCTTATATTTAATATTAATCAATTTCTCAATTAATTTTCAGCAGTGAAATTACGCTTGAAAATCTAGAATATTTAATGCGTGAATTTTCACGCATGCTAGAATAGAAATGCCAAGCTGGGCATCGTCCTCGTAGCTTAAATGATAGAGCATTTGGAGCGCTGTTCCAAGGGTTCCGTGTTCGATCACCGGCTTGGAAATGTTCTTGGTTCTACGCTTAATTAGCAAGTGAATATTCCCACATTAAATATTCTATATGCTTGTTTTTGGCTCTGACCAGCTAATCTTAAATTAATTTGGGAGTATTCCGCTGAAATAGCGATTTTTTGTGTAATTTTCTCAATCCTTTGTACTTTTTTTACATCGAAGGTTTACGAAGTAAAGATAACTTCGTATCCTGCATAATCCGCGATTCTCAAACAGCTAAAGTACAATAAAATAGCGAAAGATATTGATTTTATTTGGTATTTTATCAAAATTAATTCTTTTTTACTCAGATTAGAAAAATGTAGCAGAAACTTAAAATGCAAATTATAGGTGGTGTAGTAAATAAGTAATAAACTGAAGAATTGATGTATATATAACAATAATGTATTTATCATATTCTTCTAGTTATTACCTAATGTAACATTCAAATCTTAAACCTGCACAAATTTCTAGTAAATAAGTTATATATAATAATTTAACATTCATATGCAGCTAATATTTTTCAGTGTTTTGCTTCTAATAAAGCTTAATAAATAGAGTTCGGCTGAAAATTCGGCTTCGTTTTCAGTTTCAAATCTGAGTATCATCGAAAAATTATTTTCCGTGAAGACACGACTGAAACTATCAACATTCCAAAAATCTCGTTTCTTCCTTCAGAAATTTTCAATATTACTCACCGATTTGAGCTGTATTGGTACAAATGAGACTATTGCTACGAAATTCGTTACTTATAATTATCAGTCATGACTGACTCAAGACGTGATTGCAAATTATAAAGCAAGTATTGCATATATAACTAAACGTTTTCACGTGCTCATTAAAAAGTTGTAGACATAGCATTAATAGAACGCTTTCAGTTTGAAACCGCAGTCTTTCAAATACACTTTAAGAAAATTCTAGTAATACACATAATTATTTACAAAAATCTCTATAAAAGATAAATCGTAGGTGTTCATACTTAAAACTAAAATATTTTTTATTTAAATGGAATTCGTATAATTAAAAAATCTTCTGTGCCATTGATGAATTAATTAAAAAGTTTTAGGTCTAAGTCACAGGGAACAATATGAGACACATGTATAACTAATAAATAATTATGTATATATTTATGTATGTATTAATTATTTAATGCATACAACATAATTACTTTATTTGTTTTTGAGATCTTTCGTATTTGTTTTTGTTTTCTGCCAAAAATAATAAGATAACCTAAATTTTGTTTTGACTTCCGCACTACAAACAGTTTCGGTCAATTCTCATTAATAGGCCATACAAGAAGGATAAATTATATCAGGAAAATCATAGTAAAACCTTTTCATAGGATATAGCAAAATAGATACATTTTAAAATTAGTAGTACAATTTAAAAAAAACAATCTCATAAATCTTTAAAAATATCTATTAACAATAAAATTCCAAAAAGGTTCCTGTTTTGAAGCATTATTACGTCTGAGAAAACACAAAATATAGCTTTCTTTCAGGGAATCCATACGACCTTTTCCTTAAACTCTTATATATGTTTCTTAAATTTCAAACTTTCTTTTTCCAGATTCCTTCGAAAATGTCGTATTGTGGTAAACAGAATACATATATATGGTTCAAAAGTATGCCCTGTGATCGAAGAAGTATAGATATATTTTTCCCATAGTTTACGGAACGGAATATCTGAAAAATATATCCAAAATGCTGTTTAAGTTACGATTGCAAGGACAACTACAGTTACATACATAAATTTAAATGTCTTTCTAAAATTGTGTTGTAAAGTAAATTTATATGAAAATTCTTATGTCCGAATAAAATACCATAACAAGTAAATATTATTTTTTTTTGGAATTATTCAAAAAAGCATTACACAAGAATGTTTAAACATAGTTTCTATGTGTTCATTATTTACGTTACGTCTTTACAAAGATTTTTTATAGAAATCTATGTTTTTTTGTTGTTTTTTTAATAGAAAATTTATTATAAAATCACATAACCTTTCCGAAAATGGCTTTTAGAGCTCTAAAGAAAAAGTTTTGTACAATCCTGTAAAATTATGGCTCATTTTTCTATTAGCTAATTTAAAAGCTATAGAAATATCTGCAGAAGTTCGATAGAAATGTCTGTAGAGCAAAAATGTCTATCAAACTTCTATTAAACGCTTTCTCTCTACACACATTTGTATATTAAACTTCTACAAGTATTTCTGTAGCTTTTAAACTAGTCTATAGTAAAACGGGCCATAATTCTATAGGATTCTATAAAAATTTGTCTATAGAATAACAAAAGACATTTTCATAAGGGAGAATTACGATGTGTTTTTGACGCATTCGTAATTATATAAATATGCAGCCCTTATTATCGTTGTATAGTTTGCCCGTCTGTCTGCATTAAACAAAGCAAAAACTACTCAACAGAATCATTTGAAATTTAACATACATAATTTTGTCGAGTCATAGTAGATTTTATGAAAATCGAATGTATAGTTTAATTACAGGGTCAATCAAAATCATTCCGTTAAGTTACGTGCAATGCAAAAAAATAGTTTCAAGTAAATTTTAATGATGTTATATTCCTTCGAACATAAGAGAATACATCAGTGAAGTATATGCTACAAAATACATTCTGCAGGATCTGTGATTCAAAGGATATTTGTTTTTAATTTACAGGGCCACTCAAAAATATTCCATTACACAATGATATAAAGGTAAAATACTTTTTGTAGTGCGTTTTAATATTATTAAACTATTTCACATTTTATAAATATTGTTGAGGTTTACCACAAGTTACTGCCTGTGTAAGAAAAAGCATATAATATTTACAAGGAAACAGAAAATATTTCGTCTATTATCCCTATAAAGTTCACTACTAATTTATTTTTAAAAATTACGGAAAGGATTTCAAAAATGATTTTTCGACATGTAGCTGATAATTAATATGCATTCAAAAATTTTTTTGATTTTTTAAATTTCAAGAAATTTGTGGTTTCCTACTGAGACCAATAAATGGTAAAGGTCAATTTATCTTTCCTAAATACACCAATTCAAAAAATTATTAAAAATAAAAACAGAAAAATTTTAAATATAAAACAAATACACTAAAATGCTAATATAACCAAAGATTTAATTTTCTTAATTGATTATTTTTTTATTATTTTTTTGTACAAAATTAAAAAAAATAATTTATATACTAATTCTTTTGAGAGTTTAGATTTTTAACATAGAATTATTTACACACATAAAATTATTTATGTTTATAAAAAAGAAATATATATTTTATATAAGTTATTACTTATACTTTTGACAAGAAATGAACATACAAAAGAAATAAACCAATCACAAAAAATTAAAAAGTTAGCATAATAATAAAAGTGATGATTATAAGAAAAGCAATATGTAAATATCTTAATAAGAAATTTAAAAAAAATATTTTGATATATATATACATACATACATACATATATATATGTAATAAAATAAAAAAAATTTTTGCGCCATTTTTATTTTTGTTCTCTCTTAGCTTCAATTCTAAATTTGTGGAACATATTCCAATCTTAGTTTCGTAACTTGTAACAGCTAAATTTCTTTTCTTACTTTAGTTATTAATAAATTATTTCTTGCTTCTCAAAAAGGCGGGAAGTATTTCGTAAGCTTTTTACTTTCTGGCATATTCCTGCGATTTTAATTTTATTTTTTATTTTTTAACATCGCGTGACAAGTGTTACTACGCGTTGCTAAAGGGTTTAGTGTTCCGAGGAAAAAATATAGTTCTTGCCAGTAGACCGCCTATTACGGCCAATTAGAATTGATCATTTTGTCCGTTAGAGGCGCGAGTCCATCCTGATTGGATTTTTAAAATGATTGACGCGGAGTAGGAGGGCGCTAGTTTTGTCGTGAAAATGATTTTTTCATTTGGCTTTTCAGGAGAGTAGAATGCACCTTTTCTTTAAACTATCAAGACGCGCGTTTTATTTCTCCGCTGAATTAGAAATGTCATTTTTTCCGAGATTGTAGAACGCCGGAATGTTGCAGCTTAGTGAGCGAAGGCCATAGTGATAGATGTATGGAACGGTGATCTGTGGAGTAACTTAAGTTCGTGCTCTAAATAATAAAGAACTAAAACACTGATTTTCTTGCATTGTTATTGGAGAAACTCCTACGAGAACAAATCCATGGCTTATCCACTTACCAGAACGACTGCTCATCCCACTATTGAATCTTAGTGAATAGTAGTATTCTACAACCAACATGGTATTCTATTAGTGATTATACACTATTATAGAACATCGTCGTCGTTTTATTACATTTTAGCCGGCAGGATGAAAAATGAACCGGCGTAAAACTTTTGAGAATAAGCTGCATGCTCTTCATACACTTACAGTTGTTCCTACATTTTTCCTGGTATTGTTTTCATCTTAACATTTAATACAGAAAAAAATAACTATGATATCTTCCATCTAAATGGTATGTCCAAGACTGAAGATGGATGGGATCAGCTGCTGTGTGTTAATACTAATATTGTAATTTTGTTTCCTGCAATAAGACTCAATGTGTGTTACTAACAGTCAGAGTTTTTGAGATGTTAGCTGCACGCATCTTTAACCTCATCTGCGTCTACTTCCACCCATGTTACGACGAGATGGCCTGCATGGAAAAACATCTTCATGTGCATAAATGATAAACCTTTCAGCTGAAAAAAGATCGTCTTATAAAGTTTTGTTTGTAATTATGTGTGGTATCTACATCTACAAATATTTTAAATGTGAAATATACCTCGCATTCTAGTGAGAAACTTTTCAACTGAGAGATATGCAACCAAACTGTGAGATATGCAAAATAAAAATTACAAAAGATCACCTGCATGAAATCAATTCAACATCATTTTCTTTTATTTATTTATTTACTGTATTTTCTAGGTAAAAGTGCATAAATATTTTGATAAATTTTCATTTCATAATAAATGAACACCTGCTGTGTGGTTGCGAAACTACGGTATATTCCATCAGTAATACAAGATAATTGAAATTTGCACCTGGGAGTCGTATCTACGAAGTTCTTTATTTTTGTTTAGTTTAATAAAAAATTAGGTATTTGAACAAGGCCACATCGAACATGTCTGTAAGTTATTATTTATTATTTTATTGTTTTATTGATTAAGAAATTTAATGATAATTTCTTTGTTTAAATTCTTGATTTTTTTTCTCTCTCTTTTATTACAAATATTAAAAAATAAATTTGTTCTTAATTTATAATTAGTTAAAATTTTCTGCTCATAGAAATTTTATTTAGTTTTAAAGGTGTTATTTTTTTTTTTTTTTTTAATCGAAAGATGGATTAATTTGTTGTTAAAAAAAATACTCTGTTGCAAAATTTATTTTCCATACGTAAAGAAAAGTATTTTTGTTTTTAAAATTATTTGTTATTTCCCATGTATGGAAACCCGATATTTATTATTTTATTACTTATTTATTTATTATTTATTTATTTTTATTATTATTTATTGAGGTATTTGAAGTATAGTAATTGAATTTTAATAATTGAAGTATAGCATTTAAATATTTTCCATATGAATTATCCTTCTTATATGCTATTAAGATCAGGATTAGTAAAAGAAGAAAAAATGTCAGAAAATAAACTCGATATTGTCCCTTTTGAATTTGGGTTGGGCATGGATATATTTAAATGGTTTAAACATTTTGATCGAGAATGTTCGGTAGAAAAGAAAGATAATGAGTGGAAACATCAAAATATTTCAAAATATTTAAAGGGGGAAGCGCTAAAAACTTATATCAATGATTGTTTGGATTGTGCTACTTATGAAGAAATTGTCGAGATTTTAAGTGAAAAATTCATTCAAGTTAGAGTTCCAAAATTTTCTGAATTTACTTCCTTAAAGTTAAATGATCTAAGTGATTTGGATTCTTATTTTAGAAAGAAAGTTGAGATTGGAAGGACACTTCAGCTTGAGGAAAATTTAATTATACAGGGATTAATTGATGGCCTTCAGCCGGAGTATCAAAATTGTTTGATGGTTAACCCTCCTTCCAATACTCGTGAATGGTTTCGCATTGCTAAACAATTAGCAGCGATTCCAAATCATACCTCTAATAACGGCAATAGAAATTTTCAACAAACTAGACCAATGCACAATCCCAATCCTCAGCCCAGACATTGGACTCGACCTACTCCAAACAATCCATCCCAAAATTTTAATCCTAGGTTTTTCACTCCTAGAATGCCTACGACTCATTGTCAAAACAACTACCCAAGTCGTCCGTGCAAAATATGTTTAAACAGAGGCATAGAAAATGCATATCATTGGGAGAGGAGTTGTATATTTAACAAAAATTCCTTTCAAGCTCAAACTCCTGCTCATATTCAACCACCCCCTACTAATAATATTTGACAATTAATCATCCCTGGATATGTGGGTAATAACAAAGTGTATTGTGTGGTGGATAGTGGATCAACTGTCTCAATTTTACCCCTCAAATTTGTTCGATATTTAAATGGTAATTTACATAATGTTACCCCTATTACTATCAGACAGGCACAAGGAACTCTTACAATTAATAAATCTTGTCGATTATGTATTAAATTTGGTAATATAAAGAGATATGTTAATTTTTTAGTAAGTCAACTTGACTTGGACTATGCTATTTTAGGTTTACCTGATTGTGCCAAATTTAAATTGAAAATTGATTGTGCAAAAAGCCAGGTGTTACAAGACAATATTTCGTTAAACCCATATGTCAACATATCCAGTGATAACTTAGAATTGCTTCATTTTGATATTATAAAAAATGATACTACTGTGCAACCCGATTATGGAAATACCATAACTCCTCAATCCTTGTCGCGAACTAATAATGATGATTATAATCTATTGGGGGATCTGAATGCTATTCAAAATAAAAATGTAAGGGAACTTTTAAGGGATTATTTAGATATTTTTGCAAAAAATAAATATGATGTAGGGAGAATTAATATTGAACCTCAGCGTATTTATCTTAAATCTGACCTATCAATATCTTTGAGGCCTTATCGTACATCCACTGCTGATGAAAAAGAAATATCTCAGCAAATCCAATCATTATTAGCTGCTGGGTTAATTAAAGAAAGTTATAGCCCCTACTCTTCTCCAGTTACGTTAGTAAATAAACGAGATGAAGGTAAAAAAACCCGAATGTGTGTTGACTACCGAAAATTAAATTCTATCATGAAAAATGACGCTGAACCTTTACCCCGAATAGATGAAATTTTAGACAAATTAAGTGGTGCCCAATATTTCTCTACACTAGATTTAGCCTCAGGCTATTGGCACATACCTATTCACCCAGCCGATTCCGAAAAGTTAGCCTTTACTACTAATTGTGGGCTCTGGGAATGGAATGTTCTCCCCTTTGGTGTAAAGGTAGGCCCCCCAATTTTCAACAGGACAATTAGAAGAATTCTTACAAAATATAA
This sequence comes from Maratus speculifer, assembly GCA_964019185.1. Lineage (NCBI taxonomy): Eukaryota > Metazoa > Arthropoda > Arachnida > Araneae > Salticidae > Maratus > Maratus speculifer. Next base: position 165,917,593 of record OZ025290.1, read on the forward strand.
AATAGACTTTGCTTGTTATTATTTTGATGATATAATTATTTTTTCTAAATCAATAGATGAACATATACAGCATCTCATCCAAATTTTTGATTTATGCCGAATAGAAAATATTAAATTAAAATTATCTAAATGTACTTTTGCTCAAAAACAAATCAATTTTCTAGGGTATGAAATCCAAAATGGAACTTTAACTCCAGCTAATACTAATATAGAAACGATTAAAAAATTAAAACCTCCTACTAACACTAAAGAATTACAAAGATTTCTTGGTTCTATAAATGTGTATCATAAATTTATTGACAAATATGCTGAAATTAGACACCCCCTAAATAAATTACTTAAGAAAGATACTATTTGGGAATGGAATACTGAATGTCAAAACTCTTTTCAAAAATTAAAAGATGCCCTCATTGCTAAACCAATTTTAAAGATTTATGACCCAAAATTACCCCTACACATGTTTGTTGACGCTTCTCAGGTAGCGGTAGGTGCAGTTCTTAAACAACCCGACCATAATAACTTTTTACATCCAATTGCTTATTTTTCTAGAGGATTGAGAAGTTATGAGAAAAATTATTTCATTACCGAACTAGAGTTCTTGCTATCATTGATACTTTAGATAAATTTTATCATTACTTTCACGGTGTACAATTTACCATCCATACTGATCATGCATCTCTTGTTTGGTTAAAAAATGTCAAACATTTAAGAGGTCGATTATTTAGGTGGTCATTGAAGTTAAGTATGTTCGATTACAAAATAGAGTACTTAAAGGGATCTACAAATGTCGAAGCCGACATGTTGTCCCGAAACCCTATTTCTAATTTTTGTAAGCCCCTTACTTTTCTTCTTGACGTTAAAGAGATTATTGAGATGCAAGAAAAAGAAAATGTGTGTGGATCAAATTATATTAATGACAATGGACTGATTATAGTTAAAAGAAAAGGTTTTCGTAAAGTGGTAGTTCCCATGTCCCTAAGAAAAAAATTGCTTAATGTTGCTCATGAACAGTTTGGTCACCCTGGTGTTCAAAAAATGCAAAATTTAATTTCTCCTAACTATTATTGGCCAGATATGACCCAAGACATTACTAACTTTGTTAAATACTGTGATATTTGCCAGAAAAATAAAAAACCTAGACAGAAAAAATTTGGCTTATTACAAGCTATGCCCACTACAGATCAACCTTTTGACTGTCTGTCTGTTGATACTGTAGGAGGGTTCAATTATTATAATTCTACAAAAAATATCTCCATATTATAATAGACCATGCCACAAGATATGTTTGGGCATTTCCTTCCAAAAGTGTCACTACAGAAACTTATACAAATTGTCTGAAACAAATTTTCAATATCAAAATCCCTCAACAATTATTCTGTTTTAGTAAGATTTCAAGTGTACAGTCCCCTCAAAAAATACTTAGTGACAGGAATGCTGCTTTTACTTCTTCAAGATTCAAAAAATTCCTGCGAAATCATAATATTAAACAACGTTTGACCACTGCCCATCATCCACAAACGAATGGGAAATGTGAAAGAGTAAATCAGACAATAGTAACTAGATTAAAATGTAAAGTAAACTCCACTACCTCTAAAATTCCCTGGACTAAGCTTTTAACTGAGGTAATTAATGAATATAATAATACACCCCATTCTATTACCAAATTTCCACCTGCGTACTTGCTTTTTGGCCAATTACCCTATGACTCCCCCTTACAACAAAATTATTATCCCCCTGTTCATGAAGCACTTAAAATTGCTAAAGCAAGAACTGATGAATTTCATTTAAAAAATAAAAGATATTATGATAAAGATTATATCGAACCAAAATTTAAAATAGGAGATCTAGTTATCTATGAAGAATTTCAGTACCCTAATACTAGAAAGTTGTCACAAGTATTTAGTGGCCCTTATAAAATTCTTAACAAATTATCCGAAGTAAATTTTGAAATTGATAGGCAAAACCAGTTCAAAAGTTCAGAAATAGTACATGTATCTAAATTAAGGCCTTATTATTCCCCTGATAAATTTAAATTAAGTCATGAGCAACAACCCCCTAATCAACAACAACAAACTCAGGTAAAAACTGTAGCTTAAACTATATCTCTAGTTTATCATTTTATAATTTTTTCTCTTAAACAGTAAATTTCTTTTCATATTTTAATTCAGATAATATCCTGTAATTCTCACAGAATGCCAATGATATCTCTTGACTGCAGCGAGAGTGTCACTTGTCTGGAAATTTTTATATTTGTTTATTTATGCCGGCGTAGACGAACAAAGTGGAAATTTCTTATTCTGTACTGAATTACTCTACTTAGAATATTTTTTTTTCTCTTTCAACTGAACCTATTTGTAATATTAAATTTAATCTATCAATTATTAAATTAATTATTTGCCAAGTAACAAAATTTTTATCACTTTATTTTAATATATTTTTTTTTTCTTTCTCTCTTTCTTTGCTTCTGCATTCCAGTCCAAGTACATGTCAATTATAATATAATTTTGTTTCTTTTTCTCTTTCCTACTTGCATCTTGCAATGTTTTATCACACCGAGAGAATATTTATTGCGTAATTATTTGACATGAATAGATCTTGTTTTTTATTTTTATCATTTATTAATATTTCTTTTTAAGAATCTTAGTAGTTTAAAGGTCACGTGCATTCTCAAACATGAACAAAATTTTTATTTATCTTTATTTTATTTTAATTTATCATATTATATTTTAATTTTTTTTGTACATATTCCTACTTAATCCTGTACTCGGATTAGCAGATTAAGTAAATGATTTCATAGTTGATTGCATTTTTTATTTTATTCCACTTCTCTCTATATTTCATCCCAAAAATATGAGATGAGATAAACGAGATTAAGTATTTAAAGAATGTCTTTTGTGATATTTATTATTACTTATTAAGAGATTTACTTATACCCATTATGAGATTTACTTACACTTATGATATTTATTATTATTGATATTTTTCCTTATTATGTTTCTTAATTATATTGTTTATTATTTACATTGTTAAATTTTATTATTACTATATTATAAAATGTGTTATTAATTAAAAATACAATTATAAAAGTATTTTCACAAAGATTCCAAAATGGAACTGTTATGAATGTTCAAGGACTTACTCACACAAAAACTGAACTAATATTATAATGTTAGCTGATGAATTTGGACAGTTAAATGAATTAGACATCCTTAAAATGAGGTAATGAACTATGCCATTCCAAATATGACTTTAAGAAGATTTTTGAAATAAACTTTTAAAAATTGATTTCTAGATTTGACATTGTTAAAAAAGAATTTAACGTTATTGTTTTTCATTTTTATGTTTCATTTTTATGTTATTACTATGGGTAATTGCTTATATTTTCAAATTACTTTTTGATGTGTACTTTAAACAAGATTATATCTTGTATTTGTATTGAAGCCTATTTTATTGTATTTAAATTTGAAGTTATTCCACGCATCACCTTGGTGTTTTTAAATTTGAATTCTATATAAAAAAAAGAAATTAATTTAAATTTTTTTTTTATTCAGTATCTAATTGTTATTACTTATATCAACAACTTCGTGAGCTAAGTCTGCATCATCTCCCTTTCTGTGAAATTGCAGGTCTCAGACCTACTTTTTCACCCGTCTTTCTGGGAGGGGGGATTTGTAATAAAATAAAAAAAATTTTTGCGCCATTTTTATTTTTGTTCTCTCTTAGCTTCAATTCTAAATTTGTGGAACATATTCCAATCTTAGTTTCGTAACTTGTAACAGCTAAATTTCTTTTCTTACTTTAGTTATTAATAAATTATTTCTTGCTTCTCAAAAAGGCGGGAAGTATTTCGTAAGCTTTTTACTTTCTGGCATATTCCTGCGATTTTAATTTTATTTTTTATTTTTTAACATCGCGTGACAAGTGTTACTACGCGTTGCTAAAGGGTTTAGTGTTCCGAGGAAAAAATATAGTTCTTGCCAGTAGACCGCCTATTACGGCCAATTAGAATTGATCATTTTGTCCGTTAGAGGCGCGAGTCCATCCTGATTGGATTTTTAAAATGATTGACGCGGAGTAGGAGGGCGCTAGTTTTGTCGTGAAAATGATTTTTTCATTTGGCTTTTCAGGAGAGTAGAATGCACCTTTTCTTTAAACTATCAAGACGCGCGTTTTATTTCTCCGCTGAATTAGAAATGTCATTTTTTCCGAGATTGTAGAACGCCGGAATGTTGCAGCTTAGTGAGCGAAGGCCATAGTGATAGATGTATGGAACGGTGATCTGTGGAGTAACTTAAGTTCGTGCTCTAAATAATAAAGAACTAAAACACTGATTTTCTTGCATTGTTATTGGAGAAACTCCTACGAGAACAAATCCATGGCTTATCCACTTACCAGAACGACTGCTCATCCCACTATTGAATCTTAGTGAATAGTAGTATTCTACAACCAACATGGTATTCTATTAGTGATTATACACTATTATAGAACATCGTCGTCGTTTTATTACATATATATATATATATATATATATATATATATGTATGTATATAGTAAAAATTCACGACATATTTTATCTACATACACAAAAAAATAATAATAAAGGAACGGTTATATGCATACATAAATCTACAAAATATACCGTAATTTCGCGCGTAAACGGCGCACCTTAGATAACTCAATTTCCTACCAGAATTATCTTCCAAAAATATGTTATTTCGTTATGCTTAGCATGAATTTGACTTCTTTTATTCAATAAATTTTCTGATTTGAGATTGACTTTACTAAGAGACGCGGAAAATTACGGTAAGTAAATTTAAGGATACAAATGATTGTTTTGAGGATTGGTTCGCCAGTTATTAAGGTTGAAACTAATATTATTTCCAAACCCTATGAAAATTTTGAAAGCATGTAAAGTAATTCTCAAAGAAAACTACATGATTTTTCCCTAACAATTTATGGCTTAGATTTTTAATTACTCTTTCACCAAGATTTCTTTCTACATCGCCGGTTTTCCCCGTGTAAATATGATATTCACATGCATAGCCACTTTGATCACATCTCATCCGACCTTTGTAACCTCATTTGGGTTTTTTGAGCATATTCAGAGATGATCTGCCCTTGAACTTTATCATGCTCTCATCAATCGACTGCTTTTGCCCAGGTTTTAGAGCATTTAGAAAAGTTTTTGATAAACAGTAAATCAATGGTCGCACTTTATATAGCTTGTCAATTTTTTTTTCTGTTTTCTGGGGTCATAGGCTTCTGTTATTCAAGTGCAAATTTCTTAAAATCCAAATAAATTTTCTAATTGGCATCAGTCGAGAAATAAAATCATCGTGCGAAATCTCATTTGTGGACCAAAAATCTCTGTAGCTGGGTAATGTTTTAATTCCCATTATTATATTTATTGCAAAAAAAAATCATTTCCTAGAGTCACTGGAATGAAATCACAACCTTTTTGGGTTCCATATAAACTAGTTTGATAAAATATAGTTTCTACGAAACTTATGGAAAATAGAGTGAAAAAGATGAAAATAGGCGTAGGAACTGCCAGAGATGTTATGTCTTCTGATAGCCCACTTTCTGCGGTAAATTCCATGTTTCATTTCTTTTCTCGACATTTATTTTTCCATTAGATTTTCGAACTTCTAAGAGGCCCTGGAAAATTCCTTTCATCCGTATTTGCATCATCATCAGCGTCAGATTTTTGACATGAGTCTGAGTGTTCACTGATATAATCTTTTGCATCACTCTCGAAAGATTGATGCATTTGATTCATCATCGGAAGGTAAATTTTTGAATAATTACAAAGCATCTACAATATTTAATCTTTTTTTTCGAATTTCACGTTTGAAAAGTAAAATTGTATCCAAAAATATTTAAAAACAGAAATTCATAAAAATTGCTATAAACTTTTAATATAAAAAGAGAAATCACCGACTTTAAACAGAAGAGAATCAAAAATAAAATGTTTTATGCATTTCTATTTCTTCCAGTTACATAAACAAAACGAAACATATTTTCACCTGACACTTTCTCGCGCGTCGAAATCCAACACTTACTGGAGTTTGGTTTCCTGGAGAAACCAATCATTTCCCATATCATTTTGATCCATATATTTTTATTTATCTAAATAATTGAGTGTTTTAATTTAAAACTAGAAAGAAATAGAGTACATCCACAAGCCATAATTTAAATTTTGATAATAATTTTTTTTTAAAGAATGGATGGAATTTATGAAATATAAAGTGGCATACATATTTTGTTTCATTTGAAGTTGAAAGTCTTAGGATTTATTTTGGTGCTCGAATCTAGTCAAAAGAGAATGTTTTAAAGTTTCAATTAATTGCAGTTCAATTGACAAAATACGTAAAATAAGTTTGAAAAAAAATTCTGAATGTGTGGTTTCCGTAGAAAACCAATGAACGTTAATGGATTATGCAGTATGCTGTATCCGGTGTACTGTATAGTATTACATCAAGGTCTGAATATTTTTAAAATGTTGTTATAGTACGAAGGCACTTCATTTGCTAAGTTAGGGGGGTAGTATCATCTAGGTCAACCAAAATTTATATTATTATTTGTAGAAGCTCAATTGCATTAAAAGAATGACAAAACTTACCTAATAAGTAATGATCATAATCAAAAAATTCCACTCATTCATATACATTTATTTTCATTCACAAACTCGTAATGTTCAATTCATTTTAAATATTAATAAAACAAATCCCATGCGGGTGAGTTTTAAAATATTATTCAAAACCTACTTTTACTTTACCTACCCTACGGACGCAATGAGTATTTATGCATTGGCGTATCTAAATTTTCTAGATATTAATTATATGATATAAAAATTCCTTCTACATATTATGTTTTTTTATTATTATTAATTCCGAAGAAATATGTACATTTCGTAATTGGTTTTCTAAAAAAACGTGCTTTCATAATCCATAGATTCTGAATAGAAATAATTTCTAAAACCTTAAAAAATGCGAACCCTAAAATGCAGTTCATTCCATAAAGTAATTACAATATCTAAAAATTTCCCCGCATTGCAATCTGTTTTACTACGAGCAGAGAGTTTGACAATAGGAGTTTCAATTTCTAAGTACAAATTATCCCTAAACTTAACATCCACAATGACCGCTTGCTTGTAATTCGATAGCGGAATTTGCAGACGACAACGAATATGATATATTGGGTTGGGGGAAAAGTAATTTCGTTTTTTGCAATAGATAATTTTAAAGTCGTATATCTCGAGTACTACTTACTCAATTAAGCCATACTATACAGCATTTGAAAGGTAACAGTCTCTAGCACATTTTAAATGTAAAGCTATCATCATCTGTTTAATCAGTCAAAAGTTATTAAGTTTTAAAAAGAGAGATTCCAGAAGATCATTTTCGTCACATTTTAGTTTTTTATTTCTAAAAAGAGAAAAATGCGGCTCAGGTTAATCGAAAATTGCGTGGTGTTTATGGTGATCGATTCTTAAGTAAACGCCAAAGTCAGAATTTGGTTGGCTCATTTTCGTTCCGCAAATTTCGATGTTAAAGATGAACATTTCCCTGGCCAGCCTATCGTTGAAAAAATCGATGCAATTTTTAAAAAAATCGAAGTAGACTGACGTATTTTTTCTTGTCACATTGCTACGGAACTAAACATCGACCATAAAACACTTTTGAACCATTTACAAAAAAAATTAATACCAAAAGAAACTCGATACTTGGGTTCCCCATGAGTTTGCAGTGAAAAAGTTTAATGGACAAAGTTTCCATTGGGAATTGCTACTGATACGGAAGAAAATCAAGCCATTTTTGAAACAAATGATTATGAGTGATGAAAAGTGAATTACGTACGACAACAATATGCGAAAAAGATCGTGGTCGAAGCTTCACAAACGATGGTAAAGCTCGGATTGACGCCAAGGAAGGCGATGCTGACTGTTTGGTGCGAATGAAAAGGAATTGTCCATCATGAGCTGCTCTAACCTGGCAAAACCATTAATTCAACTATCTACTATGAACAAATAATGCAATTGAAGCAGGTGATTAAAAAAACCTGTCCGAAATTGATCAATAGGAAAAGCGTTGTCTTCCATCACGACATCGCTAAACGACACACATGTTTAGTCTCTCGGCAAAAACTGAGAGAGCTTGGTTGGGAGGTTTTGATGCACCCACCGTATAGTCTGGACCTAGATCCAACCAATTACCATTTGTTTCGCCCTCTGCGGAACTCTCTTAATGGTGTTAAGCTAGCTTCAAAAAAGACTTGGGAAAATCACCTTGTTCAGTTTTTTGCCCAGAACTCGTAGAAATTCTACAGGACGGAATTATGGTTTTACCAGAAAAAGGAAAAAAAGGTCATCGAACAAAACACCACATATATTACTGATCAGCTTTTTTAATTTATATAAATAAATTCAGTTTGAAAAATACGAAAAAAAGCGAAATTACTTTTTCCCCAACCCAATATGACGTAAACATTAGTACTGGGAAAGTTTACGTTTGTTAGATTTCCTATTTGTAGACAATCATATAAGCAGCATTTATGTAAAGTATGGATTAGTGCATGTTATTAAAAAATAGATTGGGGAAAAAACGGAATTTTTTGGAGATTATATTGGCAATCGGGACGCCAATAGAATTTACGGAGTGACGTAAATTTTGAAAAGTGGCATCTTCCTCTATGCTCCAGTTGTGGGTCTAGTAAATTTCTCATGGATGAATCCTTAAGTTTTCGGCATGTCCAACAAATTACTAAAGATGTAATGGCACATTAACAGTAATTTAATTTAAAATGGAACATAATATTAGGGAAATAATGTTTTAAACTCATATTTTATTGGAATCTCTATGAATTTGTCAAACAAATCTGTCTTTGAAGATACTCTAAAAAAATTAAATTATTCGTCGAAAAATAAAATAATTATTCAAAAAATTTCTGGAATTTTAACATTTAATGATGTTAGTCAATCAGATTTTTTTTTAAAAAATGCATTTCGGTTTGTTTGTAAACTTTAAAAATTAGAGACCTACAGTAGATATTTCTACTCTAGCAATTAGTTTTTAGCTCACAGGCTATCTTAGCCTGAGAGCTTATGTGCCCGCCCATTCTGTATGTATGTTCGTTCGTACGTGCGTAACGCGAGAACTCATGATAAAAATATCCGATCCAGTTGAAATTTTGTATATAGCTACATCCTGACAAGGTCCCTGATTAGTTTTTTGAGTTCATTCGTTATGTATAAGAAGAGGAACGGGGTGGCTCATGCCCCGCCCCTTAATTGATATAAATGGGTTTTTCATGCAGAATTAAGTTTTCGTTCAAAATTTAGATATAGGATCATTCTCATGAGGCAATTTCGTGACTGTTATTAGGTGTTTATTGAATAAGTATAAACAAGGGGAACGAGGGTTCTAATGCCTCTCCCCTTAATTTACCGTAATTTCGGGTGTATAAGCCGCGGCTCAAACAATTCTTTTTGGACCCAGAAATCTTATTTAGTAATTGAAGACAAATATTTACGGCGATCTAACTAGTTATATTTGTTTCTTAATAAAATCTGGGTCGAAAAAGAATTGCTTGACCTGCGGCTTATACACCCGAAATTACGGTATATAAATGGGTTTTTCAAGTAGAATTGTCAGATTTCGTTCAAATCTCTGAATAGTTTTGGAAGTTTAATGGTTAAGTATAAAAGAGGGGGATAACTCCACTTAAATTTTATAAATGCTAAATGGGTTTTTATTAAGAATTATCTGATTTGCTCTGGCCCCACCAGTGGCCGAGAGGTTCGGACCTCTCTGTGGTGTTTTCTAAAGGAGATTGAACTGTTATGTTTGGGGAAGACAGATGATGAGAACACTTATTTTTTGTTTCATCTAAACTAGGCCAAGTGATCATAATAGTGGGCAGACATACATCGCGTTGGATGAATGCCAGCAAAAGACCCATAAAAATAGAATATGACAAAAGGCAACCATTATAGTTCTTAATAGTGAAATCTTTAACTAAGATAATAATAACTCAAAGTAAATTGCAAAAAAATATAAAATAATAAGAAGAAAGTTACCTGGAATTCTTGGCTTATGAAGACAAATTCGAGAAGACGAATAAATAGACTCTTAACACATTAAATGAAGAGAAAATTGAAGAAAAACGAACATTTTTTTTATTTATTATTTGTGCAATATGTCATGACTTTTATATTTTAATATATATATTTGCTATCATGCACATTTTTATATTTGTATATTATTATTTCTTTCGTACAAATACTCCACAAGGATGATATACATAGGTAGAAATATTTTCACATAACTTTCTATATATACATATGTATGCACTTTGATAGCATGATCGATCTTTTTTTTACGATATGAAGACTAAATTATTTTAGAATATCAATCGATAACACTTCAATAAAAGCATATGCTAGAAATCACGAAGAGATATTCAATATCTTCCATTGGGGATGCCGTTTATGCACAGATAATTATTTTAATGCGTATGAGGGATTTTTTTATGAATTGAAAAAGAAGAAACTGTGATATTTTTAATCACGAAGAATACCTTGAGGACCATCTTCGGAGGAAAAGATGATTCAATTGATTATGATGATATGGAACTAACTTTGAGAACATAAAATAAATTTGAAGGAAGCTTTATGAAGATATATTTAACTGATTCTCAAAATAATCCGTGAGAACATATTGAGTGGCCGGCATAGAACAACGGCCAAAGAAAACAAACTCGTTCACGGGGGAAGAGAAGTCTTACTCCTCGCAGCATAACGACAATTCGGAGGTTTTTTTTTACATCATGCAGAGGAGCATCCACTCAACATCCACTGCACCAGCTCAACTGAACTGGTGTCGCAGAGAGAGCGGAGAGAGCAAATCAAGGGTTACTGTAAACCCGGAGTACGCCAAGTTGGCAACGTTCGAATGGGGAAAGCGAGGAAAACGAGGCCAAGCTACGTGTCAATGTATAGTGAAATATGAATTTAATAAGGAAAAAAATGATAATACACTTAAAGAGGGAAAGCCAAAGCAGGTGGCCAGGCTCCTAACTGCTTAAATCACGTCACCTGAGGAATTCAATTTGATAGGCCAAAGGGAGGGCCAGATTAACCGGAAGTACCACCCATAGAAGGAACGAGATAATTCTAGAAACTTTTTAAACCGGAAGGAATGAATTCAACCAAGATTTTACCGGTTTAGAACATTCGATAAGCTACGTAAGGAAGAAAAATTTACAGGCGACGATATCAAAAGAAACGAAATCGAAATAATATTTAAATTGAGAATATTAATAAAAAAGAGATGATAGGAAATAAAATAGTTAATACAATTGAATAAAAATAAAAATATGGGGGGGGGGTTTATCGAGTAACCACCACATATCTACCCGGGCCTCCCCAAAAGAAAATATTGGAGAGATGACAAAAATTCAATAATTTTTTCATCGAGACAATATTTTCTAAAACATGTACAAAGATATAAAATAATTACACAAAATAAATGCACCAGAAATAGTTATATGAATAGAAATAATTGTTTTACATGATATTAAATAATAAAAATAATTACTATTTTGGTAGTAGTCCTTATGTTAATACACCAAAGATAGCAAATATTAAAGTGGAAGGTATACAAAAGGTAAGTTTCTTCCAGAGGTATCTATCATGTATCAAAAAAAATTATTAAAGTCTATATATATTTGCAGAAACAACAGTCTTTAACTATGAACAGTCTCTTGTTAAGCTGTGCAAAACGCAATATGATAATTAAATGCTTTAGTATATGTAAAAAAAATATTTGAGTATACAACAACAACATGTATATGTATATTTTTCAGTTGACAACAAAATGAATCATACTATAACTGTATATAAAATAGATGGTTTCAAATGACACATGATAAATTGAATGAATTTGTAAGTTGAAAATTTGAAAAAGGAAAATACATACAAATGGTGGAGAGAGAGTATTTAGGCTCTCATAAAAATGTACATATATCAATATATAATAGCTTTTTAATCTTTTAACCAATCTTAACTGAATAACCTTAGTATCATTTAATAACAACATTTTCCAAGAAAAATAACAAATTCTAAAAAAAAAGGCATATGTAAATTGGTAGAAAAATACAATGTTATTTTCCAATAAAAACATCTTCAAAATGAATATAATAATTTTCAAAGAGAGAATGTTTATACTCTCATAAAAGAATATTCTTGAACACTTTCAACATAAATTCACAATAATTGCATAAATACTTTTTAATACTATATTCAAAATAAAATAAAACAGAGGATATTTATATTCTGATAAAAGGAACTTATATGAATATATCAATCTTGTATATGACTTTGATAATGTCAACTTACAACCAAAAATCTATTATGTCAAAAATTTTATATAAGATATTTTGAATATGTTTAATTGCAAATTTCAAAAATTTTTAACTAACAAGTGATCATTTTTGTATTTGTCATATGTCAAGTATTTGCTTTATATAAATATATAATGACTTAATCAATATCTTTGGATCCAAAGTATGATTATAGTATACCAAAAACCTTTTCTTTTTTGTTTATATCTCTAAGAACTTTCAAATACTTAGAAACATACAAAGGGATACTTATTGTGAGTCATTAATTTTTTTTTATAGGTCAACAATAAAAGTAGAAATATTAGTATGCATAAGTTCATCATTCATTTACATTTTTTTTTCTTTTAAATGTTAAAAGAGGTTAAATTTTAGAGCATGCATGCATTGTAAAGAGAAATTATTATATAAGTCACAATAGGGAAAATGATTTCATGAGTACTCATATTCATGTTTACCTTACATCAATTACAATCCACTTTTCTTAGTAGAATAAACATTTGTCAAAAATAACTTTAAATAATGACACAATATTTCCACAACTATATAAAAAGACAAATTCTTTCTCAAATTAGCACCAACTATTGCAATTAAAGACTTTGTAAGGCTAGAAGTAGTAGTATATGGTATATTAGAGAGTATTTATACTAATTACAATAATTATGGTTTAGAAATGAATACAGTGAATAGTAAAAATATTAAAACCATACATACAGTTGGAGGATGACCATTGTATTGCTTCAAGGAGAAGAAGACTAAAATAAAGAAGAGAAAAAAAAATAACAGCTGCCTGCAGCTTGGAGGAAGAAAACAAAAATTATACAGTCATTCTTCATACTCGAATATCAGTCGAACTAGTATTGACTGAATATGTTACAAATCAAGAGTCATCCTGAAAAAGGAAAAGAAGATTAGTTCACTTTTTATACATTTTATGAGTGCGAGGGCGAAGATCATAATTTTTATATTGAGTAGACTTGTTTCTAACACCAGTGTGAGTGCTATCAGAAGGAGCTTGTGACTGTACCGATTTACTTGAACATGAAGATGTTTGTTGGCACTTAGAAGAAGAAAGAATTTGAGGAGATGTGTTACAAGCAGCATCATGAATAGAAACTTGAGTAGGAGAGTGTTGTCTCACAGGAGTAGAAGATGCACTATCAACAGCTGTTTGATCGTGTGATGCATTTTTAGAAGAAACTGAAGGATATTGCAATGCTTCATTTCTCTTTTGAAGCTTCAAGATTCTGTTAGTGTGAATCAACATTGGTGAAGCGTGACTATTATTGGAATCTTGAATTTGAATTAGTACAGGAGAAATTATTTTCTTCACCACGTATGGGCCTTGTACTTTTTTGTTAAACACAGTGGGAAAATTTACGTAAACAATGTCATTAACATTGATGTTGGCAAATTTTAATTTTTCTCTCGATTTTTGGTACACTTTTTGTCTAGAAGATTCGTTATTCTTGTAAGCTTGATAGTATATTTTCTCAATAACATCCATTAATTTATGAATTTCATAGGCAGTATTGAGAATTTTCCAGAAAGCTTGAGTTTTATAATTAGCATAAATGTCATTTATCTCTCTTCCAAAATGAAGAAGATTTGGAGTGAATTTTGTAGCTGGATGAGGTGTAGCATTATATATGGATTGGTGAATTTTTAGAGCAGTTGGTACATCACATCCTTGGGAAGCCATTGTATTCACAGACGATTTTATTTGAGAATTACATCGTTCACTTAATCCGTTAGCCTGGGGATGGGCTACAGAACTGTGTTCCAATTTAATGCCAAGCTTTTTATTAAAATAAGAAAACATATCACTAGTGAACTGAGAGCCATGATCAGTGAGAGTTAATTCGGGTTTTCCATGAGTAGAAATGTAATGTAATAAAGCTTTTGTAACAGACTCAGCGCTGATATTATTCAAGGCATATAACTCTAAATGACGAGAAAAGTGATCAATAACGGTCATGACATATTGGCGATTTCTCAATGGGCCGAGTAAATCCATAGAAACTTTTTGATTGGGAGCTGTTGGAAGTGGTGCTGGTAAGTATGGAGCAGTATTTTTTTGTGATTTTTGTTTACTAAACAAATTTCACAAGAGTTGACATAATTAATGGCATCAGAAACAAGGGTTTTCCAGGTAAATCTTTTCTTTAAATTAACAATAGTTTTATGAATTCCAGTGTGAGTAACATGAGCAATTCTTAAGTCTTTTGCTCTAAGTGACAAAGGCAAAACAGCTTTATGTAGCTCAATATCTTCTGAAGAAAAATGTCCATTGTAGCAAAGTAAATCATTACTTGGATTAATATAGTAGCCATTTAAACTTTTAGATTTTTTGTTATTTTTAAGATCTTCATATATTTTTTTGATTTTTGGGTCTTTTTGTTGTTCAGAGAAGATGGTGTGATCAAGAATTTCTAATAATGGATCTTGATTATTATCATTATTTGGAGGTGAAGAGTCACTTTGAAGATGACATGTGTGGTGCATTTTGTCAACTAAACCACATGGAAAGTGAGGAATTTCATTATGTAAATCTTTCTGATTATCAACAATCGGTAGTGGTTCTTGTGTAGAAATAAGATCTGGATTATTATGGAGATCTTCAGTAGGAATGTGAGGTGTTCTACTTAGAAAATCTGCTAACACATTTTCTTTGCCTGGTACATGTTGGAATGTATACGAGTATTCTGACAGTTCTAACATCCATCGAGTAGTAATATCGGCTGGTGATGTAGCTTTTTTATAATTATTAAGAGGTTTGGCGTCGGATAATAGAATAAAGAGTCGACCAAAAATATAGTATTTAAAAGCCGTTATGGCTTTGTAAATGGCATAAAGTTCCAATTTGATGGTAGGGTACTGTCTTTCCGACTGAGATAGAGTTTTGGAATAATAGGAAATTGGTCTAAGTTCACCATCAAATTTCTGCATAAGAACAGCTGATATTGCTGTCTTTGATGCATCTGTATTAACCTAGAAGGTTTCATTCCACTTAGGAAGATTGAGCATAGGTTTCTGAAAGAATATGCCTTGTAATTTTTTAAATGCATTTTCTTGTTCAGATTTCCAAGAAAATTTATTTTTAGGTTTGGTGACTTCGATGAGAGGAGTAATCAATTTAGCAAAATTAGGTATAATTGACCTATAAAATGAACATAAACCTATAAAACTTTTCGTTTGCCTCTTGGTTTTAGGGGTTGGAAATGAAGTAATTTTTAAAATGTTACTTGTAATAGGAAGAATTTTATGATCTGTGAGTTGGAATCCTCGAATTATGGAGATCTTCAGTAGGAATGTGAGGTGTTCTACTTAGAAAATCTGCTAACACATTTTCTTTGCCTGGTACATGTTGGAATGTGTACGAGTATTCTGACAGTTCTAACATCCATCGAGTAGTAATATCGGCTGGTGATGTAGCTTTTTTATAATTATTAAGAGGTTTGGCGTCGGATAATAGAATAAAGGGTCGACCAAAAATATAGTATTTAAAAGCCGTTATGCCTTTGTAAATGGCATAAAGTTCCAATTTGATGGTAGGGTACTGTCTTTCCGACTGAGATAGAGTTTTGGAATAATAGGAAATTGGTCTAAGTTCACCATCAAATTTCTGCATAAGAACAGCTGATATTGCTGTCTTTGATGCATCTGTATTAACATAGAAGGTTTCATTCCACTTAGGAAGATTGAGCATAGGTTTCTGAAAGAATATGCCTTGTAATTTTTTAAATGCATTTTCTTGTTCAGATTTCCAAGAAAATTTATTTTTAGGTTTGGTGACTTCGATGAGAGGAGTAATCAATTTAGCAAAATTAGGTATAATTGACCTATAAAATGAACATAAACCTATAAAACTTTTCGTTTGCCTCTTGGTTTTAGGGGTTGGAAATGAAGTAATTTTTAAAATGTTACTTGTAATAGGAAGAATTTTATGATCTGTGAGTTGGAATCCTAAAAAGTTAATACTAGTTTGCATAAAGGAGCATTTTTCAGGAGACAGAGTAATGTTGTTAGCAATAAGAGTGTCTAAGAGTTTTGTGAGTTTCATGGTCATTTCTTCAAATGAATTAGCGCCAACTACAATATCGTCTTGGTATGCATAACACGAATCAATTTGAGATAATTGAATAACTGAATCAATTAATTGTTGAAAAGTGCTTGCAGCTGTCTTCAAGCCAAATACGAGACGCAAGTAGGTAAAAATTCCCCATGGAGTAGTAAAACTGAGCTTATCTTTTATATCTTTAGGTACAGCGATCTGCCAGTATGCAGAGGGCAAGTCAAGAGTAGTATAATACTTAAATTTTGATAATTGCACCAATAGATTTTGAATTCTAGGAAGAGGATATGAAGATTGTATTATAATAGAATTTAGCAATCTTAGATCTAGAGCCAAACGATACTTTTGAGGCTTCGACATATCAGTTCTCTTTTTTTTAACAAGAAGCATGGGACACGCCCAAGATGAATTTGATCTCTCAATAATGCCAGCATTTAACATTTGATTATTTTGGTCAAGAGCTTCTTGCTCGAGTGCCTGTGGCACAGGAAAAGGTAGGGTTTTGACTGGATGAGAATTTAGCATAGTAAATTGAGGATTAACCAGGTCGGTATGACCTAAACTGTCAAGAGATTTGGAAAAAGCTAAAGCTTTACTGCACAATAATTTTGTTAAAGATTCTTTTTCATGAGGAGGTAAGTGTTTTAGATCAAAGTCATTTGGAGACAGTTCTTGAATACGTTTTCTCTTAACCTCTTCAGATGGTAAAATTAAATTGCAATATTCATTTTCAAAATCTAAATCAAAAGAATATTCCTCAATATCCTTCTCATTTACATTGATACATTCACCAATAATTGAATTTTTATTTAAATGAATGTCCAGCTTTGATATATTCTGACATACAACCAAAAATAAATTATTTTGAATTGAAGATTTGGAATGCAGTGATTCATGTAAAACAAGACCTTTATTTTTTAAAGAAGGTTTGAAAATAAAATATTCAGATGGAGGATTCAAGTACTTAACATGTAAATACACAAAGGAATTAGGAGGGATTAATTCTCTATTGAGTAATTGTACCATATTGGAATTCACCAAAATTTTATTACCAATATTTAAATGAGTTTGCTTTTCACCAACATAACTAAGATCATTAGTATTTTCAGATGTAAGATTTTTGTCAGGCATATTATTATTAGTAGATAAATAGTTCACAACATTACCATAATCAGTTGGAAAATAGTTAGACAAATAAGTAAAATTACCATCAATATAAGGATTATAAAAATTCATAGCAGTGTTAGCAACATTATTTGTAAATAAACCACTATTTTGAAAATTATAATTATAAGGATAGGTTGTAAAATTGTTGACTAATTGTAAATTTGTGTCACCATAATTTGCATATGAATCATCAGTATAAGTACCATTACTTAGATTATTTGATATAGAATCTTCATAACAAGGCATTTTGTGTACATCTAAAGAATATGGCACATTTGAATTATCATAAGTATATTCAGAATTCATGAAATAGCAAGAAGGAGATTCGTTATAACTGTGAAAAGGAATATGTTTATCCTTAATCAAGATAGATTTAAACGTTGGTGATATGGTTACAGAATGTTTATTAATGAACTCAAATCCAAGTATGGCTTGGATATGGACATTTTGTATCTTTGTAAGATAAAAGACATGATGAAAAAAGAATTTGTCGATTTTAAATGCTATTTCGATGCATCCTTTGAAAAAAACTTTAGAATTTATAGTAGACACAGACACATTTCTGGATAAGAATTTGTAGTGAAGCCTGGATTTAATGCTATTAAAGCATTCTTGATCCAAAAGGGACAAACTTGATCCAGTATCAATTAACGTTGAGATTTCATTATGTTGTATGTTTATCAGTATGCATGGAAGAACATACGAGTTATTAAAGGAACTGCATATGACATGTCTTTCTTGTACATCATCATCAATTTCTAAAGTTTGTTTGAATGTCAACGAATTATAAGAACATGAAGATTTGTTAAATTTAGGTGTTACAGGGGAAGTTTGGACAGCTGTGGGTGATACTAAAGTGATTGAAGAGCTTTTGTCAAATTGATGTTTGTTTTTGTCACTAAAGTGTACTGACCCTGAATGAAAATTATGGGAGAGAAGGCGGTCAGTAGAACCAGTCTCCCCTATTTCTTTAAATGATAGACATTGTTTTTATTTTCAGAAGAAGACGTGTAGTTTTTCCTTCTGTGAGGATTAGACGAAAATTGAGATGAAGAGTTTTGATTAGAAGCCTTAATAATATTTTTAAATTTGTAGCATGTGTCCATACGATGATTGAATTTTCCACAAAACGCACATTGCACAACATCTCGTTTATGATAAAAGGATGCAGAATTTTTTTTGTGAGAAAATTTGTCGAAGGTGGGTTGATGATAAGGACGTTTCCGATAAAATCTATGTTGACGAAAATTATTTTTATGTTTATCTGTAGCCTCCTGTCTATTTGGAGAAGGAGAATATGTTCTAGCTTTTCTTTTAAAGTTACGAGAAGCATGAGAATTGTCTTTTTGAGTTTGCGAAGGTGAGAAGGTAGTTTGAGAATTGACATAAATTTTATCCTTCGTATGTTTTATAGGAGTCTTATGGAGCACATTATTAGAATCACTAAAATTATCATGGACTTTTTCAGTATCCAAACAATAGGCTTGATTATAATTCTCGTAAGATTTTTTAGGGGGAGAGTCGTATATATCTTGAAGAAAATTTGCTCGTTCAAGAGCTAAATCAAAAGATGAAATATTTTCTTCTAAAATCTTTTGCTTAATTTGTTTAGGCAAAGCCTCAAGAAAATGAGTGAATTTTAATGAATTGAGAGCAGGAGGATCCAATTTAGGGTATGCAAGTCGAAGGTGTTTATCCAAACGAAATGCAAAATTTTTGACTGATTCGTTTGAATCTAACTTTAAATTTTGCAAGGATTTGAGAGAAACAGCCTTTTTTGAGGGTAAGAAATAGTCTATAAAAGCTTTCCGAATGTCATGGAAATTATAGTTCTTGAACTGAGACTGTGTTTCAAGAAAGAAGAGTAAGGCGCTACCCTCAAGTTTTGATTTGAAGAGAACAAATAGTTCTTTATGAGAAAAATTATTTAACTCTTGTATATCAGATAATTGATCAAAGAAGAATTCCACAGTCTGTGGGTTGCCGTCGAACGGCTGTATTGCAATATTTAATTTTGATTTGGGAGGCATGATGAGATAATTAAAATAAGAGCTCAATAAATGACAGGTTAAATTTTCTTATAGACTGGTCACATACAAAATAATATACAAATTGACCCATTATTTAAAATATTGACGAATTTCATTTACGTTATACATCATTTTTATACGTTAAGAAGAAAAATAAAAATATGATGAAGAGACGAAAAATACCAACATATCTTTCTTAGCATCAGATCAAAAGAACATGGCCCAAAAAAATTTTATGTATATATATGTCATATCGCTCAAAACATATGTTCTTATATTTATGACAAGAGAATAATTTATATTAAAATAATCAATTATATTTACCAGCACCTTCGTTAAATATTATATAATATTAGTTATATATTATATCATGACAAGAAAAAATATATCGATAAATTATGTTATAGAAAATCGACTGCTCCAAAAAAATATTATTTCAGCATAAAATGAAAATATATTATGCATTCATTTATTACACCACACTCAATAAAATATAAATATAAAATATTGATCACTGCATAAAGACCCGATAATGAAGATATAATTTATTTTTTTTGTTGAATATATATATATAAATAAAGAAAACACAATATCATCTAATAATTGTCATGTCTTGAAGAATATTAATGGATTCAAAGAGGTACATGGTGCCAGAAGAAAAATATTGGTTCAGAAGGAAACACGGCACCAAAGAAGATTGAATCTGTGGTGTTTTCTAAAGGAGATTGAACTGTTATGTTTGGGGAAGAGAGATGATGAGAACACTTATTTTTTGTTTCATCTAAACTAGGCCAAGTGATCATAATAGTGGGCAGACATACATCGCGTTGGATGAATGCCAGCAAAAGACCCATAAAAATAGAATATGACAAAAGGCAACCATTATAGTTCTTAATAGTGAAATCTTTAACTAAGGTAATAATAACTCAAAGTAAATTGCAAAAAAATATAAAATAATAAGAAGAAAGTTACCTGGAATTCTTGGCTTATGAAGACAAATTCGAGAAAACGAATAAATAGACTCTTAACACATTAAATGAAGAGAAAATTGAAGAAAAACGAACATTTTATTTATTTATTATTTGTGCAATATGTCATGACTTTTATATTTTAATATATATATTTGCTATCATGCACATTTTTATATTTGTATATTATTATTTCTTTCGTACAAATACTCCACAAGGATGATATACATAGGTAGAAATATTTTCACATAACTTTCTATATATACATATGTATGCACTTTGATAGCATGATCGATCTTTTTTTTTTACGATATGAAGACTAAATTATTTTAGAATATCAATCGATAACACTTCAATAAAAGCATATGCTAGAAATCACGAAGAGATATTCAATATCTTCCATTGGGGATGCCGTTTATGCACAGATAATTATTTTAATGCGTATGAGCGATTTTTTTATGAATTGAAAAAGAAGAAACTGTGATATTTTTAATCACGAAGAATACCTTGAGGACCATCTTCGGAGGAAAAGATGATTCAATTGATTATGATGATATGAAACTAACTTTGAAAACATAAAATAAATTTGAAGGAAGCTTTATGAAGATATATTTAACTGATTCTCAAGATAATCCGTGAGAACATATTGAGTGGCCGGCATAGAACAACGGCCAAAGAAAAACAAACTCGTTCACGGGGGAAGAGAAGTCTTACTCCTCGCAGCATAACGACAATTCGGAGGTTTTTTTTTTACATCATGCAGAGGAGCATCCACTCAACATCCACGGCACCTGCTCAACTGAACTGGTGACGCAGAGAGAGCGGAGAGAGCAGATCAAGGGTTACTGTAAACCCGGAGTACGCCAAGTTGGCAACGTTCGAATGGGGAAAGCGAGGAAAACGAGGCCAAGCTACGTGTCAATGTATAGTGAAATATGAATTTAATAAAGAAAAAAATGATAATACACTTAAAGAGGGAAAGCCAAAGCAGGTGGCCAGGCACCTAACTGCTTAAATCACGTCACCTGAGGAATTCAATTTGATAGGCCAAAGGGAGGGCCAGATTAACCGGAAGTACCACCCATAGAAGGAACGAGATAATTCTAGAAACTTTTTAAACCGGAAGGAATGAATTCAACCAAGATTTTACCGGTTTAGAACATTCGATAAGCTACGTAAGGAAGAAAAATTTACAGGCGACGATATCAAAAGAAACGAAATCGAAATAATATTTAAATTGAGAACATTAATAAAAAAGAGATGATAGGAAATAAAATAGTTAATACAATTGAATAAAAATAAAAATATGGGGGGGGTTATCGAGTAACCACCACAATCTCAACTGGTAGACGGCAGGTGCTGGGTTCGAACCCAATCGCGGCTGTCGGCCTAACCGTTCCGAGTTTTCCGTGGTTTTCTTCGAACCTTGCGTAAATACGGGTTAGGTTCCCTTAGAAAGACCCCCCACGGAGGGCACTCCCCCTGGTCCTATATCCCATTAGCGTAGATAATCAGACGACAAAAATCAACCAACCAACTGATTTGCTCTGAATTTTGGATATAGATTTATTTATGAGATAAAGCATGTCTTTGATAATTTAGGAGGTTCAATGATTAAGTATAAAAAAGAGAAAAGGAGAGAGCTGTTTCCCTTTCATTATTTTTTTTGGAACGGAATTAACCCTTGAAAATATAAGGCTGTAATGTACAATTAGTATGCGTAGCAAGTGAGCTCAATGCCACCAGTTTAACTGGGCAATATTCTTTTTATTTTTATCCAGATTTATTAAAGATAATCAGTTTTTTTTTCAGAACTGTACATATAAATTTACATGTTTCGGGCTTAATGAGTCACATTACAAGTTGTTGCCAAAAAAAGTTCCATTAGAGATTATGAACTACTATTTACAAAAGCTAAATAATCTATATTTAAAAATAATCTATATTTAAAAAACAATCTATATTAAACTATAGTAAACTATTCTTACTGTTAAAAAAAAAAAAAAAAAAAAAAAAAAAAAAAAAAAAAAACAAGGAACATGAAAGCTATCTTTTCCTCCTGGAACATGCCATAAAAGATTTTTACATATGGCTTTAAGCAAAACTCAAGTTTTTCTGCACAAAACATGAATTTTTCAGAAAATGTTTCACAAAATATTTCGAAGAAACTTTTCGTCTCAGAATAAACGTTTGCGCGAACTTTTTTATCGACAATTTATAGTATGATTCAATAGCATTTAAAAAATAAATGGGGAGTTTTCTACATTTTGTATAATTTGCATATAGAAGTATCTTAACTTGAATAAAATGCATTTTCTTTCTCTTTTTTTTCTTCCTTAATAGTTTTTATTGAGATGAATTCTAAATACAATTTCTTAAATCTGGAAAAACTCAAAAAGAGAAAAAAAAGGACATTATGCAATCTTAGAAACGAAAATTTAGATGTGCTTCTCAGAATATCATGCAAATATATTTGTTTACTTATATGCCTTTTTTTTCTCGGAAACCCATTTTAAAATTTCTTGAGGGAGAATTTGCCGATGAAAACTGACAGAATGAAAAAGATTGTTGTGCGTTTTAAGTAAGGTATATATATATATATATATATATATATATATATATATATATATATATATATATATATATATATATATATAATATATATATATATATATATATATATATATATATAGACACTAGTGTCCAAAAGTTAAGCATAATTGGTAATTAAGTAAGTAATGAAAGAAATATAAATCGAAATGTGGTAAAACTCCAGGTGTGTAAACAAAATAGTACGCGTCATATATTTTCGCGAAGAGTTTTCCCCGAAATCAAACAGGAGACAGTCAACAAATTGAAAAAAACGAAGATCTTTTGGATAACTCTGTCAAAACTAATGTAGCAAAAGCGTTCAAACTGCACATTATGATTAAGTGGCTTATTGTAGTGTACTGTGTTTATTTTTATAAGGATAGCATGTATACTCGTAGAGAAATTAAGGTTTTTGTAAAAACAGTCCTAAGTTTTTTGCTTATAATTTGCAGAGTTCTTAATATAAAATAATGTTCTTTTCTGAAAATATGACAAACATCATTGTACACAATACCCTGTCATCAGAATTTAAAAATAATAAAAATTGCATGACAAATGAGCAGGTTTACTAAATAATTTTTACTGCGCATGCGTCACCGCTATTAAAATTTCATTTGCATGTTATGTTAGTTAAATGTGTAGAGCAACTTTTGTGAAAGTCTCAAAAACATAGATTAAAAATTCTGAAAATTATCGTTGATAGAATGAGATTAAAATCCGCTATTCCCTAATGAAGCAAAAAGATCTATTCATGTATCCAAATTCCATTGTTTCGTGTATAGACAATATTGCACGTACAACTTTATTTGGATAAAACCCCTGATATTTTGCTTCCTTTTAGGAGTAACGGATTTTGAGTTGATTCTATAGACGATAATTTTCAGAATTTTCAAGCTATGTTTTTTAAACTTTTACAGAAGTTGCTCTATACATTTAGCTAACACAATATGCAACTGAAATTTTGATATCGTTGACGCATGCGCAATGAAAAATTATTTACTAAACCTACTCATTTTTCATAGAATTTTTATTATTTTTAAATTCTGATGACAGGGTATTGTGTACAATAATGTTTGTCATATTTTCAGAAAAGAACATTATTTTATATTAAGAACTCTGTAAATTATAAGCAAAAAACTTAGGACTGTTTTTATAAAAACCTTAATTTCTCTACGAGTATGAATGCTATCCTTATAAAAATAAACACAGCACATTACAATAAGCCACTTAATCATAATGTGCAGTTTGAATGCTTTTACTACATTAGTTTTGACAGGGTTATCCAAAAGATCTTCGTTCTTTTTCAATTTGTTGACGGTCCCTGTTGTGGTTACTCTTATAGGTGAGTCCTTATATACATTTTTGGAACAGATGTCATATCTTCCCGTGAACCGCCACATTGGTTCCCTATTACTTCTCACAAATTATTTATTATTATTATTATTGCAATTATTTTTAAGGGAAACATAAAATAAATATTTTTAAGACTTGTGCACTCTAAAAATTTATTTTCACTTTACTTGAAAATAATTGCAATAATAATAATAATAAATAATTTGTGAGAAGTAATAGGGAACCAATGTGGCGGTTCACGGGAAGATATGACATCTGTTCCAAAAATGTATATAAGGACTCACGTATTTTTAAATTACGCATCAGTAGAATAGAATCTGTTTGGACAATAGGAGGGGCAATAAAACAGAAGTACACACCCCATCGAACATTCGAGAAAACACAGGAAAATTCCACAACCGGAAGGAACAAATTTGAACTGATTTCAACATTTTGAAATCAAGAAAAAGTTAGGTAAGAAAATGAACTTTACAGGAGAGATTAAAAATGCGAGAATTAAGATAACTTTTAGAATGCAAATTTTTATAATAAATGAATAAAGATTAAAACAAAAATAGACGATAAATTAAATTAAATAAAAATATGGCAGTGGTTAAGAGTAACCACAACAGTCCCCTGTTCGATTTCGGGGAAAACTCTTCGCGAAAATATATGACGCGTACTATTTTGTTTACACACCTGGAGTTTCATCACATTTCGATTTATATTTCTTTCATTACTTAATTAATTACCAATTATGCTTAACTTTTGGACACCAGTGTATATATATATATATATATATATATATATATATATATATATATAATATTTTCTAAAATGTTTGCATTAAAAGTTTTATCTCAAGAATTATTTTGCAAAAAGTTTGTTCTTTGTTAAACACCCTATTTATTAGAGTTAGTAGAATGTTCACATTTTAAAACTCAACCACCAGCAATTTTAAATTTTTTTTTTTTTTTCTTAATTTACTTATTTATTCAATGATATTTTGAAACCAGATTATATTCTTGAGCATAAATTTAAATTGTAAATCATTTCAATCGAACTGAAGAAATAGCTGATGTTTTATAACAACTGTACTGTTTAAAAAATAAAAAATATTGAGAGATATCACTCGGATTTTTTTTCCATTTACATATCTTTGTTTCACGTTTCAAAATTCATTTTTCAAGATTTCTTCAAAATGTTCTGCTGCTGTAAATGGTATATTTATGTATGTTTTTGAAGATTGCTTAGTGGTCGGAAAATGCTCCACGTGTTCCTTCAGTATTTTAAGAAAAAATGGAAGACATGAAAATAACTTCAAACTTCTATTTGATTTGTGCTTTGAAGCAAAATTCAAACTTTTTAGTATGAATGTTTTTCTCAAAAGATTTTTATCAAAACATTTGCATTTTTATCGCCAAAATATTGCAAGCATAAAGCTAAAAAGGTCTATTTTGAAAAGTAAATGCAAGATTCTCTACGCTTAAAAAGGCATGCAATTGAAAAATGTTTAACAAAAGCGATTTTTTTTTCATTTGATGTTTCACCAGATACATATAGTATGATTATGACAATTTTAAAAGATTTAGATCTGCTAAATAATTTTTTTAAGTGTTCTTCCATTCTGCGAACGGAATTAACCCTTGAAAATATAAAGCTGTAATGTACAATTAGTATGCGTAGCCTGTGAGCTCAATGCCACCAGTTTATCTGAGCAATATTCTTTATATTTACCCAGATTTATTAAAGATCATCAGTTTTTTTTTTCAGAACTGTAAATATAAATTCACATGTTTCGGGCTTAATGAGTCACATTACATGGTGTTGGCAAAAAAAGTTCCATTAGAGATTATGAACTACTATTTACAAAAGCTAAATAATCTATATTTAAAAGTAATCTATATTTAAAAAAACAATCTATATTAAATATATATATATATATATATATATATATATATATATATATATATATATATATATATATATTAAAATTATTATTTAAAAAAATAAATGGGGAGTTTTCTACATTTTGTATAATATGCATATAGAAGTATCTTAACTTGAATAAAATACGTTTTTTTCTCTTTTTTTTCTTCCTTAATAGTTTTATTGAGATGAATTCTAAGTACAAACTTTTAAATCTGGAAAAACTCAAAAAGAGAAAAAAAAGTACATTATGCAATCTTAGAAACGAAAATTTAGATGTGCTTCTCAGAATATCACGCAAAGATATTTATTTACTTATATGCCTTTTTTTTTTTTTTTTTTTTTTTTCTTGGAAACCCATTTTAAAATTTCTTGAGGGAGAATTTGCCGATGAAAACTGAGAGAATGAAAAAGATTGTTGTGCGTTTTAAGAAAGGTTGACAAGTAATGGTACATTAAGAACAAAACATCTGAAAATATACCTTTTTAATGTATATGTTACATATATATATAATATTTTCTAAAATGTTTGCATTAGAAGTTTTATCTCAAGAATTATTTAGCAAAAAGTTTGTTTTTTGTTAAACACGCTATTTATTAGGGTTAGTAGAATGTTCACATTTTAAAACTCAACCACCAGCGATTTTAAATTATTTTTACTTATTTATTTTAAATTTACTTATTTATTCAATGATATTTTGAAACCGGATTATATTCTTGAGCATAAATTTAAATTGTAAATCATTTCAATCGAACTGAAGAAATAGCTGATGTTTTATAACAACTGTGCTGTTTAAAAAAATAAAAAGTATTCAAAGATATCACTCGGATTTTTTTTTTCCATTTACATATATTTGTTTCACGTTTCAAAATTCATTTTTCAAGATTTCTTCAAAATGTTCTGCTGCGGTAAACGGTATATTTACGTATGTTTTTGAAGATTGCTTAGTGGTCGGAAAATGCTCCACGTGTTCCTTCAATATTTTAAGAAAAAATGAAAGACATGAAAATAACTTCAAACTTCTATTTGATTTGTGCTTTGAAGCAAAATTCTAACTTTTTAGTATGAATGTTTTTCTCAAAAGATTTTTACCAAAACATTTGCATTTTTATCGCCAAAATATTGCAAGCATAAAGCAAAAATGTCTATTTTCAAAAGTAAATGCAAATATTCTCTACGCTTAAAAAGGCATGCACATGAAAAATGTTTAACAAAAGTGATTTTTTTTTCATTTGATATTTCACTAGATATATATAGTATGATTATGGCAATTTTAAAAGTTTTAGATCTGCTAAATATATATTTTTAAAAGTTCTGCCATTTTCCCGTAATAACAACATCAACAACAGAAATTAAGGCTTTGTTTACAAGTATATATGCTACACTGTGTAATGAGGGGCAGTGGGGGAGATCATGTTCAGCAGTTCGATGTGACGTAATTTTATATACAAATTCAAAATTTTATAAAGTTGAAAATATTCCTCAAAAATAAAAAACTCTCTTAATTAAAATTAATATTTGCTTAATGTTACATATATGGTTTCTTAAGATATGATTCTTATACTTCCACCTAAAATAATAAATAATTTTACAGTAGAAAATATTCCTTCTGTCAATTATATCATTAAAAGCAAAAATACTGACACAAATTCAACGAAATTTAAGAAAAAAAAATTATATATCTATAAATTACGATGCAGTTTCAAATCTGTAATTATCCAAAATAAAAATTAAAAAAAAGAAGAGAAAATAATAGAAAGAAAGAAAACTATATCAATTCATACTTTTTGTGAATCTGCATCGAAAAAACACTGTAAAAACTAGTTTTAGTTATATCGATACATCGATTAAATCATAAAATCCAGTTTTATAACATTTTTTTGGCACTGAAAGTTTTGAGAATTATCGTCGATGGAATAAATTCAAAATCCGTTATTTCCAAAAGGAAGAAAAAAGATGAGGGGATGCATCCATATATAGTAAGTACTACGTGCAATATTGAGTATATTATATTGAGATATGGATGCATTGTTATAGCCCCTCATCTTTTTGCTTTATTTCGGGAACAACGGATTTTGAACTCATTCTAATGGACGATAACTTTCAGAATTTTCAAGCTATGTTTTGGAGACTTTCACAAAATGTGCTCAGTCGCTAATACAAGTTGCTAATACATTTAGCTAACACTTTATACACATTATATTTTAATTGTAATCACGCATGCACAATGGAACTTTACTTATTAAACCTCCTCATTTTTATACATTTTTTTAATTATTTTTTTTAAATTCTGATTACGGAATATTGAGCTCAATGATGTTTCTTTCATTTTCTATAAGGAACATTTTTTTAATATTAAGAACTCTGAAAATTATAAGCAAAAAATATGCAAAATTTTAGACCTTAATTTTTCTACAAATATATGTGCCACACTATTAAAAATTTTAAAATTTTGATGCTTCGTTACTCCACCGCTTTGATATAAAATGATTACTTCACTGTAATGGAGCATTCTCATTTGTCAAAATAAAGAAATTCTATAAAAGCGGTATAATGACATGACAATGCAGCAAAAGTTCATTTATCCCGAGATTACGGATTAACGGGATCCGAATTACCGGAGTTCTACTGTATTTGAATCCTTAAATTATGCTACTAATAAATGCATAACCATTTGTGTATATTACTGCAAATGAGGTAAAAAAAGAATGTAAAATAAAGATTTTTAGACATTGATAATGTTATTATCGGGGGGAGAGGGGTTGACAAATAATAACATGATATCGGAAGACAAAAGGGAGTGAAAACTTGACAAAATGTTGCTAAAGCTATATAAATATAATCCTAAATAACTTTAAAACTAAAGATTTTAAAAAAAGTGAATTTTATAATAATATCACCAGTTAGCACTTTCTACAAAGTTTAAAAATAGGGAAAGTTCTTCGTAATTCTATTTGATCTTAATTTATTTTGTTATCGTTTCTAATGTAATATTAAAGTATATTATAGAATAAAGTTGTTAAAAAAATGAAATGCAGTCATGAAATTATGAGTGATTTTTAAGATAGATATCAGTTTCATATACAAGCAACTAGTAACAAATCTTTCTAGAATAATTGAAAATTTCGCCTTCATTTCTTGCGCATATTAAGTATTCTAAAGGAAAGTTTTCGAAAAAAAAGTTGGAAATTGTACGTGAAGCATAGCAAATGAGGTGAGTTCGTACGATAACGAAGTTTTAAAAATATCGCTTGCTTATATCAATCTCATAAAAATATAAATAGTTGATTATAATTAAAATGCGCACCAAACAATGTTTTCCCGATAGCATTATGTAATAGAATACTTTTATGTGGTCGTGTAAATAAATAACAAATGTTCTTTGTACCACAGATTATGCAAAATGTATATTATAATATGTACTTTATCGATGCATATCAATTTTATTATGTTCGAATGAGTCTAATACCATTAAAATGCATTTGAAGCTTTTTTCCATATTGACCGTAATGTAACGGAATAATTTTGATTGTCACTGTAATTGATCTATGCATCCGATTTTCATAAAATTTGAAATGACTCGATCAAATTATGTAAGAATTATATATTTTTAATTGCAAACGGTCCTTGAGTAGGTCTGTTGAGTAGTTTTTGCGTTTTTATATGCAGGCGGACAGACAGACGGACAGACGGACGGACTGAACGACAACTATTTGTGCTACGTATTTACATAATTAAGAACGCACCTAAGGAATTGGTGTCGTGAAATTATGCGTGATTTTTAAGGTAAACATCAATTCCTTATACAAAAATGTCTTTTTAGAATAATTAAAAATAATGATGAAAAAAAAAATTTACAATAAATTCACTAGAAAGCGCTTTTACAAAGCCTAAAAACTCGGTGTGTTTTTTGTTCTTAATTCATTTCGTATTCGTTTTTAATATCATAATAAAAATATTCTAAAGGAAAGTTCTTGGGAAAAAAAGAAAAAAATGAATTACAATCATAAAATTATGCGTCATTTTTAATATAAATATCATACAAAAGTCTTTTAGGTAGCTTTCATTACAAAAAGTAAAAAGCTACCTATTGCAGCTGTCCGGAGGAAAACACTTCCAGAAAATTTTGGTATATTTTCACCGATCATGACCCCCAGACCCCAAAACCACCCTCCGTTCAAATGTTGACATATATATATATATATATATATAACCATATATATATATATATATATATATATATGATTTTTGTCATGCGATAACTAACGTATTTATGAACCGATTTGAATGAAACTTGGTATGTACATAGTACATACAAATGTCTCGACCGAGTTCGTTGGTCAGCATCATCCGCCATTTTGTTTCAAAATAGCGGTCATTTTAAATTTTTTAAAAAATTTAAAATTTAAAATTAAATGCTTTGAGTTATAGCACTTTGAATTTTTCTTATGGCTGATATTTTGAAACGATCTGATTTTTGTCACGTGATAACACGCGTATTTATGAACCGATTTCAATGAAAGTTGGTATGTACATAGTACATACAAATGTCTCGACTGAGTTCGTTGGCCAGCATCATCCGCCATTTTGTTTGAAAATGGTGGCCATTTTAAATTTTTTAAAAATTTAGAAATTTAAAATTAAATGCGAAAAAATCAAAATTTGAAAAATATTTTTATTTTACGTGTTAGAACTTAAAACAACAATTCCAGAACATTTTTTATTTTGTCTATATCTTACAAAATGATTGAGTTATAGCACTTTGAATTTTTCTTATGTCTGACATTTTGAAACGATCTGATTTTTGTCACGTGATAACACGCGTATTTATGGTTGGTTGGTTGATTTTTGTCGTCCGATTATCTACGCTAATGGGATATAGGACCAGGGGGTGTGCCCTCCGTGGGGGTCTTTCTAAGGGAACCTAACCCGTATTTACGCAAGGTTCGAAGAAAACCACGGAAAACTCCGAACGGTTAGGCCGACAGCCGCGATTGGGTTCGAACCCAGCACCTGCCGTCTACCAGTTGAGAGGTCCGAACCTCTCGGCCACTGGGCGTATTTATGAACCGATTTCAATGAAACTTGGTATGTACATAGTATATACAAATGTCTCGACCGAGTTCGTTGGCCAGCATCATCCACCATTTTGTTTCAAAATGGTGGCCATTTTAATTTTTTTTTTAAATTTAAAATTTAAAATTAAATGCGAAAAAATTAAAAGTTGAAAAGATTTTTCTTTTGCATGTTAGAACTTAAAACAACAATTCCAGAGCACTTTTTATTTTGTCTATATCTTAAAAAATGATTGAGTTATAGCACTTTGAATTTTGCTTATGGCTGACATTTTGAAACGGTCTGATCTGAACGATCCACAATGTTGCTTTAAAATGGCATACACTTTATGATATCGTGGAATTTGGTGACTCTCTAAATCGCTTAAAATAATACCAGGTTGAATAAAAGATGGCTAATTTCTAAAAATTCCTATTAATATTCAATCTTTACAAAAACTAGTATTCAATCTTATAAAATCACTAATTTTATAAGATCATTTCCACTAATTTGAGCTTAGTATTTTTGAACAATGTAACTTACCTTAAAATAAATAAATAAATATATTAGTATATGAAAGCTACCTCTTCCTCCCGGCATTGCCGGAAGGACTTTTTAGAATACTTTTTACTTTTATTATTAATAAAATTGTTTTTAATTAGCAACATTCAGTTTAGTATAAAATAATATTTTTGCTAAGCTTAACGTTTTTAAATAATACAAACACAGAGTTGAGAATTTTGTAGTGATTTGGCATTCTATTAATCGAAACCACTTTATGGTATACATATTTAAATATTTTTAGTGTAAATGTGCTACATAAATAAACCATACTTACCTTATTGGTCGAAAATTTGTGAATTCGATAGCATATTTTTTAAAGAAATAATATGCTTACTTTTTTATGGTGTGTGTATATAAACTAAAAATCCCATTTATGATTAATTGGTTTATTTCGCTTTATTTATATTTTGCTTTATTTCTCATTATAATCTATTATAATTAAAAAAAAAAAAATACCAGATAGTTGATAATTTTCTCAGTATGGAAACTCAAGGTTAACGATTTCCAACAAGAGATGGCAGCACCAGATAAATATTAAGCGTTTGTGAAGGGAAATATGAAAAATGTTACAAATGTGGCAAACATTTCAAATAAAGTTACTAAACATAATCAAAATTTCATAGAAGATCATGTAAAAAGACAAAATAAATAACTTCATCATTTGAATTACAATTATAATAAAATGTATAAAAAATAGACATAGAGAAGAAGTTAATTTTCGGCATATTCAAGTATGTTTCTGTAAGCTGTACCTTACACTTGTATAAAGACTGTCTATAATAACAATTAAAAAAAGAAAATATAAAAAATTGCGACCGTTAATATGACCAGTTTAAAGAGCAGACAGACTTTTGTAACATACTGATTCGTACTAATAGGGGTCAAGGCAGAAACAATTCACGCGCATCGATTTATCCAGACGCATCTCATCGAAAGAGGCAAGAATATCTAAGTCTCCTTCATAAATTTCTTTAAAGTAAATAAAACTAAACAAAAAAAGGGGGATAAATTAGATCTACTATTAATAAAGTCCGAAATAAACACCGTGATTTCAAAACACTAAAACAAAAACAAAATTTTAAAAAAGTTAGATTCTTTTTAATGTTTTTTACTTTTTAAAATGTGTAAAAATTAAAAATCTTCCATCTCTCCGATAGAAACAAGATGACCTCCTTTTCTTTTCATAATCTATTATTTTTACAGTATTGACCATAAAGAAGGATCTGTAAGTCCTATACATGGAGGCTCGAAAGCTGGTGCCCCAAACAGAACTGCAAAATTTGTTTTAAGATTAAAAGTTAAGTTTTTTTTTGTATTGTTTTACAGGCATTAAAATTTTATCTTAAATCTTATTTATAAATTCATAACTGCGATTATTTTCTTCTTCTCAAAAACTCCGTTACACAACAATAATTTGTAATGAACACCAAAATAGAATACAGAAAATTGATCAAAGCGTACCTTTTGGCCAGTTTCTCCCTTAAAATATGGAAACAGGAGAAAAATAATTATAATTCGATCATTATTAACATTTTTTATTTCTATTTTCTATTTTCCAGTTTTAGATCACATTCTATCAAAGTCTGACACCTAATGTGCCCGCAGGTACTGTCAGTACGTAGTTTCGCAACGCCATAAAACTTGACAGAAATACCCAATGTGCTTCAATTTTTAGGTGCCTTCGTAATTATGTAAATACGTAGCACCTATAGTTGTCGTTCAGTCCGTTTGTCCGATTATAACAACGCAAAAATTACCCAACCAAATCGTTTGAAATTTAAAATATATAATTATTACATAATTTTGTCGACTCATTTCAAATTTTATAAAAAATCGATGCATAGTTCAATTACAGGGAAAATCAAAAGTATTTCATTACATTACAGTCAATCGGAAAACAAAATTTCAAATGCATTATAATGATGTTACACTCTTTCAAAGATAATAAGATTGATATGCATATATATGAAGTATATACTATAATATATATTCTGTGCAATTTGTGCTGCAAAGAACATTTATTATTGATTTACAGGGCCACACAAAAGTATTCCGTTATATAATGATAATATAAATAGAGATAACATTGTTTGGTGCACATTTTAATTGGATTAAACTATTTATCATTTTGTGGAATTGATATACGTTGCTGAGGATTACTACAAGTTATTTCCTGCATAACAGAAAGCAGATAATATTTACAGGGACACAGAAAAGATTTCGGCTACTAAACTGTATCCGAAATACTGTGTACTATTGCATGAAAATATGAATATTTTTAGGTGCGTCCGTAATTTTATAAATACGTAGCGCCAACAGCCGTCATTCAGTCTATCCGTCCATCCGTCTGTCTGTTCGCATATAACAGAGCAAAAACTATTCAGTCAAATTGTTTGATTACTAAAATACATAATTGTTCCATAATTTTCTCGAGTCATTTCAAATTTTATGAAAATCGCATGTATAGTTTAATTACAGAGACAATCGAAAGTATTCCATTACATTGCGGACCATAGGAAAAAATAGTTTCAAGTACATTTTAATCATGTTACACTCTATCGAATATAATAGAATTAACATGAATCTATGAAAAATACATTAAAATAAACGTTCGGTGCAATTTGTGATGCAAAGACTATGTATTTTTAATTTGCAGGGCCACACAAAAGTGTTTCACTACCTAATGGTTTTCGGAAAAAACATTGTTTGGGACATGTTTTGATTATATATTGCTATTTCACATTTTACGAAATTGATATACGTTGTTGTGGTTTAATAGAAGTTACTTGCTATATATTTACAGAAACACACAAAATATTTCGACCACTATACTGTATCCGAAATATTGTATATTATAGTATACTATTTAAAACTTTATTACAATACAAACGCACCTCATTTGCTACGCTACATGTGCAATTTCCAATTTGTTCCTTCTGATATAACTTTATCGTTATTAATTTTGGGATTCATTGATTAAATATAAAGGGGTGGGGAGAATGGGGGTTAAACCGACTTCCTTAATTTAGGTAAATGAGTTTATTATGCAGTATACTGCATAATAAACACATTTATCTAAATATATTAGGCTAATACAGCTCATATTCAAAATATTAGAATAATTGAGAAAAAGTAATAAGAAAAAATTATTTGTCATTTATTTATTTTTTATACTAAGTAAATGCAATTAAATTTCTTATAAATTAAATCTGGAATGTTTAGATAAGATTTTAACATTTATAAAATATAAAATACAGCACAATAAATTAGGTATACAGCTTCCTTAAACACACCAGAATATTAGAATAAAATTTAGATTGGTTCAAAATATTAGAATATTTTATTTTACGCAACAATATTACCTTATGAATATGAAATAAATGGTAGTTAATATTTTGTAGCATCCCCTTTAGCTTTCATAACAGCGTACAATCGATCTTGCATACTATATACAAGGTGTTTACAAACATTTCTATCAATATTAGCCCAAATAGACTTTATACGTGCCACTAACTCAGTTTTACTTGAAGGAGGATTTTCTTGAAGTTTTTTCTTCATTATACATCATAAGTTTTCGATGGGATTAAGATCTGGTGAATTTGGTGGCCAAGGAAGTACCTTAATGTTGCGTTGAGCGGAACCAATTCTTAGTTGACACCGAGGTATGCGGGGACGCTAAATCTTGTTGAAAGATGAAATCATCTTCAAATAAATCTTCTGGTGATGGAATCATGTAATATTCTAAAATTTCTTGATATATCAGAGAGTTAACCTTTTCGTAGACGATGCATAACTTTCCAGGTCCTTCTGCACTCATACAATCCCAAACCATGACACAAGCAGCAAATTTTACGGAACATTTAAGGCATTCTTTATCAAATGCTTCTTGCTTCATTCTCCAAACTCGAATACCTTGATTACCATATGAAACACAAAACATACTTTCATCACTAAATAATATATTTTTCCTATCTTCATTGCTCCATAAACGTCTTGGTTTACACCAATTCAATCTTATACGCTTTTTGTCTTGCAGTCATGAGAGGTTTTGTTTTTGGTACACGAGATTCAAATTTAAATTTATGGAGACGTATTAATGTTGTCGATGTAGAAACTTCAACTCCTTCTTCTTTCCATTTTCGGTGCAAGAATCGCACACTTTTAAAACGGTTTTTCTTAACTATACGCTTCAGTTTCCTGTCATCTCTAGCAGATGTTTTTGGTTTTCGGCCACCATTTCGGCGATTATTTTGAAATTTTCCATTTTTTGAATATTGTGTTAGTATTTTACTAACGCTCGATTGCGAACAATGTAAATAATTCGCTATAAAACATTGATTTTTACCGTGCCGATACAAATCAACCATACGAAGTTTAGTAGATTCAGGAATATCACTCACACGGCCCATTTTAAGACGAAAAAGAAACAAATTGCAAAAAAGAATACTGATTTTAAATAAAATAGTCTGAATTTAATCAATGATGCCACCAGTTAAGAATTGGTAATAATTAAAGGAGAATTAATGTGAAATATTCTAATATTTTTAACCACTTGAATAAATATTCTAATATTTTGACTTTTCAAAATAATTTTTTTTGCAATTAATCTTTTCAAAAATGATATTAAATTTAAGATAACAAGTAAGTTTAATCAACAATAAGTTCTTAATAAAAATATCGTTTGCATATTTTCATTAAAAGACATTAAATTACCAAACGATATTTTCAATTTCTAAAAAAAAGGTAATTATTCTAATATTTTGAATATGAGCTGTATATTAGCCGATTTGCTTCTAATTTGGTATGCCCATTTATCCAGATAAAACGCTTCCCTGATTAGATTTCAAGGTTCATTGGTCAAGCATAAAAGGGGGAGCTAATTCTCCCGTAATTTAGATAAATGGTTTTTAGTCAGAAGTATCTGATTTGTTTCAAATTTTGTAGAACATTTTATCCTGATTAGGCACTTACCTGTTTAGATTTTCAAGTTTATTTATTAAGTACTAGCTGACCCGCCCGGCATTGCCCGGGTGCGTGATAACCATGATGCATAAAAAACCTATAATATTGACCAAAAAAATCGATTCTAAAAGCAGAAAAACTCAAAAAATCGTTAAAATTTGCATTAAAAATCGATGAAATTAAAAAATCGTTGCAGACAAAACTTGGTAAATTAGGCTAAAAGTTTGAAACAATTTTCTTTTTATCGATTCCAAAAAGCGAAAAAATATTAAAAATCGTATTAAAAAATTGTTTAAAAATTCTAAAATCATTGCACGAATTCCAAATATACTTTATTGGAAAGAAAACTAAATTTACTATGTTGGTTTAAAAGAATGAAATTATATTATTTTCACTAAGATGGAAAAATCGCCTCGAAACATAAAAAGAACGCTAAAAATTGCTTAAAAAGGTTCGAGGTGCAAAACTTCATATACAGTAGTATCTTTCGTCCAAATTTTGTAACTCTACGCCCAGCGGTCTCTTCAGAATAGCCCTGACAGACTCACAAACTTCTATCTTTATTATTATGGAAGATAAAGTAGCGAAATAAGGGGGGGGGGGGGGTTGAGAATACCACCGTTAATCTTTGAAATAATAATATGCTATCTAATTAGTGTGAATAGTCTGCGAACTCAATGTCATCAGTTTCACAACTTTTCTTTTTATTTATTTATATTTTTCATTTTTTAGTGTTTAAAATATGTTTCTGTTTCAGCTTTACAACCAGATGATCTTTTATAGCGAATGTAGTTTGGCGAACATTTAAATCCACTCTTCTTGTAAGTTGTATACAATCGTAATCATATAAATTATCTGATTATTTACCACCTATAGCGAACTAAATGGAAATATGGCTTAATATTAAACTATCCATTTATTAAACTGTAAATTCTTGTACTATCATCAGAATAGGTCTTTCTAGACAATCCTTTTAACTCTTACATATTAGGAATTGAGTTAAAAATTGATTTCAAACATTCCACTTTATTTACAAAATTATATTTTAATAAAGGAGTAAGAATAATAGTAATCCTACAAGATTTTGTATTTAATTTATCATCTAGCTTTTGTGCTTTCACTGTTAAAAAAATTCTGAAATTCAGAACATTTTTTTCCTGAATTTCACAGAAAAGGTCCCTTTTCACAACAAAAAGGCACTTCCCCTTTCCCGTTACAAACCACAAAATTCTATTATATTTCCTGAAAATAACGAAACGGATGGAAATAGAAACAACAAGTTGGAAATTGCACGTAAAGCGTAGCAAATGAGGTGCGTTCGTTGATAACGAAGTTTTAAAATATTCAGATCTTGCTGATAATATGAAGGGAGTAATTCTTATTATACTTCATTAACGTATATCTTATTCATAAAATGTGAAGTAGTTTAATATAATTAAAACATCCCCCAAACAATGTTTCCCCGTATAACATTATTTAGTGGAATACATTCGTGTGGCCCTGTAATTTAATAATAAATATTCTTTGCATCACAGATTATACAAAATGTATTTATAGTACATATTTCATAGATTCATGTCGATTCTATTACATTCAAATGAGTGTAACACCATTAAAATGCATTTGAAACTTTTTTCCCCATTGACCGTAATGTAACGGAATCCTTTTGATTGTCCCTGTAATTGATCTATCCATACGATTTTCATAAAATTTGAAATGACTCGACAAAATTATGTAATAATTATGTATTTTAAATTTCAAACGATTCGGTTGGGTAGTTTTTGCGTTGTTATATGCGGACGGACAGACTGACAGACGGACAGACAGACAGACGGACCGACAGACAGACAGACACAGACGGACGGACTGAGCGACAACAATAGGTGCTACGTATTTACATAATTACGAACGCACCTAAAAAATGGAGACACTCAGTTGTGTGGGGGGCTCCATGGCCGAGGCACCATACCACTAATCGCCTGCAAGCGCAGATTGTGGGTTCGGGTCCCACTGGCGCCATGGAATAATGAAAACATAAAAAGTCCCTTTTAAATTACATTTTTCTGTTTGTTTTTCTCTTATTTCTTTTTAAAAAATCTTTTAATTAATTTGCCAAAAATAAATAAATAAATAAATAGTGTACGACAATTTAAAAAAAAATTTCTATATTTTTTTAATTTGTAAAAAAATTGTTAAAAAACACTTTTTGTCATTCATTCAAAAAAACTGGTTTAAACAGTGGGTTTTTTTTTTATTTAAACGATTTAAAAAATTAAAATTGATTAAAAATATAATAAGTATTATGCATCAGTCTAAAATAAAATAAAATAAACCGTTTGCAAATATTCTAAGGAATATATTTGAAAGGAAATCTTTAAAAAACACAACAGATTTTCCCACTAACTCATAAAAGACATACTTTGTACAATCCGGCATCAGCAGCTTTAGCCTACTTCGTAAGGATTTGTTCCGCTATCAAAAGGTCCCGAGTTCGATCCTCTGGACGACGTGCACTAAATTATACAAAATAATTATAATGATAATTAAGTAACAAAAGATAGCAGCTTAAAATTACTTAGTAATTTCGAATTCTTTGACGATTAATAAATTCTTTAGTTTTTAAAATAATATTATATTATTATTATTAAAAATCAAAATTTGTAACGGAATGTTACTCATGCTTCAAACGGAGTTTTCCTTTCTTGTATTTCCCACAACGGAAAATCTGCTAACGGAACGGTAAAAGTTCGGCTACTTTGCTGCCGGTAGTTTCACCGTGAATTCACAGATTTATTTTTAACAATGTTTAGGAACCTTGATACGATGTATGTTCTTAATTTCACAAAGCAAATAAAAAATTGTAATCCTATAAAGTTTCGCCTTTAATTTCTCATATAGCTACTGTGCTTACAGGGAATCTCCCTACAATGTTTTCCATTCTTGATGGCTTAAAACAAATAAAAGATAGTAATCCCACAAGATTTTGCTTTTAATTTTTCATCCAGCACTGTAAAAAAAATTTACCCTTTTTCTGCATCGTCACTCCATTGCTTTTATAGATTATTCTGTTTTGAAAAATGAGAATGCTCCATAATACAGCGAAGTAATCGTTTCCTATAAAAACGATGGAGTGACGATGCAGCAAAAGGGTTAAATTTTTTACAGTGAGCTATAGTGCTTTTCGGAAGCCCTGATACGATGTATGTTCTTATTAGTTCAAAACAAATAAAAAATTGAAATCCTACGAGGTTTTCTTCTAATTTCTGATCTTGCCGTTGTACTTTTAGGGAACCCTCATACGTTAAACTGTAATTAATCTATTTGAACAGCTAGTGTTAATGTTATAAACTAAGAAGCAATTTTTTTCTAAAAATTTAAAAAGAAAAAGAAAATGAAAAAAACAAAAACAAAACCAGACCAGGTTGTTAAAAAGCGACTAAAATAATGAAATGGATAATACAACTTAAAAATATACACGCTATTATACAGGGTGGTCATAAAAAAACTTTGCCGATATAAGGAGCTCTCGCGGCCAGTCCGCTCAATCGATCGAGGTGAAATTTCAGATATAGCTATTCAGAGGTATGAGCTCGAGATTCTGCGAACGGCAACAAAATAATGCTCACGGTTACGGTTATAGTTACAGAAACTCGAAAATTTCCAAAGGCAACACCCATTTTTTTTCATCGCAAAATGCTCAGCGCAATCGAAAACCCTAAATAGCATTGGAACCATAAGTGTATCCCAAGAAACGGACTTGTTATGCACGCACAAAAACCCGTTCTGGGAATCCTCCCCCCCATAGAAAAAACTCGATTAGGGCGCAAGGAGGAAATTTGCATATGACGCAGAGTCAGTACACTAATCTCTGATTACAATACAGATCGGAGAAATTAAAACTTTTATTTTGATTACACATTTTCCACATGGGTGCATCACAAGCATGGCACCCATGTGGAAAATGTGTGCCGTATTAGTCGATTTTTTAATAAAGTCAGAATTATTTCAAAATATGTTGACAAAATGGGCATTTGATCCGAATTTAGCTTAAGATGATTCTGATAAAACCAGTACTTACTGAAAAATTAAATTAAAAATTTTTCAAAAGAGAACAAATAAATTTGTTAAACTGGGTTTATCTGTAATCAAATTTATTTTTTGTTTTTAGGTAGATTTCGTATGAAATACTACCTATTGCATTGTCTCCCATGTTGGAATTTCTGAAAAATTTTTGCGGATCTACACGAATCATGACTCCTAGACCCCAAAACTACCATCAGTAAAATAGTTTATATATCTATCTATCTATCTATCTATCTATCTATCTATCTATCTATCGGTGTATATCACTTTCTTCTAGACACGATAACTTCCATAATTATGCTCAGATCTTCATCAAACTTTTACATAAAATCAAAGGGCATAAAATCTCGGTTAAGTTCGTTAATGGGCAAAATCGGACCAAGGAGGTGAAAGTTAGGAGGGTTTTTGTGAAAACAGAAAAAACGCGATAACTTTTTAATCAAAATAGATATCGAATCAGTTTAAAGTTTATATTACTTCTAAAAAATGAGGAAAAAGTTTATGCGTGACAGATTTTTGATAAAGTTAAAAGTGGGCTCAAGGGGCGAAAAAAACATGGTTTTTGGGAGAAAAAAAATCATAACTTCGTCAATTCTCAAGATATCAAATCCAACTAAATTTTATATAAATGTACTCAATATTATCTAAAACTTTTGTATTTACAAGTTTTTGATAGGACCAATTTTTACCGATGAAAAAAATTAAAAACGAAAAGAAAAAGGGGGGAGGAAAAAGAAAAAAAACCATAACTTACTCAATTCTTAAGCAATTAAATCTAATTAAATTTATTTTACATCTTCACAATAATATCTACAATTTTTATATTGACAAGTTTTTCATAGAACCAATTCTTATAGCAAAAATAAATTAAACAAAAATAGGAGTTGGAGAAAAAACCTCAAATCCAAACTGCTTATATTCTGACTCATTTTAAAATTCATTTTTGATTTTAAACGCATCCAAATGACAGATCCTATTATTTAGCAACTATATAATGCGACGTATTGGCCAATTTTTTGATAAAGGCAGAATATATTTTTAAAAAGGCTGCCAAAAAAGGTATTTTGAACAGATTTCCCGAAGTTTTCATCATTAAAAAATTCATTAAGTATAACAAATTGCGTTTTTTATGCGTCATTTTTAAATTCATTTTTGTTCTCAAACCCATCCAATTTACAGGTCCTATTATTTAGGAACTATATAACTTGACGTATTGGGCGGTTTTTTGATAAAGGCAGAATATATATTTTAAAAGGCTGCCAAAAAGGGTATTTTGAACAGAATTTCACGAAGTTATCGTGATTAAAATTTGCGGAAATTTAAGAAATTGCGTTTTTACCGAGTCATTTTTAAATCTTTTTTTGTTCTCAAACGCATCCAATTTACAGGTTCTCTTATTTAGGAACTATATAATGTGACGGAGTGGCCAGTTTTTTGATAAAGGCAGAATATATTTAAAAAAAGGCTGCCAAAATGGGCACTTCGCACAAAATTTCCCAAAGCGACATGATTAATGAACTGTGGGTATTCAAATAACAAATTGGTTATTTTATGACTCATTTTTAAATCCAATTTTGCTCTGACACACATTCAATTGACAGTTTTTTGTTACTTAGGAACTATATAATGTGCGTATTCGTCGATTTTTTGATAAAGGGTGAATATATATATTTTAAAAGCTGTCAAAGTAAGCACTTCGCAAAAAAATTTCCCAAAGCGATCATGATAAAAGAATTGAGGTTGTATTCAAATAACAAATTGTTTATTTTATGACTCATTTTTAAATTCAATTTTGCTCTCAAACGCATTCAATTGACAGTTATTTGTTATTTAGGAACTGTGTAATGTGCCGTATTGGTCAGAGTTTTGATAAAGGCTAAATATATATTTAAAAAAAATCTGTCAAAGTTGGCACTTCGCACAAAATTTCTCAAAGCGATCTTGATTAAAGAATTGTGGATGTATTAAAATAATAAATTGGTTATTTTATGACTCATTTTTAAATTCAATTTTGCTGTCAAACGAATTTAATTAACAGTTTTTTGTTATTTAGGAACTATATAATGAGCATATTGTTCAATTTTTTAAATAAAGTAAGAATATAATTCAAAATATATTGCCAAAATGGGCATTTGAGTAAAAATAGGCTTTTTTTTTTTTTTTTTTGAGATGAAAACTTTTCGAAATCTACCTCCGCCTATAGGCCATGCCGAAAGGGATTTTGAAATGAGCATCTTCGAAATCTAGCTCCGCCTACACTGCAAATCTTAAAACACTTTTCAGAACACTTTTTAGAACACTTATTTTGTCTCCTTTTTTAGAACACTTTTTAGCGCACTTTTTGGAACAGTTTTTAGAATACTTCTCAGAACACTTAAGGAACACATTTGAGAATGCTTTTCGGAACACATATTTGTCTCCTTTTTTAGAACACTTTTCAGCGCACTTTTTGGAACACATTTTTAGAACACATATGGAACGCTTATTTCTTTCCAGCGCACTTTCTAGAACACATTTGAGAACACTTTTTGGAATACGTTTTGTCACCTTTTTTGGAACACTTTTCAGTGCATTTTCTGGAACACTTTTTAGAACACATATGGAACAGTTTTTATAATGCTTATGGAACACTTTTTAGAATGCTTGTGGAAAACTGATCTTTTTCTAGTACACATTCAAGCACATTTCTCAGAATATATTTAAAAAAATTTTCTTTTACACATAGTTTCTGCAGGCAGTGGCGTAGCTATATTTTGGCCTATCCTATGGCGCCCGGGGCCAGCAAGAAATTTTGCGCCCCCACCCCAATATAGATATATAACAATTTGTCTCAATTTGGC
Organism: Maratus speculifer; assembly: GCA_964019185.1. NCBI lineage: Eukaryota > Metazoa > Arthropoda > Arachnida > Araneae > Salticidae > Maratus > Maratus speculifer. The sequence continues at coordinate 165,961,590 of OZ025290.1, forward strand.
GCCCCTAGGCCTCGGCGCCCGGGGCGGACGCCCCCCTTGCCCCCCTTATCTACGCCACTGTCTGCAGGTGCACATATATTTTCAATGAAGTTTTTTTATGACCAAAAATATTTACACATTAACCATTTCAGACAATTTGTTTATTGATGTGGGCACCTCTTTTAAAAGGACAAAATGTTGTATGCATTCCTGTTATTCTCCAATATAATAAAATATTTTAAATGCTCAGACAACTAATTTGAGATTAAACAGGAAAAGCCTGATGTCAGTATGCAGTTAAAAAGTATAAGTATATATTGTATTGTCTCTGTCAAATCGGCCAACATTGAGGCTGAAAAATTGGTGGATTTTAGATCATAGTTTTGTTTACAATTTTTTTGTTTGAATCTGATTATTATTATAAAAATTTAAACTGCAATGTGAAAACAATTTAACAATTTACAGCAAATTTATACACAATATAATAATTAATATAAGTTAAAAATACCGCAGGAAAATATAGCATACAAATGAAACATTAAAATTAACAATATTGTCGAAATTAATAATTTATAGAAAATTAATAATGTAAAAAATATAGTAAAAAAATGTTTTTATTGATTGTTTAATCTGCTATGCCATTTAGTACAATCTATTTATTGGTTTGCGATCATGAGCTTCAATATAAAATCTGTTCTTTTAAATAGATGAAATGCATTAGAATTCTTAAATAACTAAACATTTCTTTGAAAATTTACTAAATATGGATTCGATAATTTGTTATTTTTTTCTTACAAACTTCATAGAGCAATTTTCATTTGTTTAAATCTGAAAATAAAGTGCAGATGATAGATAATTGCAAATAATGCGGATTTAACAAGGCCAACTATATAACATATTTTTTAAGGAACAAATGTACACCCAAAAGATTTGCATATCTTGTTGCAACTTCTAGCTTAGCTGGTGACAACTTTAAAACATGGTGGATATATGTCGCTAACACATAGCTGAATAATGCAAGCTTGTATATCAAGATCAAGATTTATTCTTTTAAAAGAGAAAACTTAGATTACAAATATTAGAATAATAAAAAAATTATTGAAAAATGCATGATACACAGTAAACTCATAGATCAAAGAGGGAAAAAAATATGCCCCCCCCCCCACCACCACAAAAACAGTAAAAATGTTCACAGTCATTAGCTTAAAAAAGCTTCAGGACTTGGAGAATTGAATATAAGCAGATCATTTAGTTAACTGAATTCAAGTTGCCTTTGAGTTTACTGTATTTAAAAAATTGTAAAATTTGAATAGCTGTTTAATTTGTGGTAAACAAATGTAAACCCAAAATCAAAACAAAATAAATTTATTCTTAATGCTGATAGTAACAAGCAACAAAAATTATTCTTATTCTTCTGATATGCTTTCATTTAATTCACCATGATGCTTTGTTTAATTTTTGGTCCATTAGATTTTTTTTTTTTTTTTTTTTTTTTTGCCTAATACATATGAATATTCATTCATAAGTCGAATTATAAGCATTTACTTAATCATACAAGATCTGCTATTTACCAACAAGCACCACAATTGAAATCTGAAGGAATTCATTTATGTTACAGTTATACAAATCTTTTTGTTAGATCCATTATATTTTTTTTTTTAACTATGATTTTCCAAAACCCCAGATGGAATCATAAATCTCCCTAGTGATCATACTTCATGATTAAAATGTAAAAAATTAAGTAAAAAAATAAAGATATGTAGCATAAAAAATAAAATAACATCACAGAAAAAAGTTTTCACAGAAATTTAATAAAAATATTGAATATTTTTTTTATTACCATGGATGCAAAAAGCCCATCCAAGCCAAGAGTAAAAACCTTTCTGAGTATTAGAAATCGCTTGATGTAAATGGCCAAGATGATTTCTAGGTTTAAAATTATTTCTTATAATAAAAGAAACAGGTTAAAAGGTATTTAGAGTAAAATTATTGTTATTTTTGCAGATAAAGCAAAATTTACTATTAGTCAAAAATCTCTTCAAGACTGAAATCAGTCAGCTGAGACCGAAGATCTTGCACATATGATTATTACTTATGTATAAAAATAACAACAATGGAAATTTAAACTTTAGCCCATTATTCAAATTTGTTCAAAACTTTTATTATCTTTAAAATCTCTCAATTACATTTTAAAAGGGCTTAAACAATTATGACTTTTTTCAAAGTTTATAACTGTGCTGGTCCAATACAAAGACTCCTAATGCTCCAATTGCTTGCACATATATTGCACAGGATAATTTAGTTTCAAATTGTAATTCATCTATAACAGTACAATTCATAACTCCATTACACTTGCTGAAGTTTCACTTAACAATTGCTAACAAATACAGGACAGTGGCATAGAAGATTAGCATGTCTTTAATGCATACTATTGCACTTGGCGATCGAGAGGCTGGCACATCCTTCAGTTTTTGTCTGAAATTTGTCATCCTTCTAAAGAAAAAAAAAAAATCAGATACATAATGTATATTGAAAAAAAAAAAAATTAGCTAATGACAATTTTGAATTTTATTTAAATATAATAAGCATAGTGTCGACTTTAAACTACTTTAGCAGGGTGTAACACCTGACAGACTTTTGTATTTCTTTTATGTGCCTAGTGGCTCTTTTAAATCCTTTTGATGCACCTGGTGGTCTTTTTTAAAACTTCCAATATGCTCTGTGGCAATTGAATTGATCATGGGGAAATATTGCAAATTCTAGAGTATTCTAAACAAACCAGTTCAAAATATTTTGGGTAAGGTACAAGTGTATCCTTTTTACAGAATAATGTCCCCTTTTTGTAAAATTCCTGCCCGGCAGCCCTTTTTTCATAGAGTCAACACTAAAGCATTTTAGAAAGAGGTGTAAGATATATTAATCATCATCTGCAGTGATATAACCAAAAAAAGATAAGTCCAAATACAATATTTAATGTGGATCGCTAAAAAATGTAAGTGTTTGAAAAATATAAACTGTAATATTATTCCAAAACTTAACCATGTCTAACAACATCCTGTGTCCAACAGTATTGAGCTCTGATAATCTCACAGCAGATCACATTATTATTTGAAGTAGTTTTATCAAGGCGCAACACCTGGTGGCCCTTTTAATTTCTTTTATGGGTCTGATGGTTCTTTTAAACATTTCCGGTGCGTCCAATGACCCTTTTTAACTTTTCCCATGTACTTTGTGGCAATTTAATTGATTCTGGGAAAATATCACAAATTTTAGGGTATTCTAAACAAAGCAGTTCAAAATATTTTGGTGGAACAAGGTACAAGTGTGCCCTTTTTTTAGAAGTGTGTTCCATGTTTGAAAATAAATGTACCCTTCATATGGAATAGTGTTGCCTTTGAAAAATTCCTAGAACTGTTAAAGTAACATTGTTTCTTGAATTGTGAGTACTATTTCAATTTGTGTCCCTTAAAACCTGATGAATTATTTAAATGGGTATAACACTTATGAGTTTTGCAGATATGCAGATGCAATTTTTTGTATATAATTCGGGCCTGAATAAGGGAAGTTTTCCTAATTGGAATTTTTATCCTGGGGGAGGGGGGGGGGTGCATATAAAAATTTAATCTTTGTATTTTGTTAAAAAGACCCTCCATGGTAATGCAACTTATCTTATGAAAATTTTCACATTTTTTTAAATGAAACTTTGCAATTGGAAGCATTGTACAAAGGGACAATATTTAACAAGATAGCATATTGTTTCGATAATTATGACTCACTCTGGTAGTATATATTATAATGCAACATTCATTAATATAATATTGACTCTTATATGAATCACTGGTTAAGCCAATTAGCCATTTTTATAAATCAAAATCAAAGTTAATATAAAAATTTTTTGGCTTACTTAGAATCCATAATTTTGTTGAATAAAATTCTGCTCTAGAAAGTGATTCAGTTAAAGGGTGAATATTGCATTTAAAATTGTGAGACACCTTTTGTATGCATTAGTTAAATGAAAACTGGTCATTTGTTTTGAAAAAGAGCAGCAATTACATTTTGAGACATCTTAGGCTAAAAGAGTGGTCATTTCATGCAGCACAGATGGTTTAAGTTTTTCCTTTTTTAATTGCATTTTTGCTTTTGTTCCAAGTTCAAAACAATTATGGGCCATTAAATTCAACTGAAAAATGTAAAATTCAAATGTAAAATTCACACTTTCTAGATTTTTTAATCTCAAACTCTCTGTTTTGTATTCTTGCTCTCAATTTAAGAGCATAAATCAATCTAAGACCAAGTTATATGTGTAAAAATCTTTGAAAACATAATAATAATAAAAGGTACTATAAAGATACTAACATATAAAAAGCCTTTTTTGATTGTGATTGAACAGATTATTGCAATAAATGTTTATTTTGAACTGTTTTTTCAGAGTGGAGATATACATAAATATAATAACAGTCGAGTCTCTATATAATGAAAACCATCGTTCTTGTAAAAAATTGGTCATATAGAGAAATTTGATGTATAGAGTAAGGATGCACCGAATAGTGATTTTGGCCGAATGCCAAATATTCGGCCGACAGCTGAACCGAATACCGAATATTCGGCAAGGCGAAAGTAATTGTTAAGCTGAATACCGAATATTCGGCCATCCGAATAGTAACTATTCAGCCGAATACCGAATATTCGGCTTTCCAAATACTTTTTATATTTCAAAGTTTAAAGGTATTAAAATGTTACTTTTTAAAACAATTTTACATAATATTTAATAAGAGAAACTTATATTTTGATAAACAAGAGCTTTTTATAAGAGCATTTAGTATTGAAAAAATTCTGCCTTTATTTATTTAAGAAGCACAATTATGAGACTTTTTTAATTAATAAAATTTTAAATTTCATGATTTCTTCAACAAATTGAAACAAACATTTTAAAATCAAAGAGAAATAATCAAAAAATGGTTGAAGAAAAACTGTAGCGTCTCATAATTGTTCTGTTTAAATAACTCTAGACAGATTTTTTTCAGTATAAAGTATAAGTACTTTCAATTTAATTCTGAAAAAAGGAATGTCTAGATCATAGTTCTTATCTTATAAATGGCGGCATTTTCCATCCTTCTTAACATATCATATCATATTTTACAGAAATCAAAGCATGCGAGTTGAAAATACAGTTATGGTATCTTATTTATTGTTAATGCAACAAACGAAAACACAAGTTTGACCTAGAGTGAGATGAAATACAATGTACTTATGACTCAATAAGTTGATTATGATTATGGTTTCATGAACACAAATTGTCTGCCTTGATAGCTATTACTAATCTCAAAAGTTTTTCTTTCTTGTTTAAAGACTTTTATTTGGGAAAAGCAAGAAACAGACTTTTTACTAAATAAAATCTAGGAACTTGCATCTGCACTTGCATCATTTATTCTTAAGGAGAATCCTAATAAATCACCATTTTAATCCTTCTCATGGTTAATTTTCTTAAGTTACATTTTACAAACAGCAAATAAATAATGTAAAAACATTCTATTTTATTTAAATATAATTTTCTTTCATATTATTTCAAATATATTTATAAATTGACAGTTAAAAGTAGAAATTGTGAAAAGTTTTAAAAAATGTTCTTTAAAAGGCTTTATTAAGTATTGGATTTGGCCGAATACTTTGATATTCGGCCAAACCGAATATTCGGCAGGCTGAATAGTTTCATATTCGGCTTAACCGAATAGTTTGATATTCGGCCTAACCGAATATTCGGTAACATGGCCGAATACCGAATAGATACCGAATATTTGGTGCATCCCTAGTATAGAGAATGATGTTAAAAATCATATTTAATGTGTAAATTTTGAACAAAAATTATTTTTGATCTATTTAATTAAGAATTTGAAATGTTTAAAAGTAAATCTAACATTTCTTAATTATTTAAGCAGTTTCAAAAAAAAAAAAAAAAAAAAAAAAAAAAAAAGAAAGAAAGAAAGAAAAAAAAAAGAATAGACATTTATTTGAAAGCTTAATGAAAATCAAATGAGAAAGACTTACATTAATTTCAGAGGAAGAAATCTGTAATTTTTTGTTGTTTTGATTTTAAAATTGTAACACTCTTTAAAAAAAATGCTCAAATTTTAGCAAGGAATGAAAAATTGTAGTTCACATTTTCCTCCATTTGAAGGCCTCTCATTGATTCCTCTTTTATATGTGTAACCAGTGTTCTCGCTGACATTTGACCGACGTTAGTAATTTGGCTAATTAAAAATAAAAAACATTCGCCAAATGAAAAAAGTATTAGCAAAATAGATTCGCTGTGTAGCACTAAAAAATTATCTTTAACCTTTTAATGAACACCCCCCCCCCCCCTTATGTCCGTATGTTCTAAAATAACCTAAATTTTTATAACTGCGACACCGACTGTTATTAATCTAGTTTCAACTATCTGCTACAAATCTATTAAAAATATGTATATATGCATATGTATGAAAACAAAAAAGAAAAGTAAGAAAAAGCAAAAATTGAGCACTAGCAATTTGGCGAATCTAATCGCTTGTTTACTCGCCAAATGAAGAATTTAGTCGCAATTTGGCGCAATGGCGAGCGACAGCGAGAACCCTGTGTGTAACAATCCAATTGATTCTGTTTTGAGAAGGATGTTAAAAGGTGTGTGGGAGGTGGGATTAACTCGTTGGATTTAAAGAACAAGGAGAGAAGCAATATTTAAAAAAAAAAAAAAAAAAAAAAAAAAAAAAAAAAAAAACAGCACTGAATGATAAATCAAAAATAAGTGATGGAAAATGGATTCCATATAATTTTGAAGCTTTTTTAAAACTGAATAAATTAAGACCAATTTATAAAAAAATTTGTTATATGGAAATAGATATTTCGCTATATAGAGACTGTTTTTAATGTAATCATGCAAAAAGGGGACTGTTCCTACTAAAAATTCATTATATAGAGAAATTCGATGTATGGAGTTTTGATATAGAGAGACTTGACTGTATTGCAATTTATTAGTTGGTAACATAGCTTGAAATTTTCCTCAGGAAATTTTACCATCAGGGAATTGCTGCCATTTGTTCCCCGTAAAAAAAAAGTAATTGGAGCCACATACACTTTTAAATACATGCCTATGAGCAGGATTTTCATAACAGAGACAGTAAATGTGCAGCATTTTCTTAAAATACATTTAAGCACAAGTTTATGTATGCATAAACTTAAATTAATAAACAATAAATTAGCTATACCTTAATCGTAAATGATGCTGTGTTTTTTCACCAGTTTTTCTTCGGTCTGGGGTAGGCACCACATATATCTACCATAGGTAAGAGAAAATCCTAAAATCATTAAAAAAAAATCAGAAAGGATACATACAATTTTTCTTTTACAAAAATCTGACAGATACAGAGAGTTTAAAAAAAAGGTATGACAAGGCTTAAGAGTGACAGAAATTAGCAAATTTGAGTAGGAAAATAGGTTGAAAAACATTTACTCAGTGAAAAATATATGGTACTAAAAATTCAAAAGTCAATAATTAAGCCACAATTTAACTAAACTTCATTATTGCACCGCATTAGATGTAAAATATATCTAATATTAGGGATGCAAAACCAAAACCTGCGGCCTGTGAATTTCGTCAATTTACAATTGGAAAAAATTGCAATTTTTATGCATAGATTGTAGAAAAAAATCATAAATTTTGTCAATGTATCGTGGGGAAATATGAAATTTTGTCAATCACTTAAGAATTGCAAATGTCACTGATTGAGCACAGAAAAATTGTGAACTTCATTGATTAAGTGTGGAAAATAGTGAAATTGTTCATTTGTCGATTAGACATGAATTTGTCGGTTATATGCAAAAAATTGCATATTCTACTGATCGGGCAAGAAAAAATCATCAGTTTTGTTGATGATAAATGAAAAAAATGCAAATAAAATTTATTGCTTGTGGAATCACATGTTTTCTTGGTTTATCACAAAAAAAAAAAAGCAAATTTCATTGATCTTACATGAAAAAAATAACAAATTTTGTAATCAAGAACAACAACAACAAAAAAAAAAAAAAAAAAAAAAATCTCAAATTTTGTTGATAACACATGGAAAAATTGCAAATTTATTCATAATGCTCGAAAAAATTTTAAAATATCATTGATCGGCAACAAAACAATCATGAGTTCTGTCAGTTTATCAAGGAAAAAAAGTCACAAATTTCATTTTGTTGTGTAAAAAAATATATATTTTGTCAGAGTTCGTTAAAAATCACAAATTTTGTTGATTGGGCACAGAAAAACATGTATTTCGTCAATTAAAAACAGAAAGAGGGCAAATTTTGTCGATTGGCCACTGTAAAATCATGAATTTTTACTGATCGACTTCTAAAAAGTTGCAAATTTTGTTGAAGCGAGAAAAGCTACACATTTCATTGACTGGGCAAGAAAAAATTGTCAGTTTTGTTGATGATGCATGAAAAAAATTTCAAATTCACCAGCTGCAGAAAAATCAAATGTTTTCTTGGCTTATTGCCCGGGGAAAAAAAAAAGTGAATTGTGTTGATTGAGCACGGAAAAAAAATCGCAAATTTTGTCCTTAAGTGTGTAAAAATCATGAAATTTGCTGATCAGGCGCCAAAAGATCATGAATTTTTGCAATCGTCTTTGATTTTGCATGTTTTCTGCAAAGGCAAAAATTCTTGCTTTTCACAAACATTTGACGAAATTAGCATTTCCTCAATCTTTAGTCAAAAATTGACATTTTTTCCATAATTATTTGAAAAAATATGCATTTTTTTAAATTCAAAATCCATTGATGAAATTCACAATTTTTCATGATCCTTTGATAAAATTTGCGTCTTTTCACAACTCTGTGATAAAATTTGCATTTTATTAGCATTTCTTTGATGAAAATTGCATTTTCCTGCAATTCTTTCATAAAATTTGCATTTTTCTGAGATCTTTTGGTGAAATTCACCTTTTTTTTCTTTGCTGCAGACATGCTACAGGCTCAGCAAAGAAAAAGTTGAACTTTCATGGCCTCATGGACCACTAACAAAATTTGCATTTTTTTTTGCAGCGTTTTAACAAAATTTGCATTTTTTGTGACCATCTGGCGATAATTGCACTTTTTTCGACAATCTTTTCAATGAAATTTGCATTTATCCATGATCCTTTCACAAAATTCGTGTTTTTTTCACATCCCTTTTTGAGAAAATCTGCATTTTTCTGCGATCTTTCAACAAAATTCACATACTTTCCGTGATTTTTTGTCAAAATTCGCTTACTATCCGTGATCTTTGGACAAAATTTGCACAATATTTGTAATCTTTGGACAAAATTTGCACAATATTCGTAATCTTTGGACAAAATTTGCATTTTGTTCATGATGTTTCAACAAAATTCCCATATTTTTTCCCAGTATTTAAGCAAAATTGTGACTTTTCTCCAATCATTCGACAAAATCTGCATATTTTCTGCAATCTGTTTACAAAATATGTCTTCTTTGCTCGCTTTTTGGCAAAATTCTATTTTTTCTTTTGCAATCTTTTGACAAAATTTGCATATTTTCCAGATCTTTTAACAAAATTGGCATATTTCTCCTGATCTTTTGACAAAATATGCAGTATTGTGCATAAATTAGGCAAAAAAACAGCTCTTAAGTGTCCTACAAAACGAGTAATTTCGTAAAAAAATCGTGAAAAACCGACAAATTTCATTAAAAAATCACAAAATAATATCTAATTTCCAACAAGATTCGCGAAAAAATGCATAATTTCATCACAAAATCTCCAAAAAAAGGCAGATTTCCTCAAAAAATAGTGAATAAACGATAAATTTCGTCCAAAAATCGCAATAAAATGAAAATTTGTCAAACGATTTGCAAAAAACGGCAAATTTTGCCAAAAATCATGAAAAATGGCAACTCTCATCAGACATCATGATAAAAATGACAGATTTCATCTGAAGATTTGCAAAAAACCGGTAAATTTCGTCCAAAAATCGCAATAAAATGGAAAATTGTCAAAAGATTTGCAAAAAACGACAACTTTTGCCAAACATTCACGAAAAAATGCAAAATTTATCAAAATATCCCCCCCCCCAAAAAAAAAGACAGATTTCGCAAAAGACTGGAAAGAAATGTAAATTTCGTCAAAGGGGCACAAAAAAAAATTAATGTGAGAAGGGAATTTTTCTGTTATAAAAGCTGATTTTCCTGCTTCAAAATTGTGCCTTTATTGCTCTTAAAGCAGATTTTCTTGCTTCACAATCAGGGGCGTGCGAAAAGAAAATTGCACTTGGGGAATAATTAGAATTTGAGGCCCCTTCCCCTCTCGTAACTTTTTCTTGCGACAGCCTAAAAATGATGTTTGTAGTATAAATTTGACGCCCCTTAAGTTTCAGTGCTTTGGGGCCCCCAAACCAGTTACAAACTATGTGCTCTTTTTTTTTTTTTTTCAAAATTTGCGTTTTTTTTGTGTTTAAACGTAACAAAATTGGCGAAATTTGCCTTTTTTGTGATATTTTAACGAAATTTCCCATTTTTTGTGATCTTTTCATGAAATTTAACGTTTTTTTCAGATTTTTTTTTGGCAAAATCTGGTTTTTGTGACTTTTTAACAAAATCAGCTGTTTTTCGTGATTTTCTAAAATTGTCTGCTTTTTTGCAATCTTTCAACAATATTTGCCTTTTTTTTTCACGATCTTTTAACAAAATTTACTTTTTTTTGCTTTTTTTCAATTTTTTGATGAAATTTTTGGATTTTTTCTTGATTTTTTGATGAAATGATGATTCATGGACATAATTCATGTTTTTACGCGATTCATGGACGTAATTTGCGTTTTTTGAGCAATTCATGAACGTAATTCGTGTTTTTTATGCGATTCATGAATGCAATTCACATTTATTATGCGATTTATGAACACAATTTGCTATTTTTATGCGATTTATAGACGTAATTTGCATTTCAGCTTTCTGCCAACAAAATTCGCGTTTTTTGAATGATTTCTGAAAATAATTCGCGTTTTACTACATGATTCATAGATGTAATTTGCACTTTTCATACAATTTCTGAACGTAATTATTGCCTTTTTAACACGATTCATGCGATCATTTAAGCGATTCATGCACAAAATTTGTATTTTTTAATGCGATTCATGCACAAAATTTGTATTTTTTTATGCGATTCATGCATGGAATTTATGTTTTTAACGCGGTCATTGGACAAAATTCACATTTTTTACTCAGCCTTTGGACAAAATTCATGTTTTTCATGCGGTATTTTGTCGAAATGTTGGATTTTTTTTACACGATTCTTTGTTGAAATGGAGGTTTTTTTTTACGCAATTCTTTGGTGAAATGCATGTTTTTACGCGATTCTTTATTAAATTTCATGCTTTTTTTGAAGACATTCGCGTTAACAGTAAATAATTTGTTGATAAAATTGAGGGAATAATTTTATTTTTTGGTACTAAAAAAAATAAGTAAGTAAATAAATAAAAATTGTTTCTTTCTTAAAATTTTCTGCAAACTTCATAAAGTTTTCTGCGCACCGCGTGCGTCTATATTATACATTTCTGTTCTAAATATCTTGCGTAATCAAGAAAAATAAAATCTAAAACTGATTTAACTCATTAAAATAATGTTATGAAATAAAAATTCCTAAGTTAATTCAGAATTTTATGATATCATACACAATGAATCTGAAAAATCAAAATGTCATATTCAAATTAACTTTTTTTTTTCTAGAATTCGGCTTTTCTAATATGTCCATACTTCAAATGCAGTTTCAAAATTATACTCTTCAAAACACAAGGCAAAAACACACACACAAAAAAAAAAAAGAAAAAAAGAAAAGAAAAGGCAAAAGTTGAGCACTTGCAATTTGACGAATCAAATCGCTTGTTTGCTTGCCAAATGAAGAATTTAGTAGCAATTTGGCACAATGGCGAGCGACAGTGAGAACACTGAAGATAAGTCAAGTAATATTAATTTTGATTGATTTTATGACATAAAAATTAAAAATACAATTAAATTAAACCATAATTGAATAGTTTGATGTTCTTTTTCCTAAAGAAATGAAAAAAATTGTAACATTTTTGGGCACACAAATTTAAAAATAATACAGAATAAAATATTTATTAAAAATCTCTGGGTAAAACCAGCGGTGCATTTTGCAAATTTGAAAAAGGGCAGGGTGTTGCACCCTTTCAAAAATAGCCTAGAATGAACACTATACATGGCTTAACAAAAGTATTGAAATATTTTTCCATACATTAGTATAAATAGCTGGAAGAGAAATTGGTACTTACTTATTAACGCTACCGCAGCAGGAGTGACTCTATATCGGCCCATTTTCCACCGAAATCTGATATGTTACTTTGTTTTTAAATATAGTGTTTTGAATTTTGAAAGTGCTTTAATTTTATATAAAGTGTTTTATTTTATGATTTGTCAAAAAAATTTAAGTGTAGATTAAAAATCGCCAAACCTGTAACTGTGGTGGCGTTAATACATAAATACCGAGAAATTTCAACTTGCTAGGCGTTTTCTTGCTAAACTAAACTTCCGCAGTATACAGTATATATATATATATATATATATATATCAACCGGCAGATCAAATACAGGTCTGTTCAAAAGTATCAAAACCCATATTTGGCTATGGACATTAACACCTTATTTATCTAAAAAACGATGCTTTGTTCAACATTTCAGGAAGTGTTTCATAATATATGCTTGACGCATGCTTTTTCTTATTTGTTTGTATTAGTTTCAGTTTTGATATGTAATAATTTAATTTTTTTTTCTGATTTCATAATTCTTCTTAGGGTTTGTTCATACATATTATCAACTTTTTGGAAAATCTGGACTCCCTCCACCCTCCCGATATCAAATGTTATCATCTTTCGACCCCACTCCCCATAGTAATATCGTTATCAATGTCTAAATTTTCTTTTTTCACTTTTAAAATTTACTAAATTTGTTTAGAGTGACATATAAAATATTTTTTTTTTAATGTTTTATTGATTCAAAAGAAGGGAAGTTAATAAAATACAACTTTATATATAAGATATAAATCAGCTTATGTATGAAATAACACTTAAAATAAATAGTTACTTTTTAAAGGAATTTTATAATAGCTTTTTGTAACATAATCTATTTAACAGTAATAGTGTCTTCTTTCACTTACCGCTCATGAATGGGGAGGGACAGGAGGGGGTGTAGATAGAAATTTTTATCAACAAAACAAGCGAACAACATTCTTTCTCTTTTACCTATTAGTAAACATAAGTTTCATCTCAAATATACTAATTTTGCATTGTCGAACAGCAATTATGAATGCATACACATACAAAGAATAGGAATGTAAAACATTGGGGAATTCCATGTTTAGAATTATTCAACTTTATAATAATTTCGTAATTTCAATAACGGTTTTGCTTTTTCATAAAAATAGGCAAAAAAAAACATACTATTTTGAACCAAAGACCATGTATGTTACAAATAAAAAAGAGAAAATTTTGGTTGGATCAAAAATGATATTGATAACAATAAACAAACTCTGTCTCCCCCTAGAGATATCGTCTGCCAGTGCCAGACCCCCCCCCCTTCCCCCTAAAATGATAATAGTTATATATGCACACCCCCCTAATATGGATAATTCCAAATATTTCAAATAAAAAAATGACAGGAAAAGAAAACACACTAGTTGACAATAACCCAAAAATTTCAAAGTATGAAACAGCTTGATAGGGCTTCATTTTAGAGCTAATTTTTTATTATTTAATTTAATTATCAATTAGGTCTTAAATTAATATTTTACTCATTTTAAGCAATCATTATATTTTTTAATATTTAATTACATTCAAATTATAGGGTCACCCGGGGTAAAATGGGTATATTTTATTTATTTTATTATTTTACCAGACAAATTTTAAAAAAAAATTTAAATTATGAACAAAGTGCTTACATATCTGGCAATACTTAAACCTTATAAAAACAAACTGGCGACACATATAATAGGCTTGGCAACCATTTTGTTTTACAGAAGATAGAACAAAGTGTTTTTAGTGGTTGAAAAACTTCTTTCCAGAAAAATATACTGGAAGAATTTTAGGAATAAACTGTTTGATATTTACAGAAGAAGGATTCTTCTAACTGAAAACTGTAAAATTAAGTAAATTTATTTACTCACAAAAATTTTATAGCGTTTTTTGTCATATGGGGTAAAATGGGTATAGGTCAAGATATGAATGTATGAAGATTGATCAAAGTTGAAAGACCTTTGAAGGCAAATTGTTATTGATCCTATGTTTTAAATTGATATTATGCTTTGTTATATGAAATTAGGCTATTACTTATATCATTAATTTATCATTTATATTATAAATTAGGCTATTTCGGGTGACATTAAAATACATGCAAATTGATTAAATGTACAGGAACACAAGGTAAGAAAAATATCGTGAAATTAAATTAAAACACATTTTCTAGTACTGGCGAGGCTATAAAAAAACTCAGAGAAAAACGCAAGAGAGTACAAGCAAAGATAGGAGAAGTTTTAACTACAGAGCAGGTGGCTACAAGTCTTTGCACTAGGAACACACGCAAAAAAAAAGTACAAACAGTTAAAAGAATCGAAGCAACCCATAAAATAGAAGTTAAGCCAAAGGTTTTCACTGCAATGAATCCAATGATTGGCGATTGAGTCCCTGTAAAATTTAATGTAAAGAAGTCTGTTCAAGAATTCACAGGTCTCATTATTGATATCCCTGATGAAGGTGAAAATACTGTGAAGTTTGCAACAAAGTCATCTGCTGGATTATTTTATTTCTTTCCAGAGAAAGACGATGTTGCTGATGTGAACGCATCCAAATTGTCAGAAAGCTATCTCAACCAAGCTGCAATAGTCCTTGCCAGTATACACTTTGCATGTAAATTTTTATTATGTTATACCTATCTGCATGAATTGCTTTTGATTAAACATTGATTTTCCAGTGTAATTTAATTTCTCATTTTTCCCTACAGATATTCATACTGATATCTATCTGCTTTTGAATTGCATTAAATAATAATAAAAAAAAAATACCATTAAAGAGAAACACGATTCACAGCATGTGTGTAAACTGATGTGGTGGAGGATAGGATTTGTCAGTACTCTCATCTTATTTACATTAGTTTCATAACAGTGTTTTTATACATCAAGAAAAAAATATAAGCAAATTGAAGTGGGGAGTTTTTGAAGCCCCTTCCCTTCACCTTCCAAGTTTACACATGATTCAGAAGATGAAAGTACAAAACTCTTAAATGGTTTACACATTAATTATCGTGTATTTAAGTATATTTAATTTATTATTCAAATTTAACCAGCATATACCCATTTTACCCCGAACCATGGGGTAAAATGAGTATACACCGGGGTAAAATAGGTATAGTGTTTTACACAAAAATTTAAAAAAAAGGGAACCACAAATTATGTTTAATTTAGACCTAAGATACACAATGTCAAAAATATTGAACAAAAACATGAATTTATTTCACAACATTTCTACAATGAAACATTAAAAATAAAAAAGCTGATTTTTATATCCATTTTACCCCGGGTGACCCTACTCTTAAAAAAAATGCAAACAAAACATTTACACTATACATAACTGCTGGTTTGAAGATGTACCTATATATTTGAGAGAGTTTACTGTAATACTGTTACTAAAATCATTTTGATTAATATAAAAATGGGAGATTACAGATTAACATACAATACAGATATAGATATGCAAACATAACGTTTTTTACACCGAACGTTTTTTTTTTTTTTTTTTTTTTTTTTTTAAGCAATATGGATGCCATCTGAATATCGAATTTTAGATTTCACTCGGATTTAAAGAATCTTAAAACAGTGTGTTCCTTATGGGATATCTGAATACCTGCCTTTATTGTCAAAACTCAGATGTCACAATAAAATGTAGATCACGTGCCTATGTAAAATAAATTAGGCTGAATATTGATTAATTCGACAAACAAAATGCAATAGAATACGTACCACAGAAAATCTTGTTTTCAAAGAAACAAGTCGAGTAACCTTTATATTAATATAAATATATAAAAATTGCGAATTGCACAGAGACGCCGAGTCGGAATGTAAACATAAACAAACAGCTCAGCTTCCATTTCCCGCGCGTCGCGTCGATGTTGCCACACCAACTTGATAAAAACTTTCCACTACAGTACTTCGGAAAAAATTATCATTCTTTGCAAGTTAGAAGTTTTATAATTTATTATTATTCATACTAGACGGTTGCCCGCCCTCAGTAGCCCGAAGACTATCTGAATGCCAGTTCTACAACCCCACACATTCACGTTTCTGTGCCATGTCTCGTCAGTTTTAATTAGATTTCTTCTCGGTGTTCTGGGGTTTCGTTTGCATATCTTTTTTTATTGTTAATGAAGAGGTCTTCCATTTGTTCTTCCATCTGTTCTTCTTTCTGTTCTTCCATCTGTTCTTCCATTTGTTCTTCCATTTGTTCTTCCATTTGTTCTTCCATTTGTTCTTCAATTATATTCGACGATTCACTGTTTGAGAGCCTATCTGTCCTTTTATTTATAAAAGTTCAAAATGAAAAAAGATTTTCTTAGCAGACGATTTTTTGTGATAAATACATTATCTGTTTTATATTTCTTCTGCTTTATTCCTTTTATTTATAGAGTTCAAAATGAAAAAAGATTTTCTTAGCAGACGATTTTTTGTGTGCCTCAATTAATTAATTAATTATCCTCTATATTCCTTTTATTTATAGAGATTTCTTAATTATTTAATTTAGAATGTACTGTGTCAAGATACCGACCGCATTTTAGGCCAAATAAGAATTAGGACAATACAGTAATACAATTTAGATTCAATATTTTAAAATAATAATAATATTAATAATAATGTAAGTACTGAGTTTATCATTAGTAACTAAGGAGAGGAGAAGGACGGTTGCATCCATCATCTGCTCAAGGGGTGAGGCTATGCTTCTGCTGTCATTTGAAACAAAATGAAAAAGAAAATTCCGCATCCCCCTCCCATCTCCCCCCCCCCACTCACACACACACAAAAAAAACTTTAAGGATTTTTTTAATTGCAAAATATGTAATGAAAAAACAGCAAAGGGCTATCAATATTTATTCCAATTATAAGTATACATGGGCTCTTAAGTTAAGGGAACATTTGCATTAGAGGGAAAGACACGTTTCATTGTAATAAAATGTTCCAACTAACTTGAAAAATCTCCTGATGTCAAGAGCCACACAGTTATATGCTCTGTGCCAAGAACTTTAGCAAGTTGGACATGTAGTCTAGAGGGGGGAGAAGCTCAAAATATATAACACTTATCTTTTCATCTCACTTATATTCATTTTTCAATTATTCACTAAAAAATCCAAACCTGAAGGAGTTGGGGAGCAGTCCGTAGAAAATGGGGGGGGGGGGGGGTAGACGACAATGTTAAATTTAGACACTTTTACCAAGAAGGATTTCTGTTGCTCGGGAGGAGGGGGACATTGTAGAGTTACGGGGGTGGGCGTGCATTTTTTGCCTTTGAAAACACAAAATCACAAATCTTCCGGGGAGACATCTCATTGTTCTGGGGGGGAGGATCGCCCCCCCCTCGGACGTTTTCCTGAAATCAACTCTGACAGATGGTACAAATTACCTGCAGCGCCGTGCGAAAGGGGGGGGGGGAGAAGGGGCCGTTGCCCCGGGCGCGGAAATATACGGGGCGCAAAAATTTATGCTCACAACGTTATTTTTTGCCTGTTGCAAGAAAAAGTTCCGGAGGGGGGGGCGTCAAATTCAGCCTTTTCCCTGGGCGTATTTTCCTCTTCGCACGCCCCTGATCACCTGTTACCATCTCTACTAGAGCACCTGGCTTCGGTCCTTGTTTAAAAATAAAGTAGCAAAACAGTGTAATCGTACTTTTTTAAGTTAATTATTTTTTAGTTTAAATATCTAACAAATAATAAAATTAAAAAGTCAGAAGTTACTGTTTTTTAAATTTACCTGTCTAAAACAGAATTCTTATTCATACGGAAAACCAAAAAGGATATTATGCATTTATACCTCCTAAGACGGAAACAACCTGTCTAAGACGGTAATTTTACTTATTAAATTTCGACTTAGCAAATTTATATTTATGATGTGAGAGGAAAGAGGGCTTGCATTTGGATTGCTACCAGGACACATGGTCTCTCTGTACGGCCCTGTGAAAGGGGGAGGGGGAATTACATGACAACTCTTTCCTCCTAAGTTCCCCAATTCCTGACACCACTGTACGTCATTACGATCAGTATTTGAAAGTGGAATTGAATATGAAATTGAATTAATTAACCACAAAATTCCTTTCCATGTTAATGTTACACCCCCCCCCCACGCACACACAGTGCACCTATTATTCTTGTTCTCGAGGTTTTTATGAATTTATGAAAGCCTCAAAAGTAATAATCACTATATGCATGCATGCAAAAAATAAGTAAATTAAAAAAAAAAAATAACTTACCAAATTGATCTTGAGATCCACATTGATTGCGATCAACACTCCTTATGGTCGTCATCATTGTAACACAGAAAGCCATGATTTCACAAGTGTGCCCATATGTGTTCCCAATCTGCTCTTAAATGTGTTCCCAAGTTTAGATTTAACAAATATTCTAAGCAGATCACTTTCGGAACACTTTCAGGACACTGTCGGCACACTTTCTTTATAGTGGAACACATCCGGAACACATTTCAGTACACATTAAGGTGACTGGAACACTTTTTTTCAATCAAAGTGCTCCACATGTGTTCTCAATGTGTGCTGGGAATTTGCAGTGTATACACCAAGCCGAAAGGGATTTTTTAGATTCGCAAATTTCAATCTTCTAAAAATCAATTTCCTAAAAGAAATTCATAGATTAAAAGATTACAATTCCTATTTCCTTGAAAAAAATATTGTTTTAAGTAATAAGTAAACTTTTGAAAAAAATATGGTTTGTATGTAAAAAAAGGGGAAAAAATACAGGAGAAGGTTTTTAGGAGTCTAAAATATGCTAATGCGAAATTTAACTTATTCCGCTATGTACATAGCTGCCTACTTTTACGCAATTTTCCTACCCAAAAAAATTTTATAGTAAATATTGTATTATTTAATCGTCGAATTCTTATGATTAAACAAATGGAAAATCTCTGTACAATTTTAGTTGTAGGAAAAATGCGTAAAAGTAGGCAGCTATGGCTATGTAGTTTTTTTCTATTTATGCTTAAAATTCTACATGTATGACAATCTCATTTTAAACAATTATAATAAAGTTTAACATAAGATGCCCCAAACATTAATCTTACATAATTCATAAAATGCTTCACGGAATCTTTTCCTGTTAAATATTCTACTGTAAATTTACCTGAAAAAGTTAAAAATGTCAAACTTATATGTTTACTTTCAAAAATTCTAAGTTTGGAATTTTACAATGGCGGCGTATCTAGACTTATCATTTCGGAGGGGTATGAGATATAGTACAAGTTTCTAAGAGGGTACACTAAAAAAAAAAATCTGTAAAGGTACTAAACATTTTCTAGGAAACTGGGATTCCAAGAAATTTTCATGTAACGATAACAGGAAAAATCCATTTAACAATCCATAAAACTTGAGTTTTTGTTGTTACCGTTACAGAAAAAGTTCTTGGAATCCCAGTTTCCTGGATAAAGTGTAGTACCTTTACAGATTTTTTTTTTTACAGTGTATCATAAGAATGTTAACTTTTCCGCCTTAAACAAATTTTAAACACAGCAGGTAATGCATGTATTACCCAGAGCCTGCTAAGATTGAATAGCATGGGACTGCTAACAATTTTGTTTTAGGCAAGTTTTCGTCTTAATTAGTATAATTTTTATGGCGGGTAAAGCGATATAATGGAAAAATGGTGTATAATTTGGAAAATGGCTGAAAAAAATAGTTTGTGGTCTCCGCGAAATAATACCTTTTTAATCAAAACCGGCCTAAAACATAATGTCACTGTGATTCCTTTTAAATTTTATCATAGCATTACATTTTGATAAACTTTCGGAATTACAATTTATGTTTTTCTAAATTTCAGAGGGGGTTGCAGCCCCATCAGCCCAATCCCTGAACACGCCACTCGAAGAGATGCTTTATACTCGAGCTCTTAACATAAAATTTGGAACAAAATGTAATTTCTTGTCAAATGGACTATTTATGTTTGTTTTATGACTACCGATTTCCTACACGATGAAGTTTTCCAAATGGAGAAGTTCTCTTCGTGTGTGTGTGTGTGGGGGGGGGGGGGGGATCTTTAAAAAGGAACCTAACTCGTACTTTCGCAAGGATTACTCAAGGTCCGAAGAAAACCATGAACCGATGGGCGCGATTGGATTTGGACTCAGCATCTCCCGTCTATCAGCTTTGAGAGTAGCACCTTACGGCCACTGGTGGACCCTAGTACAATTTGAATAAAATATTACGTCTAAAACAGTACGTTTCTATTTTTTTTTCAAAATTAAATTAAAAATTTAGTTGTAAAATAACCCTAGTAGCAAACCAAAATTGGTCCAACGTAGCGCCAATATTTCATTTATTGGAAATATTGCTAGTAAAACGTCAATATTGATTATATATTGGTATTTCATTGGAAATATTTGCAATGAATTCCCGATATTGTACAAATGTTGGCATTACATTGGAAATATTTCGAATGAATTCCCAATATTATACAAATGTTGGCGTTACGTTGGATATATTTCCAATGAAACCCCAATATTTAATCAATATCGGTGTTTTGTTGGCAATATTTCCAATGAAACCCCAATATTGGCATAATATTGGTTGCAAATGTTGGCTAAATAAAGGAAAAATGTAAACACCCCAATATTCGAGCAATATTTCATGCCAGTATTGCGCCAATGTGCGAATATTGCTCCAAGATGTAGCCAATATTGTCCCAATATTGTTTGGCTACTGGGGAAGTTATTTTGTTCGCCATTACAACCAATAAATGCTTTCAACAATTACAGTCAAAGCGATGAACTTTCCTCAATTGATGCCAACACAATATTAACATAAAAGAATAGAAGATTTTTTGTAACAGAATAACGTTCAGTGATGGAATTAGGTATAATTTTTTTTAAATAAAAATAGGAATGTATTTAAATAGTTGTGTTTTTTTGTTAACTATTTTTTCTTTGTTTATTTTTCCTTTTTGATGTTCTTTCTTGCTGGTGTTACTCTATGACGTCGAATTATCTACACCAAGGAAATGGGCCCGAAAGAAAGAGTGCTTTTCTTTGTTGTCTTTTTAGCTGAACCTAGCCTGTATCTACGCAGGAAAATCCAAGGTTCGAATAAAACCACGGAAAACTCCGAACTGTTGGGCCAACAGGCGTGATTACTTTGAATCTAGCACTTGCCGTATACCAGCTTTTGAGAACAATACCTCTCGGCTACTTCTGAAATATCTTTCTTCATTTAAAATCATTGACATATTAATTTTTAAAATTTTAATTTTAATGCGCTTTTTTCTCGTAAATTTTAAGAATTCTGCAGGCCAAGACAAAAGCAAAGTTGATAATTAAAATAAGTACAAAAAACAGATTAATCTTTGAGGAATATTATTTGATATTTTTGTTGTTGTTATTGTTTTTCTCTCATATTCGTAACATTGGAATGTAACTTCATTCATTGTTGCCATCATATTATATCAACATTTGCCTCAGTATGTATTATATGGCCATTAATGACCAGACACTTTCAATTTTAGATATTTTGTCGAATATTTAGAAATATGCAACTTGGATTCTTTAGGAAGTTCAGGAATACAAGGATTACGTTTGACCTCATTTTTGTCAACGTCCATGTGATAAGCTGCATAATTAGAGAACCGACAAAAAATCAAAGAAAAAAATATTTGGCATCACCCTGTATATTAATATGCACGAAACGATCTATCTCTACAAAATACAAATATATTGATACCATAAACATGCCCGATGATTTTTGTAAAAATGCACGTATACCCTTGGAAATATAGCGATTTTTTTTTTTAAGTTAAAAGAATTCTTTCACCTTTTTAGCTAATATCATGCAGGGTTTTCAAATAAATTTAACACCAGTTTTAGTGCTTTTGGCAAAATGTAGTAGAAACTATATAATTGTGTAAGAATATAAATATTACATTTTATAAAAATGAGCAGTTGTATAAAATATGTTTTATGTGAGCAACGCAAAAGATATCAACAATCTCTTTACGTAATTTAGTTGTCGATTAAACAAAGCTACTCATAAAAAAATCCATTTAATTAAGGAGGCAGCAGTACAGACAAGGCAATGGAAATCCATCATAGTTGACTCGTAGGTTTGCAAGTGTGCTTTCTTGCATCCAAAAGTATGAAAACACGGAGGATTGAGAGCAGGAAAACATAATGGTAAACATTATGGGCCAACTGTTAAAATCGGGTTTTTAGGTGCTTTCTAACAAGATATGACTTGGCAGACCGATTGCTTTTTAATATGCAAATCAAGATTTAACTACTCATAGATTTTTATCTGTGAACTCAATGAAGTGATAATTTGTGCGGCCGCCTCCTTGTGTCTAGTTCAAATATCGTGAAAATTCAGAATGATATCGTCCATAGGGTGAACTTTTTACCAGTTGCTCTCTAAAAGCAGCTAAATCATAAGGGAATTTCCACAAATTGTCATTTTTTATTAATTGAGTGTTAGAAAAAAGTTAGTATTTAATGAATATCAATGAAAAGATTTTTTTTAAAAAAAAAGCTTCGATTTTGATACGTCTTTTTATCATGGAATAGGTTCGTTCTGGTAGTTATCCAATAAGAATTAAAGCATCAATAAAAAAATATCATTTAAATAAAATTAAAATTAACAGTTTGCGTAAAATCCCTTATCATTTATCTACTTTTACAGAGAACTAAAAATCAGTTCATTCCCATCGCCTATTTTTTTCTGAACTTTGACGACATTTAATGAGTTGTTCCATAGAGTTAATTAGTAAATTGTGGTTGGTAGTATTTCTGACGGCCAATTATCAGCACGAGGGATATATGCCCTAATGGGGAGGTGGCCCTCTGCGGGGTCTTTCTAAAGGAACCTAACCCTTAAATTATGTAAAAAAAGATTGTTGTTATACTTCATGCATGTGCAGATGAAAACTATTTCATACAACTACTCATATTTCATATAATATTCCATATATCAATATTCCAATTCCAGTACATTATTTCTGGTACATTTTCCCAATTTTTCTGAAACTGGCGTTAAATATGATTGAAATCCTTGCTTGATATTCGCTTAAAACATGCAACAATTTTTAGAAATTTTCAAAATAATTGCTATATTTTCATGAATACAGATGCTAATCTTAGAAAAACCGATTCACATGTTGCACAATGCACAGCATCAAGATAATTATAGTCTGTAACAATAGATCATTTCGAGCATTTTAAGGTACAATCCCAAATATTATTACTTTTATTAGCCTCCGATGCTATTGCTTTCAGACAAGCTAAAAAGTGTCATGTCAAAAATTGTGGCCCACTTTTTCATAATCTGGCCGTTAAAACGAGACATTAATACAATCTATATATTTAAAAGACATGGCTGTTTTTTTAGTCATCAGCCCTGAATTTTCTACTCAACCGATTTTGATAATTATTTTTTAAATGAGAGCTATTTATTTGCAGTTGTGCCCATTTTAGCTATTTTTTAATTTATTTCAATTTTTATATTTTATTTTTAATTTTAAATGCTTTTTACGATATTTCTTCAAAATGGTAGCAACTCAGTTTAGCTTTTCTCTCGATAATAAAAATTTACTTTCCATTATCACTTTCCACCAGTCAGAAGCTTTATTTTATCAGTGAACATGTCCTCGCATTTAAAAGAAAAAAATTAATTGTTTTCGTAAAATTTAATCACAATAAAATGATTGCGTATATTTATGCACTAATAGAAATAAAAAAAATATTTACTGGGAAATAATATTAATAATGTAAATAAAATAACAGAAAATAATTTATGATAAAAATTAATGTCTAAAGCAAAATAAGAAAAATTTTAAAGGAGGAAAATGATGTCATTCAGCAACCAGATAAATGAGAATTACAATATTATTACGGATGCCTTTCTTATATTACTAATAGCAGTAAGTTTTAAAAAACATTTGAAGAAAATAACGTCACTATTTAAAACATTGCATTTTTACTCGTAATGATATTACATTTCAATATTTCTTTTCATTATGGACACTGAGATTGAGATTTTACTTTCAGATGATTTCAGTTACTGGAAATAATGTCATAGTAAAAATGAAATTAGTTTTTTATAATAAATCTAATTTTCTATGAGTGCATATAAAATAAAATTTATGGATTTCGCCGGCACTCAGATTGCAATTTTAACTGAAGATGTGCGAATATTTGCATGCAAAATTGGAACTAGCAAGCTTGAAATCAATTTTGGAAATATATTTTTTATGTATTGATTCAATAATGTAATTACTTTTGCTTTTTTTAAAACCAAATCAATCGGGTCTTTTAAACATTTCATTCGTCGAATTCGACAGGATTCCACTCGTTTTATTGTTAAAATGCATTTCCTTTTTCTCAGAGTCTATAAAAAAGCATTTAAACTAAAGAAAAATCCGCTTTTGATGAATCTAGTCAATGAAGAAGTAGCACGTCAAATTGTATCTCTTTATTATTCCGCAATTCCAATGTCTCAGAGAGAAACTGCTAATCAATTGGGTATTTCATGTCGTTCTGTTTGTTATTATATTGATAAACACAAGAAAAATGAAGTTAGTTCAATGCATTCTGAACGGGGTCGCCCTTCTAAAAGACCTCTATAGATTTTTTTTTTTTTTTTTTTTTCTAATCGGAGGCGAAACTGAATTCTGCACAGGCAGAATCTACATTCAACTTCTTTAATTTTTTTGTCAGCGCGCTAAATCTCGCCCTTATCAAATGGACATTGATAAATACAAGGTCAAACATAATTTTTATAATCCTGAAGTTCCAGAAGATTCCGACGAGTATATCTTTAACTATTTGATAAAATGTATGAAATTGAAAGTGTCTGGTTATTAACAGCCATATAGTTTATATAAACCTTCAGCGATTATTTTCTGCTTCAATATATGAAATCTTGAAACAATATTTTGAAGTATCGCACAATATTAAATATACTTCTTAAATTTTAATCCATAAAATCTATTTGAAATCTTTTTTTTTTTCAATCACCAAACAAGATATTAAAACTCAGTGTGCGCACTTTTTATAAAGGCACTCCAGACGCCATTGAACATATTGAATTTTTAACTGCATAATGAAATTAATTTAAAATATTTATTTTACAAAATCATATGTTGAGTGGAGAAAAGATTAATTAACTTTTTAGCATGTGTTGAAACATAAACTACAAAAACTCTATTTTCAAATTGTTTGTCAACATAGAACTAAATATGTTTACTAATTGATTTTTCAGAACTTTCTTTACTGTATAAAAATGTATTTTCGAAACATACAATTTCAATTTTCTTGTCATATTTATAAAATAAATATATAGCGTATGTATGAGAATACGCTAAAATAAATTACGTCAGTGAAATTGAGCATATTTTGCTTATACAGATGGCAGCACAATATGATATGCAGAATAATTAAACTTAAAATTCTGAAATACATAAACGCTAAATGATTTCTAAAACAATTTTTACTTCTTATATTAAATTTTTTAAAAAAAGAAAGAAAAAAGAAAAAAAAAGGAGCGTGAGATTTAAAAATTATTTATTCACTGTATTAGTAATGGATGATATTTGGTTAAACTATGAACTTTTCATCAACGAAAATATATTTGGTGTTACTTTCTTTAGAAAACATTTCCAGAGTATAATCTGAGATGGAAGCATAAATAAAACTTTTCTTAAGACGGAAAGTATTGAAAACAATGTATACATATTCCTCTTAAGTACAAATAAAAAGATAATAACTGGAATTTCAATGATCTATCGAACACTATTGAAAATTTCTTATGTATATTGAAAATACCTTTCACAACAATATGTTAATTAAATGTTTAAGTATATAACCTGTTATTAATTGAGTACTAGGAAAAAGTTAGTACTTAGTAGGAAATACTAATAAAAAGTTTTTTTTTTATTTTTTTAAGCTTCAATTTAGATTTTTTTTTTTTTTAATGGAATAGTTTTATTTTGGTAGTTATCCAAGAATTAAAGCATCAATAAAAAACTATTATGAAGATAAAATTAAAGTTAACAGTTTCTGTTATTTTTTTTC
Source organism: Maratus speculifer (assembly GCA_964019185.1). NCBI lineage: Eukaryota > Metazoa > Arthropoda > Arachnida > Araneae > Salticidae > Maratus > Maratus speculifer. The sequence continues at coordinate 165,987,902 of OZ025290.1, forward strand.
ATAGATATTTAAGTGCATAATAATTAAGTTCGATGCTTCAATATCATTATTTACTAAATGAACTAAGAAGTTTTTCTTACTTAAAATTTCTATTATTTTTAATTAGTCATCTTGCTGAAGTATTTAATTCGTTCTGTCGTCCATTTTTTTTATAAAAAAAGAAAAATCTGGAAAATTTTAATGCAAAAGTTTTGTAATATGTTGCAATTTTAAGATAGTAAATGCCGAAAATTTAAAAATGAGTATAAATCGTGATTACATGTCAACAGATGGCAGCACTAAATTATTGAACCAGAAGAGTTTGGATTGAATTTTCTTACCATATCGATGTTTTACATGTGATTGACTTCAAGAGAAAAGATAGAATTTAGAGTTCTTAATTTTTTTGGAACATTGAAACACATATAGTACACACTATATATTTTATATACTTACATATTGTAGCTAAATATGTAACTAATGATTTCTTCTTCCTAGATGTTTTAAAACTTACTCTACAGTAATCCGAAGGTGTACGGGAGATGAGTTGGAAGAATTCTGAATATTGTAAATGTTTTAACGTCGAGTATAACCCAAATAGTCGAATATAAAAATATGCATTTTCTTGTTAAGTTCTTGTAGCTTGTAATTCTTGTAGTTATTGTGTCTTGTAATTTAACAGATTTATATGCATACATATGTATGTACTTTATCAGTATTCAGAATTTTACTAATAAAAAATATGTTTATTGATAGTGGCATCTTCCGAATTCCTGAAGTACAAAATGAAATTTTTAATTTTTTCTTTTTATCATCAGTTTGTGAATATAAATCCATAACTGAAATTAAATAGTTGGAAATTACATGCGAAGAGTAGCAAATGAGGTGCGTTCGTACGATAATGAAGTTTTAAAAATATCACTCTCATATATCAATCTCATAAAATTGTAAATAGTTAATTACAATTAACCCATTAACGCCCGAATTATTTTCTTCGCTAAAATTTAAATTTTGTATTTCCCACCACTTTTAAAAACAAATTAATTTTTATCTAAATTTATCGAGGATTCTGTTTCGTGAAAGAAGGTATATATTTTTCTTCCTCTTTACTGGTGGGAAAACCAATTTCTTGCTGTTTTTGTAACCGTCCTCAAATGAGGACGCTGGGCGTTAATGGGTTAAAATGCGCAACAAACAGTGTTCTCTCTATACTCATTATGTAATGGAATACTTTTGTGTGGCCTTGTAAATCAATAACGAAAGTTCCTTGCACAACAGATTATGCAAAATCTATATTATAATATGTACTTTATGATGCATATCAATATTATTATGTTCGAATGAGTGTAATATTATTAAAATACATTTGAAACTTTTTTTTTCCATTGAGTGTAATGTAACGAAGTACTTTTGATTGTCCCTGTATTTCATCTATGCATCCTATTTTCAAAAAAAATTGAAATGACTTGACAAAATTATGTAATAAGTATGTAATTTAAATTTCAAACGATTAAAATGCTTTTGCAACATTTTCCCCCCATTGACCGTAATGTAACGGAATATATTTGATCGTCCCTGTAATTGATCTATCCATCCGATTCTCATAAAATTTGAAATGACTCGACAAAATTATGTAATAATTATATATTTTAAATTTCAAACGATTCGGTTGGGTAGTTTTTGCGTTGTTATATGCGGACGGACGGACTGAACGACTACTATAGGTGCTACGTATTTACATAATTACGAACGCACCTAAAAAAGCTGAAAAAATAAATAAATTCAGGGCTCTGAAAAGGTCATTCTGATGTTGAACGCTAAATTCAAAAGCTTTGTGTAGTCCTGTCTGTCTCACAACGCGAATGTGACGATTTGAATAAGTTTCAAAAAGGAAACACAATTTCATGTTGGACTCTCATTTTATCATAGTATACGAGCAGCAGACGCACAATAAATGATAGTAAAATATCAGGCCGGGATGTAGGAAAACAACGAGCCTTTGCGAGGGGATTTCTGCATCTGATCGGAAACAGACACTATAAAAAATCTGTAAAATTACTAAAACAAGTGTCCCATCACTTTTGTGAGACACTGTACTTCTCATATTCGTATTCACCTTGTTTAAAAAAATAGTATTTTAATTTGATCATTTTAAAATCACTTTAACTCAAAACTTGAAGTTATTTAATTGATGAATAAAAACGAAATAAAACTGAAATTATGGAATTTAATAACAGACGATTTTTGCAAAGTGTATGCATTTTAATTTCTGAATAAAAATGAAATAAAACCGAAATTATGGAATTTTATAACAGACGATTTTTGAAAAGTGTATGCATTTTAATTTCTGTTTTTTTTTTTTTTTCAATTTTAAGAGAAAGTGAAGTGATTCTGTTACTACAATTACAAATTTGTACTAAAAACTATAAAAAAAAAAAATAATAATATCTCAAAAACAAATTGAGATACAGCTTTCAAAGAAATTGAATTTAAAAGTACATTTTTTTTCTCTCTACGAAGATATAAAAATCGGAAATATGTAAGGTTTAGAAGTTTAAAATTTGCAGTAGCGAAAAATGCAAAACTGAAATTGTATTGGAAAGTGTTGCCATTCGCAAAATGACGTATGCGTTACGCACAAATACGTTTGGCCTTTATAATATAGATATTTCTATGAAACTGAGATTCTTAAAATTTTTTATGTACTTTATTAGATACATATTTGCGCTGTAAATCCAAAAAATCTGTAAGGTCATTAAGGATGCTTTAGGAAACTGGCATAGATAGATCTTTTTATGAAACTGGAAATCTAGATAAAAGTTTAGTAAGATTACTGTAATTTTAGTAGATTCTTTTGTAAAACTGCTGATTTCTGTAGCTTTACATAAATTTGTTTTGTAGATCTACATATTTTTTGTACAGTGCACAGACAAATTTTTAATGACCATACAGATTTCAGCAACTTTTCATCTATAGAATTACAATTTTGTTCCAGAGCGCCATTGATTTCATTTTCAAATCAGTATGTGATGAAAAGTAAGATTTTCTAGATAACAGGTGAAAAATAGCTAGCACACTTACAAATGGGATTTAAAAAAGGGTTTTATCATGAAAATGGTAATCATGGTTTTATCATTTAGATAAACTAAAATTCTCTCATTTTAGTATTAGCACTTTCCAACAATGTTGAAAAGTGCTTAAGCATTCAATCTGTCTGGCCGTCTGGCCGCGCTCTAACTTCTGTAAATACTCTCGGATTGTCCTGAAATTTTTGGACGTTATTGACGTTTACCCTAGCACGAATCCTATTGAAAATAAAGTTAGTTTCAACCACGATTAGTTTATTTACAGGGTGGGTCAAAAGTTTTCCATTACATTATGGCTGGTAGGATAAAATCGTTTCAAAGGAATTTTAATATAACATTGAGCAAATTCCTATTAAAAGAATTTTCATGTAACACTGCAAAACTGAGCTAGCTCAATTTTGTTTTTTCTAGCTCGCTGAGTTTTGCACTAATGAAGAACCTCGATAGTAGATTCTAAACAACTGTTTGATACCTTTTCATACATTATTTGTGCATTTATAATCGTTGGTTTTCTGTCTTGAAACATTTTTGCACAAATGCTTCATTTGCTTTTTTAACGAAGTTTCGATAAAGATTTCATAAAGTGTTGGACAGTGCTTCATAACCTATGCTTAACACATGATTTTTCTGACTTGTTATAATTTTTTTTAATGATTTAAAACATCTCACAATTTTTGAGTTATAAGAAATAAACATAAATAGATCCGAAAATTTCGTGTTTGTTTGGTTCCATGAAAATTAGCCTCGAGATATTTTGTTGGGAAATTACATGTTCCTGTTATTAATATTCCTAAAAACATTTTTAAAACATAAATTTTTTAACAGTCTTTTTTCCACTATTGGTACTATTTTATGACTGCTTGAGTGAACTATACGATAGCTGTTATAAGAAAAGTTTCCTACACAACATTTTAATTACTCGTTTAGTTTTTTGCGAATTTAAAACTAGTCGTTGGGGGCCAGCGTAATACTTACCCATCATATATATGCATATATAATACATGAAAATAATACATTTGAACACTATTTATAAAATGGATTGCAATTCCAAAGCAAAATTTAAACGTGTATTTATATTTTTATTGTGCATAGTAATGCTGTATTAATGAGTTGCTGATGAATCTCTTTCGATAAATTATACAACACGCCTAACTACTCAAGTAATATTGAATTGCAAAAAAGAAACATCCTCATAACTCCAAAAATAATAATTATATTAAATAATAGTTTAGTGCGTCGGATTAAGCATCTCATTTCCAATTAAAATATATCTTTGAATTGAAATTTGAATGAAATACAGGGTCATGAAAAATCGAAGAATGTGGAAAACACGATTACAGATATCACGGCAACTAATAATTCGATCACTTCGTTCTTTATGCAAAATTTGTGTTATTTTATTGCCTTTTACGATCACTCCTTAAAATAAAAAAATTAAAAAATGTTTATATACCTCTCATCAGAACCAATTTTTCGAGAGTCCGAAAAAAATAGTTCCGGATAATAGAGGTTGCTGATATTAAATAGGCTTCGTCCCATTCTTACATACTAAGTACATACAAAATGTCAAGTCTCTATCTCAATTCATTCGGGAGATATAGCGTTTACGGACAGACAGACAGACGGACGGCAATTTTTTTTCTAAAAATATGTTTTTTGAAATCTCCAGTGTCGAAAACGTGTAACTCCGTCAAAAAAAGACTTACCATATACTACGTATGATTGGTATGTAAAAAATGAAAAAAAAAACCATTCATTAAAGGGGATATTTTTTTTAATATCTACTTTTATATTTATACAAAACACTTTACAACCACAACTGATAAATTATCACAAAATAATCCAAAATATTCCCATTAACAACGAGAACGAAAAATTGCGTACCAAACATAGATTATGAAATACTTTTCAACACTGAGAGACTATTGAAAAAAACCCACAAAAATAGGTATCCAAATGAAAAACATCACCGGTTAGTAATAAACTTCAATAATATATATAAAAAAATTAGCTATACAAGTATATTTATAAGAATTAGAGTATGGGTGGACGGGCAAATAGACAAACCGAATTCAAAAACATTTTCAAACTATGTTGGAAAGTTTAAAAAAAAATATTTTATGTAGAAAAGTATTTTTTTTTATTTTCTATTATGTTACAGAATATTAAGAATTATGCATTTTTTTCCTCTTCAGATACACAATTAAAACATTTGTAAGTTTGGATAAACAATATATCTTAATTTCATTTAATGATTAATAATCAGCACTGCAAAATATTTAATAGTTAATTCTAATAGTCCAACCTCAATCTACCTAAATCAAACTTTTCCATGTTTAAAACAAATTTAATTGATCCATATATAGTAACAATTGTTTCAGAGTTTCACAAACGTTTGTTATCGAAATATTAATTCCTAGTAATTACGACTAATGTATTTTGACAAATTTAATTAATTTTTAGAACCAAGCTATGTTTAACAAGAATGAAATAATCATTGTTTAATCAGTTAAAGTAAATTAAAGATAATAAGAGCAACAAAATTAATTAAAAAATGTAGTTTTTCTTTTTCAGTTGATTTTATTAAACAAATTAAACTTGTTGCTTTATACCTAGAAGAAAGTATTTCTTAAATAAGAATTATATATTTAATATAATTGATTAAAAATTAAAAAATGGTTAATTATGTTATAAAGGTCAGGTACATAAAATATTCTAAATGCTTAAGGTACAGTTATTAAGAATTAATTTAATTAGGAATATTTTTAAACTCTTTATTTTTCTTAAAGTTCTAAATTAAAAATCATGCCTGTGTTTTTTTGTTTAATAATAAATTAAATTACAAATTCAGTAAAATAAAAAATTACTGCAGTTGTATTTATATTAATTACTAATGCCATTTAGAATTTTGTTTACAGTTTCTCTCTATTTTTTAGAAACGACCTTTTTTTATAAAAAAGGATTTTTTAATAAATGATATTTAATAATTTATTGTCTGTGTTTAATCAAATAATTTATTCTTAAAAGTTTGAATAATTACGAGGAAAAATGTATTTCTAAAACATAAATCAATTATGATGCAGTATTTTATTAAGACATCTAGACGTCAGAAATTTGCAAGGAAACTTGATGGGAAAAAAATGTGTGTCGTGATAATAATGGTACGAAAAATGGATTTAGTGGACACTAATATTTTATGAAAAATTAAAATAACCACATATAAATAAACTGTGTACTGTTGTGAAATAAAAGAAAACACTCTCTGCTAATTCTTCAACAAATTGATGTAGAAGAAAGTTACTAATATCGAACGATTAGAAAAAGTCTACTTTTGAATGATGTATATAAAATTTGCTTAGTGGGCCATGTGAATATTAAATCAAACCCAAACTTCATTTTTTCAGTATCATACCTAATTTTAACAAGATATTTCAAATTTTCGGTTCAAACTATGACTTAACATCAAATTTTAAGTTATTTGAAGGATATTTTTTTAATTAAAACCATTCAAAATTTAGTGCTTCTAATGTTAAATTCAATTTTCATTCATTTTATTTCCAATTTCATTAACATCTCCTGAAATTATAATCTTATTAGGCTATTTTTTTATGTAGCAATAATACTAAAATACCCAAATATAAATGTGATGTATCTGGAATTTTTATAATTTTGGGATATGAATTATGAAATTAATGTTCAAAAGAAATTATGAATCGCAAAGTACAATTTTTTGATAGAATTAGAGTTATTGAGTCCTGCTTTATGGAAAATTTAAAATTTTTCTTCCACCTAGTTTTCAAATCATACTTAAAAAACGGCAAAATGATGATTTAAGGGGCTTACTACGATAGAAGTGACAAGATATTTTTAAAACTTCTTATGTTATGATGTAATCTAGCAGTGCTTCAATGACTGGTTGAGTGGCGAAAAAGAAGCCTTGATCAAGGTGGGGGCTCTCTTAGTCAACAATGTAGAACTAAATTTCAACTTTAATACAGCCCCTAAAATATACTAATTTTAATGTAATGAATTTTTCGAAAGCTTATACGAATTGGATGAAAATTTGTTTTTAGGCTTATTGATAGAATTCATTTATGCTATCTGAATTCGGCAGTGCTATTGAAAAAAAAGTTTTCCTATGTACATGGTCCCCTTAGGAAATTTATAGACATCATTCAATAAAAGACTTTATTTCCAATTATTTCGTTCGTACCAGGAATATTGTTCTACGATAATATTTGAAGAGTTCATAGGAAGTGTTTATCTTTTTTTTCCACGATTGTACTTTCAAAATATCCCAAAGCAATTAATGGCAACGACATGATACTTCAGGTACATGGTACTTCTGCTTTTGTTATAAATTAAATTTTTTCAGGTGAAAAAACACGCGCACTAGCTCCACTTGAGGAATATGAAGAGCCTAACTTAGACCATCTTGTGTCTCGGGGAAAGCAATATTCTGCCCTCTCTTTTTTCTCTGTCGATTAGGATAGACTAGTTTGGCCTAAATTCGGTTTTGCCAATAACATACATACATATAAGGTCTTTTAATTTCAAAACTCGCCTTATCTGAATTTAAAAGATCGAATTTCTTCTGCCAATCCATTAGTGAACATGCGTAATAAAAACACTACAGTTTTAAAAAGAAAAAAAAAACATTAATTTTATTCTTTAATTCTGCCAATGTAGAACTTTGGTTTACAATGAAAACCAATAGACGATTTGAGAAAATTTTCGCCATGTTCTAAAATTTCATTTTCTGGATAAGGCAAGTATTGAAATTATAATAGAAATCCCTCCCATTACAATCACATTTGAATCTGAATATCTTAATATCTTAAAAAAAAGAGCTAACATACACTGTAAAAAAAAATTCAAGAGGTTACTAAAAATTTCTTAGTAAATTTGTATTCCACACAATTTTTTAGTAAGCATTACAAACTTTTTTTTTTGCAAGTGAAACAAGCATTTCTTTTGTAAACTGAACAAAAGAATTTTTTGTATAACTAACTTAAAAATTTTTAGTATAAGCCACAAAGCAAATTTTAGTAATAGCTCCAAAATTACTTTTAATAACCATTACGTGCAACCGAAGCGGAGGAGTTTCCTTCGAGTTGCATCCAAACTTCCGAAGCGGAAGATTTTCGGCAAAACCGCAATAGATGGCAGCACTAAACATTCCTTACTGCTCCGACCGGATTTTCATAATTCCTTTATTAACAAGACACTACAGACATTCGGGGTGTATTTGGCGGTGGCAAGTTTCGAACCCGGGACCTTTCAGCCTAAAGTCCGTTACTATAACCACTATGCTATCAAGGCCACACCAACGGAGTTTTAGTAAGAACTATTAAAAATATAAAACTATTAACTCTATTCGTTGCTAACTTTTTTCTAGTGATTCTTACAGATTTTCTAGTAACCGACTAAGATTACTAAAAATTTTTTAGTAATTACAAGGATCACTAAAGTTTTTTTAGTAGATCGACCTTTTTTTTTACAGTGTACACAACCCAAACAGCACACTTTCCAAACATAGACGTACAGCAAAACGTCAGCAGCTGGATCCAGCATCCTCCGAAGGACCTGTCGTATCTTAAAAGTAAACCCGCAGAAGCACTCGGTACTTATGTATTAACGTCACCGCAGCAGAAAATAAGCTACTGCGCCAATAAAGTTTTGAAGATTTTTAACGCCATTTTTTAGTGCTTTTTGTGCTTTTTTGTGCTTTTTTAGTGCTTTGGTGCTTTTTTAGTGCTTTGGTGCTTTTTAGAGCTTTATTTTTCTTTGTTTTTGATGCCATTTTTTATATGCATGAGAACAGCAGATTTGCTCTTTATTGTCGCATTGGCGCAATATCTTCTGTGGTGGCGTTAATACTTAAGTAGCACACACTCTTTAAAATCAACAAGAGATTCAACTGTATAGGCCATTCCAACGAATGGCAACGGTCATGTGATTTTCATGTTTTTCAACATAAGTGACGTCATCACCACTAATGAAGCGGAAGATTTGGCGTTTTTTCTTGGCGATTTTCTGACAACCTCGTATATTTTTGTTGACATATTATAGATATTATACAACAAATTATTATCACAAGTTATATGAAACATTACATACTATAATATATTTCAGAATAATAATTAAACCAACGTGAAAAATTGTGATTATCAATAATTTAAAAATATATAGTAGATAAAACGGTTTCATTAGCAGCTGTAATAAAAAAAAATATTACTCAAAATTATTTACTTTGGAGCAAAGAAAATTTATATTTCTAGCACTAGAAATATTACTATTCACTTAACAGACAAAAAAATATACGAAATATTGAACAAAGTAATCAGACAGATCATTGAATAGAAAACAATTACAAAACACTTACCTAATACATTTCTTCCATTTACATTCAAGTCTAGATAGACTTTCTATTAAAAACAAGTGATTTAGATTAACGTAAATAAAGCGTTTGGCAATTAAATGAAGTACGATAAAGCAGCCAAAATGGTAACCATACATTCACTTGAAAGATGTCAATAATATGTGCGTTAAGACTCGCAGATAGAAGATTTTGTAGGCAATGTGTCTGACGTCATATCGAAATGCCCTATATACAGACAGTGTTGAATTCAGACATTTTTCTCCAGGAGGAACTTCTGTGATTGCGGGGAGGGGATCATACAGTTTTGGAGAGGGGAAAAAATCACTTTTCCTCCCGAGGAATTTTGTACCCCCTTTGACCACTCTCTGAAATCAACACTGTATACAGATGGATCCCGAAACGAATCAGGCGTGGGAAAAGAGTTTTGTGTCATAAGCGTTGGCGAAAATGCTCAGTAGTGGACCTGAAGGATCGATCTTAACTCAGTGTACCAAGTGGAGCTTACGGGTAGTCCTATGGAGTTTAGAATGGATCTCTGGGCGACCCTAATTTACATTAGGGTTACAGTGATAGTTTGGCCAGTTTACAAGTCATTTTTGCCTATCGCACTTAGCACCTTATAATGTTAAAAATCAAACAGCAATTAATAACCGTAATTCATAAAACTAACCTTGGTCACGCCGCAACCCACATTGGCATTCAGAGCAATGAACGGGCCAAATTTCTGATCAAAACAGCAAAAGAACATCCAACAATTGAATTTGAAATCTCGGTCTTTTTTCTCCCGTGTTAAACGAATCCTAAAAAAAAATGCTAACTGCCCGGCAGGGATGGCCAGGTGGGACGAGTCTGACTAGGGACGCTTTGCTTACAGCCTTATGTTAAAATTAACCAGATAACTTTATTTCCTTTCCTCATTTATCATAGCATACCTCACTGTCCACGGACCCTTTAAAGAATACCTTAGGCAATTTCAATGCGCCTCATCAGAATTCTGTGAATGTGGCGAAGTGAGAAAACCTTTGACTGAAGCCTGACATCTCAGACATCACTCACCTCCTCCTAATATCTCGCTACAAAGGATACTATCACGTCCAGCGTCGCTGATCAAACACAGGGACATTTATAATTACCTAATGAATGTTTCCATTCAAACCTCCTAGCGGTCTCTCTCTCTGTCAGGTTGGGAGAAGTCGAGTGTGTTCTGCTGTCTCCTTTACCTTTGACTGTTCTTCTCCGTTTCATAAATTTTATACACTTATGGACACTCGGCGTGATCCAGCACACGCTACTTACTGAGTCGCACCCTGCATATTGTCACGCATACGCAGTATCTTACTACGCATTCCATCCTTCCCGCTGCCTATTGAGCGGGCTCAAGCAGCCTATCGTGCAGGAACATTTCAACAAACCTATACATATTGTTCTGTTCTACCGCTCTCTGTCGCTGGAGGAGAGGAGGGCAGTCTGCTGTTCCTTAGCTAACAGAGTCTATTCTGCAAATATTTTTCTTCTGGCTGGAAACTGGATAAAGGCGATATTAATAAAGGCGACCAGGAGGAACACCATGCTCTACAGGCTTAGCTTTCTTGTCCAAGCACTCCCTCTTTAGGCATTCAAATTAGATTTTGTAATGTTATTCTTACTAGATCATGACTGATGTCATTCTTACTTTGAAACACACACACACAGTTCGTGTGTACGTTCTTCTGTTGTATGTAGAGGAAAATATTAAACGGATATGACAGACATCCAATTCGATACCCAGGCATGTAATTTTTTATTAGTTTCGAACTTATGTTCTTACTAAGGCTGATAATAAGAGAGTGTCTAAAGTCTGACAGTTATCTACGAGAAGAGAAAGATATCTTTTAAAGAGACTATTTTGTTTACTGATTTTATATTAGATGCTTGAGAGTAATAAGTTTGTTGAATAATTAACTTTCTCTTTAATACATGTTAGGTGTTTATGTTCTCTTTAGACTTAGAAAGTTAGAAATATTTTATAATTGTGTGTTGTGAGTTACTTCATAGTTGAATTGAAATATGAAGTAAACGAAATTGTGTGTTTGAGAAGTCCCGACAACATCTAATACATGTCTGCACTTATAATTATCGAAAACAGGGTACATTTAACAATATATCTTGCGGATTACTAACGATGGCAACGAAGTATTACTTGGGGCAGCTATATAAGCTGATTGAACAACTGACGGTAAACCATAATGATTTAAATATATTATTGAGCATCTTATGAATTTTATAACACATATATTTATATATTTATTAATAAATATACACTCAAGAGCCAAAAAATCATGGCCACCCCTACATTTTGCAATGATCTCGCCTGGATGAAGTGGAAGGCACCTGATCTGCTAGAAGTGGTATTTAACTGCTGCAGGAGAGTCTGAAGAATCATTCTTTCACTTGCTTCTATGTGTGATGGGAAAGGCTGTGGATCTAAGCTACTTTGATAAAGGGCGGATTGTAATGGCCTGAAGGCTTCGAACAAGTATTTCCGAAACTGCACGACTCGTGGGTTTTTCGCGATCTACAGTTGTTAGTAGGCATGCAAAGTGGATGAATGACGATGAAACCAGCAATAGACGATATGGTGTTGGACGTCCACACACTATCAAAGGAAAAGGTCGTCGGAGACTGTCTCGCATGGTGAAGCAAAACCGGAGCCAGACAGTGTCTCAGCTGACAGCCCAAAACAATACAGGGCCAAGTAGAATAGTATCGGAGCACACTGTTCAGCGGACACTGTAGAAAACTCGTGTGGCCTTGCTGACCAAGCGTCATCGCCAACTGCGCCTGCGCTGGGCTCGGGCACATCGCGACTGGTCCATAGATCAGTGGGAGAGAATTGCCTGGTCAGATGAATCACGGTTAGTGATTCATCACGCCGATGGCCGTGTTAGGATACGCCGTCTTCCAGGCGAAAATTGCTCCTGAATATACTGTAGGTCATACACAGGCCGGTGGTGGCGGTATTATGCTTTGGGGGACGTTCTCTTGGGCGTCTCTGAGACCCGTGGTTGTGGTAGAGCAGACCATGAATGCTACAGGGTATCTGAACATCATTGCGGACCAGTTGCACCCTTACATGGCCTCTGTTTTTTCTACCAGAAATGGACTGTTCCGACAGGCAACGCCCCGTGTCACACGGCTAAAATTGTGTTGGAGTGGTTCCAGGTACATGCTGCTGAATTCCAGTTAATGTCCTGGCCGCCTTACTCATCTGATCTCAATCCGATAGAAAACGTTTGGGATTTCATGGGACGGCAGCTCAGAGTTCATAGACCACCAATTCGAAATATCTCGGATTTGCGTGACCGTTGCTTAAACATCTGGTACAATCTGTCTCCGGCCATCTACCAAGGACTTGTGGCATCCATGCCAAGGCGGGTTAAAGCTATGTTGCGCGCCAAAGGTGGGACAACTCGTTATTGACAGGTAGTCATAATGTTTGGCTTTTGAGTGTATGTATATGTACTTGTGTGCAACGAAGTATTACTTGGGATAACGGAGTATTACTTGGGGCAGATATAGAAACTGATTCAGCAACTGACGGTAAACCATAATGATTTAAATATATTATTGAGCATCTTATGACTTTTATAACACATATATTTATATATTTATTAATAAATATATGTGTATGTACTTGTGAGGGCAACAAAGTTAAAAAATCGTTTTATTATAATGTAAGTCAAATTTATTTTATTTTATTATGCATGCGGATGTAATGAAACCTCTCATGATATCTTCAAACGTATAATAAATACATTTTGCCAAACAAATGAAAATATTGTTCGAACTTTCAGTAGAAATTACATTTAATCAGCAAGTACATTCTTCCGAATATTCACTTATATTTATCTAGCGAATACAATAACATATAAAGTTAATAAATACATTTGTGTACACTTTACACAGTTTAAATATTTATTATCATTGGAAGTATCTAAAGTTTATATTATTGATTTTACTGGAGAACTCTGTGAAACATATAAGCATAATATTTTGCAAATGTTTATTATGCATGTATGAATGAATTTTTATGCTTTACCAAACGCATAAATCATATAAATATCCAGTTTCTATGTATTTCTGTAACAAGAAGATGGACTGTTTCTATTGTAACATTTTTCATGCATCATAAGTTTTATCTTTCAGCAAATGAAATGTGGGAAATAATTAATGCAGCAAAATACGCAGTAAGGTGTAATATGTCATGTAATCTTTGTGAAAATGTTTTTGAAAGAAGAATATGATTTTTTGTAGTTGTTTCAATTATATCTCTAGAAGTTTATAGACGGATACATAAATACAATAAGACATTTTTATGTCAGTAAAAATAAATTGTATTTAAGTTAGCTATAGAAAATTTTTATTTTAGCTATTATGACATAAATATCCTATTTACAATAGCTAAAATAGCAATATATTTATTCATATGAATAATAATTACTATAAATATTGTAATACATACATATTATACACATACAGGTATTGAAATACATAAGTACAAAAGGATTTGATTTTAAAATATAATTCTTTAAAGTTTAAACTAAATATATAATTGAATTTGATTTAGATTTCTTTATTAATGCCTCAAATGTTTAATTTAAAATAGATTATTATGAAATCCTAAAACTTCAATATGGCAGTTTTGTATTATAATTAATTTAAGTCTTCGAAAATTAAATTAAATGAAAATCATATATTCAAGAAAAATCAGCATTATCTAATTTCTAAAAAGACATTCGCAATCCATCTATATTTCTGAGTTCAAATGTGCTTAAAACAGACGAAAACACAAAGGCTATATGCCTTCTGTTATGTCTTGTCTACATGAAATTTAACAATATTTAAGTTTAAAATATTCTTTTATTTGAAAGCAAATTTTAAATAAAGTTAATTTGAATTGCAATGAAATAGATATTTTAATGGGAATTGATTCCTTTTGGAGGCCTTCAAAATATTATCAAGATATTCCAAATATTATCTTCGATTATGTTTTGTTTGCAAGAAATTTAAAAATAGTTAACTCTAAAATACACTTTTATTCTAAAGTAAATTTTAAATCTATTTAATTTGAATTACAGTGCAATAGGTATTTGAACAATCAGAATTGATTCCGTTTCGAGAAATTAAAAATATTATCAAAATATTTTATGGCATAAAACTGAAAATGCGCGATGTTTTGAATTCGAAAAAAAATGCAAAATTTAAATTTAATTGACCCTTTTTGACAATGTTAAAATGATATTAGCGTCACGCATAGGCACGTTTGTAAATTATAATATAGATGCTGGCAAGATCCACAAGTCTACTCTAATTAAATATTTGAAAATAGTGAGAATATTCGATTGGGCACTTTCTTGCTACTTTATCTAAGCAAAATTTTATTGTTTTCTTCATAGCTCTCGTTTACATAAAATTAGAGATCTTTTAGAAATTACAGTTTTTCTTACTACGACAATTAATTTACTATTGTAAGAATTGCATGTGAAATTAAAAAAAATAGTTTGGAGAATTTAAGAATAGTTGAATATTACGTCAGAATCTTTCTGTAAAAAGATTTCCACAAGGAAACAGAAAAAAGAAATAAAAAGCTTGACGGGTTTTTTAAACCACTTATTGGTCGCATTAAATTACGATTTAAAAATTCAAATTCATTATTGCCACCAATCTTTTGAAAAAAAATTCTTCTGATTTAATGACAAGTAAAATGATACCAGAATAAAACCAATTACACTATATTATAAAACTGGTGGGAATCATACAATTATGTATGAAAACTGTGAAGCTTGCCCCCGTGAATGTCTCGGTCGCGATGATTAAGTGGTTAAAGCAAAGCAAACATTACGGCATATTGGAAATACATTAGAAAAAAAGTTATTGAATATATCGCGTCATGTGAGTTCGTAAAACTATAGGGAAGCATGATAAAACCCATTGGTATATATACCCAAACATATTGGTATATTTTAATATTTTGAAGTTCTTTGATTTTGTTTTCGCCATTTTAAATGTATTTCATGTATACATCAGTATGTGTTTGCGTGTACTTTAAAATTTCCACAAGAGTTTTAAGTCCCCAGAGCTCATGATTAGTAATGAAACTGAGTTTATCTCTAATTTTAATTTAGTTTTTATTGGTGAAATTTCTACCTAACTTCGACATCTACCTCCACCTGTAGGCCGAGCGGGCAGGGATGTTTTTTTATGCATTACATTTATTAAATTTTCTTCTGCCGTATCATTTAAAGTTTAGTATTTCTATAGCGTTTGTTTCAGTATTATATTTTTACGCTATTTTATACATCTCTTAATTAAATGAAGTTTAATGATAAATTTCAGTTTAAGATAGCAAACATTTCTATTGGAAACTCAAAATCTTCAGATAATTATTTCAATAAAATTCTTGAGCTATGCAATGTTTTACGCAATTCATGTAATAACTTATTTGAAAACGTCCTTAAATAAAAGAGATATTGTGATATCATGATTGAAAACTTTTGAAACTATGCATGCTTTATTTGTAAAGGAAATTAAACTTCCAAATCTAAAAATTTTAACATCATATTAATTCAAAAGAAATTTTGTGTTTGACTTGTCGGTTGTCGTGAAATATCGACATTGATTCACATAATTATTTATTTAATTTTATACGCATAATTCTTGAAAAATAAATAATTTTAAATGAATGGGGAAACTGTATAGAATTTATGGAATGTAGGAAATTCAAAATATTTTTGTTTATTTGCCATAAATTCTGAGATTCTTTCACTAAAAGCTTGGGAAAATGTTCAAATGATAATTGTGATGTAGTTCTGTATTATAAAATATTTGATGACAAATATTGATCAGGTTATTTGAAGTATACATTCGCTGTAATTTATAAATAGTTGAAGGCTATGATCAATTATAAAAATAAATGCTGTAAAAAAACTACTTGTTTGGAGTAGAAATAAAATTATAGCATTTCATACAGAAATTCAAGATGAGGCCTCAAGCATGTCTGAGAATGTTTCTACATGACTGTCTTCATGAGAGAGGGCGAGCCAATTGAATTAATCATTCTATAAATCACACATTGGTACCACATAACATGAAAAATGAATGATTTCATATACACGAATTTTTCTTTTAAACTTTAAACAATTAAGAGGACTTTGAATTTAGTAGCATGGCAACCAGAAATATCAGTTCTTAAAAAATAAGCCAAAAGAATTCGTACCCCAAATCGTAGGTTACTGGAAACTTTTGAGAACCTACAGTGAAAGACTAAACAGACCGCATGAATTGGAACATGTTTATGATTTAATGATGAAGTTAAACTAAAAAATGAAGCAAGGCAAAGAGTTATTTTTACTGATCGAAAGCAAAGTCAATCTTTATTCTTTTTTATTATTGTTATTTCTAGCGGGGGCTGAATATTTATCTAAATGAATTTTCTCTTTTCTTTTTTATATTTCAAGATTTTTTTTTGTATTTACAAAAAGTACCTATGAAATATAAAAATTAGAAATTAAAATTAATAAAAGTGAGGGATTTTGCGGAACTACAAACTAAAAGTCTGTTTTAAAAGTGCATAATCATGATATCTCAAAAAAAAAAAAAAATCTGAATTAATCTTTTTCAAATTTTGACCAATTTTTAAAAGCAAGAATATCTACAAAACAATCTTTCCTTTTTATATCCAATTTTTTCTATTTTTTGTACACAACCAAAATTCAAAAATATTTGGGAGATTTGGAAGCTTAATTCTGAATGGCCGCCATTTTATTCAATGCACGGTAAAATAAACCGAACGATTACTTTCTAATTATTACAATGTATTGTAAGAAATTCAGATATCATACTTTTCTCATACATAAGTATTATTGGAGTCAAGATCTTCTAGATAAAAGCTTCCTTCACATATTTATGTAAGTCGTGAAAAAAAAAGGAAACACGCCCTAGAAATATTTTAGTAATTTATCGTAAAAGAAAGTTACTGGTACCGAACTATTGGAAATACTGTCTATTTTTAAATAATGTGTATAAAATTTGCCAACGGGGTGCTCTACATATAAAACGGACAAAACTTTATTTCTTTGAACAGCTATTTCTAAATTTAACCAGATATTTGAAATCTTCGGTTCAAATTATGCTGACACACTAAATTTCAAGTTTTTTGAACGATAAGTTTTTCTATTATACACATTCAAAATTTAGTGTTTTAATGTTAAACAAGATTTTCATATTTTTATTCATATCTCCTGAAGTTAAAATTCTAATGTGCTAATTAACTGCTATTTAGAAATTTGCAATTTCAATTTTTGTTTTTTACTGCTATTTAAAAATCTCCGTAACATTTAATGGATTTAATTGAATTTATCCATTTATTTTCATTATTTTTCTGCATTAAAAATGTTTTTAATTTTTACATTTATATAATTTAATTTCTTACATTTTTATACTATTTACTTTTTAAAA
This sequence comes from Maratus speculifer, assembly GCA_964019185.1. NCBI lineage: Eukaryota > Metazoa > Arthropoda > Arachnida > Araneae > Salticidae > Maratus > Maratus speculifer. The sequence goes on from OZ025290.1 coordinate 166,005,845, forward strand.
AGGCTTCAACAATAAAGCAATCGATCTGTAAACAACAACCTCTAAGAACATATTTTGCCATATAATGATTCATAACACACAGAATTTGATAAATTGTAAAGATGTTTGTATTTTTCGACAAAACAATATACGATAAGTTTATTAGCTCACAGGCTATCATAGCCTGAGAGCTTATGTGCCCGTCCGTTCTGTATGTACGCTCGTATGTGCGTAACGCGATAACTCATGATAAAAATATCGGATCCACTTGAAATTTTGTATGTAGGTATATTCTGATAAGGCGCTTCCCTGATTAGTTTTTGGAGCTCATTCGATATGTATAAGAGGGGGAACGGGGGGCTCATGCCCCTCCCCTTAATTGATATAAACGAGATTTTCATGCAGAATTAACAGTTTTCGTTCAAAATTTAGATACAGGATCATTCTGATGAGGCGATTCCGTGACTGTTATTAGGTGTTCATTGAATAAGTATAAACAGGGGGAACGGGGGGCTCATGACCCTCCCCTTAATTGATATAAACGGGATTTTCATGCAGAATTAATAGTTTTCGTTCAAAATTTAGATATAGGATCATTCTGATGAGGCGAGTCCGTGGCTGTTATTAGGTGTTCGTTGAATAAGTATAAACAGGGGGAACGGGGGGCTCATGCCCCTCCCCTTAACTGATATAAACGGGATTTTCATGCAGAATTAACAGTTTTCGTTCAAAATTTAGATATAGGATCATTCTGATGAGGCGAGTCCGTGGTTGTTATTAGGTGTTCATTGAATAAGTATAAACAGGGGGAACGGGGGTTCTAATGCCCCTCCCCTTAACTTGTATAAATGGATTTTTCAATCAGAATTGTCAGATTTCGTTCAAATCTCTGAATAGTTTTGGAAGTTTAATGGTTAAGTATAAAAGAGGATATAACTCCTCTTAAATTATATAAATGCTAAATGGGTATTTATTAAGAATTATCCGATTTGCTCTGAATTTTGAATATAGATTTTTTAATATGATAAAGCATGTCCTTGATAGTTTAGGAGGTTCAATGATTAAGTATAAAAAAGGAGAAAGGGGAGAGCTGTTTCCCCTTCTTAATTTTTTTTTCGAACGGAATTAACGAAAATACAAGGCTGTAATGTACAACTAGTATGCGTAGCCTGTGAGCTCAATGCCATCAGTTTAACTGGGCAATATCCTTTTTATTTTTTCTCTTTTATTTCAACTAATACCAACTAGTCAGTATTTTATTATGTAAGAATACGTGAAGGAGAAAAAAAATGGCATTATCAATCATCATATTGCTATCGATTCGAAAAAAATCATCTTATGCAGTAGATTCGGCAGGTAATAGATCTTTTTCTAAATATGTAAAAAATGTCCTGTATTCCATTACGACTAAACAGTATATTAACAGAGGCACTAATTATTATTATTTTTTTTGTTATTTAAAATAAAAATTACGTCAATATGTATAATTTGGCGATTAGTTTAGCGATTTGTATGATTTGGCGAAATCGGTCGACGGGATAACAGAGTATTACATTTTTTTAACCACTTAATGGTCGCATTAAATTACGGTTTAAAAATTCAAATTCATTATTGCCACCACTTTAAAATAAAGATTTCTTCTTATTTAATCACAAGTAACATGATACCAGAATAAAACCAATTACACTATTTTATAAAACTGGTGGGAATCAAACACTTCTGAATAAAAACCGTGAAGCTTGCAGCCCGTGAATGTCTCGGGCGCGACGATTAAGTGGTTAAAGCAAAGCAAACATTACGGCATATTGGACATACATTAGACGAAAAGTTATTGAATATATCGCGTCATGTCAGTTCGTAAAACTATATTGAAGCATGATAAACCCATTGGTATATATACCGAAATATATTGGCATATTTTAACATTTTGAAATTCCTTGATTTTGTTTTTGCCATTTTAAATGTATTCCATGTATACATGAGTGTGTGTTTGCGTGTACATTAAACTATCCACAAGAGTTTTAAGTCCCTAGAGCTCATGGTTAGTAATGAAACTGGTTTTATCTCTAATCTTGATTTAGTTTTTCTTGGTGAAATTTCTACCTAACTTCGACATCTACCTCCACCTGTAGGCCGAGCCGGCAGGGATGTTTTATTATGCATTACATTTATTAAATTTTCTTCTGCTATATCATTTAAATTTTCATATTTCTATAGCGTTTGTTTCAGTATTATATTTTTTATGCTATTTTATACAACTCTTAATTAAATGAAATTCAATGATAAATTTCAATTTAAGATAGCAAACATTTCTCTTGGAAATTCAAAATCTTCAGATGATTATTTTAATAAAATTCTTGAGCTATGCAATGTTTTACGCAATTCATGTAATAACTAATTTGAAAACGTCCTTAAATAAAAGAGATATTGTGATATCATGATTGAAAAGTTTTGAAAATATTCATGCTTTATTTGTAAAGGAAATTAAACTTCCAAATCTAAAAATTTTAAGATCATATTAATTCAAAAGCGATTTTGTGTTTGACTTGTCGGTTGTTGTGAAATATCGACATTGATTCACATAATTATTTGCTTTATTTTATACGCATAATTCTTAAAATATAAATAATTTAAATGAATGGGGAAACTGTATAGAATTTATGGAATGTAGGAAATTCAAAATATTTTTGTTTATTTGCAATAAATTCTGAGATTCTTTCACTAAAAGCATGGGAAAATGTTCAAATGATAATTGTGATGTAGTTCTGTATTTTAAAATGTTTGATGACGAATGTTGATCTGGTTATTTGAAGTATGCATTCGCTGTAATTTATAAATAGTTATAGGCTATGATCAATTATAAAAATAAAATGCTGTGTTTTCTTACATTTTTATACTATTTACTTTTAAAAAGGCTTCAACAATAAAGCAACCGATCAGTAAACAACAACCTTTAACAGCATATTTTGTCATATAATGATTCATAACGCACAGAATTTGATAAATTGTAAAGATGTTTGTATTTTTCGACAAAACAATATACGATAAGTTTATTTTTCCTCTTTTATTTCAACTAATACCAACTAGTCAGTATTTTTTTATGTAAGAATACGTGAAGGAAAAAAAAACAAAAAACAAATGGCATTATCAATCATCATATTGCTATCGATTCGAAAAAAAAAATCTTATGCAGTAGATTCGGCAGGTAATAGATCTTTTTCTAAATATGTAAAAAATGTCCTGTATTCCATTACGACTAAACAGTATATTAACAGGGGCATCAACCCAAAAATATTTTCACCAACGTAAAAGCATTTTAAAGTAAATGAGTAAACAACTTTTGCTTTGTTCATTTTGATATATATATATATATATATATATATATATATATATATATATATATATGTGTATATATATATATACAGGGTGTTTAAAAAATGATCGGTATATTTGAAAAATCAATAAAAACTAAACGGGCAGCGATAGAAATGCATCGTTTGTTGCAATATGCTTGAGACAACAATAAATTTTCAGGCAGACAGGCTTTCAAAATTAGTTAAAATTTTCAACAATAGATGGCACTGCAGTCTGGAAAAAAATCTAAATTGCGAGATTTTCCACATATCCACCATGCGCTGCAGTAATATTGCGTAGTCTCTGAACGAAATTACCAAAAACCTTTGTAAACCTGTCAGGCGGGATGGCTTCACATGCAGAAGAGATGTACTGCTTCAGTTGTTCAATTGTGTTTGGATCGTTTCGGTACACCTGGCCTTTCAAGTCAAAAATCCTCTGTTCTAAAGATTAAATCCTTTTTTCACAGTAAACTTGCAACCTGTGAACAGCATACGCTTGCAGCAGAAAGATGACTTACAGAATAGCGAACTCACAGACTGCGTTTTCTTCTATATCTTTCAAATAGCCTGAAGCGCCATCTGCCATTGAAAATTGCAACTAATTTCGAAAGTTTGTCTGTTTGAAAATTTACTGATATCCCAAGCATATTGCAACAAAGAGTGTATTTCTATCGCTACCCGTTTAATTTTTATTGATTTTTCAAATATACCGGTCATTTTTGAAACACTCTGTATGTAAGTGTGCGTGTGCTTATATGTTGTATATTAAATATATAAATATAAGCATTATTTATCTGCAGGATATGAATTGCTTCAACGATAAAATATGTCATAAATGAACAGATCCGGCAATTTCACGTTAAGAAAAAATATTTTTAAATAACAGCTATGTGAAACCCAGTCATTTTTTCTATAAGTTCATTATTCCTTTGTTGTTTTTTTGCAATAAAATTTGTTTCTTTAATTTGTTTTCTTAAAACTCTGTTCTCATTGAGTTCCATACTTTAAAAGTAAAAAGGAAACAGATATCAGATCACTTCTGTGTCTGTCTGTCACAGCCATTTTATTTGAAAACTAAGGGACGTGGAAACTTTAAATTGGGGGACGTAATGAAGACTACTAACAAGCATAGGCACAAATTTATTAAGCATTGATAATTGTGTTTATCAATAATGTAGAAGGGAAAGAAAAAACTTTTTAAAATATGTATCGTGTGAAAGTTTTTGTAAAGCCAAACATTTTTTTTTTTTTTTTTTCAGAGATATCGTTGAAAATGTAGCTCAAAAGTATGTTCCCCTCCCCTTATTTTTGTAATTTACTGGAACTAAAATTGTGAAAAATTTACAGGCAGTAGACGTTAAGTTAAATTTTGCTGAAAATTTAAGACGATTATAATAAGTCACATAGTTTTCGAAAAAAGAAAAAAAATCTGTTAAATAAAAATTCTGTTTTGCGAACATTCAGCAAAGTTGTTGAGAATCGCTGGAAATAGAAATTGCAGAAAAATATAAAAGTATTGTTGAAAAGGATTTTGAAAATATGACTTATTAGCCGAGATATTAATTCTTAAAGACGCAGACAGTTTGAACATTCATCTTAAACCCTTGTGGACGAGTGCCACAAAAAAGGCTTAAGAGCGTACACTAGTCACGCAGTAAAAGCCGAGCGCTAATGTAAAGTCTATGGGGGCGTTCTTTTCTAATATCTCGAATAAATTTTAATATTTTTACATGATTTTTTTTGCATAGGATAGCTTAGGACGATCTACAACCGGCCTAGTTTTTACTTTTTTGATTTTGCTCATATATTTTTTATATTATGATAGTTTCAATTTGAGAGCCGGTTTAAACCGGTTTTGAAAGTTAAAATAACTTTTTTAAAAAAATCTGAAACCAAAATTGTAAAAGTAAAAACTAGGCCGGTTGTGGATCGTCCTCAGCTAGCCTATGCAAAAAAAAAATCATGTAAAAATATTAAAATTTGAGCGAGATATTAGAAAAGAACGCCCCCATAGACTTTACATTATCATCCGGGTCTTTTTGAATACTTTTTTTGTGACTATTGTGGGCTTTTAAGAATCCTCCCACCAGTAAAATTTTACTGTAATATTTGCCTTATTTATTCGGATTATTTTCTCGATTTAATAAGGCACGAATTTCTGTTTTTAAAACCGGTGACAAAACATTGAAAATTTCGTAAAAGTCTCCCGTCGCGAAGGGGTTAACGAGGGAGGCATACTCTTTGTACACCGGCTTTTTATGCCTAGATAACAACTTTAAAGATAAATTTGTATAATGTAATACCCAGTAGCAGTATAAAAGCAATAAAGGTCATATTGTTAAAAAAAGATCAGTTTAATTAGATTTAATCACATAGATAGTAAGATAGTCGCGACTTGTTTGCATTGGGTTGTTCCCTCAATATGTCTCCAATATTTTTAATAGTTAATAAAAAACCTATATGGAAAAACGCATAGGTAGCGGTGACCTCCTTTTGAAGCACATTTAGCACCATGTAGGAAATGCCAAATGAAGTCTTAATGGGTGAGATAACCTTTAAAGAATCCAAAAATCGATTTAAAAAAACAGTTTGTAATTAAATAGGATTCTTTAGGAACATTTAAAAGCAAACCGCGTACAAAAATTCCCATTAGAAGAGAAGCTATGTTTAAAATAATTTGAGCTTTTCCTATATGATTAGTGAGTGATTTAATCTTTAAAGTCAATTTTCCCAAAATAGCCATTTTGATCAGTGTTGCGCACTATTTCTGAAAAATGGTTGGCAAAAATTTCGTAAATTTTATATTATTGCTGATTGTATTAAATGTATACAAGCACAAAATGACCTATTATTATGATCCTTAAGTTTGAAGTTTAGAATTCACGGCAATTTTTGTATTGAAAAAAATCTCGGTATTTCGAATTTCTTTACAAAATATTTTTTTCTCTGGATCTATAATTTGTATTTTTTTCATCGGAGGTAATTTTGAAAACTCATTATATCTGTACTCATAAAAACAATCTTGGTTTGTTTAAACTATTCAAATGTGAAAAATCGTGCGCGCAAAGCATGCAAACTTTATTTTTCTGAAACATTGTATTATTTTTAAAAATAAATTTAAAAAACATTGCATATTTGTATACTTCTTTAGACACTTTAATTGATAAAAAAAATCCTTCTTAATACTTGTTTTCATTTTATAATTAAAAGTCAGTTAGATATAGAGTCGCTGCATTTATTACAGGGGTCACTTTTACCGGTATTTTATCAGTTCAAAGGGTACCTGACCCCTAAATATGCATTACTTTTATTGTCTATAGCGAATTAAGGTTGTCATAAATAAATCGGGATAAAACTAAATAAAGACTTGCTCAAAATATCAATATTTGATGCTATTTTGGCTTCATATCTATTTGAATCTGTATGGTTTAGCCATTAATATTTTTACAATATGTATAGCTATATCAAAACCTACGTTGTGTAGTTTTATACAAAGATTTATTATTCTTTTAGCTATGATATTTTTAATAATACTGTTAATTTTTTTTTTTGTATTTAATGTACAGGACCCTCTCAGCGTGAGTAATACAATCAGTTTACTGCGTATATTACTTTTTTTAATTTCGCGCTGTTACATCATTTGGTACCTGTATTTTAAGCGTTTAAATATTTTATTGTAATGTATGAATACTAAATTTTTTTCCTTAATTTTTTTTTCTTCCTGTATACAATATTTTTGATAGAACACGTAATAACTTTTCTTCTGTAGGTCAACGTATTTTTTTTCAAATTAGACCTTTAATTCTATTTGAATGATCATACAGTTAAAATATCATGTACTATTTTCACAGAATTTGGATACTGTTAAAAAGATAAAATACATATAAAAGCTATTTATATATTGCATGCTGAAATTTTATTATTTGATGTCGGAATGTTGTTGATGATCATGATGTTAAAATTGATGAAATGAAATTGATGAGCATTTTATTAAAAGTGGGTAAAACATACTAAATTTTCTTTAAACAGTCTTTTAAAATACATAAGAAGAAATTTGGGTTGTGTAGTATTTGTAGTTTTTCTTTTTTTAGAGATAGTAAAGTGTAATATAAAACAGAATATCAAATCTAAAAAATAAATTTAGAAAAAAATATTGTTAAATGGCTATTTTATTCAGACAAAAAGATTCGTTCACTAATGTAAATCATATAGCAGAAATTTATAAAGATATCCCTGTTCCATTTCAATATTTTTAAATGAATTTTTTACATTGAATAGATGAAATTGATCTGCACAATGGTAGAATTTTACATTTTCGAATTTTTATACAGATATTTTTAAAGGGGATACTTCATGTACGAAATTGTTTCGAAAGTGCAAACATCCTCATAAATAAACTCAGTAATCACAATCGAAAATGTAAAAAAACTGTCTTTCTACAAATTCATCTTAGCTATCCGAAGCAAAAAGGGAAGAAGTAAGAATACGCAATCGTGATACACTTATAATTTTCTTCCGTAGAAATAACATTAGCTAGCGTATCGTTTTGCGTGACTGAACTGGCCTCTTAGTGTAAATAACTCTCAGATATAAATTTCGTTATTTTTACTAAATGAGTTTTGTAATATCTGACAGCTAACAAGAATATGTAATTGATGCATTTTTCTTATAGCTTACATATTGAAAATACAGTGAAACAGTCTAAAATTAACATGAAATATGTCTTGAGTTCTTTCAAGATATTAATTATTTTCTAAAGAAATGACGTAAATCGCCATGGAAATACTTATGTACACTTATATTGTTTGCCTTTTTGTATGGAGATAAAAGATAAACTATATATATACTCATCTGCATTGTATTATTAATTTGAGACTGAAGTGAAACTCTTACATAATTTATCTCTAGAAAACATTTCTGAAAGTAAAACAAGTCTTACGTAATACTCCCTAGTGAATGCTTTATCCTAGCGGGAAATTGTGAGTAAAATATTAAAATAAATGTATTTGAATATGGATAATTATTTTAATGCAATCTTTAATATATAAAAGAATGGATTAATGTTATTTTCTCCTTTTCATAATATATGTTGAAATATATAAAAAAAGTAAACTAAGTAAAATATGTTATTAATTTTTCCGAAAGATCAATTCACATTTATGCAACATTACGAAGACAACAACCTAAATAAAATTTAAGTGAGACAGTATTTATTAGACGTTATTACAATTCAATGGATAGGAAATACATCGTTATGCAATAATTTTAAACAAAACTATTATTTTTTTATTTTTACTGACTTTCTATTTAAATATTCTATTATATGAGTCAAAATTCGATCATTAATCGACGATAGTGTTTTTCCATTATCCATTTTTTATTCTCTCATCTATTGAGTCATTAGTTTCGATATTACGTACAAATAGGTAAAAAATGCAAATTTTGATTACGAAGACGTCTACTCAAACAAATTTATCAATAATGTATAATATGATACAGTAATAAATTGTGTTAATTTGCACTTTGATTCACTATAAGGTGTAAAATTAGTTGCATGTAGCGCGTTATATATTCGATTATATTTGGGTCAATCCATTTCAAGTGGTCCAGAAAATATTTTTTTGGTCGCTCGACCATTTAAAAAAAAAAACTGAATTTTTTTGTACAACAACCCTAACATGACGGAAGTTCAAAATGACCGTTATTTTAATTTTACTATTTTTTGTTTGTGCATGGCCGCCATCTTTGTTTCATCGTGTTCAGCGATTTCCTCAGATACTAGGATACACAAAATTGTAAATATCTCGTCTTTTATTTTTCCAATTGAAATGGGGTTTTGTTCAGAATAAAATAAGGCTAAATGTACGGTCGTAGAATAATTTTGAAAAATAATTTTTTACATGTGAAATTTTAGCACAAAATTTAAGATTTTTTCCAAAATCTATCCATTTGCAAGAGGAAATTTTTCATATAAGGAAAACTGTCAACCTTACACTATTTTTTCTACAGATAGGTCAAAAATGCGTGTACTCACACACCAAGTCCCAGATCTGGGAGTTTATTTCTCTTTGCGAAAAAAATTCCAAATTCGTCAAAAATTTCAAAAATCGCACTTTTTAGGCTTTGATATCTCTAGTGGGGCACGAGATAAAAATCTGAAATTCTGGCCTTTGATAGTATTGTGTAGTACTGTTATGTACAAAAAATTTCAAGAAGGAGATTTGACTACAAGCTGAGATATGACATGTAAAATATGTGAAAACAATTCTGCCAAACTCTTGTAACATACTATGTAATTGTTGTACAAGACTGTCAACCTTACAGAATTTTTTCTAAAAGTAGGTCAAAAGTGCGTGTACTCATACACCAAGTCCCAGATCTGGGAGCTGATTTCTCTTGGCAAAAAAAAATTCCGAAATTCGTCGAAAATTTCAAAAATCACACTTTTTAGGCTTTGATATCTCTGGTGGAGCACGAGATAAAAATCTGAAATTCTGGCCTTTGATAATATTGTGTTGTAGTGTTATGTACAAAAAATTTCAAGAAGGAGATTTGACTACAAGCTGAGATATGGCATGGTCAATATGTAAAAACAATACTTCTAAACTATTTTAACCTGCTATGTGTTTGTCCATACCTATAAAATATTAAACTAATGGTTGATGATGAAAAGTTATAAAGATCATCTTCAAATTCTGTTTAAATCCTGATTTAAATAATTAAGATTGTAAGATGCTAAGCGAATGCACTATTTGTCCAGATTTGAACAAAACATACTGGAAATGCTATTCGTCTATTTCAATGGCCCCGAAAAAATTATTTTGGTTGATTGACCGTTTTTGAAAAAACTGAATTTTTTTTGTACAACAACCCTAATAGGAGGGAAGTTCAAAATGACTATTATTTTAATTTTAATATTTTTCGTTTGAGCATGGTGGTCATCTTTGTTTCATCGTGTGCAGCTATTTCGTCACATTGAAGTTTGATATCTCTTGTGTGGCGTGAGATAAAAATCTGGAATTCTGGCTTTTGATAGTATTTTATGGAAGTGTTATGCACAAAAATTTTCAAGAAGGAGATTTGACTATAAGCTGAGATACGGTGATTAAAAAAATGTTAAGAAATGCTATTACGAGTACATTAGGAGAAATGAGATTAGTCTCTTTTATTACAATAATTACACAGAAAATATCTTTTGTTGAAAACAGTTAAATAATAAACATTTTATTTACAAAGATACTATATATGCTTAACAAAGAGCTTAACACTATTTACGAGAGATGTTATGAGTTCGACCAATTACTGTTGTCAGTCCATTAGTTCTTTTTCAAAATTTTATTTGAAGCCACCCAAGTTTTGTCATCCCTTGTTAACTTGAATGAAATTCTCTAGGTTTAATAATTGAAACCATGTCAACTAGATCAGTTGCAACCCATTCATTGTCTGTAATTTACTTTTCCTGAAATGTGTTCCGAGTAAAATTGTTGCAATAGCATTTCTAGTAGGTTTGTTCATCTGGACAAATAGTGTATTGGCTTAGCATACATTCTGAATTGTTTAAATCACACAGAAGCATTTGAAGAAGATATTTGTAATTAACATTTAACTTTGTACCATAAATAATTAATTTAAAATTCTGGAGGTATGAACTATTACATAGTAGGTTACAATAGTTTGGCAGTATAGTTTTCACATATTGTCCATATCATATCTCAGCTTGTAGTCAAATCTCCTTCTTGAAATTTTTTGTACATAACACTACTACACAATACTATCAAAGGCCAGAATTTCAGATTTTTATCTTGTGCTCCACCAAAGATATCAAAGCCTAAAAAGTGCGATTTTTGAAATTTTCGACGAATTTCGGATTTTTTTTCGCAAAGAGAAATCAGCTCCCAGATCTGGGACTTGGGTGTATGAGTACACGCACGTTTGACCTATTTGTAGAAACAATTGTGTAAGGTTGACAGTTTCCCTTGCATGAAAAATTTCCTCTTGCAAACGGATAGATTTTGGAAAAAATCTTAAATTTTGTGCTACAATTTCACCTGTAAAAATTTATTTTTCAAAATTTTTCTACCACTGTATATTTAGTCTATTTTATTCTAAACAAAATGCTGCAAACCCCATTTCAATTGGGAAAATAAAAGACGAGATATTTGCAATTTTGTGTATCCTAGTATCTGAGAAAATCGCTGCACACGATGAAACAAAGATGGCCGCCATGCACAAACAAAAAATAGTAAAATTAAAATAACGGTCATTTTGAACTTCCATCATGTTAGGGTTGTCGTACAAAAAATTTCAGATTTTTTAAAAATAGTCGAGCGACCAGTGCTGGACCACTTGAAATGGATTAACCCATTTTAAATGCTAAGATGTTTATTTATTTTCAAGTGTAAAACAAAATGACAACAGTTTTATAATTGTTGTTCAACAGTTTTATAACTGTTGTTCAATCTCGAAACGAGCAATTTAGTGGAAACACTTCTTTACAAATATTTTTAACAAAACATAAACAATTTAATTTTTATATAGGGATATAAAGACATTAAATATATGTTTTCTTATGTTTAGAAATTCTATTCAACAACATCGCTCGGACGATTTCCGTAACTTTTATGTATTTTATTATAATTGTAAAAGGAAATGACTTTTAAAGACGTATTAATAAGTTGCAAACATAAATAAATACATATTTTTTTATGCTTTTCTCCTATTTGAAATCTCTGTTGCGTAAAATCTAATGGCATTATTAACATATGTTACAATATTCATTTAAAAGGGATATATTTAATTCTTAAGCTTTTATTTGTGCAGTTAAAAACTTTTATTAGGGATGATTTATTTCTAGTTTTTATGAGAAATATCTGCAAACACAAATAAAAATTGGCACAGATGTCATATGTGCACCACATTGGCGCGATTGAAGCAAAATGACGATTAAGTCTTGAGCTGAAGAATACAATATAATTTTCCATCTTTATTTATTGCGACACAAAACCACAAGGAAAAACGAGTATATTCACTTTCTTAACAAAAAATCACTTTTACATGTCTATATCTCATACTACAATTTACAGTTTTTATTTTAAACTCCTCGAAAGTTCCAGAAAATCATTCATCCGTTCTGCCGTGGCCACCTTTTCCGAAATCCGAAGAAACTTGAATTTAGCACAATATTCTGTGCGTGACAGTTCACGCAAAGCCATGGGGTCAGTCCTTGGCAATAGAGATGGTCCTCAGCCGAGCATATTCATAACAGAGTCAGTTCAGGGCAGTAGAGTTTGTCCGCAAAGCTCCTTGACTCTTACAATTCCCCCCTAAAAGAGCTCATTAGTGGCTTTTGACACAATGAAGCTTTAAAGTACATACACAAACAAAAAAAAATATTAGCAATGATGAGAGCAATGTGAATCTTCCCATTTCTTTTAAATTAAATATATACAAATACCACAATATATACACTAAATATAAGCATGAACAACAGAATCACCAAAATACATCAAAATTTAAAACATCATACAACTACCTTTTTTTTCTTTTTTCTTTCTTTCTTTCTTTTTTTTTCTTTTTTTTTTTTTTTTTTTTTTTTTTTTTTTTTTTTTTTTTTTTTTTACTTTTAGAACATCACAAGTAGTTTTTGCAGTAATATTTTTAACTGGTACGGCTTCAGCCCACCGAGTACACAAGTCGACGGCACTTATCACAAACTTATGACCTCTACGAGAAGGCGGTTCCAAAGGACCAATGCAGTCCACACTCCACACCTCGAAAGCGTTTTCAGGTCGAACCAAGGGGCGTATAGGTATCCTATCTCTATATGTGACAGTTCTTCTTAATTGACACTGTTTGCAACTTGTACAGAACCTTTTAACATCTTGTTTCAATCCAGGCCAATAAAAGGAATATTTTATTCTCTGTTTTGTTTTCTGTTCTCCCAAATGACCCGCCAAAGGAATTTCGTGAGCAACAGATAAAATATACTGTCTCTTACACTGAGGTAACACCACCTGCTTCACATTTTCTCCACAGACATCTTCAGAATGCATAAGAATACCTTCCTCTATAAAATAAGCACTTTTATTATTTTCAGCCATTTCCCAAATATTTCTTAAGGTATCATCAGCTCTTTGTAATTTTATAAAAGATTCCTCTGTTTCCTTCCCACTCAAATCAAGTTCATCTTTTTCAGGATCAGAATTGGACTTTTCAACCTTTCCATGCTCATTGTCCATTTCTAACTTATTTCCACCCTCCAAATCAACATCACCAGTGAGATCAGAGACATCCTCAATCTTCGTATATGATATAACCTTATGGTTTAATGCTTCATAAGCAGTTGGACATATAAGCATCTCATTCACCAATTTCTTGGAAACGGCACAAGTTACCATTACATCTTCATGAATTTTATCGTCTATTCTCATCGGTATTATTTTTAATGGAGCGAATTCACTCTCTCCGAATGCTGAAGTTATCTCAACCTTTCCCTCTCCTTCAACTGATACATCCTTGACTAAGTCTGCCCGTATCACCGAGATCTGTGTACCAGAATCATAGATACAAGTCCACACATTACTTCCACATCTAATCCTAACCACTTCCAATTCATTAAATTTTCCTTCTCTTTTCACGCAGGACGAAACAGGTATTGTTATTCTTGCAGTTAATATCGATGACTGCTCTTTTCCAACTTTCTCATTCGATTGCACAGAGTTCGTTTGTGTTCTTTGTACACCTTGAGTACCACGTTGATTTGGGCAAAATGAAGCCTTGTGACCCTCTTGTCCACACGAATAACAAGTAATTTTATTAGGCATCCGTGTCCTTGCTTTATAAGTACCAACTCTTGACTCATATCCGCGGTCCGATGCGAAATCAGGATCTCTATTATCAGTGTGCTTAGAATAAAATGAAAAATTACTCTTCTCCTCTGAAAATCTATCTTTCTTAACAAACTTCCCAAAATCTTGTCGCACACTTTCATATAAGTCAAGTTTCTCAGCCAAATCAGTAGGAAATACTATTTTAGGCCATTCATCCACAAAATGATCTCGAATCTCATCAGGCACTCTTCTTTTTAATTGATCAGTTACAATCAAATCTTTCAAAGAATTGAAATCAACAATTTTAAGTCCATCGATCCATTCTTGAAAATAACCATTTAATTCAAATACAAATTCTCGCCATGTGCGTTCAGGGTTTCTTTGATGTTCCATAAACTTTCTACGGAATCTCTCAGGACATAACTTAAACCGTCTCCGTAGGATCCCTTTAATATATTCATAATCTTCAAATTTTTCCTCTGCCTCACGTGCGAGAACCTGTATAATATCGGACGGCAGCAAAACCAACAAATTCGATACCCAATGTTTTGGATCTACACACACCCTCTTTGCTTGGCGTTCAAAAATAGATAAATACAAAACAATGTCGTCCTCCTTGACATTAAATTTTGGCATAAGTTTCGCAAATTCAATTCCATAATTATAGGTTTTCATTTCCAATCCATCAATTCCTGCTCTTTCGCTATCTTTCCCTATCCTCAACTTCTACAACTCAACTCTTTCCAACGCAATTTTAAACTCCCTCTCTTCTCTTTCCAACGCAATTTTTTCCATGTCTTTTCTCGTCTCTATAATAGTTTCCATCAATCCCTTCACAAACTCTACTTCATAGTTTTTACTCGCCATAATTAGTTGTTTTAAATCAGCTATTATTGCATCCGGTTCAGGGTGCTCTCCCAATTCTTCAGCCAGACACCGTAAATCTTCTTTACGAGCCTTACCCAAAAATGACATTGTTACTTTTTAAATAATTTCTCAAGAGGGTAGTAAACTGTCCAACAATTGGCGCAAACTCAAATTAACCGTAACTCGGAATCACTAATCCACCACTCTAATAAACACCAGAAATAAGTCGCACTTTGTAACCATATCATGCACATAAATTCAATACCATTGCGAGCACCATAGCAATTTCAAAATTCAACACCTTCGTATATATCACGTCACAATACAACACTTCAACTAATACTACTTCATAAATCAATCCAAATTCATGTTAAAACAAAATTATACACATCACATCAATGAACACTCATCATAATTTATAAATCCTTCAATTAACATATATACACAACCAATACTCAATACCTATCCTAAATATACACAGCCCTCCTTTCATAGCAAAACATCTCATATATAAAACCAGCAATTAAAAAAAAAATCAGAACCAAAATCAATTCAAAATATTCTCCATCCAGCCGGCACTACAAAACACTACTCCTATACTGCTACAATACTATTACACCTTATTACTGACGTCTACTTAATTACACTCAAAACAAATTCCTTTCCTTAACTTCAAAATATGAAATAAAATCGCAAAAATCTTAATAAATTTATCATAGATACAATATAAATTCTTATAATGGGAAGTCACATTAATAAAAAGCTCTCACCTTGCATATCCTTCCTGACTACGTCACTTAACTTCCCGCTGCACAGATCTGTAAATCAGTTCATTTAAAAACACAATAATTTGTAGAAGATGAATAAATATTAAGTCTTGAGCTGAAGAATACAATATAATTTTCCATCTTTATTTATTGCGACACAAAACCACAAGGAAAAACGAGTATATTCACTTTCTGAACAAAAAATCACTTTTACATGTCTATATCTCTACAATAACTACTACTACAATTTACATTTTTTATTTTAAACTCCTCGAAAGTTCCAGAAAATCATTCGTCCGTTCTGCCGTTGCCACCTTTTCCGAAATCCGAAGAAACTTGAATTTAGCACAATATTCTGTCCGTGACAGTTCACGCAAAGCCATGGGGTCAGTCCTTTGCAATAGAGATGGTCCTCAGACGAGCATGTTCATAACAGAGTCAGTTCAGGGCTCCTTGACTCTTACACCGGATATTGCTATTTGTTTATTTATAAACTGTTTATTTACTTCTATTTTTTTAAATGATATAGATTGTTTTGTTTTTAAATTATTAATTAAACTTTTTTTATTTATTGTTATTTCCTTTTTTAAATAATAGAAAATAATAAATATATATGTATAGATAACTGGTATTTGAAAATGAAATTTTAGCGAAATTGGCGATAGAAATAAATCGCGCCAATGTGGTGCGTATATGACATCTGTGCCTAAAAATGAATTATTATAATGCTAAATATTGAGGCAAAAAATTTATGCTTTAATTTGTTTGTTTATTTATTTTTTCTTCATATACTCCCAAAAGCATTATAACTTTAGTCTTTAGATTACATATGTTTTAGTATAATGTAATATTGCTATAACTATTACAATAATAGAGGTAATGGATGACAAAAATTCATACCTCTCAGTATTTCCTATTATCAGATTTTCCTTTTCCTCCATGAGCTTAGTTATTCAACTAATGAATGCTTATGAAGCATGTATCATTTTTTGCGTTTAGTATAATCCCTGATTTAATATGCACTTTTAAATGATAGATTGTAAGACATAGTTTTATATTTATTAGTAAGAAATTTTATTTATTTTCAAGTGTAAAACAAAATCACATCATTTTTTAAATTGTTGTTCAATCGCAAAATGAGCAATTTAGAGGAAATATTAAAAAATGTATAACATATAAAATATGTATAACATATATATAAAATATGTATAACATATGTATAACATATAAAATATAAAACATTAAAAATGTAATTTTTATTTACCGATATAAAGTCATTCAATATATATTTTCTTATGTTTAGAAATTGCATTCAACTACATCGCTTGGACGATTTCTGTAACTTTCATGCATTTTATTAAAATTCTGAAATGAAATGACTTTTACAGCCGTTTTAATAGTTTGTAAACATAAATAAATAAATAACTTCTCTTTAATAAATAACTTATGCTATTTGAAATCTATGTTGCGTAAAAGCTAATGGCATTGTTAACATATGTTGCACCATTAATCTGAAACAGAAACGTTTGATTTTTATGCTTTTATATGTGCAGTTAAAAACTTTTATTAGGGATGTATTTTTTCTACTTTTTACGAGAAATATATGCAAACACAAATAAAGATTCATTATTATAAGGTTAAATATTGAGGCAAAAATTTTGATGCTTTAATTTTCTTTCTCCGTATGCATCCCAAAGCATTATAACTCTAGTCTTTAGCTTACATGTGTTTTAGTATCATGTAGCATAGCTACATCCATTACAATAATAATGTTAAATGATGACAGAAATGCATATCTCTTAGTATTTTCTGTTATCAGATTTTCCTTTTCCTTTCATGAGCATAGTCATTCAACTAATGAATGTTTATGAAGCATTCAATTTCTTTGTGTTTATTCCCTGAATTAATATGCATTTTTAAATAATAGATTGTCGACATAGTTTCGTATTTATTAGTAAGATGGGGTTTTTTATTTATTATTTGACTATTCCGAAATTACACGAGCCCATTTTATTATACTTAAATGAGCTGAATTTTTTAAGATTTTATCTCTTTAACTCTATTTTGAGTGAATAGGTAAAAAAAAAAAAAAAAAAAAAAAAAAAAAAAACTATGTATAGGGGTAAATAAGCTACAAAAAACTGTCACGGGAAGCGAAGAGAGTTACACATGTTTCGATTACTGCATATTTTCGTAATAAAATTGATAATTAATTATGAAAACCACTGAATTACACATAATCGTTTCTTTTCACATCAAAAGTTTGAGACCTTTTTCATTTTTTTTTAAATTTAAACTGATTATTGACGGAAAATCTTGTATTTCCACTGTCTATTGCCCGTGTGCCTAATATATTTTTAATGAGCTTCCGACACATACTCTCCTTGACTGCGGTATACTATGGACGGCGTACAATCCACACGCCGCAAAATCTGTTAGACCCACCTTTTAGTGCCAGAAGGCGCATTAGGTTCAAATCCATAGGTTCCCAAATTTTCTAAATTACCGGCCTCTTTACATAAGAAAAACAATGTCGCTATTTTACAATTGTTAATTATACCAAATATTAAAAGATTGCTGCATATTACTTATACCCATTTTGTCTGTCTATCTACTCTCTTAAAATGTCAGCCACAAAATAACTCAAGTTCAGCCGAAATTCGCTCATCTCACGTTTTGAAAGGCAGCTTCTCATAAAGAGTTGAAACAACTCAAGTGAGTGAATTGTTTTTAAACAATTTAAATCAAGATGCGTTATTTAAACAAGCAATCTAGATCAAGATGAGTAAAGCATTTAAAAAACAACTCATTCACGATTCAATAAATTACAGCTCTTTACAGAGAAGACAAATCCACTCTTTCGGTTTAAGAGTGCATATTTAAAGAATCATAAAGATGAAAATAATTAAAATGATGATCAAGTATAGTAATAAATTGTTCCTTAAAACTTTAAAAGTAAGCACAAAAAGTATAAGAAATAATAATAATAATAATAATAATAAACTAATGTGATGGCTGACGCTGGTGAAGTTTTAACAATATGTTAATATCCAGTTTCAGTTTCTTTAACATCAACCGTCATATATATTGTTTGTGATGTGAAATCTGTTCCTTTTCATAACCAATTAACTGATCAATATTTTTGAAAAAAAATTCAAATAATGTCTATTTTTTCATTACTTTTACTTCTTTTACTTAATTTTTAATCTTTTTCTTCACCGGTTTTTAAAACAGAACTTTTTGACTAATTGAATCAGAAAAATGTTCGGATTAAATAACACAAAATTTACAATAAAATTTTACTGGTTAAAATAATAAATTAAGATTGAAGTACAGATGCACTTACATGGTACGGACAATTACTGATTGGCAAAAACCCGTTGCCTGTACGACGTACGGACAAAACAGATAAGCGGATGAAAAATAGGGTAACGTTATGCAAGTGTGCACCGTGTACAGAAATGAGCAGATCGAACAACTAATCCCAAAACAACATTTTCCATTCAGCTACAGATGTAAATGATATAAGGATACTCTCTCTGACACAAATTAGTTACTACATTTGAAAACTTCTGTACTGATTATTAATACTGATGATTTTATGGTTTTGTTTGAACATTTTTCAGAGATTGCAGGATACTATGTTTTTAATTAAAAGCATATACTTCTCTACGTCCCTAACTTAAAACATCACCAAATGAGAATCGCAAAGCACCAAAACAAAATCGAGGTTTCGAACGATCTTAAGCCAAGCGCTATTTTGTAAGGATTCTTCCCTCAGTAATCGCATAAAACTATCTTATAGCCAATGATTCGGGCTGTTTTATTAGGACATCTTTGATTTTGCTTTATTGCTGCGAAAAATCTTTTTTGGTCCGCATTTACCAATTTTTTGTGAACTTACATTGTAAATTTCATCATTTTTATAATTATAATTTTTTTATATGCTCCCTCGAACGAGATAGTGTACTAGGATTAATATTAAATTTAATCACTGCAACATTTATAAATTTAGGGTATGAACGAAATTGTTATTCGTAATTACAGCTATCGACGCTTTGTTATTAGACCGTGTCATATTTCTTCTCATTCGCGTTACTTCACATCCGAATTAATTCAGATTCTAACACATAGTATACCTCCTTATGTTTATTGTAGGATAATTTTACTGGTGTAGATTAATTTAAAAAGTACACCAAAAGTTATTTTTGACTCCACCTACTTGAAATGCTGCAATTAATTTGGAACGGAAGGAGTATATGTTTATGTAAAAAACAAATGCAAATTTTTAAGAAATTTTTAATGACTTAGAAGAGAAAATGGAGATTTTGATATTCATATTATAGTATTAACTGTTTTGAAACTGTATCATAATAAAGATTACAAAGCTAATTAAAAATTTTTTTTCATGGAAAAAGATATTGCTTGATTATATGTCACATAAATCATTGGAATTTTATGCTCAATAGATGGTATTGGCGATGTTTTAAATATATTTATTAATAATTGTGAAAGAATGCGCATCTGATTTTGGAGAAATTGTTATTGTTGCTAAAGCAGGATTTAAATTAATGGTTCTATACTCTTTAATAAAATACATTCTTTATGTACTGATATCTTAGCAAGCAGCGTCATTGGAAAACATCAGAATTATTAGAATTTAAATTTGTTGAACTATATATGTTAATTGAATCAAAAAGCACAGAATATAAGTGGAAAAGAGAATGCTTTCATCGGCTAATAATAATTCAGAAAAAGCAGAAAAGCTATGTAAAGAAAAGAGATCCGCTGAATGTGAAATAAACCAAATTTCGGTTTCACAAAGCTTTTCGATTTCAACAACTTAATCTTCCATCAAATTAAAAAAGCATTAACTATATCTAGAATCATTTCTTCTGTGAAGCTATGACAAAAGGAGAAGAAAATCTCAAATTTTTAGCATTTCATCACACAACAGGAGCTTGAAAATGACGCTGTGAAGAAAAGCAAAAAAAAAAAAAAAAAAAATCTTTACCAAAAAAGAGTAAAAGTAAACACAGGAGTTTAAAGAAAACTGTGCCAAAAGAAAAACTCATTGCATATAAATAGCTTGCTTAAAATTCTACCATGAACCATTTATAGACAGCTGGACCGAGTGCATTTTTTTTTTCAAAGTCTGATGACTCAAAGAATGCATAAACTATGCAGGTCATGGTCACTAAAAATGTGACGTTTATAACTAAAACGTTTCCTATTTTATGTAGCACACTCTTACACACTTGACTTCTTACTCTTGCCCTCAATCGGTGTACAAGATCAGTCAGCAGAATAATCTTTTTTCAAATAAAATCGAAGTCGTTTCTTATAAGTTGATGAATGATTTTTTTAAATCTAGATTAATATCTTAAGATATAACATCATCGATTAAATATTTTTATTTATTGTTATTGACTGAAATAGATAAATTGAGCACATCGGCACTACATTATACTATATTAGCTACTGAACCCCAGCTACCCAAATCCGATAAGGGAATAGCGTTCAAAAATTTCTGTGCTCTTGAGATGCATCGATTTTGAAGCCGGGATTGTCAATAATCATATCTGTACGTTACTTTTAAATTTTCTTACAACCTAAAATAGCTAATTTTCCCAATCGCGATTTTTGAAAGTAAAACTATTTTTAATTAGAATTATTGCGAGTTTTGACTGCGGTTGCAATATTTTACTTCGCTACAGTAAAATTTTGTTTTCGGCAAGTTTTAGCGTTGATAGTCTGCGAAAAAAAATCAAATTAGGATTCTCATCCCCAGGTTCATTTCCATAGATTTTCATTTCATGTAGGTATGTTTACGATTTTTATCACAAGTCGGCGCAATACAGAGGAATGGGAGGTTGGATGTGAATCAGTTATATCAATTTTCTAAATAGATAGGTATGCCATGACCACTTTCCTTGATTATTTGAACACCAACCAATTTCCTCCTTGAACCTCCAGGAAAATTCGGCACCCGCTGTGGGTGATATACACCCTCCCGTTAAGAACCGATGTTCTAAGCAATCCATCTGCCGCCAGTGCCTCCGGCACCACAATGAAGGCGTACGTTTCATCTTCCATCGCCAAGGGGTGCAATAAGAAATTTCTATACAAATATCCAACACGGGTTCCCACCGCATGCGGCAGCATATAGCAAATGTTATGAGCACGCTCTATAAAATCTATCATTTTTAATTTCTAACATCAGTTGGCTGTTCACTTTATTTTAAACAAACCTATATATCTAAGAAACTCCATTGTTCTGCGAATTTTTATTATATATTAGAAAAATTCTAATACAGTTAAAAAATATTGTGAAATCAATTCTGTATTCAATAGTCAAGGAGAATCTATATATTTAAAAGACATGGCTGTTTTTTTAGTCACCAGCCCTGAATTTTCTACTCAACCGATTTTGATAACTTTTTTTTAAATAAAAGTTATTTATTTGTAATTGTGCCCATTTTAGCTATTCTTTAATTTATTTCAATTTTTATATTTTATTTTTAACATTAAATGCTTTTTACGATGTTTCTTCAAAATGGTGACAACTCAGTTTAGCTTTTCTCTCGATAATAAAAAAATATTTTCCATTATCACTTTCCACCAGTCAGAAGCTTTATTTCATCAGTGAACATGTCCTCACATTTAAAAGAAAAAAGTTAATTGTTTTCGTAAAATTTAACCACAATAAAATGATTGCGTATAATTATGCACTAATTGAGGTAAAAAAAAATATTTACTGAGAAATAATATTAACAATGTAAATAAAATAACAGAAAATAATTAATGATAAAAATGAATGTCTAAAGCAAAATAAGAAAAATTTCAAGTGAGGAAAATGATGTCATTTAGCAACCAGAGAAATGGGAATTACAATATTATTATTGATGCCTTTTTCATATTACTAATAACAGTAACTTTTAAATAATATTTGAAGAGAAAATGACGTCACTATTTAAAACATCGCATTTTTACTCATAACGATATCACATTTAAATATTTCTTTTCATTATGGACACTGAGATTGAGATTTTACTTTCAGATGACTTCAGTTAGTGAAAATAATTTCATAGTAAAAATTAAATTAGTTTTTTTTAAAAATAAAACTATTGTTTCTGTGAGTGCATATAAAATAAAATTTCTGGATTTCGCCGGCACTCAGATTACAATTTTAACTGAAGATGTGCGATTATTTGCATGCAAACTTGTAACTGGCAAATTTGACATTAAGTTTGGAAATATATTTATTATATGTTGATTCAATAATGTAATTACTTTTGCTTTTTTTAAAACCAAATCGATCGGGTCTTATAAACATTTCATTCGTCGAATTCGACGGGATTCCACTCGTTATATGTTATTACTCGCTGTATATATATTACATTTAAAGATAGAAGGAAAATTTTCTTTATCTTCCAGAAATTGCAGAAAAGGTTTTTAATCCTTTACCTGATTTAAAAAAAAAATTATTTACTTTTATCTATATACTTTTGATTACCAATTTTCAAATATTGTTTATTGATTTTGATCATCATTGTTTTCGAAAGTACGAATTTATTAAAAGTACTACTCCATGATAATTAAGGAAATAAAGTAAGCTATAAAAATTTACTTTGAATTATTTTTTGAAAAAATTCTTTTTGAAGTAATAGCAGTAGTTACACCGTGAGAAATAAATGTGTCTTTTATTTGATAGGAACTTTAATATAGTCTTCAGTAATTTTAAATATATTCGCATTTAGAAATTCTTAAAACTTAAATCATAAAAACAAAATGATGATAAAATAAATTTTCAAAACCAGGAACTATGTATTTGTTACTGTAGTGGTATCACCGTGTGACCTGCTAACAGTTAAGTATATTTAAACATTATACGTTAAAGGATGATTCAGAATGAGTAAAAATATCTGTAAAGTACAGCACTATATCATTAATACGCCCGATTTTACAATTTTACTCTACTTTCACTTACCAATAGTTGTTAATTATAAAGAAGAGGTTTTTCCTTTTTATCCAGATGCTAGATGTAGTAAGTGCATAGTAATTTATTTATTCTTTTATTCATGTTAAGTAAATTATAGTTATTTTAGCAAAACAAAATCAGAAAATCCACTTAGTTTTGTTCAGGTAGCATTTTCCATTTGCAAAATATTTCAGAATCAATAGATACACGTCAAGTCACACATATGAAATATTTCCAAAAGTAAATGCAAATCACATAGAAACTCCATTTTTCTTCTTCACTCATATATGTTTCCATATATATTACTGACAAGCAATAATATATTCAGAAAAAATGCAAAATTTTGCTTGCATGTTACAAATGTTGACTTTAAATGCTTATGATTAGTTTATTGGTTCACAAAAGAGTGTTTGAATAGATTATTGGCCTATTGGAGAGAGCGTAACATATTTATCAAGTTAAAACTATCCTTAGATAAAACTAATTGGATGTGTCAATCCCAAAAATTTCTTCTATCTCATACATCTTAATGATTCAAAAATTAGTTACACATGTTAATACTTTAAAATTACTAATTTAATACTATATCAACTTTAATTTTTATCTTACATTTCTGTTTCACTCAATTCAACTTCGCTTCACTCAACGAGTTTAAAAGGGTCATGATATTTATTAAAATCAATAGTTTTTTCTTATTCTATTATCATCAGCTGTTTACAAATAGTCGGCTTAGCAGGACGCGAGATCCCATCTCTGCACGAGCCGATTAACAATAGAACATTGACCAGATTTTATTTATTTATTTATTTTTAATTTAGGGAAGAGAAGGCTTGCCATACCGAAAAATAATCATACACAAAAAATTACTGCAGCTCTGTTAGTGCACAACTTCATACACTATTTTGATGGCACAATAATAAGAATGTCGCAGGCATTGCGATTATTGCGCGCTCTTCCGGCTAAGTTTTTTTCAAATTCAGAGAGGACCAACTAGCCATTTTCAAACACTTACACAAACAAATTGGTTCAATTCGATGCAGAACGTCATTCACGTTTCGATTGTATAAAATTGATAATCGAACAAAAATTGCTGTTATTGCTCCACCTTTCGCCAGAATATTTCAAAATTTAAGGATACATCCTTGCCACAACCAGAAACACACCCAAGAAATTTGGTTCAATGCTATGCATATCTTCATACACTTCTTGATTGTAAAATGGTGACATGCAGACACACACACAGACACACAAACGGACAGACAAACAATTTGTAAAAACATATTTTTTGGAACCTCTGACCCTTAAAAGGTGTAAATCTGTCGAAAACGAGAAGTTGAAAAAAATTGGATTACAATACTTTCTTCTATTTAAGACAGAAGAAAGTAAAAATGGTATATTTCAATGGTACTACGTAGTTTCAATTTAACATTAAGTGCACTCAATGTTTGAAGTACCTTTAAAAAGACGCAACAAAAATTTTGTACTCTGTAGTTCCAATTGGAAGGTTATTACTGTTGCATATAGGGTTGTGTTATGCGTCATTTAGCATGCAACATACGGGGCATAAAATCTATAATTTTTATTTTAAGGAATTTAAAAAGATAATTTTTTATCAATAAACTAATTATGGAAAGAAAATTTGTTTCTATAATAACATACATATTTACATTCATCGAAAAATAATATGGATACAATAATTGCCGAAACGTCAGTGAAGGCTTACTTTGGAGACACAATTTTTTTTGTTTTTGTCTATCTGTCAGTCTGTCTGTTCCGCGATAACTGACGTAAAAAGCATTCGATTGACTTGAAATTAAGTGGGTATGTTAGTGAGGCACTGGGATTAAGCTGTATAGTTTTTTGTTAGATTTGATTCATTCGTTCGGAAAATATAGAATATTTTATTTTCCGCAATAATGCTTTTCTATGGCAAATCCAATGATTTTCAATTTATTTTTTTTCTTGAGAGAAAATGACACATTTGATTAATGGAATTCAATGATAAATGGATACTAAATTTACCGGTTAATTTATTCGTATTGTTTTGAAATTTTGTCTACGCATTTGTCAAATTTTTTAAATTATTACTGTAAATTTTGGAGATTTTTTATAAATGTGTTCCAATAATATAGACTAATTTGTTTTAGAGATTTACTTATTTCAAATGTATTTATTTCATTTTTTTTTATTTTCTCATATTGGTTGCTAAGTAACTATTCATCCCAATTTTTATCCATAATTTGAAAGCGTGTACGAAAATTTAAATGAAGTCAACATCAAAACTGATGAATTAATTAATGTCTGTGTATCTTTGCGTATAAATATAACACAACCCAGAAAAGAACATAGGTTATGTTTTATTAATTTTATTCAAATATTTTCCTTAATAATTCAAAATTTCATTCTTTTTCATACACAATCATAGAGACTTTTTAGATAAAATTTGACCAATTTCCTTCACCGTTGCCAAAAAGTTAAAATCTGGAATAATTATTTTTCAACGGCAATAACTTTCAATTGAGCAATTTCCATTCGAGAAATTAAACTAAGAAAAAATAAATAAATATGACGACAGAATAAAAATAAAAATAGATATAGTACTTTTGTTAAATATTAAACACGGATATTTGTTTCGATAATAAGAATTTTTCTGACAAAAATGGAGACATAATTAGAAGTAAAATAAATAAAAAAGAATTATATTTTTAACAAACAATTCACTTGGTAAAATATGACGTCATAATTGAAATATAACAGGCATTTTATAGTAATTAAAAATACAAAAAACATGGATATCAATAACTCATGAATAGCCGAAACTTCAGTAAAGGCTTACTTTGGTGACTCGAAATTTATTGTTCATGAAATTGTTCGAAATTTATTGTTTATTCCGTCTGTCAGTCTGTTCTTCTGTCTGCCTGTTCCGCGATAACTGCTGCAAAATGCAATCAAACATTTGTTTTCGGAAAAAAATTGTAAAACTCTAGATTACTAATTTTACACTTTAAAAAATTCCTTATACATCGGATTTAGGTGTTTGTGGTTGGCAGGCATGTAGAAGTATGAGGTTAATGAAAAATGCTTGTCCAAACTGTTACTTATCCTTATAAATCAAAATGTACAAAGAAATGCAAGATATACGATAACCATTAGCACAATTAATAGAAAGTTGAAAATTTAAATTTAATGAAACTACGGGGGGTTCAGTGGGGCGGAGCCCCCCGAAGAGATCTACTATGTTGTAATAAAAAAACAAAAATAATAGATCATGAAAATTTCAGAATTTCCTAACATAACTAAAATTTTGATTTAACGGATTTGATGGCTGAAAACTTCTTAATCTTATTTTATTCTTATAAATAATTACGTAATTTGAAAATTTTAAGTTACAGTTTCCAGAAAGTTGAATTTTGTTCAAAGTGTGTTAAAAAAATGAGGTGCAAAGCTGACGTTGAGGCTCCTGATCTGCAGATTTACTAGTTACATTACTAATGAAAACAGTTTAGAGTATGAGAAATATAAAATTATTATTATTATTATTATTATTATTATTATTATTATTATTATTATACAAAATTTAATTATGGTTTTGTTTAATGCAGTTAATTATAAATCTCATTTATTTATTTATTTATTTTGCTTACCTCACTGACTTTGATTTGATGCATTCATTTGAAACTCTGCAAAATAAAAGTTTATTTTATAAAGAATACTGTTATGACTATTTCTTTGCTTTGTTTGCAGAATGAATAATTAGATGTAATCACTGAAATTTTTTCGCAAATTACCTGATCTATTAAAAAAAAGTGCATGAGTAAGCATCTTTTTTAAAAATTATATGTACATTTCTGAATAAAAAAAAAATCAGCTTTATTAGTATTTTAAACATTTAATACATTTACTTACATTTATATATTTTAATTTATCTGTACATAAAATGTATTTTACATTGCAAAATGAATAAAAAATGTAATTATTACGCTTTGAGTTACAGATTTTGCTTAAAATAATCACCATTTCTAAATTTCAATAAATATTAACTTTTAATTTCTTATTTAATTTATACTAACTACAATTTTAGTATACTACGTCACTGAATAATAAATAAAAAATGAAAAATAAATGAATAAAAAATGAGTTTAATATCTGTATTTTTTCTCATTCCATTTGATGAACTATAGAAATAAGTCAATTGTCTGCTTAGTTATTTGAGTATAATTTCCCTGTTTTCCTAAAATTTTTTATAATTGAAGAGATTTCTTTTGGCTAAGCAAACTATCCACACATGAATTCACGGTGGGTTTGTCGCGGACAACTCCCTCTGTTTCTCTTTGTAAAGACTGAACGCACCTCCAAACGATTTTTAATCGAACTTTAACTTTTGTATGAAAACTGAACTCCTTTTTTCTTTTTATTTGAGCTGAACTGAAACTAAAAATGTTTGAGAATGTTTTTTTGACGTTACTATGGTGATGTAGATTTGTTTTGAGAAGAATTGTTTTGTTTTGAACGAAGCTGTGACTTCGTATTTAATGAAAATATTCGAATTTAATGTTAAACAAACGTAAACTTGTAAATATTATTGTAATATAATGTACATAATTTTAAAATTAATGCCTGCAACTTTTCTTTGAGTATGATTCATTGAAAACCAGCCTGGCGCGGACCCGATATTACTGAAACGAAGCAGCCAGAACTTACCTGATCAAGAGAGAGGGTAAGTAGAAGATTTTGATCTTTATATTTAGCTGCTAATATATTAGAAAAGAGTTTTCATATATTTTAATGGCGCACGAATTAAGGGACGCCAGGTGGTTTCAATTAAATGAAGAATTGAATATAGAAATAAATAAGTGTTAAATGCTTAATTCTATTGAAGATAATAATACTGATAATATTGATATTTAAAATATTTTGAGAACAAGAATATTTTGAAAGTTATTGAATTGTTGTATTTTGAAAAGTAATAAATAATATTTCAAATTATTGATTAAAAAATGTCTGATCTTGAAAAATTAAAGAAGAAACGTACGGTTTCTCGAACAGCAATTACAAAATTAATTAATACTTGTGAAGTGTATCTTTCACAAACAGAACATGAAATTTCCGTTCTTACGGAACATATTGATCAGTTAAGTACGAAATACAGCAATTTAATGGCTTTAGATGAACAAATTCAAAATTTAATGAAAAATGACAGCGAACTAGAAATTGAATTTGAAACTGCTGAAAGTTATTCCGAGAAAATAATTTCAATGAAATCGAAATTAACTTATGTTGTTAAAACGAAAGTTGAACCTGAGCGTTCTGTTAAGAAAACGAATTCAATGAATGAGACTATTTTAACAGAAAATTTAGCTGCTTGTTCTCATTCTAAAGTGAAGTTACCAAAATTGAACATTGATAAATTTAGTGGAGATCCCGCTCATTGGTTAACATTCTGGAACCAGTACGATAATGCTATACACCAGAATGACAGTTTAAACGATTTTGATAAATTTAATTACTTACATTCTTTTCTTGCCGGAGCTGCTGCTAGTGCAATTAGTGGTTTTTCGCTATCAAGTGAAAATTATATAGCAGCTATTGAGCTACTTAAAAAACGATTTGGTCGTAAAGACTTGATAATTAATGCTTATATGGGAAAATTACTGAATTTAGAAACTGTTAAGAATGTAAATAACATTTTCGCACTACGGAAACTGTATGACAGTATCGAAACACAAATCAGAAGTTTGAATTCGCTTGAAGTAATTTCCGTTACATATGGCACGTTACTTACCCCAATTTTACTGAAATGTTAATTCCCAATGAGTTAAATTTGGAATTTCAGAGTAAACGAAAGTCACAGGAAAATCTTTTTAAAGTTAATGAACTACTTGATTTTTTACGGGCTGAGATCGAATGCAGAGAAAACGCGATTCAAATACAAGACAGGCTCATTGTTCAAAATCCACCCCAAGTGCAGAGGGATAGAAAAATAAATAAATTTCAAGTTTCTACTGCTGGAGATTCCGCTGAATCAGTCAAACACATTTCTGCAGCCTGCTCTAAGTCCGTAGCAGAAAGGAAAGCATATTTAAGAAAAAACGGAATGTATTACCTCTGTATGAAAAAGGGAAATCATTTAGCAAAAGATTGCTTTTCAAAAATAAGATGTGAACATTGCTGTGGAAAACATAATTCTTTAATTTGTGATAAGGGTAATAAAGTTAATGAGAAAAAGGAAATTAATGAGAAAAATTTCACTTTGACGAACAAAACATGTACACAGAAAGTTTTATTGCAAACTTTAATTATAAAAATTTGCGGAAATGGTGAAGAGAAGTTTGTTAGATGCTTAATCAATTCTGGGTCGCAAAAATCCTACATTTCAAAGTTTGTTGCTGAAGTGATGCAATATGAAAGTTTAAGTGAGAGTAACATTATTCATAGTTTATTTGGTGGAAGGGAAATGTCTGAAATTCATAAACAGTTTGTTGTAAATCTGAGTAGTGTAAAAGGTGATTACAAATGTAATTTTAAGGCTTTTGATCAAACTAAAATTTGTTCTGATGTTCCACAAATTGATGTAAGACCCCTGTTAAATGAGCTCAGACAAAATAGAATCTTTTTGAATGACTCTATCCGTATGAAAAATAAGCTATTGTTTGAATCTTCGCCATCTGAAATTCATGTTCTGATAGGAGCAGATATTGAGGGAAAGTTACTTACGGGCAAGATAAGAAAATTAAGATCTGGTTCAGTACGTGTCGAAACTTATTTAGGATGGACTATTATGGGAAAAGTTCCTTTAGAAATAGAAAATAAAATTGATAACTCATTTACCTTTTCGATGTATGTGTCAGATTATAAAATTGCTGAATTATGGAATCTTGATACTCTAGGCATTTTAGATCCATCCGTTAATGAATCTAATAGGGAATTGCATGAGCAAACACTGCAACATTTTCTTTCGACGGTAAAAAGGGATGAAGAAGGCAGATTTGAAGTCTGTTTACCTTGGGTCGAAGGCCACCCCCCACTCCCTAATTATCGAGAAATCGCTAAGAAAAGATTAAAGAATACAGTAAAAAATTTAAGAGACAAGGGTTTCTTAGAAGATTATGGAGCGGTTTTCAAATCTTGGGAGGAAGAAAAAATTATAAAAACTGTACCTGAAAATGAATATGATAATTCTTGCCATTATTTACCCCATCGTGCCGTTATTAGAATGAATTCCAAAACAACCAAAATAAGACCAGTATTTGATGGGTCGGTGAAAATTAAGGGGTTTCCTTCAATAAATGATTGTGTAGGAAAGGGACCTAATTTGATAGAAACTATTCCTGCAATTATTAACAGATTTCGTGAAAAGTCAATAGGTGTAAGTTCTGATATAAAAAGAGCCTTTTTGCAAATAAGGCTTAACCATAATGATCGTGATTTTTTGAGGTTCCTGTGGTGGGAACAAGGGAATCCAGATCAGTTGAAGATATATCGACATAAGAGGGTCGTTTTTGGAATATCCAGTAGTCCTTTCTTATTGAGTGCTACTTTAACAAAGTTAATGAATGATGTTCCTGAACATCTCAGAGCGACGGCTAAGAAACTTTCTGAATCTTGGTACGTCGACAATTTAATCACAAGTGTAAACAATGAAGATGAGTTAAGGAAATTCAAAAATGATTCGATTGAAATTTTGGCTAGTGCAAAATTCGAACTGCAAGATTGGGCTTATAATTTGCCATTGACGAACCAAATTGCCTGTAATGACAGCTTTTCGGAAATTCCATCATCTGATAATTCAAAATTTGAAACTTTTGAGAATCCTAATGAAAGGAGAACAGTCCCTATTCTTGGTCTCATTTGGGATTTGTACGATGATACTTTGAGTTGTGATATTAGAAGTTTAAATGAATCTAATAATAAATTCATCACAAAAAGAGTTATTTTGTCAGAAGCTCACAAAATTTATGACCCGATAGGCTTTACTTGTAGTATAACACTTATTCCGAAGCTTTTATTGCAAAAGTGTGGGCAACTGAAAGTTACATGGGATGAACCTCTTCCCGAAGAAATTTATAAAACATTTATTAAGTGGAAAAATGATTTGGCCCATTTGGCAGAACTGAAGATCCCTAGACAAATGATGCTTAATTCTGATTTAGATACTGAATTTTCTTTTCATGTTTTCTGTGATGCCTCACAAAAGGCATATGCCACATGCATTTACTTAAGGTGTAAAGAAAAGGCTAAAATACCATGCCAACTTGTACAAGCTCGTGCAAGAGTCGCCCTCCTGAAACCTACATCCATTTGTAGACTCGAATTATTAGCTTGCACTATTGGAATCAGACTGATGGAAACTGTTAAACAAGATTTAAAATATGAAAATATTCCCACATTTTATTGGTCAGATTCGATGAACATACCCTAACATAACCCTATATTGGATAAAGAATGATGAAAACTGGGGTGTATTCGTGATGAATAGAGTAAAGGAAATTAGAAAACACAGTAATCCGGAAGACTGGAAGTTTGTTCCTGGCGACATGAATCCAGCTGATATACCATCAAGAGGATGCTCTGTGGAAGCACTAAATGTTAAGAAATGGCATGAAGGTCCTACATGGTTGAAACTGGAACCAGACTTGTGGCCAGACTTTGACATAGCTCCGAAAAAAGAGGAAATTGATAAAGAAAAAAGAAGACAATTGTATCTTCCTTGATTGCTCTAGATGAAGAATTACCATATTTTACTCGTGTTTCCCAGTTCAAGAAAATAATCAGAATCACTGCATTTATGAAAAGATTCATAGACAACTGCAAAATTGATAAAGAAGAACGAAAGTATGGTAATTTGAAATTTGAAGAAATTAAAAATGCTGAAGTTATCGTATGGAAAATTATCCAGAGAAGTTGTTTCAAATCGGAGAAAGACGAGGGTTTACGTCATTTGAAGCCATTCATTGACCCACACGGACTCATACGACTTAAATCTAGAATATGTATGAGAGAAGATATAGAAGATTTCAGGCTACCAATAATCTTGCCTCCTGACCATCCAGTTGTTTCAAAATTAATAATTGAAAAACACAATCAGTCATTACATTGTGGTGTTCAAACCTTAATGGCAATTTTGCGAGAAAAATATTGGATCCTAAAAGGTCGTAAAACTATCCGAAAGGTTCTGAAGAATTGTGTAAAATGTAAGAAGTTCGAAGCAAAACCTCTCGTTGTAGAAACACCACCTCTGCCAGAAGATAGAATCAAAGACGCCTCTGTATTCCAAGTCATAGGTATCGATCTAGCTGGACCTTTATTTCTAAAAAATGGCTCAAAATCTTGGATTGTACTATTCACCTGCGCCGTTTTCAGAACTATTCACCTCGAACTCGTCACCTCCTTATTCACCGATAATTTCTTACTTGCATTTCGTCGATTTATATCACGAAGAGGAAGACCTCAAATTGTTTATACCGATAACGGATCTAATTTTGTTGGTTCTAATTTTTTGTTGAAGAAAATAGATTGGGAAAAAGTGATGAGTGATCATGCTGTAGAACGAATTACCTGTAAATTTATTCCTCCTGCCTCTCCTTGGTGGGGAGGTTTCTGGGAGCGTATGATTGGACTAATGAAGAATATCCTTAGGAAGATGTTAGGAAACGCATCTTTAAAATATGAAGAAATGTATACTGTTCTTTGTGATTGTGAAAATATCGTAAATTCCAGACCATTAACATACATGTCTGAAGACCTTGAGCTAGAACCCTTAACTCCTGCCATGTTTCTTCGTGAAATCAGTGAAGGTGGTGTCCCTGATCTGGACAATATAGATGCAAGCTATCTTCAAAAAAGATATCAATATCGACTGAAAATTCGTGAAGACTTAAGAAAACGCTTCCGACTAGAATATTTGGGACAGCTGAAAAATTATCATAAGAAGTCAAACAGGTATCCGAAACTTTCTGTTGGAGATATTGTTATTGTTAGCACCAAAGAAAAAAGAATGAATTGGCCTCTCGGAAAAGTTATCCAGTTGTTTACAGGAAAAGATTGTGTAGTACGCTTAGCAAAACTACGAACCAAGTTTGGGGAGATACTTCGTCCTGTACAAAGATTATATCCGTTGGAAGTAAATTTATAACCGAATGACGTTTTCCAGAAAAATGTTGAGTGTGCTCCTCCTAGTGAACCTAATGATAATGACTCACCCATTTCTGCCAAAGTTCGAGAAGACTCTCCTAGAAAGTCAAAGTATGGACGTGTGATTCGAACCCCAGAACGTTTAGACCTCATGAACTTGACCTCGACAGTGATTGAGTTTCAACATGGTAAAACTCAAGGGGGGGGGGGGAATGTGTCGCGGACAGCTCCCTCTGTTTCTCTTTGCAAAGACTGAACGCACCTCCAAACGATTTTTAATCGAACTTTAACTTTTGTATGAAAACTGAACTCCTTTTTTCTTTTTATTTGAACAGAACTGAAACTAAAAATGTTTGAGAATGTTTTTTGACGTTACTATGGTGATGTAGATTTGTTTTGAGAAGAATTGTTTTGTTTTGAAAGAAGCTGTGACTTCGTATTTAATGAAAATATTGGAATTTAATGTTAAACAAACGTAAACTTGTAAATATTATTGTAATATAATGTACAAAATTTTAAAATTAATGCCTGCAACTTTTATTTGAGTGTGATTCATTGAAAACAAGCCTGGCGCGGACCCGATATTACTGAAACGAAGCAGCCAAAACTTACCTGATCAAGAGAGAGGGTAAGTAGAAGATTTTGATATTTATATTTAGCTGCTAATATATTAGAAAAGAGTTTTCATAGGCTTTTTCATAGGAATGCTATTCTGACAGTCCTAACATAAATCTGAACTTTTCCTAATTATTTCTAAGATAATCGTGAACTATAGCTCAGTTACACGAGTTCGTACAGGCAGCACAATTTTTATGCACTTTTGCCAATTTTGTGAAGGAAATATTTTCATTAAAATTAAACTTGCATTGTGGTTTTCCTCACAGACATTGGCTCTCTTCATGAAAAATGTATTCTCACGAAACTCAGTAATACTTCGAACACAATAATGTATGTATGCGCGTTTTTCCAAAACTGAAAAAAAAAAAAAAAAAAAAAAAAAAAAACAATCCGTGTAGTTATTTTGCTGTACAGAAATATCAAAAACATGAAAAATTCGTTCGGTAATACCACGATCACAAACATTGATGTTGCACATAAAATAATGATATACGTTACACTCCGATGTACTGCTAGTTCCGATACATGCTAGTTCCTAGAAAATATATCAGTTCAAATGGACAATTTCTATCGCCTAAAATCAGAGGAAATTGATATATATATACAGTCGACTCTCGTTAATTCGAAATCGGATAATTCGAATCTTCGCTTAATTCGAACTAAACATGAAGTCCCGAAATTTTCAATACCAGAATAACATTAAAAATTTTCATTAATTCGAACTCATTTTATCTTGACTTCGTTTAATTCGAACTAATGAGAATTCCGATTTTTCATTTTTCTTTTCTTTCTCACGGATTTCAGATATTTTTAATAACTTTTTTTCTTTGATTTTTCTGAAAATTGTTCCGAACGAGTATACATATAATCCAATGCATTTGATATCCTTTTCTTTCTGCCTCGTCTGTCCACCAATGACGCTTTAAATTTTTCTTCCATTGTGCTTGTTTCTAATCTTTTATTTAATTTATGTATTTATACATTCTAATTTAATATTAAGTCGTATTCTAATAATAACAGACGAAATAAATTTAAAAAACAGTATAACATTAATTCCTTTGTAATATTACCATATAAAGAATGTTTTCATTTCATTTTTTCCATAATTCGATTATTTCTTTCGGTCCCGACGAGTTCGAATTAACGAGAGCCGACTGTACATTAATTTCATGGCAAATGACCTGCACCGGACCATTCGATGAGCCTGTGCAATATATTTAACTCTCGACAATTATTTGATTCTTAACAATTATTTAACTCTCCTAGTTTCATTTTTCTTATGTTATTTTAACTTCTACTTGAGTTTATTTTAACAAACAAATGTTCATTTTTGAGATTCATTTAAAAAGTCACGCAGTAAAGTTTTTTAAAAACTGAATGTAAAGAAATTATTATTATTTTTTATTTTAACCTGACTTTCAAAACAAATTATTTTTTTTTTCGTTTCGCAGATGTAAAGATTTATTTTTTTAATGCTTTCATGTAAAAAAAAAAATTACGACAAAATCGAAAATTAAATTAAATTAATTTCTATGGTTATGCATTTGCTTTATTATTAAATTGGCAATATTGGATTCAGTACATTGTGCCGATGGATGGTTAATCTTTAGATAACACATACACATACGGAAAAAAAAAAGAATAGGGAAGAAAACGAAAAAGAAAATAGAAATTTAATTTCAGATATTTGAAAAGGATCTTTGTCTATTAAATCTTTCAGGTTACAAAACCTTCCTTTATTACTTAATAACTTAAAGTGTTGAATGCAAATATAAAAAATATATTTGGAGAGTTTTCATTTACATAAAATAATTGTTTGTTTATTATAATTTTAAATATTCTTAAACGTTTTTCTTGGTTTTCTCCCAAAATATTTTATTCGGACATTTTCACGTTTAGCATTATATTTTGTTTGCTAAACTAATATTTCCTTATACATATTAAATATTATTTTTTGTATATTTTTGTTTTTAATAGTATTTGATTGGAACGATAAAACTGGAATAATGGAGTTATATTTTTTTATAAGCCTTGTAAACATTTTAGAGTTTTCTCGATATCAATTCGAGCATGCTTATTTCATATACAGTCCATTTATTAATATGTTTAATATTAGGTTAAAATGAGCTAAATTTCTTACAGTAAACATTATTTAAAAAATACATATATAAAAATCCATTATAAAATTCAAAAATACATTTAAAAATTTCTGTGCTTGTTTATTTGCTCTTAAAAAATGTGACCTTATTTTTTTAACATTTGTCATAACAAAAAAGAAATAATATTTTCCCAAACTGCAATTAGCACAGAAAATATTTTTATCTCTACAGTGCAATTGTTTGTTTCAAGGTTTCCTAATCGTTACAATATTTTTACAAGAGATTAGACAGCTAATGATTTCTAGACTTAATTATGTTGAAGGCCTCGCGGGTATTAAAGTTTGATTGTTTTTAATGGAAGTAAATTGTAATAATTATTATCATGGTAAAATATATGTTGTTAATAATAAAACAGAAAAATCGTTTATTTATTATTATAAATCAAAATTTTAATATGTGAAATTACAACTACTTAAAGTTTTATGATGAAAATGCTTAAATGTTTTAGTGTTTTTCTACAAATAAAAAAAAATCAATATACTTGTAATCAAATTGCAATTATTTCAAGGTAAAATACGTACAGCAATATAAAGATTTCACTATATTACAATTAGTTGAAATAAATAACAAATTATTTGAAAAAAAAATAATACAAAAAAGCACTGATTCAGTTTTAAAGATAAATCAAATTAATTTGAACTTTATAGTCATATGTTTGCATTATTTCTCTCTTTACGAAGTATTCCTATTCTTTTTCTTTAATTTATTTATCTTTCGTTTTATTTTTCTTTATTATGACCATGATGAACAACTATATAAAAAGAAATCTATGCAATAAATCCTTTTGTTGTAAAAATGCGTGACTATTAGTGAATTCGGTATTCTTAATATAAATTTGACCATTAAAAAAATCAATTCGATATGATTATTTTTAATACACATAATGTTTAAAATACTATGACTATTCTCTAAAAATTTGATTCGGCTGTGCAGCAGGCATATAATGCACTGAACTGGATTTTTAGATAGATAAATTTCACTTCCTCAAAAGCAGAAGTGAGTTCGCATTTTGCCTGTGTATGAAAAAAAGAAAGAAAAAAAGATGTTTGAGATGAAAGTGACAAAATTGTGATTGCCATAAATTTCGTCCCGAGAACATCAGTAAACGCCAACTCTGTTGGCTTTTCACATAGAATTTAAAGTGTTTTCAGAGAATCGTGTCTCAGCCAATCAATGCGTAGTAACAAATGATATTGAAGGCGAAAATTCTTTATGAAAATACAGGTGTCTGGAAAAAGACTCTCATCCTCTGAAGTAACAGAAGAAATTGCTGTTTAATACATTTATCAGAAAGTAAATCTCATTTGTGCAGTTGAATTTATTTATATGATTTGATTTATTAAGATCGTGACTAAACGCTCCTTTTAATAATATTTTATTAGATGAAATATGACGAACTGCATTATTATCGTAAACGCGGAAGAACATTTAAACGCCTACGTGATGTAATCGCATAAGTGTAGCATTTGTTCTTCAGCCCTCGAAGAGGAAGAATGGATAAATCCGTAAAAGAAAGACTTAGCAAGGTTTTATTGAAAAATTTCAGGTTTATTAATTTTGTTGTTTAGAAATACTTATTTAAAATGTTTTTGTGTGCACACAAAATTTCTGTTTTCTTAATATTAGGCTTAGATATGTGCCATGATGAGTACACTCTAAAAATTCAATTTTCAAAACTGATCAAAAAATTGCCAAATCGGAGTATGTCCCCTACACTGTTAAAATTTTTGTCCTAGTTTGAACCAAATTTTGATGCTCAGTAGCTGTCACCATATGATGGAGAAATCTCGTATTAACATTTGGAGCTTTCTATTTCAACCTCGTTCCAACTATTAGAACTATGCTTTAAGAGGAGCTCCAAATCTTGGTTCAAGATTTCACCAACTTTCAGTGGTAGCTATTGAGCACCAAGATTTGGTTCAAACTAGGACAAGATTTTTAACAGTGTAGTCAAAATTGCTGCGATTCAAAATTCCTCAAATTTCAAACATGTATATAGTCATTTCTAAAAACACGCACGCACTTAAGAATAAAGTATCATATGTTCGCATTTGAGTATCTCCATGTTCCATTGCATTCATCGAAAACTGCTCGTTATGCAAATAAATGATCCTCGATTATGTAGTTGTTAAATATTATGTAGTTGAATTTATTCATGTGATTTCATTTATAAAGATTTCGATGAAACGCCCTTTTGAATAATATTTTATTACATGAAATATGACGAACTATATTTTTATCGTTAACGCGGAAGAATATTTAAAACCCTGCGTAATGTAATCGCTGAAGTGTAGAGTTTGCTCTTCATTTTCAGAAGTCGAAGAATGAATAATTTCATGAAAGAAAGAACTCGCAAGATTTCAACGAAATTTGCAAGGTTCCCAGCTAAAAATATGCCTGCCACCATACATCTCCATCTTCATAACTGAAAATTACTTGCAATTAATTTACTATTACTTCATTTTGAAATCGACATACAAATATTTGAATCATCAAATAATTTTTTAAATCGCTCTTTAAAATTGTTATTCGATCTAAACTTAATGAATCGTAGAAAGAAAAAAAAATACTTCATCATTTAATTGAAGTGTATTTTCTAATTATGTATTCATTTTAAAAGCACATCAAAGTTTCTTATTTCATGCAAATATTAAATTATTAAAAGTGTTTAAAATTATTTTACAAGTCATAAATATATTGAAAAATCTAGTAATTTTTTATATTAAAATAAAAAAAAAATCAGAAATTTCCCTTTGTAAAAAATTATTTACCAAAGAAAAAAAAGAAGAAAATTAAATTATTGTTTCTATTTTATTTTTAGGTAAAAATGTAGATAAGTTAACAATTAAATATATCTACAGAATCATTAAAAACATATGCTACATTAAAAAATAAAAATGATATAAAATGAGTCCTTATTCTAATTCAAAGTTATTAATTATGAACTTCTTATTTTATAAAATTAATTTTTCCTTTTTACAAATATATATTTCTTAAATTAACACATTTAATTACATTAAAATTCCTAAAAATATATTATCAGAAAAACATCTAAAATTCGTTTATTTTTTTTTATTTGCAAAATAGATTCAGAAATATTCCCCATTTAAAAAACTCACTACAATATATATATATATATATATATATATATATATATATATATATATATAATTTTTACTTAATTTTTAAATTAAAAAATGTTTATAAATAACAAATTATTATTCTAACACAATATTATATTCTTATTTTATAAAATTAATTTATCCTTTTTTACAAATATATATTTCTTAAATTAACACATTTAATTACATTATAACTCCTAAAAAAATTATATTATCAGAAAAACTTCTAAAATTCGTTTTTTTTTTTTTTTAATTTGCAAGAAAGATTCAGAAATATTCCCCCATTTAAAAAACTCACTACTAAAAAAAATATAAAAAATAAAATAAAATGTATATATATATATATATATATATATATATATATATGTATATATATATATCCAATATGTTAAACAATCAACAATAAACAATAGAAATTCATGTGAATTGCGCCGAAACGCTGCATTAAAACACATAAATTAAAAATATAATTTCAAATTTATCAATTTAGCAAGAACCAGCACCCCCCCCCCCCTCACAAAACAAAAATCCCTTAAAATTGAAAATTCAACAATCAAAATACAAAAACAATAGGCTGCCAGCCTCATCAGCGATGGGTTTTATTAGACAAAAAAACCCATGTCTAATGTTTTGTCTAATAAAACCCATCGCTGATGAGGCTGGCAGCCTATTGTTTTTGTATTTTGATTGTTGAATTTTCAATTTTAAGGGATTTTTGTTTTCTGAGGGGGGGTGTGCTGGTTCTTGCTAAATTGATAAATTTGAAATTATATATATATATATATATATATATATATATACATATATATTATTTTTATTTAATTTTTAAATTAAAAATCTTTTATAAATAACAAATTATTATTCTAACACAATATTATATTCTTATTTTATAAAATTAATTTTTCCTTTTTACAAATATATATTTCTTAAATTAACACATTTAATTACATTATAATTCCTAAAAAATTATATTGTCAGAAAAACCTTTAAAATTAGTTTTTTTTTTTTTTTTTTTTTTTTTTTTTTTTTTTTTTTTTTGCAAAAAAGATTCAGAAATATTCCCTATTTAAAAAACTCACTACAATATATATATATATATATATATATATATATATATATATATATATATTTATTTATTTATTTATTATTTTTATTTTATTGAAATGCACACTACAGAATAACCCATTTACAGTGTTGCAAGAACATCAAGAGACACAGGACTACAGAAATATATACACATATATATATAACACAAATAATTACAATAATATAACTACATGTAATAAAACATGAATAAAACAAAAATTAAGAGATTAAAAGTTCAGAACATTTATCTTTGAAGACATGAAATGACATATAAAAAATATCAAGATGCACAGAGAGTTCATTAAATATTTTATAAAATTTATACAAAGAGAAATTACTAATGTAATTATATTTGAGAAATGGTGAGGGAAAGAATTGGTTGGACCTGAGGGATCTATTTGGTACATTGAACTTAATAGAATTAAGAATTTCACTACAGTCAATCATGTTATTTATAATCTTGTAAAAAAATAAAACACAAAAAAGATCCCGTCTAGATTTTAAACTTGGAATGCCAAAAATGCCGCGTAAATAGGAAGCAGAAACATCATAGGAAAAAGTAAGATCACTTTTGAACAATAAGTAACGAGTGAATTTAGACTGCACCTGCTCAAGAATTTTAATTTTATTAAAATAATAAGGATCCCAAATGAGACTGCAATATTCAAGCTTAGGACGTATCAGAGCAAAATATATATATATATATATATATATATTTAATTTTTAAATTAAAAAATGTTTATAAATAACAAATTATTATTCTAACACAATAATGAAAAATATGTTTTACCGTATCATTAAACGACATAAAATGAATTTTTATTCTAAGTAAAAAATATTAATTACCGACCCATAATTTATTAAAGTAAGTACTTTCATGTCAAAAATATATATTTTATAAAATTAACACAACGCATGTAATTACATTATAATTCATAATAAAAAAATTATTATTTTCGCAATTAGCCTAAAAATAAAATTATTTTATTAAATTCAGAAGAAAAACCAATTCATTTGCTTTAGCTAATTCGCTAAAGTATTTGTTTAATTCATTTAATATTAAATTGTTTTTAAAATACACGCCCATATAAACAAATTACAATAAATAAATAAATAATAAAATAAAAGCACTTTAAAACATCCATTTTTTTCTGCCTGCCATTCAGCTTTTGCAACAAATAACCTTTAATTGAAATGCCTCCCCTTTATACCTAGCACAACACTAACCACACAAGTCTCAACGGGCAAGTGGTCAAAGCGTGTCTCTCCTGTACCTGGGATCGTCAGTTTGAGTACAACTGTTTCCACAGTCAAAATCTGCCTTTGAAATGTTAAAAAGGGAGCTTACCAGTATGGTCAATAGATGGCGCCCGCAGAGCCAGTTTTCGGGGTGGGAGGGGCATTTAACTTCAAATTCACTGCAGAAAATGTGTAGTTATGAACTACACATTCACTGTAGTGATTTTGTAGTTGTTGACTTCCAAAAAACTGCAGTGATTTGTGCCAAATCACCACAGTTTGGCAACTGCATTTTCTTTGCAGTTTCACTAGAGTTCATTTTTAGCTGGGTTTCATTGAAAGTTTTGAACTTTTTAACTTTAATTTTGTTGTTTAAAAATATTTACCTCAAATCTTATTGTATGTGCTCCACTATTGGCTGAGAAGTTTTGCTCTCAAAACTGGTAAACGGCAGGTGATGGGTTTAATTCAAATCGCGGCCGTCGGCCTAATCGTTCGGAATTTTGCCTAGTTTTCTTCAAACTTTGAATTTTCTTGCGTAAATGCGAGTTAGGGTCCCTTATAAAGATCCCTCTTTTTGCCTATATCCCTCGTGGTGATAATTGGCCATCATAAACAAAACCAAATTATTGTATGTATTGGATGCTAGATTTCTTTTTTCTTCATGTTAGAGTTAGCTAGGCGCCTTGTTGCGTACATTTTAATAACTGAATTCTCAAAACTGAGCAAAAACCGTCGAAAGTGAGTATGCCACATAGTCAAATTGTTTCGGAATTAAAATCATTCAAGTTTAAAAAATGCATATACTCATTTCTGAAAATATACAAGCACTCACGAGTAAAACATCATGTGCTCGTATTTGAGTAGTCCGTCTTCCATTGCATTCATCAAAAGTTGCGCGATATGCAAATGGATGACTTTCGATTAAGTAGTTGTTATATTATCTTACTTAATTTATCCTTTTTAATATTATGTAAAAGTTTTTAGATGTATATTTCGAATTGATTTTTACACACACTAAATTTCTATGTTTCCATAATATTAGGGTTAGGTATGCACCATGTTGCATACTTTCTAAAAATGGCTTGTATTCGAGTATCTCCATGTTCCATTGCATTCATCGATTGCTGCTCGTTATGCAAATAGATGATTTTTGATTATGCAGTTGTTACAATATTTTTGTTAATTTATCAATTTTAATATGAAATAAATGTCTTTACATGCATATAAAATTTGATTAGCTGGAGATTTCATAATTATATAAATATGCGTTCATAATTATATAAATATGCAGCACATACAGCGTCGTCTGGTCAATCCGCCTGTCTGTTAGTTCGTCTGTACTCGTACAGCAACGAATAAACTACCCAACCAAATGATTTGAAATTTAATATATATATTTGTTGAAGCATTTTGTCAAGCCGTTTGAAATTTTATAAAAATCGAATAAAAAATTTAAATGTATTAGGTTTTCTAATTCTATCAAATTTTACTCAAATAGTTATTTGAATAATATCCGGTGATAGTTAACAATTCTATTAAATTGTTTGTTTAATGTTGCTATGCTAATTATTCTATTAAATTCTATTATGCGTAATAATTCAGTGATATATTATGACAGGTAATGATTCTGGATTTCCATGGTGATTATTTTGAAATTTAGGATAAAGTAACATTGTTTCCGTATTACTGAATTTAATATATAATCGTAATAAATTTTGTATCGATGCATTTTGTAACAGCTATTACATTAAGGTGTGATTTTTTATATCAAGTACGAACGCATCTCATTGCAACGCTCGGCGTTTAATTTCTAATTTGGTAAGTTTTGTTTAAGATTTATTTTACCTCAAAACAAGCAACGTGTAAAATACACTATTCAATAGCTAATTTTTGAAAACAATTGTAAATTTTGTATAAAGTGTTTGAATATATTTGTTTGTTTTGTTTTTGTTTATGAGCAAATTTGCTGATGGATATGAAATCGCTAAGCATAAGTTTTTCTTATTATTAGATGTTATATTAACCTTCATTATTTGCGAAAACAAATGAACAATTTTCATTACTTTTACATATATTTCTTTATAACTGTTGAAAAGAGATGATTCCTAAAATTTATTTTGACAATTTCAAAAATCATTTTGATTTTTTTTTCGCTTGAAATACTTGTTACTAAAAAGATATTGTCAGTATTAATCTAAAAAAGAAACGTTCCCTTCTGTTGCTTTAATATATACCTTTAGACTTGAATTTGAAAGCTAATATTAGAAAATTTGAGAGCTAAAATAAGCGAAAGATATTTATACATAAAAATGTCTTCATAAATATAATGGTAAGTCTTGATTCAAAACGTCTAGATGCTTTACCTTGTTTTTTTTAA
The DNA here is from genome assembly GCA_964019185.1 of Maratus speculifer. Taxonomy (NCBI): domain Eukaryota; kingdom Metazoa; phylum Arthropoda; class Arachnida; order Araneae; family Salticidae; genus Maratus; species Maratus speculifer. The sequence goes on from OZ025290.1 coordinate 166,050,359, forward strand.
ATTAATTTTCTGTCCGTAATCATCCAGAAACATTAAAATTCTCATTTTTAGCTAAAATTTTTTTAGTATCGTTTAACATCATCATATCCATTACTATAATAACCACTGACAGATGAGAGAAATGCAATTCTTTGAGTATTTCCTGTCATCATTTTTTTCTCATTGCTACGTTTGATGTTACATTCCCATTTTGTTAAATTTTGCTTAAGATTTGCTCTACCTCAAAACAAGCAATTTGTAAAATAAAATTCTCAATAAATAAATTTTTGAAAACAAATATTTTTAATTTTTGTATAAAGTATTTGGATAAATATATTTCTTTTGATTTCGAGCAAATTTGAACAGGGATATAAAATCAGAGACATAAGTTTTCCCTCTTATTAGTTGTTATATTAAGTTGCATTATTTGCGAAAACAAATGAGCAGTTCCCATTTCTTTTATGTATTTCTATATATTTGATGAAAGGAAATGACTTCCAAAAATATTTTAATAATTAAAAAAAATACATATTGACAATTATCTCCGCTTGGAGTATAAGTTACTTAAAAGCTGCTGGCATTATTAATCGAAAAAGAAACTTTCCATTCTGATGCTTTAATATATGAATTTAGACTTTAATTTGAAATTTAATATTTTGGAAAATTTGAAAGCTAACATGTAAACATAAACAAATTTTCATTACTATAATGTTAAACTTTGATTCAAAAATTCAAGATGCTTCCAATTGTTTGTTTATTAATTTAATTTTCATAATCAACCAGAAACAAAAAAATTCTCATCTTTAGCTTATATAATTTTTAGTACCGTTTAGAAGAATGATATCCATTACTGTAATAATCGCTAATGGATGAGAAAAATGCATATCTCTGAGTATTTCCTGTTATCAATTTTTTTTCACATTCGTCTTGAACACAATACTGCAATTTATGAATATTTATGAAGCGTTATATTCCCGGATTGAATATGCGTTTTAATATGGTTTTTTTTTTTATTTCATTTTAATAATAATTACTCATTAATTTGCTTTAATTGTTTTGAAATTGATGAATATAGTAAAATATATCTATGCAATGTAAATTAATCTTAATTCAACTTATTTATTATTTTTCATTTTAAATTGCTATATTAATCTTAATTATAAAATTTGAAAACGAATCGTAGATCTTTTTTTTATATTCTTTTAATATATGAAGAATATTTATATATTTTTTTTATTTTCTTAGTTGTCATTTGAAACATTGTGTCAAGAAAATAATTTGTACAAAAACTTTTTTTAAGAATTAATAAACATAATAGAAATCATTTTGGATGACGGAAATCATTTTAAAAATTACCAGATTAATCGAAATCTGTGTCATTACGAGCAGTTTTCGAGAAAACTGTCCATTATCTAAAAGAGAATAATTTTCAGCTTTATTTTATTATATATATAAGACATTTTAATAATTTTATACAACTAGGTACATGCCTTTTCATACATGCGTAGATGAAATTAATATTATGTTGCCTTAAACAGGGAAAAAAACTAAGTTTAATGTAATTTTTGAAAGTCACCTCCGTGATAAAGCAACACATTTTCAAATAAATAACGTGTATAAATAATTTCAAATTTTTATTTGCTTTGTATGTATAACATTTTCTATTTTTATAATGACCTGGAACTTTATAAAAAGCTCTCCTAGGGAGAAGTGTTCTAAAAAGTAGCTTGTTTTTTGAGATATGATCTACAGTATTTTAGAACGGAAGTTAGAAAAATAGTTTTTTTTTTAATAGTTGGGTCAGTAACTGATATTTTTGCATGAATTCAGTTTTAGAATACAAAATAGCTGCAGGAAATCCAACTGTAATATAAATTTGACAAATTAGGAAATATATCATGCAATGCAATCATTTTACGCTAAAGAAAATGGGAGCAATTTTCAGCCTAATTTGAACATTATATCTGCATTATTTAGTAAATCATATCTCCTAATGCCAAACTCGAAGTTATTAAGTGAAGTAATGTAGATATTATAGAGTTTTAAAATGTTGTACATGAAATGTAAATTTCATTTTTATAAGTCAGTTGTTTATACATTAAAAAACTGTTATACTGATCTAATTATATAATTCTGCTAAAATGCTTATGGATACATTTATTTTGTCGAAAATAAATATAAAAGTACATGCATTTTATAAAAAATGTATTACAGATCTGTTGCGAAAAGGGAATGTAGTTCCAATATAACTTAAAGAAAGAGCTAACTTTATACATGCAGGCGAATCGGAAAATAATAGATTATAATGTTAATGTAATTATATAAATGGTTATGGAAGATCTAATCTCTGATCCAGTACTGAGTTTGAATGAGACATTCATCAAATTAATACGTTATGTTTCAGGCTTTATGTAAGTTGGTATATGTTTGGTATGTCAAACTTGTCAACAACTTGGCCGCCATTTTATTCTACTGTTACAGATAAAAATGTCCACTAAGCTCAGTCAAGTAATTAGTAAGAACTTTAGACGTAACCAGTCCTTTCGTAATCAGTTAATGTATACAAGGGGAACGGTTTACAAAATTCAAGTTTTTTTCCAAATGAAAAATCGCAGAATTACAAACTACTATAGCTCAGACATTTCTTTCAATAAAGAAGGAAACAAAAGATGCACCAGAATCCTTATATCATAGCCAAACGCAAGAATGTCTTTCCACTCATAAATTTTTGTATTTTTCCAATTTTAAAAATATAAAATAATAGAGGCCCACAATTTTTAAATATGATGGCTGATGAAGCTGGCTAAAGAATTCGGTCAAGGAAATTATAAGTTTTATGCGAAATTCAGTCACATCTTAATGGTTATATAAATACGCGTTGTAGCATGACAAAAATTAAATTGTTCCAAAATTTCAACGATCTACAAATTTAACTGCTAAATATCAGCCATTTTTCAGGATAAACGTAAAACAAAGTAAACAAGTTGGAAATTGCACATCAAATGGGGCAAATGAGGTGCATTCGTACTTTTTTTTTTTATAAATTTTCAGATTTTCATGCAGTAGTTATAAAACTCTTATGCAAAAGTCCCTGAAGACAAAATATCATACGATTATATGTCTTAAATTCAGAACAATAAAAATTATACACGCATTTACTTATTATCATCAACATGAAGAATGTAGATGTAGACTCTCCTGTAAGATTTACAGTAGGAAATATTAACAACCAGTAAATTTCATTAAGACCTATATTAAAATTTTGTTGAAAATTTTAGAGTCCTTTAACAACAAAGTTAAAAAGTGTTTATGCATTCTGTTACTCTTTATGTCTGTCCACGCTCTAACTTCCGTAAAGATGCTCAAATTTTCATAAAATTAACAAGCTTCATTTAGGGTCATCAGGAATGTTTGCTATTATATATAAAGTATGACAATTCTTCATTCACAGAGGCAACCAAAAGAGTTCCATTGCATTGTGACAGATGAGAGAAAATCGTTTGCAGAGTATTTTAATGATATTACACTATTGCATATATATTGAAACTAATGTAAAACACTAAATATATCACTATATGAGGATTATGATAGAATAGTGCATTCAACATTTGTTGTTCATTTACAGGGACAAACAAAATATATCGATTACAATATTGTCTTCGGGTAATAAGTGCTTGAAATGGGTTTTCCATTCCGGCATGCATTTTTAAATGTAATTGTGTTTTTTTCTTCTTGTTAGTTATGTATAAATTCTATACTTTTTTAGGGCTGCATAAAAGAGTCCATGTGCTATACATCTTATTATCGGGAATTAGTGAAGGGAAAATTTCAACTAAAGTAATGCATTTCGTAACTGAACTAAATTTTGTATGAAAGTATTTAACAAATGAAAATCTACATATCCTACTAGTGCTACTTAAAGAATCAAGATAATTTTTCGATTGTAGGGAGGAACAGCTTAATTTGGGTTTTCAAATGTATTATGCGCATCCATTTGGTTGAAACAGACATAATATTTTAACTTATTAAATGGTGCACTTTTGTTAAATTATTCTGAATGTGTTGGAAAATGTTTCAAAATGTATGCTTGAAGCGTGATTTTTTTCGTTTTTATTATTTCGTTTTAAAGAGTACCTATACCTATAATATCATTCGTACGATTCAAACAATTTTGTATGGTTTCAAATATGATTTTCATTTTTTCCTACGATTACTAAACAGGAAGTATGGCCAAATTAATAAACATGAATTAATGTGTCAAGACCGGAAGTGGACATAAAAAGATCTGCAGAAATGTAAATGGTGCTTTTATTCATAAGTTTCCTATTTTATTTTTACATAAAAACACCAATAAAACTTCATTCTTATTGAGTGTTAAATCGCTGAAAACCTTCAAAATAATTTTATAGATGGTACACTATATAGATTAATCCTTAAATACGATTTCTAAAAATTCAACTTTTTCATTATTTTCATGCATGATAAACTTCATAAAAAAAGTTTTAAAGGTACTTCAGTGAAACTTTGTCGGATTGCTTACCATTTTACTCACTATGTTCTGAATTAAATTCTAAGACAAATGTGACAACGTTTTTATTTTATATGCACCCGAAAAAACTATATAAATCTTTCATAAAGAAATATACTTTTTATGTTATATTTTGGAATATTTCAGTTAATTTTAAGATATTTTAAAACGCTGAGTTCAGCACGCAGTTAATTGTAATAGTAATGTAAAGCACAAAAGAAATTTAAATTTATTTAGTTGAAATGAATCTATGCTGTCTGGGGTAGATTAAATTAAGAGACACATCAATGTTTAAAACAGGTCTTGGTAGAATTTACACCTTACAATAATTAAATTAAGAATTAAAAACATTACATTTTGTACTTTCTTAAAAGGTGAAGATAAAAGTTTAAAAAACATTCCTAGATGTTATTCGTCCCGAGATCTTTCGGACATACACATGTCCATTCTTAAGGGTAGTCATGAACTGGATGAGAAAACTAGAACTGACGAGATACAATGCAAAGCAAGGTTAAATTTTCATAAAAACATGACCAATAAAATTAATATTTTAAAATATTAAATTAGGTTAGAAAATATACTCAACAAGACAAATTAATGAGTTAGTAGGGTTCATTAATCGATGCATAAGGTCCATGAGTTAAAAAGACCTTGAAAAGATCCCGAATGGAATAAAGTATTTAGAATATAGGGGAAGAGGTTGGAAAAAAAGAGGAGTTCTGCAGATTATGAAAACAAAAATTCAAAGTAATATGTTTTAACTTTAATTTTCAAATGTGTAACTTGTAAATTGTTTTATAAAAGTATTTTCCTTAAGAGCTATATATTTTTTCAAGCCAAAATTAAATGTTGTTTAACAATAAAGTCAAGTAATTTGTTGATATAAAATACATGAATATTAAGTAGGTAGAATATAAAAATCCTATATTATGTATATAATGGTAGCATTTTATTTTTTCTTCTCTATTGCGTATTACAACAGAAAAAATATGTATATTTATTTTCAAAATTTTATATTTAAAAATAAAGTACTCCGACTGTACATAGATACTTTAAATGAGTGTTAAAAAATAATAAATTTCATATATTTATGCAACACAAAGTTACATAAAAAATATGTTTAATTTAGGATAAGAAATTTCTTTATTTTTACACCATTCTTGTTTTATACTTCATTTAATGGAGAAGGATAGATAATATAAAACAAAACCATTGTAAAATTACCTTAGGGTATAAAAAGTATAAATTAATTATTATAAAGTTTTGTTGGCGTTACTTCGTTAAAAAAAATCGGTTATTATATAAAGGAAAAAAACAAGTTCATAAAAAATATGAATTTGCTAATGAATTTCTGTATGCTACAAATTTTAATTAATATATTTTCTATTATTTTCACATTCATAAAGATGTATCTTATTTAACGCACAAAGGAAAAAATTAATTAAATAAAATACTTAATCACCGATGCTTTTTTTTCTTTAATTTTTTTCAAAATTTTTTGCGGTTAAAAAATAAACCTTGTTAAAAGCAAATGGATTTTTGAAGAACTTGATTTTTAACGATTAACTTTAAGATAAATAATGAAATCGAAAGTAATCGGGTTTTTAATAAATTTATTATCTATTCTCAAGGAAAGTATGAATACATTTTTTATATCTTTTAAAACACTTTTCCATTTTTTCTCACAGGCATTTTATAATTTGAAGATTCCAATTAAGAAAATATTTTATTTTAGATATTTTAGATCTTCATGTTCTAATATAAAATCTCTGTCAAAATTTTTGTAGGTTTGAAACAAAAAATTTTACGTCTATCGTATGCCGTTCCGAGTTTATATTACTAACTGAGGCGATTTTTTAGAATTCATATTTTTAATTGAAAATATTCCAAAAAAATAGTAATACATATTAGTGAAAGTTAGTGTAAGAAACCATTAAAAGTGTTCTAAATTACGATCGTTCCATTGTTTTTTTTAAACAAATAGTTCTCAATAACCGAAAACTTTAAATTTTCCATTGGTTATAAAGATTACGATTTTATAGTCGGTGAAAAAAACCGTTAAAAAAAGATTATTATCCACCTTTAAAAGAAATGTGTTTTCTTTGTCACTATTTTTAAAAATTGTTTTCACGTCTGGCGTTTTATTGTAATAACAACAAAAAGTTCTTCCGATTCTTTATTTACTTCATAATATATATTAGGCTTGCTTCACACGTCTGGAAAATCTTGCTGAACTAGTTTATTTCCGGGGGACCAACTGCTTTTGATAGTATATAGTGTGTTCGAAATGAGCCTTTCCGTAATGTGTACAGTTTTATAACAGTAAATAATAAAATAATGCACAGAAATCTAAAAACTGTAAATCGAGATTTTTCACGAATTGAAATATTGCGCACACGCACATATATATACAGTTGACACTCGTTATTTCGAAATCGGATAAATCGAATATTCGCTTAATTTGAAGTAAACATGAAGTTCCGAAATTTTCAGGGGCAGAATAACGTTATATTTTTATCTATTTGAACTCATCTTCTCTTGACTTCGTTTACTTCGAACTAACGAGAATTCCAATTTTTCATTTTTTTTTTTTTTTTTTACTTTCTCACGGATTTAAGATCCTTAAAAAAAAAAACTTTCTTTCTTTCCTTTTTTGTCAGAATTGTTCTGAAACAAGTACACATATAACCCCATTTATTTGATATCCGCTTTCTTACTGCCAGGTTTGTTCATCAATGATACGTCCAATCCTTATTCCATTTTTCCGGTCCTTAATCCCTTAGTTAGTTTATGCATTTACATCTTTTAATTTAATATTAAATAAATCATATTCTGATGATAACGGCAAAAACAAATTAAAAAAAAAAAATGGAAATTACCCGAGAGACGTAACAAATGAGAATTGTTCATACTATAAGGAAGTTTTAAAATATTTAATACTTCGTATACAACACAATATCAGAAATTACAAGATCACACTTTAATTTTAAAACTATTTTAAATAATGAGAAAAATAATCAGCAGAAATGACCGTTACTTGATTTTGCTGATGATTACAATGGCGTTTACACTGCCATATTACGGCTATTATTGCAACTATTTTTTATTGCTCTATTACTCTTCCCCTTTCTCGAATATTATGTGCATCAATTTTGTTTTCGTTTGAGTTGTTCCTTCCGGCTACAGACAGCTCTAAATAGAGATACTTATATTATAAACATCCTGTATGCATAAAAGAAAAAGAATGCCAAATATTTAAGCGAAACAGTCTTGTGTATACATTGTAAAATATGAAAATTTAGAAGATTCATTACATATTATAGAAATAGTTCAAATACTTGACAGGATATTGACAGGTTCAAATATTTGACAGGAGCTTCCATTATATTCAATAGTAGCTGTTACCCGTGACTTCGTTCAGATAAAATTTAAAGAAGAATTAATTAATCAATCAAACAAAAGTATTCGTTGTTTAAAAGGATGTGTAATTAACTTTTTATCGCGATTTATAGTAAAAATCTTCTGATGATCCTTTTTTACCGACTTTTTAAATTTTCATTTTAGCGACTTATACTAATAGATTGAAACATTCTTGAATACTTTTGTTCAGCCCTGTGGTTTACCTAGTACCTGTAATATACGAAAGTATTATTTTAAACTTTAGTTCAAACAAAAATATTCCTTATTACTACCTAAATTACATTTTCAGAAATGATTATCCGAACACAACCATGCATTCAGTTCTTTGTGTGATACTGTATATCATTTTATATATATACTACAAACATTTCTTTGTTTATTGAATGCAATTCAAAATAACAATGCATATTTTATAGAAAAACCACCTTTAAGTAAATGACGCTCATATTCCGTAACCTTTCCAAGATCTTTTGTATAACCCTGTATATCTAAATTGCTGTACTATCAGCATTTATACACACCATTTAATACGCATACATTTAGTGAAACTTTAAAGCACATAGTATAATTCAAAATGCATTTCATCCATGCCACATTCATTATCCATCATATACAGTACTTCGGATAGAATATATACTATTTAAAATCTTTTGTGTGTTTCTGTAAATGTTAAGCACTTCGTATTATGCATGAAATAACTCACATTAAGCCTCAGAACGCATATCAAGTTGATTACACATGAAATCGTTTATTATAAATAAAATGTGTCGCAAACAGTTCCAGCCCTTATCATTATGTAATGAAATTCTTCTGTGTGACCCCGTAAATTAATAATAAGTGTGCTTTTCATTGCATACTATACGAATGCATATTTTAGTGCACTTTGTTGATGCATATAAATTTGAATATGTTTCACAGGGTGTAACATCGTTAAAATTCAATTGAAACGATTTTTCCCCATAATGCCTTAATGTAAGGAAATTTCTTGACTATACCTATAAATAAACTAATCATAGTCGAAACTTCATTTTTAATAGGTATTCGTGCTAAGGTAAATGTTAATAAAGTCCAAAAATTTCATGGCTACTCGGCTTGCCATGAAATTTACGAAAGCTAGAAAGCGGCCAGATAGACAGACAAACTGAAAGCATAATAACTTTTCAACTTTGTTGGAAAGTGTTAAAAAATACAGTCAAAAATATATTAATCAGTAGTTTTATTTTCCGTCTTTTCTCCACAAAAAATTTCTCCCATTGATAATTATGAGTTTTAAATAAAATTTTTCATTTACATATTATTTATAACTTATTAATTAGTTTTATTTCCCCCTTTCAAATGCTGTATAGTATGGCTTAATTGAGTAAGTATTACTCGAGATATGCGACTTTAAATTTACCTATTGGGAAAAAACGAAATTACTTTTTCCCCAAACCAATATTAATGGTTTCGAAAACCGTATCATAATAAAGAATCCAAAGCTAATTAACTTTTATTGTTGCTTATGGATTAAGGTATTTGACTACATGTAATCTAGATGGTTTCTATTTTGTTCCCAGTAGATGGTATTACTGATGTTTCAAATTTATTTGCTCATGATTGGAAAGAATGCGCTCCTACTTTTGGAAAAAAATGCTGCAGTTGCTAAAGCAGGATTTAAAGTAACGGTTCTATAGACTTTAAAAAAATACCTTTTTTAATATTTTGTACGTGATTTATCACTTGCTAATTAAGCGTAGAAACCAACAGTGTGAAAAAGGTTCAAGTCGCAGATCGAACACGTTACCATTAGAATAGCACTCCGAGTGCTTTATTATTTAAGCTACGAGGACGATACACAGCTTAGCATTTTCACCCCCATATGTTAATAAGGCTGCACTGCAGCACAAGATGGAACAGTTTTCATGAGTACACAATCCCGAGACATAACATGAGACACAAACAAACTCAGCGGTGAACCCAGAGGAAAAATCCCGGCGTGGACATTTTTCACCCTGTTGGTTTTTAGGCTTAGTTAACAAGTGATAAATCACGTATTAAATATTCAATAATTTGAAGCGTATTTTCATTTTTAAAATTAATTGGAAGAATAATAAAATTGTATACCTTTTTCATGTACTCTGTTTTAAAAAGCAGCGTCACTGGAAGACTATTAGAACTTAAACTTGTTTAACCACATATGTCAATTGAATCATAGAACATTAAAAATGTGTAGGAAAGAAAATGCTTTCATTAGATAATGGAATTTCAGAAAAAGTAGAAAAGCTATATAAAGAAAGAAAGTATGCTCAATGTGAAATAAACCAAGATTCGGTTTCATGAACTAGCTTCGATTTAAATAACTACATCTTACGTCAAATTAACAGAGATGTCGCCGTATTCATAATCTTCTCTTTTGGGAAACTCTAATAAAAAGTGCAGAAAATCTCAAATTTTAATCATTTCACCATACAAAAGGCAGCTTGGAATGACTTTGCGGAAAAAAAGCCAAAAATATTTACCCAAAAAAGAGTTAAAAAACACAGAAGGTCAAAAACTGCACAAAAGAAGAAACATTGGGTCTGTCCAGCTTGCTTAGAATTTTATAGCGAACTATTTGTAATGAGCTGAATTGACTGCATTTTTTTCAAAGTCTGATAACTCGAGAAATACAAAGACCATGCAGATCATGATCACTACAAATGTGACGTTTATAAGTAAAATGTGTCGTTTCTTATGTGCGTAATTTTTTTTCCAAGCACCTTCGTCGTTCCAAGCCCAAGCTCGCACGCTGATTGGTTGTTGCTATCGGAACTGTTTTCACGTAACTTGGCGATAATCATACTTGGCGTAGCGATAGATGCTTCCGTCGAGGAGTTTGATTTCCTTCCGAACCGAGTACAAAGTAACTTTTCCCGTTTATTAATAAGTAAAGCATTAGCCATTTTATAAAATAACACAAGATAATAATACACAAGAGCACAAAATGAAGGAAGAATAAGAATGAGTATGTTAGGTTTTAGGATTACTCGTTCACTTACGAGAGAAGTATTTTTCGCCAAGTTAAGTGAAAACAGTGCCGAGAGCAACAACCAATCAGAGTGCGAGTTTGGGCTTAGAACGATGAAGGTGCTTGGAAAAAAATTTCGCTTCTTATGTAGCACACTTTTACACACTTGGCTGATCACTCTTTCCCTCAATGGTTGTACAACGGCTTTCAGCAGAATATTTTTTTTCTTATAAGCTGATGAATTCTTTTTTTTAAATTTTATTTAATTACCTAACGTACAACATCATCCATTAAATATCTTCATTTATCATTATTGAATGAAATAGCTAATTTGTGCATTCCGGTACTACCTTATTCTATATTAGCCATTAGCCCCTAGCGGAATCTGATGAGGGAATGGTAATTGAAAATTTCAATATTCTTGTCCGCAGTCTAGAGTAGACATCTGGTATCGATTTTGAAGCCAGAATTGTCAATAGCCTTTTCTGAACTTTACTTTTAATTTCTTTTAGTACCTAAAATAGCTAATTTTGCATTCCGCAATTTTTAAATTTTAACTCTTTTTAATTGGAATTATAGCGATTTTTGACATTTATAAACAAACTGCGAATACAATGTTTTAGACTGCTACGTTAAAATTTTGTTTTTGGCGAGTTTTCGGCGCAAAAGAAATTCAATTTGGGATCCCAAGTTTCCAGCTTATTTCTATATATTTTCATTTTATTTAGGTATACTTATGGTTTTTATCACAATTCAATGCAATGCCAAATGAATGGGAGAACGGAGGTTAGCTAGCTATTTCAATTTCAATAATAGATGGGTACGCCACTACTGCCCTTCTCGACTATTTTAGCACCTACTCATTGTAGCCTCGAACCTCTCGGGAATTCTCTAGAGTCCACTAGGGTAGGGGTGGTACTGCTACCGTTTGAAACCTATTTATAACATATCCACCTCTGTCCTGGTACACCGTCTCGTATCCACACTGTTTTTGGCAGCACATAGAAGGTGTGAGTTCCACCTTCCACCGCCAGGTGATGCAATAAAAAATTTTTGTTCAAACATCCAACACAGTTCCCCGACACCTGCGGCAGAATATATTAGGCGTAATGCGCACTCATTATAAAATTTTTCAATTTCAATTTGTACCATTTCAGTGGCTCTTAGTTCTCTTTGTTTAAAACAAATCTCCATATCCTAATAAAGCTGTCTTTGTTCAACATTTCCGTATTATATACATGTGTATGTATAATACAAAATGTCTAATACAGTGTAAAATATTGAGAAATTAATTCTGTATCACTTTTATATAAATAACTTCGATTTAAATTTTTTAGATATTGTTTATTGATTTTAATCATCGTTTTCCAATTTACGATTTCATTACAAGTAATATACCCAGCATACCGCAAGATAATTAAGATAGTAATCTAAATTGTAAAAATTCTTTTTTGAAATAGCAGCAGCAGTTACACCGTGAGAAATAATACTTCATTTTGTATGTTAGAAATTTTAATATGTAAGTCTTCGGTAGTTTTAAAAGTTTTTATATTTAGAAATTTTTGAAATCTGAAACATATAACAAAATGATAATAAAACAAATTTTCAAAAACAGGACTTATGTATCTGTTAATATAGAGGTATGATCGCTGTACTTGCTAACATAAAATTAAGTATATTTAAACATTACACGTTAGAGGATTCTTCATGAATAAAAATATCTATAAAATATACTACTACATTGATGATACATGAGATTGTACATGTCGATACTTTTGTTAACTATGAATAAGAGGATGTTCCTTTTTATATTGATGATAAATGTAGTAAGTGCATAATAATTTATCAATGCATTTATTAATATTAAGTAAATCATAGTTATTTCAGCAAAACAAAATCAGAAATCCACTTAGCTTTGTTTAGGTAACATTTTTGATTGACAAAATATATTAGAATCAATAGATAGAAGTCGAAACACAAATAAATTATTTCCAAAAACCAACACAAATCACATGAAAAACACAGAACAAATCACATAGAATATTCATTTTACTTTTTCATTCAACTATGTTTGCATATATATTATTGACAAGCACTAATATTTTCAGCAAAAAATATAATCTATTGCTTGCATGTTACAAATGTTGCCTAAAACGCTTATGAGTATTTACAGATGCATAGAAATGAGTTTGGATACATTACGGCCTATTTGAGACAGTTTCTCTTGTTTATTAAGTTTAAATTACACAGGCCTGCAAATTGAGAGTCATAACTTCCTCTCTAGAATTTGAGATCTGATTCTAGAGTATTTTGGTGCGCTGATTATGAATATGTACTTAGTTTTTTTTCCATCACCTTCAGATTTTTCAAAAAAGATACAGAATGAAAATAGAAAAAAATCACAAGTTTTCACATAAAAAATATATATTTAAAAATGTATATTACTTTTAACATAAAAAACAACTAAAATATAATAACTAGCAAAAGCCATGCTTTTTTTGGATTCGCGAAGCATTATTTTATAAAACAGATATTTGAAAGTAACAATATTTTTTTTATTATTATTTTTGCATCTTTATTAAACAAAAACGTTATTTTATGTTTTGGTGCATTTTAATTTTTTATTTATGATGTAAAACTGGCATAATAAGATATTTTCGAAGCAAACTTTTACAAATTTTTTTTAAATTTTCAACTAAAAGATCTTTTAAAGATGTTTTTACAATTTCAAGTAGCCACTGGTGTTTTTTAATTGTTTGAAATATGCATGTTTCCAATCTTTGTAATCAACATCCGATAATTTTTGATAGCTATTTTAGAATAATATATTTGAAGAAAGCTTGGAGAAAGTTACTTCTTCAAAATCCTATTTTCTGGAAAAAACATTTGAAATCTGCTTTCGTTGATACTGTGAATTTTTAACTGTAAAACATTTTATTTTAATTTCTTCGTTTTTATACATGTTATAGCGTATGAGAATTGCTGTAATTCTCTCCGCGTGGGAGAACTTTTTACTTTCTGCGAATGGCAACTCAATTAATGGAATTACCTTTTAACGCAGCGCTCTCTCATTCTCGCAGTGACGTTTTCACGAATAATTATTGTTGTGTTTGCGAACTTATTAAAGTCTTATTTTTCTATAAAATCCTTCTGATTAATGAGTCGATATTATTTAGCCACAATACGACCTTCGCAAAAATATTTATAAAGAGCTTGAACCAACAACTTCACGCAGATCTTTTAATTTTTCATTTATATAACAAATTTAAAAATTAATTTCATTTGTTTACAATTATTTTGTTGCCAGTTTACAAAAAAAAAAAAAAAAAAAAAAAAAAAAAAAATCCATAATACAATTCTTTTAAAATGTTTAAGTGTCATCTGTGCAAACGATTTTGCGGGATAATGAAAACATGTTTTATTTAATAAATTAATCATGATTCTACCTATAATTATTTACTCCATGATTTAAACTTTTCTTTTTCTGAAAATATACGCGTTTCATTTTTTATTTATTTGCTAAAATGCGTCCGTATTGGAAATGCATGTAAAATAAATTAATTAAAATAATATTTTTTTTAACGTTTTACTGTAAAAAAAAATATATTCTGCAAATCTACAGATCATAATTTATTTTTGTGTTTAATTTGAAGTTAAAATATTGAATAGTTTTTTTGTAAAGCGTACGACAAATTGTAATTTGAGTGGACTAGTAGAGGATTCGCTTCGCTCATCCTAATAACTTATTACTGATCTAAATTACATGTAAATTTTATTTGTGAAACCTGATCCTTTTTTTCTGGAAGCTTCGGTTATACGGTTTTCGCTTAATTTTCCGGTTTGGATCGTCGCGCTTCAACAACCAGCAAGAGTTCGCCATCATGCTAGTATTCCATCTTCCTTGATGCCGGACTTCTAGTTCTTTCAAATATTGGTGAAATCTTTCGCCTTGTTCTTCGCTAACGGCTCCTAGATTTTCTGGGAATTAATCTATGTGCGAATTTAAGAAATGAAGTTTAATGCTCATATTACAACCCATTACACCAAAATTTGCAACCATTTTGGCCACTATCTAATTATAGTCGGAACTTTTATTGTTCCCCAAAAAGTTTTTCACCACTTCCTTAAATGACTGCCATGCTTGCTACTCAATATCATTAAGTTTTTCATCGAACTTTTCGTCCGACATTAATTTTCTTTAATCAGGCTTAAAACGTATCCAAAATAACTTTTGTAAATATTTTTTACAAAGTCTGTAATGCTGTTTCGTTGTTTTTTCGCCATAAATTTCCCGCAAATATAACAAAAACAATTCGGAGAATTTAAACAGCTTTGCGATGACATTTTAAAGGTTATGTTGCAATATGCGCACTTCAGCTGTTAATTTTCCAAATCATTACGAATACTTATACAAAAACCCTTTGGTTTATCTTTATTACACCCTTTTCGACTTATATTTACAACAATTAAGTTATATTACCTAATAAGTATGTATTAATGAACTCATTACTAAATTAAGCCAAAATGACCCGTTTTCAACATGGTTAATGTGAATTACTTATACTTATTATGTAGTAATTAACAAATTACTATTTTGAAGTAATTTCTATGTCACCTTACACTAATTAAATGCGATAAAAATTAAGCTGAAGTAATTTAATGACGTTTTATAAATTTTAAAATGTAGACGCTCAGACATTTTTCAGCAAAATCTTAAATATTCAATATCAAAAAATCCTGACGTGATGGAATTTTTTTATTATTTTTCTCGCAATCAGCACATCAGAACTGTAGAAAACGTTACTCAGATTTCAAAGAGGAAAACCATTGCAGACCTGTGTTATCTGTACAAAAATATGGTATATTTAATTTGTAAATGGTTCTATATAGTTTCAATTAAATATTAAGTGCCGGCAATGCTTGTAATACTTTTAAAGTTTACAAAAAAAAATTGTACAGATTAGTGGCAATTAGGAGATTATTAGAGTTGCATATTGGGTTGTGTTATGTGACGTTTAGCATACAACATGCGGTACATAAAATCTGCAGTTTTTATTTTAAGAAATTTATAAAGGTACATTTTATAAACAAACCAATTATAGAAAGGGAAATTGTTTACATAATTACAATGATATTTACATTAATGCAAAAATCATACGGATACAATAATTATATTATTCATGAAAACAGTTAGATTATGAAAAATATTAAAATATGGTTTTTTTTTTTTGAAAATGTGATTATATTTCCTGCTTGATGTATTTTCATAAACCTCATTTATTTATTTATTCATTTTGAATATCTCACAGATTATTACTTTTTCTTGTTGTAGTTATTTTAAACTCTGTAAAAAAGAAAGAAATGAAGCTTTTATGCCTTTTTCTTTGCTTTGTTTTCAAAATGAATAAGCATATGTAACTACTAAATTTTATTTCCCAAATTTTAAAATTTAAAAGTATTCAGATCTTGATGTTATAGCATACATTTCTTCGGATTTGTGGTCGAAATATTTTGTGTGTTCCTGTAAATACTATGTGCTTTTATATTATACACTAAATAATTTGTATTAAACACCAGCAACGTATATCAATTTCATAAAGTGTGAAATAGTTTAATATGATTAAAACATGCCAAAAACAATATTCCCTGTACACCGTGATGTGGAATTCTTTTAAGTAAACCCGTAAATTAATAATAAATATTCTTTGTATCATAGATTGTACAGAATGTATATTTTCATATATACTTCATAGATTAATGTCAATTTTATTATATTCGAAAGAGTGTAACGTCATTAAAAGTACTTCAAAAATTTTTTTTCCTATTGAGCGTAATGGAATGGAATACTTTTGATTGTTCCTGTAATTAAATTATGCATCTACTTTTCATAACATTTGAAATGACTCGACAAAATTATGCAACATTTATATATTTTAAACCTCAAACGATTTAGTTGGGCAGTTTTTGCTCTGTTATATGCGGACAAAGAGACGGACGGACAGACCACTTAAACGATGACTATAGGTGCTACGCATTTATATAATTATGAACGTACCTAAAAATAGTCATATATTGGTGTAATAATATACAGTATTTCAGATACAGTATAGTAGCCAAATCTTTTGTGTGTCCCTGTAAATACTATCTGCTTTCTATTATACAGGAAATAACTTGTAGTAATCCTTAGCAACTTATATTAGTTTCATAAATTGAAAATAGTTTAATACAATTAAAACGTGTACCAAACAATTTTCTTCCCATATAATTATGCAATGGAATACTTTTGTGTGATTCTGTAAATCAATAACAAATATTCTTTTCACCACAGATTGTACAGAAAATACATTATACTATATACTTCATAGATGCATATAAATTTTAATACGTTAAAAAGAGTTTAACACCAGTAAAATGCACTAGATTTTTTTCCCCATTAACCATAGTGTATCGGATTTCTTTTGATTGTACCTTTAATTGAATTATACATCCAATTTTCATAAAATTTGAAAATACTATTTGAAGTTTCAAACGATTTGGTTGGGTAATTTTTGCGTTGTTATATGCGGAGAGACGAACGGTTTGAACAGCAAATCTCGGTTATGCGTATTTATATAACTAGCAGTTACCCGTGACTTCGTTCACATAACATTTAAAGAAGAAATAATTGATCAGTAAAGCAAAAAATTGCGATGATGAAAAGCATGTGTAATTAACTTTTTATCGCGAATTTATGGTAAAAACTTTTTAAAAATATTTGCTAATTTTTTTGCTGGTTAAAATTTTCCTTTCAGCGATTAATACTAATAGATAGAAACATTCTTGAATACTTTTGTTCAGCCCTGTAGTTTTCCAAGTGCCTTTAATACACGAAAGTATCTTTCTAAATTTTAGTCCAAACAAAACTATTCCCTATTACAACCTAAATTACATTTTCAGAAATTATCATCCGAAGACAACTTTGTATCTAGTTCTTTGCGGGACCCTGTATATCATTTTATATATATACTACAAACATTTCTTAGTTTACTGAATGCAGTTCAAAATGATAATGCATATTTTATTTAAAAACCACCTTTAAGTAAATTACGCTCATATTCAGTAACCTTTCCGAGATCTTTTGTGTAACCCTGTATATCTAAATTTAACTATTTATACTATTACCATTTATACTCTCCATTTAATATGCATACATTTAGCAAAACTTAAAAGCACATATCATAATTCAAAATGCATTTCATCCATGCAACAGTCATCATCCATGATATACAGTACTTCGGATAGAATTATATAATATTTGAAATCTTTTGTGTGTCCCTGTAAATGCTATGCACTTCGTATTATGCATGAAATAACTTACATTAAGCCTCAGCAACGTATATCAATTTGATTATACATGAAATCGTTTACCATAATTAAAATATGTCGGAAACTGTTCCTCCCTTTATTCTTATGCAATGGAATTCTTCTGTGTGACCCTGTAAATGAATAGTAAGTCCCCTTTTCACTACATACTTTACAAAATGCATATTTTAGTGCACTTTGTAAATGCATATAAATTTGAATATGTTCCACAGGATGTAACATCGTTAAATTTAATTAAAACCATTTTTCCCCATAATGCCGCAATGTAAGGAAATTGTTTCACTATCCCTGTAAATAAACTAATCATGGTAGAAACTTCATTTTCAATAGGTATTCGCGCTAGGTAAACGTTAATAACGTCCAAAAATTTCATGGAAATCGGAGTATATTTACGAAAGTTGGAAAGCGACCACACAGACAGACAAACCGAAAGCATAATAACTTTTCAACTTTGTTCGAAAGTGTTAAAAAATCGAGCCAAAAATATATTAATCAGTGATTTTATTTTCCGCTTTTTCCCCACAAAAAATTTCTTCCATTGATAATTATGAGTTTTGAATAAAAATATTCTTTTTTATGTAACTTATAACTTATTAATTAGTATAAGTAAAAAATATTTCTGATTCATTTTAAATATGACGTCATTATTTATCTCGCTCCATTGGCTACAGATATTCATACCCCTTGTATTTTTAACGACTGCTATAAAGTACCTGTTTCATTTCGACTATGACGTCACATTTTCATAAGTGAACCATTTTATAAAAAATGTAATTCTTTTTCATTCTTTTTACTTTTAATTTGTGTCGCCATATTTTACACAAAAATTCCCATTAGCTAAACAAATATCCTTGTTAAATATATTATAAAAAATACACCTTTTATTTTTATTTCAAACATGACGTCATATTTATTTTCTTTTAAATTATTTTACTATAGTTTTTCGCGTGGAAGTTTTTTTTATTAAAAATTCATTGCCGCTGAAAAATTATTATTCCAATTTTTTATTTTCTTGGCAACAGGAAAGGAAAATGGTTAAATATTATCTGAAAAATGCCTATTGATTTTGTATGAAAAATAATTAAATTTTGAATGATTAAGGAAAATATTTGAATAAAATAAATAAAAATTAGCCTGTGTTCATTCCACTCCTATAATCTATCCATATGCAAAGATTCAAAGGCATTAATCCATCCGTTTTGAAGTCAAGTTCATTCCAATTTTTCGGACACACTTTCACATTTATAATATATATAAGGATTACGAATGCACCCAAATAAAAACTCATAATGTGAAAGCGGTGCAAATTAAAAAAAAGTAAATAAAAAAAATAGAAAAATACAAACACGCACAAAAAGAAAAGAAAAAAAAACGTGTGGCACTCGGGGACTGCCGCGGTAAAGGTATTGCATAGCATTTTTTATCAACTTATGCAAAAATACCGCATCAATGGCTGCCGAAGTCCACCGAAGGATACCGTGCCGAAGTCTGCCGAACTGAAACGACGATAGCCGGAGTGTTAGGATTTTTTCTCGTTACGGAATTTCTACATTCGGTCGCCGCGCTCAAAGCCCGTGATAAAAGCTATGCAATAGCTTAATAAATTACCAAACAAAATTTGGTCGCTCTACGAAAATTAGATCGCGAGTTATAAGCATTTCAATTTTTCGACCCTCACGGTGGGGGGTCTCCTGTCACCAAAAATTAACAATGTCTCATAATAAATTACCAAACAAAAGGCCGCGCTACGAAAATTATATTGCGAGTTATGAGCATTTTAAATTTTTCGATCCTCACCGTGGGGGGTTTCATGTCACCAAAAATTAACAGTCTCATAATAAATTACCAAACAAAATTTGGCCGCGCTACGAAAGTTAGATCGTGAGTTACAAGCATTTTAAATTTTTCGACCCTCACCGTGGGGGGTCTCCTGTCCCCAAAAATTAACACTGCCTCATAATAAATTAACAAACAAAATTTGGCCGCGTTACAAAAACTAGATCGCGAGTTATAAGCATATTAAATTTTTTGACCCTCACCTTGGGGGATCTCCTGTCACCAGAAATTAACACTGTCTCATAATAAATTACGAAACACAATTTGCCGCGCTACGAAAATTAGATCGCGAGTTATAAGCATTTTAAATTTTTCGACACTCGCAATGGGGGTCTCCTGTCACCAAAAATTAACAATGTCTCATAATAAATTACCAAACAATATTTGGCTGCGCTACGTAATTTAGATCGCGAGTTATAAGCATTTTAAATTTTTCGACCCTCATGGTGGTGGGTCTCCTGTCACCAAAAATTAACACTGTCTCATAATAAATTACCAAACAAATTTGGCCGCGCTACGAAAAGTAGATCGCGAGTTATAAGCATTTTAATATCTTCGATCCTCACGGTGGGGGGGGGGGGTCTCCTGTCACTAAAAATTAACATTGTCTCATAATAAATTACCAAACAAAATTTGGCCGCGTTACGAAAATTAGATCGCGAGTTATATGCATTTTAAATTTTTCGACCCTCACCGTTGGTGGTCTCCTGTCACAAAAATTAACGCTGTCTCATAATAAATTACCAAACAAAATTTTGCAAAGCTACAGAAATTAGATCGCGAGTTATAAGCATTTTAAATTTTTCGACCCTCACCGTGGGATGTCTCCTGTCACTAAAAATTAACACTGTCTCATAATAAATTACCAAACAAAATTTGGCCGCGTTACGAAAATTAGATAGCTAGTTATAAGCATTTTAAATTTTTCGACCCTCATGGTGGTGAGTCTCCTGTCACCAAAAATTAACAGTCTCATAATAAATTACCAAACAAAATTTGGCCGCGCTACGAAAATTAGATCGTGAGTTATAAGCATTTTAAATTTTTCGACCCTCACCATGGGGGGGGGGTCTCCTGTCCCCAAAAATTAGCACTGCCTCATTATAAATTACCAAACAAAATTTGGCCGCTCTACAAAAATTAGATCGCGAGTTATAAGCATTTTAAATTTTTCGACCCTCACCGTTGGTGGTCTCCTGTCACAAAAATTAACGCTGTCTCATAATAAATTACCAAACAAAATTTTGCAAAGCTACAGAAATTAGATCGCGAGTTATAAGCATTTTAAATTTTTCGACCCTCACCGTGGGATGTCTCCTGTCACCAAAAATTAACAATGTCTCATAATAAATTACCAAACAAAATTTGGCCGCGCTACGAAAATTAGATCGCGAGTTATAAGCATTTTAAATTTTTCGATCCTCACCGTGTGGGGTCTCCTGTCACCAAAAATTAACACTGTCTCATAATAAATTACCAAACAAAATTTGGCTGCGCTATGAAAATTAGATCATAAGAAACATAAGTTTGAGACTTGATATCCTAATATGTGAAAAATACCGCGTCAATGTCTGCCGAAGTCTACCGAAGGATACCGTGCCGAAGTTTGCCGAACTAAAACGACGTTAGCCGAAGAGTTAGGTTTTTTTGTTACGCAAGTGTTAGGTTTTCTCGTTACGGAATTTTTAGATTCGGTCGCTGCACTCAAAGCCCGCGATAAAAGCTATGCAATAGCTTAAAAAGAAAAGAAAAGGGGGAAAATTCTTAATTTCAGAAATGTGGAGAGGAACTTTTGTCTATTAAACCTTTCAGGTTACAAAACTTTTCTATATTACTTAATAATTTAAGTGTTAAAAGCAAATATAAAAAAATTGTTGGAAATTTTTTATTAGCTGTTTTTTTTTACTTAAAATCATTTTTGTTTATTATAAATTTAGATATTTTTAAAGGTTTTTCTTAATTTTCTTCCAAAATATTTTGTTAATGTTATTGTTTTCTCCCTAATTTTCTCGTTTTACATGATATTTTGTTTGCTAAACTAATGTTTCATTATATATTGTTACGAATTTTGTAAATAGTTAGTGTTTGTACTGTAAAATAACGTAAATAATCTTATTAAGCTCCATTCCTCTACTAATATTAGCTTTTGTCCCTGTTATCAAGCAAACTTGTCTATTATTTTCAGTGAATGTCTATGGCAGCTTGGCGAAATAATAAAGATATCGCCAAGTTGACGTCACTTTTAACGACTAATTTTGGTCACCAAATTTGGCGATATATCGCCAAGTTGGCGACAAACTTGGCGATTGTTGGCGATGGTAACCCTTCCCTCTCTATGGTAACCCCCCTTCAGATATGCTGATACATTGAATGTTATTCCATGGTTTTCTGGAATATTCGAGAAGCCTGTGGAAATTTCCGGCGCATGCTACGAGCCTATATAAGGAGAGCAATACGAGCTGTTGTTGTTATTATTTACCAGTCAGTCATTGAGTGAACAAGGCGTTTGTTAAGCAAGTTTGCTTGAGTTTCATTTATGTTGTTTTGAATGTTATTAAATGTTGAGACGTTGTATAAAGAGTCTCTGGGATCTAAAGCTGTATTTGTACGATAGATTTGAGCAGTTATTTTTGAATATCTAGTAATATTTGTGAGTTTCGAAGACTCTGTTGTTCTGAAGATCTCTAAATAAATTATTTTCTACTTTTCTAAGAGACAAGAGTTTGATGTTGTCTAACCATAAGATCAAAAGAACCCAATATACGCAACATTTTGGTGTCAGGAGTCGGGATCTTATGGCGAAAACAAGAACAATGGACGGACAACTGAAAGAACTGTTAGATGCTATCAATGGCATAAAGACAGAATTGACGAAAGGCCAAGAAGAGTTGGCGGAAAAAATTAATAAAGGCCAAGAAGAGTTGGCGGAAAAATTAATAAAGGCCAAGAAGAATTGGCGGATAAAATGAATAAAAACGAAGAAAGAATGGAACAGTTGACAAATAAAATTGATAAATGCCAAGAAGAAGTGACTGAAAAGATGAATAAAGGCCAGGAAGAGTTGGCGGATAAAATGAATAAAAACGAAGAAAGAATGGAACAGTTGACAAATAAAATTGATAAATGCCAAGAAGAAGTGACTGAAAAGATTAATAAAGGCCAAGAAGAAATGAAGAAAACTTTAGAAGAAAAGTTCTCGTCGGTAGAGAGAAGAATAGTTTCGGTAGAAGAGAAAATAGAGGAAGTAGAAGAGAAAATTCAGAATGAAGTTAGTGACGTGGAAGAGAAAATGGAAAGGAAAAATAGAGGAAGTAGAAGAGAAAATCCAGAATGAAGTTAATTACGTTGAATAGAAAATAGTTGAAGTAGATGAAAAGCTAAATAAAAGAGTACAAGATCTTAAGAAGAAGCTTTCAGCGTCCAGTGGTAATTATGAAGAATTGAGGAATCCGCCTGCTTCTCCCGTGCAAATCAAGCTGTCGACATACGACGGAAAGAGTTCCTGGCAAAATTACAAGACCCAATTCACCATTGTAGCCGAAGCGAACAAATGGAGTGACGAGGTGAAAGCTTCTCAACTAGCAGCATCTTTGAGAGGAGAAGCCGCCGACGTGCTGCAAACATTGCCCGATATGACGCAACTAAATTTTGAGACTCTAAGTTGTGCACTTGAAATAAGATTCGGCGAAAAATTCTTCAAAGATTATACGAGAATACAAATGAAGAGCCGCCATCAGAAATCGAATGAAACCCTTCAAGAGTTTGCCTCAGAAATAGAACGGCTGGCAAATTTAGCATTCATTGACTGTCCAACAAATGTACGGGAGATGCTCTCACTGCAGTACTTTGTAGACGGAATAAAAGATCCAGAAATGCAGAGAGCGGTACGAATGGCAGATGTACAGGATTTAAAGGCTGCATCACTATATGCCTTAAAGTTGGAAGCAGCTACACAAGCCAGCCGAAGAGATCGTTATTCAGTCCGAGGGTCAACGGTGAACAAAAGCTTAGACACTGAGATCGACTTCTTGAAAGAAATTAGGAAAAAAATCAAGAACTTGAAGCTTTAAAATACGGAAGAACAAGTTCAAGAAGACGGAATCTCACGTGCTGGGGATGCGGTGATACAGGACATCTCCGAAGAAATTGCCCCGAAATCCACGAACGTGAGATAAATTCAAACAGTCAGCAGGGAAACTAAATTTTGGCCATCTCGCGGGGCGGAGGTTGCCAGAGAATGAAAAGCCCCACCTGAAGATCCTCCAGATATCAAAAATGAGTGGCGGTGATAATGAGTTATATGTGATAGGCTTTATTAACGGAATTCAGTGCCGTATGATTGTCGATACAGGAGCCAATGTTACAATAATAAGAGAAGATTTGGCTCGAAAATTAAAATGTAAACTCATCTGGACTCCACCATGCGTTACCCTGCAAGCTGTGACGGGCGACAAGATAGGCATATATGGAAAGGCAAATTTAACCATCAACTTTGGAGGAACGAAATATTACCATACGGCATATGTGGCTGACATAACAGATCCTAGCTTAATCGGGCTAGATTTTCTGAAGAAGTTTCACTTCAAACTTGATTTCAAAAATAACAAAATGCTCTCAAAATTTGAAGAAATAAGCCTTTTTGGATTAAATAACGAAATTGAATGTAAACAAATAGTAATAGCCAAAGAAGACATCAATCTAGATCCAAGAACAGAATTTTTAGTTCCAGCTGTAATTAAAAATGAAACTAATTACCGATTTGGCCATATAGATTATCCAGAAGACAATAGTACACAAGCAGGAGTATTGGTGGCTTCTTCTGTAGTAGACCTCTCGAAAAAGACCATTCCAGTGAGAATTGCTAACATCAGTGATAAGACGAGGACTATCAAGAAAGGAGAAGTGATAGCATCATGCTCTCCTGTGACGTGCATAAGTCAAAATTCCAGTCACTCTGAGAAATCTTCAGATAATTTAGTCAAGGATTTGTTACAAAATACAGACTTAGATCCAAAACAAAGGGATGCTGCGGAAAATTTAATTAGAGAATTCCAAAGTTTATTTTCCCAAACATCTGAAGACTTTGGACAAACTAAAATGGCACAACACCGAATTGACACGGGAGATCACTCTCCTATTAAACAGCACCCTAGACGATTAACTTTTGCCAAGCAAGAAGAGGTGCAGAATTTAATTAAGGATATGGAAGAAAATGACGTCATCGAACCATCGACAAGTCCATGGGTGTCTCCCATTGTGTTAGTGAGAAAGAAGGATGGTTCTACAAGATTTTGTGTAGACTACCGCCGACTGAATGACGTCACTAAAAAGGATAGTTACCCTCTACCAAGGATCGACGACACTCTCGACACACTTGCGGGCAACACTTGGTTCTCGACTCTGGATCTAGAGAGTGGTTACTGGCAGGTAGAGATCCATCCCGACGACCGCGAGAAGACTGCCTTTACAACGGGACAAGGATTATGGCAGTTCAAGGTAATGTTTTTTTGTCTGTGTAACGCACCTGCAACTTTCGAACGGCTTATGGAAACGGTTCGCCGGGGGCTGTCATATGAAGCATGTCTTGTTTATTTAGATGATATCATAATAATAGGAAAATCTTTTGATGAACATCTGAACAACCTTAGGCGGGTGCTACAAAAGTTAAAGGAAGCTAATTTGAAGTTAAGCCCTTCGAAGTGCAGTTTGTTTCGAAATGAAGTCGCCTACCTTGGACACATGATTTCAGCGGAAGGAGTTAGGACTGATCCAGAGAAGATATCGGCTGTGAAAAATTGGAATCGTCCAGCAGATGTTCACCAGCTTCGGAGCTTTCTAGGATTATGCACCTATTACAGAAAATTTGTCAAAGGCTTCTCGATGATTGCAAGACCACTTCATAAATTAACAGAAGCCAATCAAAAATTTATGTGGACACAGGAATGTGACGCTGCTTTCGAAAAGCTTAAGGAGGCCTTAACATCCACTCCAATTCTGTCATATCCTCAAATCGATAAACAGTTTATACTTGATACGGATGCAAGTAACGAAAGCATTGGCGCTACACTGTCCCAGGAGCGTGTTATCGCCTATTTCAGCAAGTGCTTATCAAAGGCAGAGCGAAACTACTGCGTAACAAGAAAAGAGCTTCTTGCTGTAGTGAAAGCCATAGACCATTTTCATCACTATTTTTACTGTCGAAAATTCCTGATCCGAACTGATCATGCTTCTCTAACTTGGCTATTGAATTTTAAGAACTCTGAAGGCCAGATAGCCAGGTGGATACAAAAGCTTCAAGAGTACGATATGGAGATACGCCATCGAAAAGGCTCATCACATGGAAATGCAGATGCTCTCTCAAGAAGACCTTGCTCAGTGAATTGTAGATACTGCGACCGGGTTGAGAACAAATTTAATGTCAAAGGTCCTATAGTAAGACAAGTTACAACTGGGTCTACATCATCGCAAGATCCGTGGAGTGAGGAGAGCCTGCGTAAAGATCAACTTGCTGATCCTGAAACTAAGCCAATTCTAGAGCTGAAAGAGGAGTCCAACAGGAAGCCCAGCTGGCAAGACATGGCCCATTACCATCCTACGACTAAACGTTATTGGGCTCTCTGGGATTCCCTACATTTCAAGAACGGTATTTTGTACCGAAAATGGGAGTCTGACGACGGAAAGACATGTAGATGGCATAGATGATACACAATGCAGATAATACATCTGTAAATACGATTTCTAAAAAATCAGCTTTTGCATTATTTTCATGCATGTTAAACTCCAAAAAGTTTTAAAGATGTTTCAGTGAAACTTTATCAGATTGCTTACCATAATGCACACTATGTTCTGCATTAAATTCTAAGATAAATGTGACAACGTTTTTATTTTATATGTACTCGGATATCAAAAAAATATGTATGGTTCTTTCATAAGGAAATATACTTTCTTGATATATTTTAGAATATTTCTATTAATTTTAAGATATCGTGAAACTCCGAGTTCAGCACCCATTTAATTGTAATAGTAATGTATAGCACAAAGGAGATGTCTATGCTGTCTGGAATAAGTTTGAAATTTTGCTAAAAACATAGCAAATAAGACCAATATTCTAAAATATGAATGCAGGTTAGAAAATATACTCAACAAGACAAATTAATAATTTTTTAGGGTTCACTTATCTATGCTTAAGATCCACGAGTTAGAAAGAACGTAAAAAGATCTCGAGTGTAAAAAAGTAATAAGAAAATAAAATACACGGGAAGAGGTTGGAAAATTGAGTAGTTCTGCAGTGTATATGTTTAGAAGAAAGACAAAAACGCTAAGTAATATATTTTAATTTTTTTTTCAAATGTGCAAAATGTATATTGTTTTATAAAGATGCATGAATATGAAATAGCTAGAATATAAAAATCCTACATTATGAATATATTGATAGCATTATTTTTTTTCTTCTCTACTGCGTATTACAACAGAAAAAAATATGTATATATTTTTTCAATATTCTATATTTAAAAATAAAGTATTCCGACTATATGTAGGTACTTTAAATGAGGTAAAAAACGCAATAAATTTTATATAGTGATGCAGCACCAAGTTAAATAAAAAATATGTTTAATTTAGGATAAGAAATTTCTTTATTTTTTACACCATTCTTCTTTTAAATTTCATTTAATGGAGGAGGATAGATAATATAAAAAATCCATTGCATAGTTACCTTAGGGTGTAAAAAGTATAAATTAATTATCATAAAGTTTCGCTGTCGTTAGTTCATAAAAAAAATCGTTTATTATATAAAGGGAAAAAACGAGTTCATAAAAAATATGAATTTGCTGATGAATTTCTGTATACTACAAATTTTAATTAATATTTTCCCATTATTCTGACATTCATAAAGATGTATCTTATTTAAGGCACAAAGGGTAAAATTAATTAATAAAATACTTAATCACCGACGCCTTGAATGTTTTTATTTTTCTTTTAAATTTTTGGCGTGGGATAAAAAATAAAACTTTTTAAAAACAAATGGATTTTTCAAAAAATTAATTTTTGACAATTAACTTTAAGATAAATAATAAAATCGAAAGTGACCAGGTTTTTAAATAAATTTATTATTTTTTCTCAAAGAAAATATGAATAAATTTTTTATACTTTTTAAAAGACTTTTCCTTTTTTTTCTCATGGGCATTTTATAATTTTAAGATGACAATTAAAGAAATATTTAATTTTGTATGTTTTCCATCCTCATATTCTAATATAAAATCTCAGATTTTTCGTAGTTTCTGTGTCAGAATTTTCGTAGAATTAAAACAAAAATTTGTTCACTTATTGGATGCCGTTTCGAGTTTGTATTACTAACTGAGGCTATTTTGTAGAATTCATATTTTTAAATGAAAAAAAAATCGAAAAAATATTAATATCATACAGCACGATAGCGCTGTATAATAGAGCTCATCAGCATCTCTAATGTTAAAGTCAAAAGTTTGCCTCTTAATAACTTTGGACCCAATCATCGGATCGCAACGAAATTGAAAAGGGGAAGTGTCCTACCCTAGATCTCAAAGTTTTCAAAAATTCATCTAGATCCATCGATTAGTTTCGGAGATCCAGAACCTCTGTTTTGGCACTTTTTGCTCGTGAAACAACAAAAAAAGAGAAACAACTCAATTATAACCCGAACCAGGAAACATTCAGCGACATGTAATAGCTTGTTCGAAAGCTTTAAATTTAGGGATGTGCCTTTCGAAGGTCCGGTAAAAAAAATATCAAAAATTAAGGAAATGGCACCCATTTAAAATTTATATTACGCTATTCCTTTCATAATGTAACATTATAGAAATCTCTCCTTTTTAATTGCTAATTCAATTGTTGCTTTTGAATTGCCACCAACTAAAAAACGATTCAATAATTTAAAAAAGAAACGATAACACGTGTTCTTTTTTTATAGATCAATAAAAATTCTGATTCTCCTGATATTTTTGAACCTTTGAAATTGACGTCATTCGAAACTGAAAATGCATATTTTTCATAAAAAACCATCGTTAAAATAACATCGCACCTTTATTTGAGTGTTTTCGAAGTAAAACAGTTACTACAATATAGATATTTCAATTAAAAAGGGATAATTAGGAAATTTTTTTTTCTATATTTATAAAAATAACTATTTGAAAATGAAGCTATGAAAATCTGTGTAGATACCTATCGTCATACGAAAATCTACGTAGATACCGAGAAACTGCAGTGGGACTACCATCAGGGAAAGGGTGGTTCTGTCGCCAAATGTCGCCAAGTTTTTCGCCAACTTGGCGATATACCGCCAGATCTGGCGTTCAAAATTTTTCGCTAAAATTAAAGCCAACTTGGGGGAATTTCAAGTATTTCGCCAAACTAATAGGCCTACTAATAATTTTAAGCTAATGCTAATAATAATTTAGATTTGTAGTTGAAGGTGATAAATAAAGTTCCTGAAAGGATCTGAAAAAGCTATGAAATCATACAAAAAACTGGTGGAACCAGAGAGAAAAGTAGAGCTCGATTTGAAAAAAATCTTACTGTAAAATTTGGAAAATATTTTCAATGTGCGTGCAAAAGAAAGGGAATCAGATGATCTGTAAAGCTTATGAAATAACCCAAATTTTTGTTAGCTGAAAATAAGGACTGAGCTTTACCGGTGCTTTAAAATCAATCAGGGAAAAAGAGGCATTTTTAACTCTTTCCGTGTCTCAATCATCCATAGCCAGTTTAAAAATTTGGGTTCATAACTATATGTTACAGGCTGATGTAATGAAGTATGAGAACCGTTCGTTCTGTACACTGTAAAAAAAAATTTGGATAATTACAAAATTTTTTCTAGTAGAATTGTATTCCAAGAACTTTTTATGTAACGGCAACAATAAAAGTTCATGTAACAGATACAGATTTGCACTTTGAATCAAAAAAATTTTAAGGTTACTAAGAATTTTTTTGGGAAATCGTATTCCAAGAACTTTTTAAGTGACGATAACGAGCATTATAGATAAAATTTTAGTAAAGTTACCAAAATTTTAGTAAATTCTTTTGTAAAGTTACAGATGGTTTTAGTTTTGCTTACAAGTTTTGTAGATTGACATCATTTTCTTGTACAGTGTACACATAAAATTTTAGTAAGCATAAGAGATTTCGGTTAATTTAGATTACTAAGGTTACAGATTTTTTTTACAGTGTACAAAGTGTGAACACAATTCCATACCAGCTGTTTTGATAACTGGAAGATCAAAGCTCCAAGTAAACTCAAAACATTGAATAGATAAGATTCAATCATATACTAAATATTTGTGTTCAAACATACTTATCTACATCAATTCTTCAACAACTTGATTATATTAATGTTATACTTTAATTATCACACCGTGGTTTATATTTGTTTAGCATTGTGGGGCCTAACCGATTTGAGACAACATAACAATATATTCTATTGACTACTTTCCTCAGTAATCATTTTGAGTGGATAATAGTATAATTCTGAATTTAAGGCACCAGTAGAGCTCAGTCCTCATTTTCAGCTAACAAAAATTTGGGTTATTTCATAAGCTTTACAGATCATCTGATTCTTTATCTTTTGCACGCACATTGAAAATATTTCCAAAATTTTACTGTAAGATTTTTTTTTAATCGAGCTCTACTTTTCTCTCTGGTTCCACCAGTTTTTTGTATGATATAATCTGGAATGTTAGCGTTAGAAAACATTTTTGGTTTTCTCAAGTAGGATCGTTTCACTGTATTTTAAAGAAAATATTTCTCAATACCCGAAAACTTTGATTTTTCCATCCGTTATAAAGATTACGATTTTACAGTTGTTGACAAAAAAAGAAAGATTATTATTCATCTTTAAAAAATATATGTTTTCTTTTGTCGCTATTTTTTAAAATTGTTTTCACATCTGGCCTTTTATCGTAATAACAACAAAAAGTTCTTCGGATTCTTTATTCATTAGATAATATATATTGCGCGTGCTTCACTGTTTTTTAAAGAAAATATTTTTCAATACCCGAAAGCTTTTATTTTTCCATCTGTTATAAAGATTACGATTTTACAGTTGTTGAAAAAAAGAAAGATACTATTCAACTTTAAAAAATATATGTTTTCTTTTGTCGCTACTTTTTAAAATTGTTTTAACATCTGGCCTTTTATCGTAATAACAACAAAAAGTTCTTCGGATACTTTTTTTATTAGATATTATATTGGGCGTTTCACACGTCCGGAAAATCTTGCAGAACGAGTATATTTCCAGGAGACTCACTGCCTTCGATAGCATATAGTGTATTCCAAACGAAACTTTCCGTAATGTTTACAGTTTTAAAACTGTAAATAATAAAATAAGGCACTGGAATCTGAAAATTTATCAATAACTGAAAATCAAGTTTTTTTCACGAATTGAGATATTGCACACACACACACATATATATATATACCGGGTATCCCAAAAATGACTGATGGATTTTAAAATTCAATAACTTGCAAACGGTGACAGCTATTTAAAAAATTTTTGCAGGAGGTTTATGTATAATGACAGGAGTTTTTTACCGCAATTTTTTTATTTTAGTTCGATTTTCAAGCAATAGGTGACGCTGACGGCGATTGAAGGCCAAGTGATCAGTGCTGAGTGAGGCGTCGACCTAGCCTTCAATCTCCATCAGCGCCACCTATTGTTTGAAATTCGAACTAAAATAAAAAATTACGGTAAAAAGACTCCTAACATTATACATAACTTTCCTGCAAAAATTTTTTAAATAGCTGTCACTGTTTGCAAGTTATTGAATTTTTAAATCCATCAGTCATTTTTGGGACACCCGGTATATGTACACATATATATAAGACTGTATATATGCATATAATATATATATATACAGTCGTCTCCGTTAATTTGAAATCGGATAAATCGAATATTCGCTTAATTTGAAGTAAACATGAAGTTCTGAAATTTTCAGGGGCAGAATAACGTTAATTTTTTATCTATTTGATATCATTTTCTCTTGACTTCGTTTACTTCGAACTAATGAGAATTGCAATTTTTCATTTTTTTTTCTCACAGATTTAAGATCCTTAGAAAACTTTCTTTCTTTCATTTTTTGTTAGAATCGTTCTGAAACAAGTACACATAGAATCCCTTTTATTTGACTTTCCCTTTTTTAGTGTTAGGTTTGTCCATCAATGATACCTCCAACCCTTCTTCCATTTGGCGGTTCCTAATACCTTAATTAATTTATGTATTTATATATTTTAATTTAATATTAAGCAAGTCATAATCTAAAGATAACGGCAAAAACAAATTTAAACAAGTTGGAAATTATCCTTGAGACGTAACAAATGAGAATTGTTTATACTATAAGGAAGTTTTAAAATATTTAGTACTTCGTATACAACAGAATATCAGAAATTTCAAGATCACACTTTAATTTTAAAACTATTTTAAGTAATGAGAAAAATAATCAGCAGAAATTACAACTACTTGATTTCGCTAATGATTACAACGGCGTTTTCACTGCCATCTTACGACTATTATTGCAACTATTTTTATTGCTCTATTACTCTTCGCCTTTCTCGAATATTATGTGCATCGATTTTGTTTTCGTTTGAGTTGTTCTTTCCGGCTACAGACAGCTCTAATTAGAGATACGTATATTATAAATACTCTGTATGCATAAAAGAAAAAGAATGTCAAATATTTAAGCAAAACAGTCTTGTGTATATATTGCAAAATATGAAAATTTAGGAGATTCATTATGTATTATAGAAATAGTTCAAATACTTAAAATATTTGACAAGAGCTTACATTATATTCAATACTAGCTATTACCCGTGACTTCGTTCAGATAAAATTTAAAGAAGAATTAAATAATCAATCAAACAAAAGAATTCGTTGTTTAAAACCATGTGTAATTAACTGTTTATCGCGATTTACAGTTTCTTCTGATGATCTTTTTTTTGCCGACTTTTTTGCTAGGTTAAATTTTCATTTCAGCGACTTATACTAATAGATATAAACATTATTGAATACTTTTGTTCAGCCCTGTGGTTTACCTAGTACCTGTAAATTACGTAGTATTTTTAATAAAACAAAAATAATCCTTATTACTACCTAAATTACATTTTCAGAAATTATCATCTGAACACAATCATGTATTCAGTTCTTTGCGTGACCCTGTATATCATTTTATCTACATACTACAAACATTTCTTAGTTTATTGAATGCAGTTCAAAATAAAAAACAGGGGTGAAATGTAGTTTACTCTCCTTCGCCAGGGCGCCTTTTTTTAGCGATAAATGTTTCGATATGGCAACCCTGCATTTTCATTTTCTCCTCTCGGATCTTCAATATGGCAACCCTAAGGAGTGCTCCGGTTTACGTATTCTGCCGATTTCTAAGCCGTTTCTGATTGGACGCTCCTTTTTGTTAAATGTTTTCTGATTGGACGAAAGAGGAGAGCTTGAAAGAGAGCTTTTAAATTTTTGAATATCGTTATTCTCGCTTAGAAATTGCTTCCAGTAGCATTGTTTTTTGCAGTTGCATCTGGCATTCAACGAGTGAGTTTATTTTTTTGCATTTTCCTCTTTTTATATTTAGTTAGATACCGTTCAGTAACTACTATGGAAGTTGTTGATTTCAGAAAGAATGTTGTTGATTGTTTGAATGAGGAAATAAAGTATTCAAATGGATACTTTACGCTGTTGAAAGTTTGCGGGAAAAGTATATGATTGACCAGTGAATCCGGAGCAAAACAGGAATATCCGGAGCAAAACAGCGGCTCCGGGTAAGTAAAAATTCTCTTTTTTTTTGTTTTTAGATTTGTATTTTATGTGCTTTGTCTCTTGGGCCCGCCACACACCAGTGAAACATTGAACGAAAAAACGTACGACATGAGACAATTTCACCCTGATAACAAAGTAAAAACCGGTTTGACTGCGTCATGTTGCACGATTTTTGACGCATGTCTCTGTAGTGTGTGGCGAGCCTTGGAGCAAGAAGCTCCGGGAGACAAGACGCAAAAAACGCGCCAATTTGGCGATTTTTGAAAGTCGCGCCAAGAAGGAGAGTAAACTGCATTCGCACCAAAAGCAGAAACGATCACGTCTTGATTTTGTTGATGATTACAACGGCGTTTACACCGCCATCTTACGGCTGTTATTGCAACTATTGTTCTATTATTCCAACCCCCCCCCTTCTCGAATATTATGTGCATCAATTTTGGTTTCATTTGAGTTGTTCCTTCCGGCTACAGAAAGCTCTTAATAGAGATACGTATATTATAACCACCATGCATACATAAAAGATAAAGAATATAAAATATTTAAGAGAAAGAGTATTGTGTATACATTGTAAAATATGAAAATTTAAAAGATTCATTTCGTATTATAAAATTAATTCAAATACTTAAAATATTTTACAAGATACATTATATGCTACAAATATTAACATTCATGCTACGTTAATTTAGTAGATAGTTTCCAGAAACTCTTTATCTTACAGCAAATAAATACAAGAAATTTAGAATTCCTTTCATTTTTCATGCATTCTTCTCATAGAAACACGGCGAATATGGTATGCAGAATCTACTTATAAACTTAGTTTTGCCTTAAATAGTTTATTTTAATAAAATACTTTCGGATAATAGATTTGAGATAATTGAAAATTTCTTTATATTGAGAACGAAAACATAAGCTCGATTAAGGGGGGGGGGGACAAGTATCTGAGATATATATAAAAAAAACATATTTATGTGTTTTTTGTTTACATATTACCTAAATAATTAATTAAATAATATAATAATAATTTAAACTCATTGCAAATTATTAAGCATTATTCTAAGAATATTTTGCTAGATTTTGATTAAAAAATATTGAAAACTTAGACAGTGTTAATGGTTAGAATTGAGTCACCTTAAAAAAAAATCCATGCGGTAATCAGGATAAATTATGATTACTTCAACTGAAATTAAAAACAAATTTCTTCAATATAAAAGTTTATCTTGAATTTGAAAGAAGTAATCAACAAAATATTCATTTTTGAATTGTTGGCGAAGGTGCAATAAAGAAACTTTGATTTTTGCCAAAAATTGCACTTTTTGTTTAATTAAAAATAAGTTCTAATTGGAAAACAATCCTTCTTTCAGAAACTAGTATTTAGTATGTAAATGAAGTGTGCAAAGCGAAATCTATCCGGAGATTTTCGAGAAACTTTTTTGACTACCGACTTTTAAAAAACGTTTTAAGAAAAACGCGATTAAAGTTCGATACATGATTAAAACAGAGAGTTTCTTTAATAATCTCAAAATCGTCCGTTACAACTCCATAAAGCAAATAGTCTACAGCTGTTGAATGATCCAAAGCATCCTTATTATCTTAAACTAGGTCTTTGGTTAACATCTGGCATCGTTTCTGTTCTTTTTTAATGGCTTAGTGACGGTCAGACTGAGCGCCCGGAGATTCAGTTGTCTATAACTCAGAAAGTTTTGCTCCTAATAACTTCAAATTTTTCAGTTGTAGTATCAGAAAGTAAGAAAAAAAATCGATTTTTTTACCCTTTGAAGTATAGCAAAACAATTAAGATAACAACAACAACAACAACAACAACAACAACAATAATAATAATAAATAAATAAATAAATAAATAAATAAATAAATAAATATAATTATAATTTAACAAATTGCAACGACTATTTAGAAAATGATATTTTCAAAGACTAAAATTTTAAAGATTTATAAATTCTATATTTAAATTAATAAGATACATAAGTTTTATGATGATCATAATGTCCTATGTAAAGCACATCATGCATTAAACATTAATATTCGTAGACCAATGACAGAAAAATACAGTAGTTTATAGATATACTACTTTAGCTATGTAAAATGGTCATCTTTATTTTATGGAGTTAATCAGACTGACTTCTGAACGCCTCATATTACGTACGACTTGGATTAAACATTAATATTCCTGGACCCATCATGAACAAATTTTAAATGAAATTTCAGTTTTACAATTTTTGGAACTGCAAATTTGTAAACTTTTAATAATCGCACAGTTTAATTTTTTACATCATTGAGTAGAGAAAAAAATGCACTGTTATAGGAAATTGGACATTAAATATGGAACAATCAGAAAATGAATAATATAAAATAAGTTGCGGAATTCAACCAATAAAAATATTCAGATGTACTTCATATTTCCCAGTTCTTTACTGAAGACAAAAACTATTTTCCAAATAGTTAATAATAAAAATAACAACAGCAACAGCAACAGCAACAACAACAACAACTGCAAACAACAACAACAACAATAATAATAACAATAATAATAATAATAATAATAATAATAATAATAATAATGACAGATTTGAAATATTATACAAAAAATTTCATATAATATATATATTTATTTTTACCATCTTACAGAAATAAGATTAAAAATTACTGAAAAATTATTATCTCAAAAATAAACTGAGATGCAGATTGAAACCTACTGTATTTAAAAGTACTTTTTTCTCCTACACGAATATGCAAAAATTCAAATCGTACAATGCTTGAAAGTTTAAAAAATGCAGTTGTTTATCAATATGTGACCAAACAATATTACACTTGATTTCTCTTGCGGGCAAATTACGGTTAGAGTCATAACGTTTTAGTGACGGCAATTTAATTGTCTTATAAAAGAAGTAGCATAATGAGTGTTAAAATATTTTCTGTACGAATCGACGCTAGATTGACATCATTACAGAAATATCACATATACAGCATAAAGTCGCAGATGCATCGTGTCTGTAGAAGAGCTTAATTATTTCAGATTCAGTTTCTGAAACGAGCCGGACCCTGACCTTTAATTTCCGTACCGTGCAGCAAATTTACCTTAACTCATAAGAATGATGCATAATATGTTTCAGTGATGTTTTAATAAATAAAGATTGAAACTCATGGACAGTTCGTTACAATGAAAAATTGTAAAATAAACATGTTTTACATTTTACCGTGTATTATGTTAATAAATATTTCTGTTATTTTTTTCATTGACTTGCAGTTGATTATGTGATACTTTAGTATACATATATTTCCATAAAGATGATTTATTTGGAAATTATTTTAGGTAATTAAATAACTGCTGAATTGAATTTGTTTTAAAGTTCTGTGTTTTTTATGCAAAAAATAAAATCACCGACTAAAATTTGATATACAGAAATACATTACATCCTTGATTAATAATTTACTAAATTTATAATTAATAATATCCGAGGTAAATTTGTTTTTGAAAAATTAAATAATAAAAATAATAAAAGCAAAATGTAATAATTGTTGTGTAATGCATACTACCAATTCTGTGTCAATAAAATAATAAATATGAATTGCGTTAATAAACTAATGTAATTGTCTAATTTCTTTTCTGTATTGTTTCAGAGTTGTAATGTATTTTTAAATGTAATGTAAATTTTAAATACTTCATACATGAATTTATGTATAAAATGAATGTATTATTGAAGCTCCATTAAACTAGAAAATCACTTTAAAAAAATCAAATAGGTTTAAGAAAAGTAAAAAAAGAAAGAAAAAGACGAATCATGTTACATTGTGACATTTTCTGTGATAAAGTATTTTTATTTATGTTTTTTAACTTACGGTCATGTAAATTACTGGTCCTTAAAAAATACTTTATTTTTCAGAAAATTTTCTACAAAAATATAATGTTATCTCTAAATCTCTAACGATTACTTTAAAATTGCAATGTTTGGAAATTGTAATTCCTCTGCTTAAAGTCAAATAATTAATAATTAAAAGTCATTGCGTTATGTAATTTCGAAGAAAGCCTCAATTTATGAGGATTAAAAATAATTCTCTTAAGGATTAAAAATGCTAAAATAATCCGAGTCGTAAATTGACATATTAAATAAGATAATAGATAATTAACACATAATGCAGTGTTAAATTTAGTGTGACATTGGGTTTCAAGGTGCAGCAAATACACAAAAGTGTTTTGTTCAACTAAATTTTCTTTAACAAAAAGTATTGGGGAGAAATGAACATTAGTGAGCTTTTACAGAGTGACCACAGTTTAGATTTATTTGATTAGCAGTAGGGCAGTACCTGCAAATAATAATTACAAAATTATGAGCATTTATCACAAACGGTCCCAAATTCATGAATAATGAACCTTCAAAATACTGGAAAATCACGGGAATTAAAAAAAAAAAAAAACATGCTTATGTAAGTTTGTTTAAAATTCAACTGTCTCTATCACTTGCTGAATCATCACAGATGTTTTATTACATTAGTAGCATATTATGATGGGCGGCATCATGATTAATTAACCAAAATATGCTAACTACGATGCTATTATGTTATCAATCAGTTATCTATCATGTTATCACCAGAGGTGGATTACTTCATAAAGTGAATACTGGCTAGGTCCTACGGGCTTACGTTGAGTAGGGGAGCAAAAATTCTATCTTATTTCAAAAATATAAGAAAAGCCCGTTCCTCCCCTATCTATAATCTTAAAAATTCTAAAAATCATTAAAATAATTAAATGGAAGAATATTTTAAAAATTATTAAAATATATTGAAAAATTCTTAAATTTACCAGAAAAAAATCTCATACAATTTTATGAAATGCGGAGGAGGGGGGGGGGGAGTAGTGTGCAGAAAAGTATTTTGACCTATTGTATCATGGCTTGTTAATTCACCCGAGGTTATGACAAGGTTTAAGATATCTTTGAACTTCGGCTTCGTTCCTTTTATGTAGCTTGTTCCTCTACTATTTTCCTGATTGAATACGAGACACTTCTTCCACAAACTTCAGCAGAGTAGGAGAAAACAAAAAAAAAATCATTATAAACCTTGTATTCCCCAAGAGAGAGCAAACACGTTAATCTAATGAAGAACTGGGTTATTGTGGAGAGGAGTAGAAGCGTTACCTAGCGGATATGAAGATGGCAGGTTTTGAAACTTACAGCCTGAAGGATTTGGCCGGTTTTTCAGCACTACGTGGTTTTTAAACTCATATAATACAGTGATTTTAGATGCTTTTGCATAGTTTTTAGTTTCCATATGGTAGAAACGTGTACCCAGAACTTTAAAAACAGAAAAAAACATATTTTTCTGTTATGAGAAGTTGGCCGGTTGTGGTAAGACAGGCTATTTTATATGCAAAATATTCCCTGAAAAATTATCTGACTAATATGTGAATTTTCACCAAAATCCATTTAACAGAAATTAAGTTGTATGAAGCCGAGGCAAAATTCCCATGTGCATTTCATATACACGAGGTAAAACTGGTCGAATTTCGACGAATGTAAATGCTTAAGAAGGGATTGTTTCATTGATTATATAAAAAAACCTATAAAATTATTTACAACAAAAAATGCCTTTTTAATTGATTAGTTTAATTCTCAAACAAATGTTATTTTAACCTTAAATTATCGTTTTTTATCACCAAATGGGGATGCTTAGCAAATCGTCCATTAAAAATGTTAAAAAGTCGAAATATTGCAAAAATATGGTACTATAAAACAAAAGTAAAGCTTATTTATTTCACTGAAATACATTTATCTTTTTACTTAAACTATGCATTTCTAAAGCTAAACGTGAAAAAATTGTGTATATTAAATCCGTAAAGCTTAATCTCTACGTGTGGAAACTACTTTCTACCGTTTATGCTCTGACTAACGGTTTTTTTATATTCTCTTTGCGTTCATTTCGAGGCTCTCTTTGATTTTGATGGTGAGTAATATTGAAATTTGTTCCATATATGTTTAAAACGTTTGCAGGCTTTTGATGAGGCTGTGACAAATTGCCTAAAGATATTCGCTTTTATTTAAATTTTATATTTTAAATTTTAACTTTGAAATTTATTATTTGCAAAAATGTCCTGACTTGAGGGATAAAAATCAAGGTCAGTTTTAAATTCAGTAAAAAAATACAGTAAAATATGTTATAAAAAAAAATCTCAAATTCTCTGCTAAACAATATCCAAACATCATTTATATATATATATATATATAAATTGCCGGCTTGTATTAGCAGTGTAAAGCATTTTTCACTCCCTGAAATTTAATATGTAGTTATAGCATCAGCAAATAATAATAATAAAAATCTGCAGCTTTCGAGCACACTCTGTGTAGGTCTGGGAAACTCATGCTTCTTACCATATATATTTTCTTTTATTACTTCATTTATTTAATTTAATACGCTTTTATTTATTAGAAACAACTGTACGCAATAAGTGCAATAATTCTCATATTTAAAATGCATTTCAGCGCTTATTTTAAGTAGTCAATGGGAAAAAAGAATCAGAATATTTATCTGTTCATAAAAAGAATTTTACATATCAAATTTCGTGATATTTCACGCTATAGATGTTATTACGGAAACGTAAAATGGAGAGCATAATAGAACTACATGTTGAAAGCTAATGACGAAAATATAATGAAAAGTAATTTACGAGTATTTCGAGGTGTAATTGGAATTGATGTTTGATAAAATTCCCTGCATTTGCTCTTGGGAGCGTATATGTTTTTGTAATGAGAAAAACGGCCTAACACATAGAAGTTTTTTCAAAATTCATAAAAAAATCATAATGTTTTCAGTACATCCAAAATGTGCGAATACAAAAAAAAAAAAAAAAAAAAAAAAAAATAATAATAATAATAATTTGAGTATCTTTTAAAATTTAGTACTTTTTTCAATGCGTATGGAAGAGAGTGAACACAATTTCATAATTTAAAATTTTTAAAAAATCATAAACTATATTACTCCCAAAAAGAGCAATAATTCCATAGTTTTTAACTTCTATTAAATCATTTATTAAAATTAAACCTGTAAATAGATAAATATAAAATATATGACGGAATGAAATTTTCGCCTCGCTTTTAACATAAAGTGAATAATGCTTACTTAAAAGGCGATTAAATATTCAATTATAAATGTTAAAAGTTAATTTTATTTAAAATCTTAGTACTTTCAAACCTTTTTCAAACAGGTTCTTCCTCAGAGAATATTTTCTTTTAAAACTACAAAAATAAAAAAAATATTTATAAAAAAATTATTATTTATAATATTTTTTTATATTTATATATTTATCATATATGTTATTTATATATATTATACAATATTTATAAAAATATTTATAATATATATATATTATTTATATCTTGTATTTGTATTTATAAAAGAAAATATTCTCTGAGTAAGAACCTGTTTGAAAAAGGTTTGAAAGATAAGGTAAGATTTTAAATAAAATTAACTTTTAACATCTATAATTGATTATTTAATCGCCTTTTAAGTAAGCATTATTCACTGTAAATAGATTTTAGAAATTTCTTTAAGAATTTTTTTGTTATACCTATACAAAACTTTTTATTAAAATTTTCTTCTTTTAGCTGCATAATACATAATATTGTTTTTTATTATTTTGAATTTGAAATGTTTAACATCATAAATATATAAAATTTTAGTTAAAATAAATATATCCGTTATAATATAGGAGATATTAAGCACATGTCTGTTTAATAAGCCATTTATTATAAAGATAAACTTTTA
Organism: Maratus speculifer; assembly: GCA_964019185.1. NCBI lineage: Eukaryota > Metazoa > Arthropoda > Arachnida > Araneae > Salticidae > Maratus > Maratus speculifer. Next base: position 166,092,029 of record OZ025290.1, read on the forward strand.
TAACAGATGGAAAAGTTCAGGAATTTTTATTGTAGCATTAATCACATTTGTATCATTTACTTTATACTTTTGATGTTAGATAAATGTAAAACAGAGATCCATTTTTTAATCGCCATATAACATTTACCATAATATATATGAGATACAATTTTTTGTTTGATCCAGCTTCAATGAAGTTAGTTTTGTTCTAGAAATAAATTAAAACATTTAATTAAATTCAAATTTACTATGTATATATATATTTGTATGTAACTATCATTATTATTTTACACTCAAGTTCAAAGTTAAGTGAATTTGTACATTTTGTTTAATTTTATGAAATTTAATGAACGAAAGGTAAGCTAATGATTCGAAACAAAAAGATGATTGGCTGTATCCATATATCCATTGATTAGTGACAATATAGCATACACCATATTGCCACACCATTACACCAGTCCCTATTTTTTTCTCTTTATTGGGAATAACGGATTTCGAGCTTATTCTATTGATGATAACATACAGAATTTTCAATTTATGTTTTTTGAGAATTTTACGAAAAATGCTCTATACAGTTAGCTAACACATTTTGGAATTTATATTTTAATTGCGTTCATGCATGCGCAATGAAGTATTATTTAGTAAATCTGCTCATACACTTTTTCATAATTTTTTTTTTTTTAATTCTGATTGCAGAGTATTATGTGCAACATTGATTTTAATATTTTCTGAAAACTTTCTGAGAACCTTCTTTTTTACATTAAGAATTCTGCAAATTATAAGCAAAAACTCGGCATAATTTGGATTGTTTTTATAAAAACATTAAATTTTCTTCGAGTATACATGCATTCCTCATAAAAAGGAACATAATTTATTTCAATAAGCCATGTAATCCTAATCTGCAGTTTGAAAGCTATTGCTACATTAGTTTTGACAAAATTATTTAAAAGATCTTCGGGTTCTATTTTTTTTTTTTTTCAATTCGATGACTGTCCCCTATGGGATTTCGGGAAAATTTTTTTCGGGGAAATATATGACTTGAACTATTCTGCTTACATACCAGGAATTTCAAAATTATTCCTCATATAACTTTCTAGATATTTAACAAAACGTCTAAAATTGCAAGTGGCCAGTCATCTTTGGCCATATAGAATGTATAAGAGGTAACATGAAAAAAAAAAATTGAAATATTTATATATTTCAATATTTTTATGCATAGCGAATTTATTTAATGCGCTTTTCATAATTATTACTAAGAAACAGTACAGCAACCAATTTCTTGTCTGTTCTCTTCAAATGAATAAAAATACCATGAATATCTTATTCTAATATAATCATAGTGAAATTCAGTGATTTATTAAGTTTCAGTACATTTGAAATAGCATAATCTTATTAAAACACCCTGCAAACGATTTCCTCTCATACACCATAATCTAATGGAAATATTTTGAATCCCCTGTTAATGAACTGTTACTGCCACATACTTCATACACAATATCTACCATGCTTTGGTACCGCCTAATTATTTTGTTATGAAATGAATTTCGTTATCAAATGCATGAAAATCCGACTATATTTACGGCACTTAGATTGTGAACTGACGGACAAACAAACCAAATGCCTAAATAATTTTCAACATTTTCGGAAAGTGTTAAAAATGAAATGGAAAATAACAAGATTTATATGTATTTTTGTATATATATATATAGATATTTTTTTTCTCTTACCACAAAATCTCAACGAAATTTAATACAAATAATATTAAAAAAAACCGTGATAGATATTCAATATGTCAACATAAATTTTTGGTTGTTTTCGATGTATTGGATTTTTGGAAATTTCTGTATTTGCTTTCAATGCAAATTTTCAATGCAAAATTTTTATTAAATGAAAGCACTTGCTGTAAAATTCTGCAACGAATTTCTATGACTTTTATTTCTTAAGAATTAAGTGTATTTCGTTTTTAAATCAAAGTTTATATATTTGAAATAATTAACAATTTGTAGAACAATATTTTATCAAAATAATTTACAAAGATCACTGTTAATGCTTTTTAATAAAAAATACTTTATCCAAGATCTAAAAAAATTGTCCTTATTTTTAAAGAAAATAAGCAAATACACTTAAGTGTAATTAAATGGGATTATAAGAATTTATTTTATATCATTTAGTACCATTTATTTATAAAAGAAATTGCTTGTATAATTTTTAAGAACTGCGTCAGATTAAATAAATAAATAAATGTTTAATTTAATATTATTTTATGGTTAATATTTCAATAACTATTTCGTATTTTCGTTCAATAATTTCAATGATTCAATAGAACTAAGAAAATAAAATTATTTTAAATAAAAATATGTTTGAATTATATTTTTCCATATTATAATCTTGTTTTGATAATAAAAAATAATATTTTTCTACTTACTAATTTGCAGGGCTTAAAACCTCGCATTAGTTATATAGTTCCTTAGGAGCTTTACTACTTTTAAATAGCGGCATATATATGCTCATTTATTTTTTTATCGTGTTTATTTATAATGCCTAAGTAGGACATTACAGTGTAAAGTTTAAATATTTTATTAGTTGTGTTTGCTAGATGCTGTTAATGCTGTCTGTATTTTTAAAAAAAATATTACCGACACATATTAAAAAAATAACGGATTAATTCTTGATTAAAGATTTTATTAAAATCAAAAATGTTCAAATCTAAGCAAAATCTAAGCTATTTTGCTTATTGTTTAAAACTATTTTTCCGTTTTATACATAAACTAAATACGCATTATGTGCCTATTAAATATACGGTTTTAATTATTTATTGATAATCAGTTTTGTTAAAAATATTTAAACAATATAAAAATTGAAAGATTTAAATAAATGAAATTATGTGCAACGGAAACTTTCTATAACGGTATTCTACATAAGACCAAACAATGTCTGGCTATGTAGAAAAAATACAATACAAGACGAAAAACTGCTGTAACAAAATGTTTTCATGTCACTTACGGTTCCGTCTTATTAGATTTAAAATTAACTTTAAGGAAATGTAAGTTCGTTTTATATTGCATACTTATCATTCACATTTTATAAAACTGTCAACAAACATAGTTTGTACAAAAATTATTTTTTTAACAATTCCTGAGAAAAGAGGAGTTTTTGCTGCATTTTTAGCAAGATTCAAGAGATTTTTTTTAAACAACGAAAACATAATTTTTTATATATACCATTTTGATGATAAAGTTAAAATTAAAATTTGAATGAAATTTATTTATTTAAAAATTATCACATTGACATTACCACATTTTCTCTACAATTTTCTTCGTTCTTGTTGAATATTGACTGTGTTAATTGCAGAAATATGAGTGTTGTCTTTTTTTTCTAGAAAATGTATAAATCTCACCTTTACATTAAAATAATTTTTGCTTATAAACATAAGACACTTTTTACCGCGTCAAATGTTAAATTAACTTCGACTTACTACGATTTTTATTCCTTTATAAAAAAATTATTTGAGAAACGCTGAAGCCACCATGGATTTTCTAAATAATGAATGAGAATATCTCATTTAAGAATTTCTGAATTGATATGAAAAAAGACAACTAACTTCTCATTAACATAAAAGCTCAATACTAAAAATATAAACTCCGGAGAAAAATTCTATTGACACTTCTGAAGTTATCATCCAAAAATATCTGGCTTATCTCGGACTCCTCGCGCAGCTCCCATGATATGTGGGCAACAAGTTAGTCAGCAATGTCTAGCATTTCCTTATCTTTTTTTGAGGCATTAAGGATAATACACATGTTTTCCCCAACTGTTCCTATCCTTTTTTTTGTATTTTATCAATACCGCGCAAGGAAATCGTTTCAGACCATGCATGCTATGAAATATCTTTATATGTATCTCTACTCTATCTTCCTTGAAATTTTATAATCGCTGTGCCGAAACATACTGTATATTTCCAATACTGAAACTATATTGTCAAATTATGTGTAGTTAAAGTAAACTAAACTTGCGTCGCCGCTATACAAACCGATTTTTTTTTTTTTTTTTTTTTTTTTTTTTTTTTTTTTTTTTTTTTTTTGTAAATCACTGTAGCAAAATAAAAATACTTTTTGAGATCATGGTTCTGTTTTCGAAACCATGCGTTTATATTATTTTCTTTAAAAAATAACAGACACATAATTTGTAAGAATTACAGTTACATTTATTCATGCAGATGTATAAAGTAAAGATTGATTTCAATTTAAAATACAAATCTTTTAAGAAAAATCAAAGTCCTCATTTTTTAGAGAAAAGATAATTTTTTTTATTAAATTTCGGGAAAATTTTCAAAATCTATTCATTAATGTCTAATAAGTTTGGACACATCATAGATATATTGGTTAGCTATGTTAATCGCCACCGTCTTAAAAAAATATAGCGGAAAAACTAGATGTAACCAGCTTTAAATAATATCCGATTAATTTTTGAGAAATATAGATAGATTAACATTACACTTTAAATTCTTATTAATATATGGCAATGAAAAGAATGTAATAAAAAAGTCATTTTTCTTGCAAACTTAAATTATTTAATTTAGTTCACCATTTAAATAGATAATAATAAGAAAACCTTAATCACCGGTTCGTACGAGGGGAGTTTGAAAATAAATTCCCCCTACCGACTGAGGTCAGGGTTGTGTATGAAAGTCAAACAATAGAATGAGACATGAAAAATAAGACATATCTTTTTTTGTCAAAATAAGTACCAAGCACCTTGAGACGTTTTTCGTATCGTTGATAAGCTTCAAAAAGCCCTCCAGAAAAACTCAGGGCTTTGCATACGGAAGAAGCGTTTCGCGGCTTGTCCTTATGCAAAACCCTGATGTTTTCTTGGATGACTTTTTGCAGTTTATCAAGAGGTATGAAAAATGTCTCAACGTGCATGGTACTTATTTTGAAAAATACACTTGTGTCTTATCTTTCAAACTGTTTGACTTTCATATGCACCTCTTTCCACAAGCCTGAGAGTAAACTCCCTAACTAACTTGAGTTAAATTTCCCTTGTTATAAAGATTCATTTTGCAATTCCCAATTCACTGGAGTGATAAAAATACCATTTTTGATTATCACATTGCTTGCAAAGCAATCCATTGATATCATTTTCTTTAAAGATAAAGAAAAATATATATTTCATATATTTATTAAAATTCCTCGAAGGATGTTTGTTTCCATTTGTTGTCAGAAAATTTAAGACTGACTTCATAGACTTTCCAGTAAATATTTTTTTAGATCAAGTTCTTCACTATTAGTGAAACTGGAACACTTTATAACAAGTTAGAAATTGCACGTGAAGTATAGCAAATGAGATGCGTCCGTAAGATAACGAAGTTTTAAAAATATTCAGATATTGCTGGTATAGTAGACAGTACTTCGGATACAGTATAGTGGTCGAAATTTTTGTGTTCCTGTAAATATACAGGAAATAATTTTATATATAATGTTCATAAAATGTTAAATAGTTTAATATCGTGCTTTATCTCAAAGATTGGATACAAATAAGATTTTATCTTTTCTTTATTGTGAATTATTATTATTTTTATGATACACTACATTCGTTGACTAACACTTCCTTGAAATAAAAAATATATTCATGTACGAAAAAATTGTTATTCATCTTTAACATTATATAAAAAACCCTTTAAATCCATTAATGTAAAATAAATTTTTTGAGTTTTAAAATTTTGAGATTTTCGTAATTATTGATTTAAATTTCTTTTTACGTTCATATGTACATACTTATGCGAGCCTACACCGAAAAAATATTCTGTATAAACTCAAATAATTTTTTTTTGTCAGGTTAAACGTAGTGATGTGGAAGTGTCCACCTTTTTTGCGATATTATAGGAGATTCGTAAGGAGTTTCGAAGTTATCGACTATCTCTCGAAAACAATATATGGGTCATTTTCACTATACGCTTACATTTCAGAATTTTATTTTTATTTTTCATGCTTAATACGTTCTTTTAAAAATGGAGACATGTTTTAAAGTAAATGTTTAAGGTACATGAAAAAAAAATTATTCTGCACTTTGTCCTATAATATAATACGTAAATGCTATTTAAAGATGGCTTGTAAGACAAATTGTCAAGTCCGTTGCCATACAAAATTATTGAAAATACTTAACTTGAAATTTATAAAATTTCCTAAAATCAACTTACATTGGAGTGACTTACGTCCCTAAATTTCAAAACATGATATTTAACAATAATATTTAAATTAAACGGAAATGAGAGACAGTTTTAGCCACAAGATTTTGTTCACATAGAAATTATACAAGAACTTTTTCTAATAATTACAGTACATATTCATGTAAATTATAAAATTTAAGGAAATCTGCATATTTGTTTCTTAGTTGAATAAAAAATAAAAGTAGAATGGTGAAAAAATGATAATTATTAAAAAACCTACGGTAACAGACTTGACATTTGGTAACGGACTTGACACTATGTCGAAATTAGCCGACATAGAAACGGAATGATTTCAGAAATATTAAGCTGTCTCTATTTAGTATGCACTATGAAAATTTGGCTCTCAGAATTGAGTAAAAAGTACTCAATTTTAGATACTTAATATACACAAAAATGTTCCGATGCGAATGTACTCAAAACTTTGAAAGAAATGTACTCATTTTAGATTCCATGGTTGTGTTCAAATATGAATCGCTATGAACTGACCCTGAACTTACAAATTAAAGTAAAAATATACTGGTATTTATTTGTTGCTCAAAATTGTTAACAATAAACGTTTACAAAAAAATATAGCGAAATACCCAAATCGAATATTTTTTTGACAATAGCATTATTTGCAAGCACGTTTATATGATTTAAAAATACTGTGCATAATTTAATATTTATATTAATAAACATCTTTTAACCACCAGGAATGAAATAAATTAATACTAGGTACAAAATTTGATAACATATGTTGTTTAAAAATTGAGAAAGCAATGAGTTCATTTTTGATCCAAATATACTCAATTCGATATGAATACATCGATTTTCTCATTTTTGAGAACTTCATTTTTTTTTCAGTTTGAGTGATGTAAAAATAACTCTGGAAAAAAAAAGTGTATGCATTTATTGATATCCAATAACCAGCTTTACTACATCATTAATCATATCCAGAAGAGCTGATTTTCGAGGCCGATGATTTAATAACAAAATTTATACATGAAGCTCCCCAATGTTCTCCTAATCTTTATATTGACTGGTTTTGTAAACACAAATAGGATAAATATAGTTTATTACGGAAGGAACTTTTCATTTTTATTAATATTTATTTTTAGAAATTAGTGTTTGTTAAACATCTCATTATAATAAATATTAGTGTTTGATAATGTAGAAATGCAGTGGTCCATTTGCTTGTTTTTGAAATAGTTATATATAGTATCGTAAGTGTCATTACAGCAGGAGAAAATTGCAATGCATTATTATTTTATTACTTTTTCATAACTTATTAGAAAACTATTTCCATCAAGGTATGAATTTAGAACAAGTGAAAAACTCTTTATGAATAATAGTGTTTTCGTTCATTAATTATCGTATCATTAGCGGAGTGTTATAAAGATGTAGGCATTTCCGTGTAATAATAAAATCTATTCTTTCTTACAAATCTGGATTAAAATAATAACTATGATTTTTATGTCACCAAATATACATTTTTTTAAATTTTTTTAATAAAATGTATCTATTAAAAATATTTTTAAAATTCTTAAAACAAAAACCAAAACAAGACAAATACAGATGTTAATGCGTAAATGTCAGTTTCAATTTATAAGCAAATTTGCACAAAAAATCTCTATTGTGTGCTTGAATACTCAAGGAAGAAAACAAAGTTAAAATATAAATGCGTGGCAAAAATGTTTTAAATCAAAACATTTAAACAGATTAATTAGGATTTAGTGAATATATCTCTCTGAATAGTGGTCAGTGCCGTTGCTATCGATATATCCACTCTGTTTGATGTATTGATTTGTAATTTTGATGATTTGTAAAATGTTATCGCAGTAATAGTGACAAAATCTTTAAAAATGGCTTGAGATTGTTTGGGAAATAACATGCTTATATCAGGATGAAATACTAAACACGTAGCATTTTCCATAGTCAGACAAACACCGTAAAAAGGTTGTAATTTTTCCAGCACTTATATGTTTTTAAGCACCTATACTGTGAACGCTTTTTTCGAACATCAAGAGAAGTCAAAATGTTTATTTATGTCAATTTGTTTATCATTGTGTTCTCTTGCTCCCACTCTTCCATGGTTTCATACATTTGATTGTTGGATAAACACAATGATAAATTTAACGAGTCAATCACTGGTGATATTAATTTTTTGGCTTATGCACCATATCCCACCGGCAGAGATGGTTTCCCTATGTCTACTGTTCTATAAAATAAAATCTCTTTTTCCTTGTTCTTGGTGACGTAGTGTTTTGTGCGGTCGGCTCTTGGACTATCATAAAGCTTTTTTCGCGGTTTGAGTAAACAGGAACGCTTGAGGACAGTTGGTTCCCATGGCATTTTACAGTCACCGCCAAAAAAATCTTGACACTTGCGATTTTAGACGTTTTGTTAAATATCTAAAAATATACGTGAGGAATAACTATGAAACTCCAGATGTATAAACAAAATAGTACTAGTCATATATTTTCGCGAAGAGTTTTCCCCGAAATTCAACAGGGGGCCGTCAACAAATTGAAAAAGAACGAAGATCTTTTGGATAACCCTGTCAAAACTAATGAAACAAAAGAGTTCAAACTGCAGATTATAATTAAGTGGCTTATTCTAATAAATCGTGTTTATTTTTATGAATATAGCATGTAAATTCGTAGAGAAATTAAGGTTTTTATAAAAACGGTCCCAAATTTTTCGAAGTTTTTCGCTTATAATTTGCTGAGTTCTTCATCAAACTCAATGTTCTTTTCAGAAAATATGACAATCGACATTGTAAACAGCAACCTGTACTCAGAATTTTTAAAAAGTTAAATTCTATGATAAATGACCAGATTTACTAAATAATTTTTTACTGCGCATGCGTCAATGCTATTAAAATTTCATTTGTATATTATGCTAGATAAATGTATAGAGCAACTTTTGTGAAAGTCTCAAAAACATAGATTAAAAACTCTGAAAATTATCGTCAATAGAATATAGTCAAAATCCGTTATTCCCAAAATAAAGCAAAAAGATTAGGAACTGTATCCAAATTTAGTACTACGTGTAATAGTGTGTAGGTATTAATCAATGGAATATGGATACAGTCCCTCATCTTTTTGCTTCATTTTGGGAATAATGAATTTTGACCATATTCTATTGACGATAATTTTCAGAGTTTTCAAGCTATGTTTTTGAGACTTTCACATAAGTTGCTCTATACATTTAACTAACATAATATGCAAATGAAATTTTAATAGTGTTGACGCATGCGCAGTAAAAAATTATTTAGTAAATCTGGTCATTGATCATAGAATTTTTACTTTTTAAAAATTCTGAGTACAGGGTGCTGTTTACAATGTTGATTGTCATATTTTCTAAAAAGAACATTGAGTTTGATGAAGAACTCTACAAATTATAAGCGAAAAACTTGGAAAAATTTGGGACCGTTTTTATAAAAACCTTAATTTCTCTACGAGTTTACATGCCATATTCATAAAAATAAACACGATTTATTAGAATAAACCACTTAATTGTAATCTGCAGTTTGAACTCTTTTGCTTCATTAGTTTTGACAGGGTTATCCAAAAGATCTTCGTTCTTTTTCAATTTGTTGACGGTCCCCTGTTGGATTTCGGGGAAAACTCTTCGCGAAAATATTTGACAAGTACTATTTTGTTTATACATCTGGAGTTTTAGAGTTATTCCTCACGTATATTTTTAGATATTTAACAAAACGTCTAAAATCGCAAGTGTCAAGATTTTTTTGGCGGTGACTGTAGATCTTTAGATTTGGCACCGGCACATTTCTGGTTACGAAAAGATTTTAACCTCCTTGAATATCGATATGTTCCCTCTAATCTGTCAAAACTGAAAAATACATTTTGCCAAAAAGTGTCATGTATATCACGTGTACATACAGACCTACTGCGCTCAGTCGTTGCTGGATTTATTGCCTACAACGCGTTATCCTCTGTGACGTGAGTCTTGTGGAACACATACAGCTATGAGACAAAAACTGGAGGCATTCTGTTCCTTATTTGTGTAGATTTTTTTTTACTTCTGTATGTTAGCGCCATTTATCGGTTTTTTGAAATATTTTTTCCTGTCTTAAAAAAAAACATTCCGTGATCAACTAATGCTATCCCTGCAAATCGTTATTATTTCGATTATTTTTACGGATATTATGAATTTTTAAAGTTTATATGAACTTTTTGCACGCCAGATGTTTCGAACCTCTTGATTTTCATAATATAAGTATTTTTTTTAATTAAATGTTCCACTTTACCTAAATTTCAGAAAATAAAAAGAGAAAAAATCTATTCAGCAAATGTTGTTTTAAATATACTGTGGTTTAGTAGTTCTGAATCAATATTTGAAAATGCTCTAAATTTCTTTATCACATTTTTACTGTCTATCATATTAATTTAAATAAAATATTTTACAAACGAAATTCTCATGTAAAATACCATGAAATAAGCCTAAAATAGAAAAAAAACATATATTCAACGCACCATTTTTTGACACACGTGAATTTAACGTACAGAATACAAAATAGCAAATGACAGAAGTTGACTTATTTTCTACCCTATTTCAAAATATTAAGATAAAAAGAATACTGTTCTTCAAAAAATTTTAACAAATTTGAAATATTATAATACATAAAACAAAGCACAGATATCTTTCAAACAAATCGTTTACGTATCAAAAGTTTTCATTATTTTTTTAATTTAATTTAATTTATACATATATAAATATTTTCTTTGGATAGTTGAGGCCTTTCTCAACATCGTTCCTTTTTTACTTTTTCGATTTTGGTTACAGATATTTTTTATAAAGTTACTTTCTCTTTAGACACCGGTTTTGAAAGTGAAAATAAGTTTATAAAAAATATCTGCAACCAAAATCGAAAAAGTAAAAAAAAAAAAAGGGATCAAAATTAAGAGGGTCATCTATGCAATGCAATAAATAAATAAAAAGAAAAAGAAAATGTCGAAATACAAATTAGACATTAGAAAATAACCTACTTATAGGAATAGCAATAACTCGCGTGTGTCCTTCGTTGGCAAGGAGAGGAGTCTTAAGTTGGCTTTATCATAATAGTTTTGCTTCCCAGAAACCATATTTGTTGTTTTAGGAATAGACTGCTCTTTTACTTAATATGGTATTTAAATATATCACTCGAACCACATTTAATATATTTATCTTTTACTTTTTAAATTTTTAAAATTATTTTACTACATTATTTAAATCTAATTCATTAGAATTCAGTAGTTGTAAGTTCAAAATTTCTGAATTTCACAAAGTGTTTATAAAGCCCCGGACCTATTTTGATGTTTAATAAATCATAAAATAATAAAGATAGATTAAAATTAATAACATAAATGGTTAGATAGACTCAAAAAAATTCATGACCCTTGTTAATGAACTTCCACGCGTGCCCCATTCGTCGCACGGAGAATATCAAGTCGAATTCATTGAAAGAAAATTGAATCTGTGCTTTCTCTTGTGGTGTATGCATTCTCCTTAATATCCGCTGGAATAAAACATCAGATACAAAAGTAACATAGAACAAACACATCAAAAGTAAACATAACATTGCAATAGTTGCAAAAAACAAAAAAGAGAAAAATGCATTTAATAAGCAGACAATATTTAGAAAAGCACAGATATTGAGAAAGCAATGAGTTCATTTTTGATCCAAATATACTCAATTCGATATGAATACATCGATTTTCTCATTTTTGAGAACTTCATTTTATTTCAGTGTGAGTGATGTAAAAATAATTCTCCAATTTAGACTGGAAAATGAAAATATCTTAAATTAACCACACGCGCAGACGATATTTACAAATGTAAAAATATTGAAACCTGAAAAGGAAAATATATGAGTTATTCCATCAATAATTGCCATAAGTTTGTTTATATCTTCATTATTTTATGAGTTATTAAACATCAAAATGGGTCCGGGACTTTATAAACACCCTGTATATTTACCACATTTGTTGTTTTAGAAACGACATTTGTTGTTTCAGAAATAGACTGCTCTTTACATAATATGATATTTAAATATATCACACGAACTACATTTAATATGTTTATCTTTATATTTTTAAATTTTTAAAATTATTTTATTACATTATTTAAATTTAATTCTTTAGAATTTAGTAGTTGTAAGTTCAAAATTTCTAAATATTATATTTACTTCTTCAAAGATTTCTCTACGATTTGATATAAAGCTGAATACGTCACGACATACAAATTGCTGGTTTTCTATGTATGTTTCTTTTAAATAAATTGTATTTCCAAAATTTTAAACCATAACAATAGGGAATTTTTGCACTTTTATCTCAAAAAGTGCATACAAAAAAGGTTTCACATTTTCTTTATTGTGAATTACTTTTATTTTTATGATTTACTACATTCATTGACTAACATTCCTCGAACTACGAAATTTATTCATATATGAAAATGATTATTTATGAAAATCTTTAACAGTATATAAAAGAACTTTTAAATCCATTTATATGAAAAAAATATAAATTTTTTGAGTTCTAAAATGTTAAGATTTTCTCAAATATTGATTTTTTTTTTTTTTACGTTTATGTGTGCATACACATGCGCACATACACTAAAAAAGATTTCCCGTGTAAACTTAAATTTTTTTGCAAAGATAAATGCAGTGATGTGGAAGTGTCCATAACGAGTTTTCGATATTATAGAAGAATGGAGAGGTTATCGACTATATCTCGAAAACTATATATTAAAACAAAATAATTTCAGAAATGTCATACTGTCTCCATTTAATATGAATTATGCAAAAAGAACGTTGGAAGAAAAAAATATATGCATTTATTGGTATCCATCTTTAATACATCATTAGGCAAATTCAAAAGTTTTGATTTTTGAGGCCGATGCTTTAATAAGGAAATTAATACATGAAGCGCCTTCGTGTTTCCCACACTATATATTGACGTGTTTTCTTAAAATACAGAGAAAAAAATATAGCTTATCACGGAAAGAACGTTACATTATTATTTACCTTTATTTTTAAAAATAAATATTTTTTACGAATCTCCTAATAATAAACTATGTATAGTATCATTAGATTAATTTTAGAAACACGATTATTCAATCGGTAAATTAATTATAGATGTAAATTTTTCCATTTTTCAATATTATTTGAAAAAAGATCCTGGCCCGGACTTTTTTCTTGTGAAAAAAGTCCGGGCCAGGATCTTTTTTGATGTTAAGATGATGAACAGATGTTAATATTGAAAAATGGAAAAATTTACATCTATGTATATTTACAAATGTCATTATGACAAGGGATTTTCGTAATTCATTAATATTTTATTACTTTTTCATAACTTATCTAGAAAACTATTTCCATCAAGCTTTCAATTTAGAATACGAGAAAAACTCTTTTTGTATAATGGAGTTTTCGTTTATTAATAATCATATAATTAGAGTTGTGCTATAAAGATACATCTAATTCCATGTAGTAATAAAATCAATCCTTTCTAACAAATAGACAAAACCTTTTAAAAATATATAATTTGTCATTCTAGACAAAACCTTTTAAAAATATATAAAATGTGTCTAGTAGATGTTTTGAAAAATTCTTTAAAAAACGAAGAAAAAGACATATGTTAATGTGTAATTGTCTTTTTTAATTTTTGCGCAAATTTGTCGCAAAAAATCTAAATACTATGCTTGAATACTGGAGGAAAAAAACAAAGTTATAATATAAATGCGTGGCAAAAATATTTTAAATTAAACATTCAAACAAATTAAACAGGATTTAATGAATATATTTCTTTGAATAATATCATCAATTGTTCCCCCTCTGTTTGAAGAAATATGAAGAAAAACATTATCGCAGTAATACAGATAAAATTTTAAAAAATGTGTTGAGATTTTTTGAAAAGTAACATATTTGTACGAGGATGAAATTCTAAACACGTAACACATTATACTGTATGTTTCCTGCACATTATGTTGTATGTATTCAAGCACCGATGCTGTGAAAGCTGTATTAAGCAACAAGTGAAGTAAAAACCGTTGTGTTTATTATCATTATGTTTTCCTGCCCTCAATCCTCCACGTTTCCATACATTTGATAGTAATAAAAATACAAATATAAACCTACTACTGAACCACTAGTGTTATTAATTGTCTTACTCCCCTCTTCTCTTCCGGCAGACATAGATTATGAGATTGTTCTATGTCTACCAATCCATAAAATAAAGCTTTTTTCTTGTGCTTGGTACGTTAGAGTTCTGTTCTGTCGGTTCTTGGACTATCATAAGGCTTCTTCCGTGGTTTGATGAAACTGGAATGTTATAGGGTAGCAGGTCCCATGATTTCATAGGTCTCCAGATTTGACAAAGACTTCTGCTTAAGGGAAGATTTTAATCTACATTTTAATCTTTTTGTATATCAATACGGTCCATCTAATCTGTCGGAACTGAAGGCTACGATTCGCTGAAAAGAGTCATGTGTATCATGTGTACATCCGGTACTGCTGCACACTGGCGTTCCCGAATTTATGATTTGCCTATAACATGTTATACTCTGTGGAGGTAGTTTAGAGGAACACATACATCTCACAAGGAGAGGACACGAGGCTTGTGTCACCGAATCTAGCGAGCTTTTGGGTATTCATAGAGTATAGTTAGTATATAAACATAGCACAAGGATAAAGTGCAATATTAAGGGGGGGGGGGAATTAAAAAACGACCCCCAAAGTTCAACCTTTATTGACGCAAAATATATAATTAAAGAAATTGAACTCCTTTGCGAGGGCTGGATTGTACAGTTGGCTAGACGCCAGATTTTTTTTCTTGCTTTTCCGTTGCCGGTGGGTTCAAATTCCGTTCAGGCCATTTTTTTTTTCACAGAAAAAATTAGGATTAGTTATTTTCGGACTACAATATCTGATTATTTATACGTATGACAAATATAAATAAGAACATGTTTCTAAGCTCATTAATCACATTTGTTTATTTACAAAGAGTAACAGAGTTTCATTGAAATGCTACAAAAATGAAGAAAAGTAAAAAAATAATAAAAAAAAAATAAATAAACTTATGCTATATATACGTATTTCTTTTATATTCGACATCTTTGGATTTTTGTAAATTATTTTTATTTGTTTTACAATAGCTTACATATATTTTAAAATTACGTACAGTTATTTTACATTATTTACATTCAGTTCAATACTATGCATTTAAAAATTAAATGCGTGCTATTACAAAGACGTTTTGAAGCTTCTCCAAGAGGAATTTTTTACAGAATAACTTTTTTCATTTTAATTAATAAAGAACAACGTCTAATCACCGAAAAACTTTAAAAACAAACTACCGGACTTATTCACTCAGCAGCAGGTGACTGCTGAAAGAATAAACATTATAAACCCTCGCTGTTTATTTTCTATAGTGTACTAACAAGCTTGTTTTGCTTAAGAACCACCTGCAAAACTACGTGATAAAATGTCCCCGAAAATGGTTTTCACCGAAAACAGTTATTCTTAATCAAAACATGAGAGTCAATATTAAAAAAGAAAACTACTGTTTCAAAAAAAAAAAAAAATCAAAAATTTATAATCTTTTAAATTGATAGGTATTACACAACGCAAAAATGAAATAGCATATTTTAATTTTATGTAGTGTATTTAATTTACTCCGCTGCGAAGAACAGTGATATATTCGTAGAAATATCTATACGTAAGAATGAATAAAATTAAAATTTTTTCGACTGAATAATTCTTTTTTTTTTCATTCTATCCATAAAACTGCAATCTCTCTGTAAATAAATATGTATATATACATATGTGTGCGTGTGTGCATGCGTGCAGAAATATGTTCTTATTTATATTTGTCATACGTATAAATAATCAGATATTGTAGTCCGAAAATAACTAATCCTAATTTTGTCTGTGAAAAAAATGGCCTGGACGGGATTTGAACCCTCCGACAACGGAAAAGCGAGAAAAGTAAATGTCTGGCATCTAGCTAACTGTACAATCCAGCCCTCGCAAAGGAGTTCAATTTGTTTAATTATATATTTTACGTCGATAATGGGTGAACTTTGGGGGTCGTTTTTTAAGGCCACCCTGAATATTGCACTTTATCATTGTGATATGTTTATATACTAACTATAATCTATGAATACCCAAAGGCTCTCTGGATTTGGTGACACAGACCTCGTGTCCTCTCCTTGTCAGGGAAAAAAATTGGAAGCATTCTGTTCTTTAATTGCGTATCTTTTTTTTGGCTTTTGTACATTTACGCTGCTTGATAAAGAGAGATTTCATGAATTTTGGCAGAAAAATATGGAATAATAAAACGGTGGACAATTTTATTAAATTTATTCAATCAGAAGAAAACTAATAAATCCAACAATGACAATAGATATAGCGAATAATTTAGATGATGAAATAAAAGTCTTATCTTTATTTCAACGTATGCAACAAGATATTGAAGGACTAAAAAACACACATGGAAAATTATATACTAACTTAAAAAAGAGGTAGAAAACCATAAAAATTGCAGAGAACGTTATATGCCTCTCCAAACAATAATTGAACATTATGACTTTATACAACAAAAGTTAGAATCAATAGAAATTTTATCAAAAAAATTCATATAAGGATATGAAATCTCACTTACAATTCAATCCGAAACATCTAACAGAAAATATAAAGATATACTATCGAAGTATCTAAATCAAGCAATATCTACTGAAAAGCAGCCTTCAAAGACAAATCAAAACGATGAAATGATCCAAATTAAAAAGCTTTTAAAAAAGCTAATTATTATGCCGATTATCGCTTGTCTTTTGAGTAATTTTTTCTCTGTCTTAAAATAAATTCCCGTCATCTGCTGATGCTAGCCCTGCAAACCGTTTTTATTTCGGTTGTTTTTACCGGGCTTAAGAATTCTAAAAGTTTTTACGTTTTTTTATTTTTATTTTTATTTTTATTTTTATTTATTTATTTATTTATTTATTGCACGTACGGTGTATCAATACTCCGGATATTCGTAATACAACTATATTTTAACGAAATGTTTCACAGTATCTAATCTTCAGAAAACAAAAAGTAAAAAGATATATTCTGAAATTGTAGTTTGATATAAAATGGGGTATAACAGTTCTGAAAATATACATTTAAAAATGCGCTACACTTCTTTATCACATTTTTACCGCCAATCAAATTAATTTGAATTGAATACTTTACAAATGAAAATCCCATGTAAAACAATTTAAAATAAGCCTAAAAAAGATTTTAAAAAATGTTGACACCATTTTTTTATACACGTAGCTTTAATGTACGGAATACAAGATAGAAAATGACAGGAGTTGATTTATGTTTAACTCTATTGTCAAACATTAAGAAAAAAATACTATTCCTCAAAAATGTTTACAAATTTGAAGTGTTATTATATCTAAAACAAACCTTTAAAATATTCTAATAAATCCAAAATTAAAAATGGTTCAGAATATCCGAAAGGATGGAGTAAGAGGAAATAAATACGCATACATGGACTGTAAACCATAATAATATGATTGTGAAAAAAAATAGATATTTGTTAATTTTTTTAAATAAAATCAGGTTTGTCAGAGATCTACGAACATCTCCTTTTATTAAAGTGATTATACACTGCTTTTTAAAAAACATATTTCAATCTATTATATTAAGATAAGATACTTTTTTTTCCACTATAGAAAAATAAACTAGTTTTAATAATTTCTATTGCAATATTTAAACTTTTAAAATGCAGTGTATTTTTCTCCTCTCATTTTTATTTAGGAATTTATAAGGATTATCATTCAAAGAATATAAGAAAAAAAAATCTTCAAAATCAAGTATTATATTTTTAAAAACTGAAATATTTGGAATGCACTTTTAAGATTAAAAATTCCAATTCTCTACTTTTTTTCATTTTGAAAAATATGAAAATAGTTTCTCTGATTAATAAATAAAAAAAATAATATGTTCGATGGATTCAAGAAATGTTTTATTATTAAGAGTTATAGTTTTAGAAATTTTTATGAAAAGAGAGCATATAGTAAAGTAAAGAAAGCATATTTTATTTTGATTTGTATACTAGAAATATGTTTTCGTTAAATTAAATACTAAATTATTACGATTTACCATAACTACTAAAAATTTTACAATAGATTTTTTTAGCAATTTCATGCGTGAATTACATTTAAAAGGATGAAAAAAATTAAATTCATGGGAAGATAAAGCGGTTTATTTTTTTTTAAATCTTGGATTACTCAAATTCTTCTTTTTTTTTTTACTTAAATTTCTAAAAAATATTTCTTCTTTCCTGATATTTTATTCATTGACGTTAAGGGGGTTCGGAAAACAAAAATCTTCAATTATTTTAATATTTATCGCATATTTTTTTTTTTCAAATGACGTTAAAATCATGTAAGACGATTAATCATCTTAAGTGGAACAAGAAATATTAATTTATAACTGTTGGGAAAATAGTTATCGTCCTCGGTAGAGAACTTAAGTCTGAAATATATCTTAATCTTTTTATTGTTTCAGTTCCGTAACTTGTTTATTTATTCGTTTTCTGATTGGTCCATGTTTAAGGCTACAGTGGACTTTCAAATTTGCGAAAAATCATCAAATTGTCGAATTTTAATTTTTATCATAAAAGCATTATATGAACTCCTTGCTATTGAACACAAAAATAATTTTTGAATTTCGACTATTTTTACTGGAGTTAGAAGCATTTTTGTTCAACCAGCTGATTGTGCCACGCCCCTTTGTTTACTTTTTTGTCGATTCACATCCGTAAAATTTAGAATAGTTTTTAGTTTTACCATACAAAATGTTATTATTTTGCACTGAAATTATTAATTTTGTGATTTCGCAAAACAATACTTTAACTTTAACTTTTAACTGTTTCTTTAAGCGTTTGTTTACAATGTATTTATAGGAATTGCTTTTCGTCCCCAATCTTTTTAGCGTAAATAAAAAAAAATATTAATATATATTTAAAATATTTAAAATATTTAATATATTTAACAAAAATTTGTACAATAAGAGGTATTTATACCATGAATATTTCTAGTAAAATTTGAAAAAAATTCATTAGAAAATACAAAATGTTACTTTTGAGAAGATTTTTTAAAATTCAGATACTTCACGTCCTTTCCATGAATTACTGTCGAAGCCACATATTTTATGTGAATTTACCATAAAAACATAAAACACTTACATATAAGCTAGAAATGATATTATATCCCTTAACAGCTGAAACTGTGTCAGTAGGAAAATATTAAGCAATTATAACCACTGTAGTTACTAAAACTTGTTTTTCTCAGAATGAATATTTTCGTCGTTTTCATGATTTCAAAATAATCCATGCGAAATTCTTTATGATCAATTTTTCTGATTTTTTGTTTAAAATGCTCTTTATGTATGTGTTAACAAATGTTACTTCAAATAATTTTTTTAGATGCATGTAAATTTTTTAAATTTCAGTTATATGAAATTTTTAATGATTTTTTAACGGAAAATACAAAAGAATTAAGTTAAAATCATTTTTTTAAATGTTTTACAAGTAATATGTATAATATGCTTAGTAACATTTGTTAACACATACATAGAGAGCATTTTAAACAAAAAATCAGAAAAATTGGGCATAAAGAATTTCGCATGGAGCATTTTGAAATATTGCCATTTTTTGTTAATTTAAAAAAAAGAAAAATCTGTATCTCAAAAACTGTTGAATGTATTTTTTTAAAAATTGTGGAATGAGAGATATATATCTTATGATTATTTCCAGAATTTTTTTTTAATAATTCATTGAAAATTAAAAAAAAAAACACTGCAGCCTTAATGCCCAAAAAAGGAACACTTCTGTTTTTACGATGACAAAAAAAGTAATAAAAACTTAAAATAATAATAATAATTTGAAAGCAAATTGTGATAAAGATTTCAAACAAATTTAATTTAAAATTGCATTTCTTTTCTCTGCGCAACGATGTAAAAATTTAAATGTGCGATGTTTAAAAGTTTAAAAATTTGCAAATTGTAAAACTGAAATTTTATTATAAATTTGTTTATAATGGGTCCTGGAATATTAATTTTTAATCCTTATCGTACGTAATATGAGGCATTCACAAGTCATATTAATTAACTTCATGAAATAAAAATGCACATTTTAAACCGTTAAAGTTGTACATCTGTAAATTTCTGTTATTTTTAAAATTAGTCTAGGAATGTTTATGTTTAATTCATGGCGTACGAAATATGGGACTCGTTATGATCATCATAAAAATGATGTTTGGTATTATTATTATTTTAAATATACAATTTATATATAAGTGTTTAAAATTTTACTTTTTGAAAATATTATTTTCCAAATAGTTGTTGTAATTTGTTAAATTACAATTTTATTATCTTTTAGGTAGCTTTCATTACAAAAGTCCTTCCGGCAGTGCCGGGAGGAAGAGGTAGTTTTCATATACTTATTTATTTATTTTAAATTAAGTTATATAAATCAAATATACGAAGATCAAAATAGTGGAATACGATTTTATAAGATTGAATACTAGTTTTTGTCAATACTGAATATTAATAGAAATTTTTAGAAATTAGTCATATTTTATTCAACTTGGTTTTATTTTAAGCGATTTATAGGGTCGCCAAATTCCACGATATCCATTTTAAAGCAGCACGATGGATAAAAAAACCCAATGAGCTTGATCGTAATCTTTATTCATGTGAACATGCATACTCACATCGAAATCGATTAATATATACGAGTGCTGTCTTGAGCAAATTGACTTAAAAAAAATATCACCCACATTAAAATTCAAACTGCTATATCCCAGGCGTTTTTCAATGTAAAGACAAAGCAAAAAATATTCCGGAATTCATTATTAAGATAAATAGTATAGAAAGAACATTTTCAACTTCTAATTTATTATTTATACATCATTATAAATTTAAAAGATTTTTGACAAATTTAAATGACCGAAGCAACCGACCGAATGAAACAAGATGACGGATAAAGTTGGCTCGTGAGCTCGGTCAAGACATTGGTATGTACCATGAACACATGAAGTTACATCGAAATCAGTTTATAAATATGCGTATTAACGCGTGAAAAATTTCAGACCGTTTCAAAATATCAATCACACTTGAAATAGAAAGTGCTAAAACTCAGCCATTTTTTAAGATATAGATGAAAAAATAGATGCTCTGGAATCTTTGTATCAAGATCAAAACACGAAAGAAAAATCCTTTTCAATTTCTTACTTTTTTGCACCTAATTTTAAAATTTAAATTTAAAAAAATAATATTCCGCCATTTTGAAACAAAACGGCGGTTGGAACTGGCCAACGAACTCGGTCCAGGCATCAGTATGTCCTATCCACAGAGTACGGAACAGAGAATCAAATTTCATACACTGTAATGGCAACTTGTTTAACATGGGATTACGCATAGACAGTTGCGGTACGAGCGGATGACTCTGAAACGACGATCATAACATAAGAGAGGTTGCTAATTCGGCGAAACATCGCTTCCTTGGCGACAAATGATATAGGAAAAAAGGAAAAAAATACAGCGACGGCTTGCTGCTTCTTGTTTTGAAATTTACGAAAGAATTATTTTAATATTTTTATAAATTTGACGTATTCGTCTTGCAAACAATGCATGTGTCTCTTCTTAACATAACGACCTAATAATTTAAACTTGAAAATTTAAGAACAATAACAGTAATAATTACGAATCAATATAAGCGCGGAAATCTAAGATCAAATAGCATAAGAACGTGTGCAAAGATAATCAAATCAGCATTCAGCAAGAAGTGCCAAGCCAGAATATGGTTACAGTTAAACAGAAATCACGAGGATAAAAATCGCCAACGCGATGGTTTAGTTTTTAAGTCATCCACTGCGTGCGTTCTTTTCAAGCCGAGTTGAGGCTCTGTCTGTACTCTGTGGTCCTATCTACGCACCGAGTTTCATCTAAATTGGTGTATAAATACGCGTGTTATCATGT
This sequence comes from Maratus speculifer, assembly GCA_964019185.1. NCBI lineage: Eukaryota > Metazoa > Arthropoda > Arachnida > Araneae > Salticidae > Maratus > Maratus speculifer. The sequence continues at coordinate 166,114,246 of OZ025290.1, forward strand.
GACAAGAACTAGATCATTTCAAAATGTGATCAACATTAGAAATTAAAAGTACTATACCTCAAACATTTTTAAAGATACAGACAAAAAAATGCTTTGAAATCTTAATATCAAGGTCAAAAGCATAAAAGAAAAATATTTTTTAATTTCTCACTTTTTTGTACTTAATTTGAAATTTTAAATTAAAAAAAATATTAATTGGCCGCCACTTTGAAACAAGAAGGCGGATGGAACTGGTTAACGAACTCGGTCCAGGCTTTATTATGTACTATGTACACACAAGTTACATCCAAATCAATTTATAAATACGAGTGTTATCACGTGACAAAAATCAGATTATTTCAAAATGCCAGCCATAAGAAAAATGCAAAGTGCTATAACTCAATCATTTTTTAAGATATAGACAAAGTAAAAAGTGTTCTGGATATGATGTTTTAAGATCTGACATATAAAATAAAAATATTTTTCAACTTTTAATTTTTTCGTATTTAATTTTAAATTTGAATTTTTTTTTATTTTTAAATGGCCGCCATTTTCAAACCAGATGGCGGATGATGCTGGCTAACGAACTCGATCGAGATATTTGTATGTACTATGTACATACCAAGTTTCATTCAAATCGGTTCATAAATACGTTAATTATAGCATGACAAAAATAAGATCGTTTCAAAATGTCAGCCATAACAAAAATTCAAAGTGCTATAACTCAATCATATAGATCATATAGACAAAGTAAAAAATGTTCTGGAATCGGTGTTTTAAGATCAAACACATAAAATAAAACTATTTTTCAACTTTTAATTTTTTCACATTTAATTTTAAATTTTAAAAATTTAAATTTTTTTTTTAAATGGCCGCCATTTTGAAATAAGATGGCAAATGATGCTGGCCAACGAACTCGATCGAGATATTTGTATGTACTATGTATGTTTCATTCAAATCGGTTCATAAATACGTTTGTTATCGCATGACAAAAATCAGATTTATATATATATATATATCAAGATTTGAACGGAGGGTTGTTTTGGGGTCTGGGGGTCATGATCGGTGAAAATATACCAAAATGTTCTGGAAGTGCTTTCCTCCGGACGGTTGCAATAGGTAGCTTTTTACTTTTTGTAATGAAAGCCACCTAAAAAGTAAAAAACTACGTATTGCAGCCGTCCGGAGGAAAGCACTTCCAGAAAATTTTGGTATGTTTTCACCGATCATGACCCCTAGACCCCCAAACCACCCTCCGTTCAAATGTTCACACACACACACACACATATATATATATATATCTGATTTTTGTCATGCTGTAACTATCGTATTTATGAACCGGTTTGAATGAAACTTGGTATGTACATAGAACATACAAATGTCTCGACCGAGTTTGTTGACCAATATCATCCGCCATGTTGTTTCAAAATGGCGACAATTTAATTAAAAAAAATAAATTTATAATTAATTGCAAAAAAATTAATAGTCTAAAAGTATTTTTATTTTATGTGTTAAAACTTAAAACAACGATTCCTGACCACTTTTTATTTCGTCTATATCTTAAAAAATGGCTGAGTTATAGCACTTTGAATTTATAGTATGGCTGACATTTTGAAACGATCTGATTTTTGTCACGTGATAACACCCGTATTTACGAATTGATTTGGATGTAACTTGGTGTGTACATAGTATATGATGAGGCCTGGACCGAGTTCGTTAGCCAGTTCCATCCGCCATCTTGTTTCAAAATGGCGGCCATTTTTTTTATTTTAAAATTTAAAACTAGGTACAAAAAAGTGAGACGTTGAAAAATATTCTTTTTTTATGATTTTGACCTTGATACAAAGATTCCAGAGCATTTTTTGTTTCGTCTGTATCTTAAAAAATCGCTGAGTTATAGCACTTTTAATTTCTAGTGTTCCCTACATTTTGAAATGATCTGATTTTTGTCACGTGATAACACGTGTATTTATAAACAGATTTGGATGTAACTTGGTGCTTACATAGTACATACCGATGTCTAGACCGAGTTTGTTGGCCAGTTCCATCCGCCATTTTGTTTAAAAATGGTGGAATATTATTTTTATTTAAAAAAATTTACATTTAAAATTACGTGCAAAAAAGTAAGAAGTAAGATCTGAGAAAAATGTATGAGTATTTTCAATTTCGAGTGTGGTTGATGTTTTGAAACGGTCTGAAATTAGTCATGCGATAATACGCATATTTATAAATTGGTTTGGATATAACTCCTTGCGTACATAGTACATACCACAGTACATACTTTAGAATAATTAATAATATGTTTTAATGGAATATATGTTTGTGAAAGAACATGTTTTATTATTATATATTTTGTTAAGAGACCAAGTTTATTAAATAAATTTGTATAAAGGGGCCTTATTCATGGCTTCTATCTATATCTATGAACGGAAAACCTTACTAAACTTTATATAAAGTTTACATTACCTTGTTAAACTGTATATAACTGGTTTAACTTTAGATAACTTTTTTAACTTATTAAACTTTGTATAAAGTTTCTACATCTTACAGAAGTTAAAAAAACAGTTTTCAGTTATTTTAAATTAGAAACTTAACAGAGATTTCTGTGCATCAGCTGGTTGAATTGATTCAGATGCATTATTTGTTAATATGTATCATATTCGTTCGCTACCTATACTTCTTAAAAAATTAAATACGATACTTTATATGTAAACTGTTTTAAAAGAGTATTTTAAACATTGTTTTTGTATCAGATCTTGCAATTTTCAATAATTTCTTATGAAAATATTATTTGAAATGATTAAATATTTCCGCGAAAAGGTTTGGGCTTATCTCATCCAGCTCCCTAGAAAAAAAAAACAGTTTATTGCAAAAAGTCTCCCAAACTTATTTCCTAGTTTCAATGTTTTTGAAAGATTCGATTTTAGAGGGCGAACCAAAATATATTCGTTTTCCTTTTATTTGTTGATGGTCCTGTATAAGTTTTTTGGGAAAAGTTCCAGAAACATACATATACTATTCTGTTTGAACACCCAAAGTTTCAAGATTATTCCCCAAGTATTTTCCTGAATTCTATTAAGGATCTAAAATCGCAAATGACCGGTCACCATTAGCCTGACTGTGCATATATATATTTCATGGTTAATTCAGAGATGAAACCACACACTTCATATGTGGTTCCAAAGTATTTGGGACTTAAAGATTCTGCTTTGATTTTTCAAATTCCATTTGAATTCATTTTTTCCCCATCTTTCAATGTGGTAATTTTATATTAAATTCATTGGTTCATATATCGTAATAGAAAAAATGGTTATATATCTATCTATCTATATCCTACTATCCTACCGAAATTTTTGGAACACAATTAATTCAGGCATTTAGTTTGACATTTAAAAACAGCTCAACAGATTATATAGCTAAACAACAAACCAGCAAAACTTTCCACGTCTATACACAACTTATTAATTTAATATAATTATTTTAATAGTTAAACGCATTTAAGAACTCTTTCAAGAATATAACTATGCTAGGATTCGAACCTGGGATATTCGACTAAAGCTTCAATACCCTATCAAATGTGCTGTTCTAAAAATATTAACGGTCGCAATTAACTATAACATTCTTTAATATTTCAATTGTTTTTGAAATTGAAACGTATTCGGTTTATTTACCAATACGTTCAAACGTACGAACTGTCCGGACAGTTCAAATGTTTGTATTAGCCCAACAAAATTTCATTGTCTATCAAAGCTATTTTTGGAATTTTATCACCAGTGGATTTTTCAGTTGAGTTGTTTACATAACAGAACATATGTCGTTATGTAAAGTTTGTCTGAGCGAATTGTGTGTCAGATTTAGCCAGGGGATAGATTAGTTGATGAAATATTGTTGCTTAAGCGAAACGTTCCTGGTTAAAAGACCGGCATTTTGATGAAATATTACAATTATATAGTTTTTAGTTATATTTATATATATTAAGTAGAAAATTTGTTTTCCTTAAAATTGAAAAATAGCAAATTTATAAATCTTTTCTGAAAGTTTGATTTATGATCACGTTATCATAATTTCACTTGATTTATTCTATTTATATTTTCAAGTTAAAGAAAAATTCATAAAATATTTCAATATTTTAAAAGTCATTTAGTAAGATTGAAAATCGTTAATAAAAAATATATTAAAAAATTCATTGGTTAAATCCATATGGTTTCTAGGATTATTTTCCGTAATTGATGAAATTATGCGTGCAGATTTATCTATGAAAATAAATGTATACGAAATATATATTCTGTTTAATATATTGCGCGAATTTGGAATTGTCAAATATATTGTCAAATTCTAACATTATCTATAAATCGTAAAATATACAAGTGTGTATTGTAGTCTTATTAAATGCCCATGTTTATTCAAATTTACATTATAGTGTGATACTATAAACTAATCATTAAACCGTAAAATCTGTTCCATGCTTTCTACTTAAGTTCAGTATAATGGACATAATTATTTCAAGCATAATATTTAATTGCTTTTATGGCATATATTGTATGATTTACAAGTACATTTCATAAAATACTGTATTCGTAACAGAGAGTTAGTATAATTTACTCAGTAACAATCGGCAAAATCAACCAGCAACCTAAAGTATAGTGAGGTTTACTATTCGTTCAAGAAATTAATATTAATATATATATTTTACAATTATAATGCATAATTTTAAAATATTCAAAGGCAATTCTAATATACGTTACAGATATTTTAATGGGTTATTGCCTTTAAATGGGTTATTATCAAACCTTTAAAAATACACTTATTTTGGTAAATAACATACATGTTTTAGAACAATTAAAATAGTAAAAAGTAAATTCAATAAACGAAATTGATGTTATACGTATTTTATCAGATACAAGAAATTTATTATATAAAAAATATTAATAATAGAAAATAGTTTACGGCATCATAATAGTAATACAAATGAATGAAATACCAATTTCATTTCATAATTTTTACATAAAATATTTTTAAAGTATAATCTATGTTATTTAATCTATATTACTGAAAGCATTATTTTATTAATATTACTATCCTAATACCAGCTTTTTAAAACTATTAATGTACAGACAACTAATTTGAAACAGAAACAAATCTATTACCGCACGCGCAGTACCAAAAATGTTATGCGACAACTTATATTATTACATCTAACTGAATATGAAGACTGGTGAGTATCCGTGCATTAGTTCTTGAGATTGAACTATTGCAGAAATCATAGTAAATGCAGCATAGAAGCGCCACTTGTTGGACAATGTATATCAAAATATAAATAACACCAAGTCATATTAATGACTAATGGAATCTGTACTTGATGAAAATCCGTGCATTATTTCTTGAGCTAGAGTTATTGCGAAAATGAAAAAAAATGCAAAATAATATCATCAACTTTTGAGCGGTTAGCATCAAAATATAGAAAACGTCAGTTCATCTCCAGGACTAACAGAATATGAAGTTTGATCAAATTGCGTCCAATGCATCTGGAAATTGAGCTATTGCGAAAATCGCAATAAATGCAGCATTGCAGAGCCATCTGTAGAGCGATTTACACTAAAATTTTAAATACTTCAATTCCTGTGAATAATTAATTTAATATGAAGTTTGATGAAGGTTCGTGCATTATTTCTTGAGATTGCGTTATTGTGAAAATCGGGAAATGTTGCATAACAGCACCACCTGTTGAGCGATTTGCAACAAAAACAAAAAAAACACACATTTATACAAAGAAATAACTTGATATTTTTTTTAATGAAATGTGCATTAATTCTTGAGATAGAGCGCCCGTAAAATTTGTGTCAGTCAGAGACAGACAAATAGAGTCACAGTGTCTCAGACTGACATTCATACATTTTGTAAAAACGTGTTTAGAAAAAGAAAAAGGAAGAGAAAAAAAGAAATTCTTTGCTTCTGACCTGTAAAAAATGTAAAATCGTTTGAAACCGGAAGTCAAAAATTTCGACGAATTCAAATTTTTCTTCTTGTAAAGATAGAAAAAAATAAAAAAATATTTCTTTTTGGAATAAATTTTCCTAAATGCGGCGTCAAATGTCTGATTTTTTTTAGAATTTAGCTTCTGCGTTGCAATGTTACACATACATACACTTTAAAAACATTTGCGAACATAATTTACCTTTGTGTCTTTTCTAAAGTAATTCTTGTTTGTAGAAAATATGAAAGTAAATGAAAGATGCTTGGGCTTGCACGCTATGTGTAAACTTCATGTAATTTTAATTAATTTTGTATCGTGCAATATGTAATATTTACTTCCACATTTCCTTAGTTACTCGTGCATACCGCACATCGTGTGTAACGCGCACCCCTTACTTTAAAAGGAAAAATGACGTTTTTTTAAATTGGCGTATGTAACACGCACCATAAATTTAATATGCAAATAAATAAATGGCCAAAGGAATTGGGGTAAAGAATGGCGAAAAAAGTATTTGTGTTAGGCCTGGAAACAATGCGAAATTACGTTTTTAAGGGAGTAAATGACGGGGGGGGATAAGAGTGAGTGATGGCAATGAGAATTGCTAATTTAGTTTTTAAATAACGTTACTAGAGTTTTTCTATATAAAAGTTCAAGGAGTGAAATAAAGATGCAGCAATACTTCTGTTATGTAAGATTTTCTTATTTTTAATGCCTTCTTTGAATACATTTCTTAATTCATATGTATATCGTGTGATTACTTCAAGCAGTAAAAAAATATTCCGTGTATATCTCGCACCTACGAGTTTTGCCTTATTTTTTTCAAAAAAAAAGTGTGCGTTATACATGAGTAAATATAGTAATACAGGATACAAACTTTTATTTTACAGAAAAAAAATTAAGTACGCAAATATTTCTGTTGTAATCCCCATATATAATGTTTTGTTTAAGGGCTGTTAAGGGAACAGTATTCTTTTCCCACGATTTTATTTATTACTAAGAATAGTGTTCAAATAATGAATTTACAAAATTTCAATATTCAGCTAACAGTGAATTTTGCAAAAAAAAATCTGCTAGTTTAATTAATTTTTACTCAAATAAAAAAAAATGTATTTAAAAAAATTCTTAGTACCTTTTTAAATATTAATAATTTTGCTCTTTTTTTTACATTTTTATATGTGTATCACACAAGATTACTTATCGAATTTTAGATACATCTAATATTATATTTGACATAATGTTTTACTGATATATATAGTGAAAATGTAACACATCTTCATATACTTTTATTTTTTTAAATAACAAAGAACCTGAAGGTTAATACCAAGCGCAGATTTATCACTTATGTAATAGAAAGCATATACAAAAAGTTTGAATCTCTTTCTCAAGCATAAAAAATGGCCTTACTATTTTTGAAACAGGAAAGTGACAAAACGATGTACATAGAGAAAAAAGCCATTTAAAGTTTAAAATTGTATGGGTAATTTAGCTGGCTGTATTTACAAAAGTTACAGTATCTTGTGTAATTTTTGTCATATGGGTAAAAATTAGATGTCTAAATTTTTCCAATCAAACATATTTTATTTCACATTTCTTTAAAAGAAAAAAAAGATAATACACTTTTTTGGCCATTTTTGAGATAAACTGTATAGGGGGAACTGGGGTACATTGATACAGTTTTTTTCTAAGATTTTTTTTGGTGTCAAGAAAGTAGAAAATTCAAGTTTTTTTTCCATGAGGTGACAGCAAAACTTGTGTAGTATGTTATAAAAATGTACAATCATTGTTTTATATAGTATTTTTGCATGTAATTTTAAAAAAATCAAAAAAAGTCATTTGTATCAATGTGCCCCATCCCCGGGGCAGATTGATACGTTTGAGAAAAATGACGACAAAATAATAATACCAATGCATATTTTTCATAGAAAATGAATTAGAAAACCATTTTATATTTATTTATAAAAATTCAAATCACCCACAATTTATTTTTAAGCAATATTAAAGCAATCAAATTAAATATATTATGACCTGATGTTCTGGCTGTTTCTTGTCTGATTGTTGGCTGTGGTAACTTTGTCATATCTAGCACTTCAACCCCAGCATTATCTTCTTTCTTATGAAAGATGAAAAAATTACCAGATTTTCTGTTTATAAATAGGTTCATAAACTGAAAATAAAGGATAATTATATTAAAAATTCTGTTTATAATATAAGTATCATTTTCTGTTCTGCAGTTTGTTTCTCTTACTTAACATTTCGCATGTCGAAAATACTTTTTTCTCTGGAGAATCGATATAAATTCGAGATTTGCCAGAATGGCGTCCTTTTCTTTTATTAGTTCTAGTAGCACTAGATGCTGGGTAAGTTCCTACGTCTTCTGTTTTCAAAAATACTATAAAATGTTCTAATATAAAGAAATTAGAGCTATTTCACTTCAATAAAAACTAATATTAGAAATTTTTCGTGAAAAAAAAGGTTGGATTAAGGAGTGTATGGTAAAAAAAATAATAAAAGATAATGAAAATATGAACTATTAAAGGATTTAGGCTGTATCAATGTGCCCCGTCATAGACTGTATCAATGTGCCCCATACAGCGATTTTGAATAAAATGAGTCTCAAATCCAACACTTTACAATATATCTAACAATAAATAATGAAGAACTGATAAAGAGTAGCTGTACTTACCAGGGAGAGTATTCATTTTGGTTGAAAATACTGGAACAGTTATATAATAGCATTTCAATTGTACAACTCATATTTACTTTTGAACAACAAAAACAATAAATCACCCGTCCCATTTCATCAAACTACTGAATCATTCCAAGATTTTCTGTATGTAGTTGAATACACTCGCATCATCTTTTGGAGCTGTTGTGAAACTTCCTGTAATGACCCTGTGAGCGGTAGAGGGGGTGTATCAATGTGCCCCATGTATCAATGTACCCCAGTTCCCCCTACATAAGAGTATCGAAGATTTCAGTGGAACTTCTTTAATAAAGTTTTGGTTAGAAACTAGACATATTGGCTATGAGCACTTTCAAAAGCAATCCAAATTACCAAACGTGAATAAAGCGGAAAATTTCAAAATTACGATTTGTATGAAACTCTTAAGAATAAAAATGCGACATTCCACACGGCTGGTACTGTTGTGCAGAGAAATTTTATTATTATTACTGTTACTATAATTATTATTAATTAAATAATACATATTATTTATTGTTAAAAGCGCGCAAGTGAAGAATACGTTATAAATTTGTGACTCTGTAATACTGTTTGGTTTAGAAAGTTGAAAATTAACATGGTAATCATTTTCAAGCTATAAATGCTCATTAAAAACGTTTTTTAAGAGTTCGAAAATTAAAAATTTTTAAAGAGCGTAAAGTTTTCTAAAAACTTTCAAAATTACGATTTTTTTAAAACTATATTGAACTAAAAATTTGAAGAAAAGTATAACAAAACTAATTTCACCCCCCCCCCAAAAAAAAAGAAACAATAACAAACAAATAAACAAATGAAATACCTCATGAATTAAATGCTATGCAGGGAGTTTCTATGCAACTAGTAAATTTATATATTTCTAATATTTTCTACATATTCGTTTTACTAAAAGATAAGAATGTGTCACTTTTTATTATTTAACAAATGTTGTATATTACGCAAAATTTAAGCACCGATAAATAGTAATTTAATTTAATTCATGGTATATATTACCTTGGGGTATTTATACATTCTCAAGTATTTCAGAAAAGATTGCTAAGTTTTCACATGGATGAGTATTACTTTACTTAGAACAATTAGTCAAGCAATAAGCTGTATTATAGGCGTTAAGTCGTAGTTAATTACTCGTGATTTATGCTTCAGAGAAAATATATAGTTCAACATTGTGTTGACACCATTTGCTCTTTTTATTTATTCATTTAAGGTATTTTTGCAGAGATATTTAACACATTGAAACAGAATGACAGAGAATAAATTGGTTTTAATTTAGGAAATAAGAACTGTTCTAGTTACATAGTGTAAAAATATTAAATCGCGCACTCTGTTCTTCAGAGCTAATTGTGATACTTAATAAATGATTATTCATGAATTTCATAATAGGATAATCTTTGTAAAATGAATAATGTATTCTTTGACAAAGAAACGAACTATGATATTAAAAAAAGAACTGTTTTATGAATGAAAACATATGTTTTTACACACTCATAATATTTGCTATTTTAAAGTGTTTATGCATTTATACACAAAAACATGTCATGTAATTTTAAATAAGTAAAAGTAGAAATTCATATATATATTCTTTTAAATAAAAGTTTTATTGCGTATTTTTTAATATTTTTATGTATCTTGTAGTGTTAAAAGACAGTATGTTTAGTGGAATAACTGAATGTTTAGCAACTGAACATGTAACAACATAATACAATTGGATCTCAATAAAATTATGTACATTAAGTTATGGAAATGATTTATTTTAGGCAGAAAGAGAATTTTTGAGTGGCAGCTAAAAGTTTTTTATTGCTGTCGTTGGAGTGCTGATAATTGTTTTGATATTGACATATATGCTGTTAACTTTCGGATAAAACTTTAGATGCTTTAAAGTTAAAAATCTATTTTATAACTGCCTTATGTTAAAAATTCCTTAAAGTAATGATTAAAAAATATATTTATATCAACATAGTATACTTTTTGTTTCTAAAGATAGTATTTATCTGTATCAATTGATTAGATATAATTAATATCTATGATTTAAATTCAATGCAATATATGCATGCAAATCTCAGATGCACACGTTTGTAGCATAAAAAAGGAAAAGGTTTAATAATTTCTTTTTCAGTTTGCAATGCTGTTTAAAAAAAGTTGTAATTTTCATTAAAATTGCATTTCCAAAAACAATATGATAAAAAACTAATAGCTAATATAAAAAATGTCAGCTATCATCATTATCTATCAGTCTTAAGTGCAATAAATAAAAAGTGTCATATACTGCTTTTACGAAATTAAAATTTAGAAGATTTAATTTCATTAGAACTTTTTCAAATTTTGAGCACAATTCGGAAGCAGCGACATTTCGCCTAAGACAACAATGTTAATTAAAATTTTTGTTTCGAAATGCCGACTTTATTGCTGATTTAAATTACCTTCCTTTGATTTTAATTAATTCCTTTTTGTAACAGAGCAAAAAACGTTGACGAATGTAAATACATTGCTTTATCTTATTTACTAACAAAATTCTAATTCATTCAGAGTCGTTAAAAAATTATTTTTCTAGTATCATCTTTATTTTTCTATTTGGGCACAATTTATAAACTCAAAAACAAATATATATGTTCAATGAATATTTTTGAATGTTAAAGATTTTGGCAAGCTTTTCTCTTAATAAAATTGGAAAGTACGATGAAATAGTTTAAATTGATTTTTTGTATTAAATTTTATATTTGTTTTTCTTAATTTTGTTGTTAATAACATTGTTTCTCTAGATATTTCGGTGAGTTTACTTCAATTCCTGCCACCATTTGTAATTTTTTTATAATTACTGTTTTTTTATGTTATTTCCTATATAACAGAAAAAAATATTTTTTCATGAATAAAATGCAATATAACATTCTAAAGAAGTCCTTAAGGGCCCACACTAGGCTAAGAAAAAGACCCGGATGATAATGTAAAATCTATGGGAGCGTTCTTTTCAAATATCTCGCTCAAGTTTTAATATTTTTACATGATTTTTTTGCACAAGATAACTGAGGAGAATCCATAACCTGCCTAGTTTTTACTCTTTCGATTTTGCTTATATATTTTTTATATTACGATAGTTTCAATTTCAGAACCGGTTTAAACCGGTTCCGAAAGTTAAAGTCATTTTTAAAAAGAAATCTGAAATCAAAACTGAAAAAGTAAATATTAGGCCGGTTGTGGATCGTCCTCAGCTATCTTGTGCAAAATAATCATATGAAAATATTAAAATTTGAGCAAGATATTTGAAACGAACGCCCCCATAGACTTTGCATTATCATCCGGGTCTTTTTCTGTGCCTAGTGTGGGGCCTTAAGAGATTATGTAGAAGATGGCCATAGTAAAATTGACAGTACTTAGAGTGTTCTGTGGTGCGATCTACTTAAGGGAATGACGGAAATTTACCACATATTTCATGTGTAAGCCGATCCGTATATAAGATGAGTACACGGCTTTACAATGAAAAATTATCCAATGTCGGAAACCCTTGTAGAGGAAGATTAAAAAAAAGTTGACAAAATGATATGTCAAATCAGGCATACGACAAGGATAAAAAATCACATAGAAATACAGGGACGCAAACAACTTAATGAGCCACAAATACAGGGTGTTTCATCCTAACTCAGTTCGGGTTAACGGAAATAAGTTTCAGAAAAATGAAATATACTATAATAAAACATTATACAGACATTCTCACCTTTGTTTTAAATGTGATAACACCAAACAGAAGTGGTAGAAGTTTGCATTATGCGCGCCAGTGATATGCATTTCATACCTCACATTGTGAACTGTGATAATCAGTTTATACGGAATCATCGATTGCTAGAACAATATGTTCCAGATCTTTTCGTAAGGTTATTACATTTCGCACAAAATAAGATACATATCGTTGTATTTGCATATTTTTCTCAAAATTATTACAGACAAACCGAGTGTAGCTAGAATGAAACACATTGTATTTGTGATTCAATACTACTTCATGTGTGGTGTTTTATCCTTGTTGTATGCTTGATTTGACATATCATTTTGCTAACGTTTTCTTTTAATCACCTCGCATAAACGAAGTTAAAATTAGGGGATGGAAAATTCACCATAACAAAATTTAGCAGCTTCTATGCAGAGCCAATAAGAAAAAAATCGCTTTCAAAATTTATTGATATCGTCAATTCTCACTTGGCATGCTGCCAATTGCGTTTAATAGGGTTCCTCTTATCTTATTGTCACTTGGTCGCTTATAAAAAACAATTTTCCTGGTTTTTTTTATTGTTGGGAAAATTTTTCTCTACATTACGTGACTCTTAACTGTTACTTTGTTTAAATAAGTTGGAAATTACACGTCAAACGTATCAAATGAGGAGCATTTGCACTATAACAAAATTTTAAAAATGTTCAAATTTTGGTGTTACACTATATAGTACTTCTGATACAGTACAGTATCCGAAATCTTTTGTGTGTCTATGTAAATACTATCTGCTTTCTATCATAATGTACGCCAAGCAAATTGTAGTAAATCTAAGCAACTTATATGGATTTCATAAAATGTAAAATAAGTTAATATAATTAAAACGTCCTCCAAATAAAGTTTCCCCTTATACTATTATGCATTGGAATACTTTTGTGTGGCCCTGTAAATTAATAAAAAATATTTTTTCCACCACAGATTGCATAGTATATATATATTTAGTACATATTTCAAAGATGTGTATCAATTTTATTGTGTTTGAAAAAGTGTAGCATCATTAAAATGCATTTGAAACTATTTTTCTCATTGGTCGTAATGTAATGAGATACATTTGATTGTCCCTGTAATTAAACTGTATTTTGTGTTGCTGACTATTTTCATAAAATTTGAAATGACATGACAAAAAAATTCAAAAATTATATATGCTAAATTTTAAATGATTCGTTTGGGTAGTTTTTGCTCTGATATATACAGATAGACTTACAGATGGACAAACGGACGGAGGGACTGAACGACGACTATAGGTGCAACGTATTTACATAATTACGAACGCACCTATAATTGGATGTAGAAAAGTGCTCGACATATAATACAGATTTTAAAATAAAAGGCATGACGAATTGATGATGGCGAATTATTAACTAACGATATTCATATTGATGTATCAATTAAAAAAAGCAGTTTAAGTTGTTGCTTGAGAATTTTGAGTGCAATTTAAATAATGAATGATGACTGATAAGTTTCGATTTATAAAAGAATGAAGTATTTAAGTATATTTAGAATTTTACAAGTATTTTTTTTATATTTACAATATTTTTTAATCTTAGAATATCTATGTTGAAAATTTTCTTAGTATCGTGTATAAGACGATCTCTCCATTTTGGAACAAAAAAATTTCCCAAAATTTCTCGGCTTATACACAGAAATATGCAGTAAGGAAGAGGATTAAACAAGTTGGGGGGAAAAGGATTAAATGAAAAAAAGATTCAAAAGTCATTGCTAGGGGAATATGTGGCGTTGTGGAACAAAAAATTGTTTTAAAAAATGCACAATTAATGTTAAAATCGTTTGATGTCTAAATTAACGATAATTTTATTTCAATATTTATTCTGCATTTTTTAAGAAGCTTTTATCTGTTTCATACCTCTACGTATTCCCTTAGTGGCGACTTTTCGAACTAAATGTTTTTATTTGCAAAATCTTTCGCCCCTCCCCGTCTTGTTTAATCTTAAAGAACTGTATGTTATTCTCTCAGTTAGATCGCGTTAGAAAACTCTCTGACAACCGTCAGTTTAATTATGGCCACTTTCTATATATAAGAAAGAAACACTTCCAAATAATCAGCTTATTGTGCTATTTAACACTAGACTGACGGAAGGGGGCATTCTGGCTCCTGCCGCTGTTTGCGACCTTGTATTTTCTATACTAATTAATTAAATATTTCTATATTCTTGACTTTTACGTGTTTGGCTTACTGTCACTATATTTGAAATAATTTTTTTGCGACTTTAATAGAATCAGATTTCAAACAATATACTTAGAATAACGGGAAGGGCCAAATTGGCTCTCTATAGCTTGCATTTCTTATAGCATTTTTATTTCACTGTTTCATTGTCGGTATGACCTTGTAAATATCATTTCGAGTAATTTGAGTTCCTGTTTACCCTTTACAATCTCTCTATCCCAATGTTACTAGCGACACTAATGAAAAAAAAGACACCCGAGACAGTCCAGTGTTATAACCAGATAAAGTATGGTGGGCACATTGTAGACCAAATGTTAAACTTGTATACTACTAAATCTAGAACACGTTGTTGCCCTATGTACTTTTTTATAATATTTTATATATGTCTGCAATAAATAAAGGAGCGAAAGGAAAGAAGAAAGTTAGTCGGAAAAAATTATTCTATAATTATATGAAGAGCTGCGTCATCCATTTACGGAATTCTGATTCGGTGCAAGATGTAATGTGACGCCAGTAAATGATGCTAATAAATCAGCATAGAAATTAAAAATCCAAATGCAAAGTCAAAACAGTCTGCAAAGGAAATCGTACCACAAACATTTGCGTCGAATGTAAAAGATCAGTTTGCGGCAAATGCGAATCTACAAAAGCCCGATGTAGTGATTTCTTTAAAAATGACAATGTGTAAAGTTTAAAGAAATAAAGACCAGTAGTAAGTTCATTTTCTTTTTTCGCACTTTCTTTCTTATTACTGTGCATTCACCCCAATCCAGAATTCAAGAAACATCGAGGGGTGAAATTGGCCCTTTCCGTCTTTCTAGGTATAAGGAAAATTGCTGCCATTCTAGTGTTAATCCTAATGTCAATGACAGCACTTTACCTTGTGCCCAATGACCAGGTACCCGCTACGATTTTAACATAAGCGAAACGTAAATTACTCCTATTTCATAGAATGTAATTTGCCCATTTTTGAAATATAATTATTACTCATTTTAAGGAAAATTGATCTTCAGAAGTCAATAATTCAAAATGAGATGACACAATAGTAAAATGGAAAACAAAGTCATATCCATCTTAACGTGCAAATATGAAGGTAATCCGATTATGGAACATTCTTCAAATTATTCGAATTGACAACTTGAACACGCGAGAATGTCTTTAAAATGATAAAGCTGCAGAAACTCGCGACTTATGCTGTATGCTAAATCATAATATAATGAAAAAATGAAAACCGACGGAAAATTTAACAGTTGACAAGCAATTATTTCCGTATCCAAGAACAAGATTCACTCAGTATATTCATTCTATACCAGATAAATATGGAATGAATGTATGTTGGGTATGTAATGTAATTTTTTTTTCTGAACGGCCAAATATACAGCGGAAGAAAAGCTACATACATTTATTAAACCAAGATGAAAGAATTGTGAAATATTTGATAGCTCCTGTCAAGTAATCGGGACGAAACATAATCATGACAAACTTTTGAACAACATATGAAAAGTACTTGAAATATATATTTAAAAAAATTCTAATTTTATACTAATTTTTATTTTATTGGAAAAAAGATTAATAAATTTTCTTTAATCACATAAACATGAAATATTTATGAATTGAAATCATAATATAATTTCAAATATTATTATCATAGTAGAGGCGGTCACATAATATATTTGTTTTGCATTATATTACTTCAAGTTGTTAAAAACATGACTCATTATTTTTAGATAAAAAAATTCATTAAATTGGTTAGTACCCTTTTAGTCTAAAAGCAGATTTTATAAAAAAAACTTCAATACATTTGGTAAAAAAATATATAAACTGTAGCCATTAAAATTGCAACACCATAAGAGAAAGAGAGAAAGAAAAAGGTATTTATGGCATGAAAACACAATGATTAAATTAGTAAGTATTTTGAGGATTTACAGTGGTGCAAAATTAGTTGAAACAACTGCCTCATTGGCATCTAAAACAGTTCTTATCTGGTTAGGCATGAATTTGAACTGGGCTTGGATGGCAGATAATTCCACGCTGAATCAAGTCTATGCCACACTTACTCAACCATTGCTGGAGAATGGTGACGGTTCAGTGTCCTAGCAATCCGTTGTTAGATGTTTTCAAAGGGTGACAGGTATAGACCGTGCAGGCTAGGACAGAAATCGAATCCCCTGTGTAAAGAGGAATTTCAAACCATGACGTGCAACATGTCGTCTTGTCTTGCGTTAACGTGTTGGAAGGTATCGTTCGACAGGCCTCGAAAAAAGGGCACAACTACTGTAAGATGTCAGACATGTATACACTGTTAAAAGTGAAGGTGACAAACCGGTGCCATTTGGGACCCGGAGGTGAAAAGGCCCTATTGTCCATTGGAACTCGGGGCATTTGGAACCCTAGAGTGCCATAGGGGCTTGGATATGTGGTTGCAATGCCGACAAGTCTCTTACTGGGTGATTGGAGCTAAATAAGGTGCCATACACTTCGTATTGGCAGCAATGTGTCACCTCATCGGGTAATTGGAACCATGCGCATGCGCTGTGACGTGTGTCTTTCTATTTTCTGTGACGGCAAGTAAAATCTATGGCTATGAGTAAATGAAGGTGAGCTCGATGGCCGAGCGGTTAGAACGCTGAGCTTGTAATCAGACGTTGTGAGTTCGAATCCTTCGACGGCCAAAAGTCGGTTTGTATATTTTTTAATTTTTTATTATTTGACACTCTGGATTTAAGGGTACCATCTTTTCACCTTAATTAAAGGTGTCATGCTGGCTTCTTTAGGGGTGTCACCAGTGAGACAAGTCTTTCACCCCTAAAAGGTGCAATGTGTCACCATTAGTTTTAACAGTGTACCTATCTAGGTTCAAATGACCGTCTATCCGAACTGGAGATATGCGTGTCGTGTAACTAGTAGCTGCCCAAATCATCACGTTAGGTTCGTATGTCGTTATTTAATGCAAGCTGGCGACAAACGTTCTCCTCGGAGTCTCCAGACACGTATACTGCAATCAGAATACTGCACACAGAACCGGGATTCGACTGAAAATACAATATTATGTCACTTCTGTATCTAGCTTTATCGTTCGGCACACTAGAGTCACCGTGTCACCCTATGCTGCGTTGCCAAGGGAAGCTTCATTAATAATCACCCTACTGAGAATCCACACTGCTACAGACGTCATCACACAGTACGGGCGGATTCTTGGCTTGCTGCGAGCATGTTCATTTCCAGATGAATGGTCCGTGATATCTTTGTACTGTTTTTCAGGGCCTTCAATGACAATATGTATTTCTTCTCGGCGTTAGTCATGATAGAGTGGTGAGATCCTGCATATCGTTTAGTATGACCCTCAGATATTTATTTTTCCATATTTGCATGACAGCGTTTGCATTTCGGTCAGTGCGATAGGTATAGTCTCGGAACGACAATCCACATTCTTTATAGGCAATATTCCTGCCTGTATCAAATTGAGGACTTCTTGGTAAGCATTTTTTCTTATTTTTCGAGGTTTAACAGGATATTTTGAGGAAACGTCTACCTTACAAAGTACTCTTCGAATGATAAATTAACTAAGTAACATTTCTTTTATGCAATGCTTCAGATGTCGTTTCTCCCGCCTGAATCGTATAAATGAACTGAAATGCTAATCATTTACATATTCCAATTCTACTGTTCATGTGATTTTGACGTCCGTCAGATCATTTCCTCCTGGTGTTGAAATTTAATCGCCAGCATTGTATGTAATGTATAATTTAAAACATAAACTATATAGTAATATTAGATAGTAATTGGCATTTTATGTATACTAATATTAGATAGTAGCGTCTACGCTGCCCAGTCCAGTTACAAACAATTTTTTTCGCTCTCTCTTACAGGAGTCTTCCTCACTCTAAAAAAATGAGAAATAGTTACTTTAAAAAAATTGCATTTTAACATTAAAACATTTTTTTTAATTACGAAAGCCTCCGATAAAAGAGAGCAAAAATGTTTTTTCGAATTGAACTGGGCAGTACAGATGTTATATTGTACACAATATGTCAGGTATTATATAACTTTGGTAAATAAGACATCTTTGAACAGTTTGAGTATACAGATTGTTTTGAATCGGAACGAAATGTATTTTATAAAAAAAGTTTTTAATATAAATGTATACAATTCAACATAAAGAATAATAAAATAATGTGTCATGTTTTTAAATATTTCAGTAATATATATTGGAAAATGAAGTCGATATTGTGATAGTACCCTGCAATGATAATAATGCCTGAAAATATGGTATACTTTTAATGCATAAGTGTAATACGGGCGTTAAAGGCAGTAATACTGTCGCTAAAAATTACCTAAAAAAACCCTAAAGTGTACTATTTTTTTATATTACGTATATTTTAATTACGTTAATTTTTTATTTACATTATAACATACAAATATTTAGCTTCTGTATTATTAACTTAAAAATTAGCTTTTAGATTTAAGGATTCCGAATTAATAATACATCTTCTTAGTATTTTTTAGTACTGAAAGAATTAGTTTGAAAAAAAAATCGAAATTACCCCTTGGCATCTGTTTTCTAATGCAGTTTTTACTTCAATTAGAACAAATAAACCTTTGCTATTAGTACTCATGTTGCTATCAGCCTTTTATCTTCACCTCACTCTATTATTTACCAAGTTATTTTTTATTCTTGCTTTCCTTTTAGTGAAATTTCCCTAGGTGGAACTGGAAATGATAAAAGTAAATGAAAGATAGAAAGTTTCTTGAACGAATCTTTAAAAAAGATAATTAAAATAATGTTTTTCATAAATAAATTTAAAAAAATTCCAATACAATTACAGAGGTGTGAAAATTATTAAAATAATTGTGATCTTTTCTCTTTTTCTTGATTAATGTTGTATATACTTGCAGTGCTTCATGAAAGGTAATTTGATTTGTTGCTCAAGTCAGATTTCACTCCTTTAGAATAATTTTGAGGGTATAATTTTGCTAAATGTTGCCATTTCTTAAAAAGAAAAATATTTCATCCAAAATAATCAAAATGTTTATATTTCATAAAGAATTTGTTTGATTAAAAAACTAACTTAAAATAAAATTTTAAAATTATCGACATACTGGGCTAGTATTTTCTTTCTTTTGTTGAGTTGACATCACTATTATTTTATTCTTAAAACAAATCTTTTTGCTATTTTACTTAGTTTATATTAATTAGTACTTTTTTCGATTTTCAATGGATTTTCTGTGACTATGGGCATAGAAAGTGATATTTTACAGAGAAATAGCTGTAGTATAGTGTCTCATCCAAGAAAATAACTATACACACCATGAAATCTCTAAGAAAGCAAAAATTTTGCAAGCATTTGTCTGTTGAATAAAAAGATTTTTAGACTCCAAATGTGTTTATGAAAATTCTAGTTTAGGAAAATACAAAAGAAAAAGTAAATTTATTGCAAAAATTGAAAGGAAATTAATTCAAATTGCTAAAATTAACAAAAGAGCAACTAAAAAATGTCTTACCAAGCGTATATAGTAAATGTATGGGATTTTTCTATCCGTAGAAATCTTATCTGAGTTTGACTCAGCGTTCATCGTTTTCAAAAAAAGGCTAAAGTCACATCTGCTATGTCAAACAAGGGACTTGTTGGGGCAAAAGTTGTGCAAAAATCATTCTGAAATGGTTGGAGCAAGGTGAGAAATATTGATTTTCTTTTAATTAATCAGTTGAACTTAAGTTGTTCATTTCTTTTCTTGAAAGCATTTTTTTTACATACTGACTACAAATACAGAACTACTTATAAATTTGCTTAAAAATTTCTTTATAAGAATATTTCTCTACAAAATACATACCATGGAGCTTTTTTACCTTTTAGGAATGTTTTTCTTATGAATCAATGTTTACGGTATCTACCAAACTGCATAGCATAAACGGCTAAACATCCTACTAAAGTAACGGTTTGGAACATGATGTATTCTCAAGGTCTGGACGTTTATACCTTCCGTTAGACATAATGAACCAGTATCAATATAAAAAAGTGCTTGACCAAAGACTAACTTCACAATTAGGAGACTGGTTTCCAAATGTAGACTTCATATTCAACCATAATGAAACAACGTTCCATAAAATTTCCTCTGTGACTAAATTTTTGGATGAATAAAAATATAAAAATCATTTCATAGCCTGGAAAACATCCGGATATTAATCTCATAAAGAATCTTTGGGTCATTGTAAAGAAAAAAATTAAAGAAATGCATCAACACAAACAGGAAAGGACTGATAGAAAGTCACATCGGGATTTGGCACCATGACAATGAAATACAAATTGATTTACAAAAATCCATACAAAGTTAACCAAAACGTATCGAATTTTTAATAAAAGACAAGAGAATGCACACTAAATGTTAAATGTATCATTGTTTTTTAAATAATGTTTTACTTCTGTAATAAAACAAGATTTTACTGTAAATTTCACAATTATTCTAATAATTTTCACACCTCTGTATATGTATTTCCTAACGACAGATTATTCTTTAGGTTTAACCTTTATCTGTTAAATACAGCCGTTTGCAATAAACAACGTCTGTCACATTTGAACCAATACAGCTTAAGCAAATGTGTACACTGTAAATAAAAAGGAGTGATTATTTACTCCATAGCAAGGTCAGAATATGCCCAACCTCTTTAGAGTGGTAAAGTTCTCTGAGCAAAAGTAGAATTGTTAAATCTCTGAAAGAGTAAATGCTCTCTCCAGGAAAGTGAATATTCACTCTAAAAATGAATGAATAATAACACGTTAGGAGAACTAACAATTCACTCTTACAAAATGTGCATGTTTTTCACCCATGGTAGGAGTGAAAAGTCACTCTTTCATTGGAATGAATGTACAGTTTTTCTGAAGTGTATTCTTTTTTATGTTGCTTTTACGGGCATTTTAAATAAATAACATCATGTAATGATAGAACATGTAATAAAAATAAATACAAATACGGTAAAGATTGAAGTTACGACTAGAATTACGTTATTTTCAATATTTATTTAATTCATAGTTTGTAATATTAAACGAACTTTTAAGGAAAATCTCAATTAATGTTACATATGAATTAAATTAATTTATTGACAGAAAAAAACTACAATATTCATTAAAGTCGTATCCCCTGCGTTTGCTTTCCTTGTATGCCCTATAAATATATACTCATAGAAATAATTAATCCAAATCTATTTAACAAATAAAATTTATGGAATTTTAGCTATTTTTAAAGCTTTAGAAATAGTTGTGTAAAAGGCGAAAGTTATATAAGTAACAACATGTGATTTCATTTTACTTTTTGTTTTAATTATAAAATCTATTTCTTTTATCGAACCTTTTTAACCAAATATCACCATTTTATAGTTCTATTCTTCTAAAATATCTTAATTTTTTCCATTTAAAAACGATATTTATCGACTGATAACATTTTTAGTAAGTTGTGAGCTTAATCTAAAAATTAGGAATGTGTAAGTTTCTTATGTGTTTTGAATTATCATGGTTTTAAAAGTTATACATTGACTCTAATATTTTAAATTCTCTTATATATGTATTAATATTTCTTTTGCCATTATGAAACTTGTCTTTTGTTATAAAAAATCCCTATAATTTCATAAATCTGGAAAAAGTCCAATGTGAAAACATTGTTGTGAACGTTTAAGATTCTAATTATTAATTAAAAATATTATTAATACTAAACATTTTTTGTACGATTTACTACTGTAATATGTAAAAAGACAGCTGTTTTCCCAGGATAATGCTAATTTTAAATCTGGAACCTTTCCGTAATATCTTAATAATCAAACATTGTGTTTAGCTCCGAAATAATAATGACATTAATATTGTAAGTGTTAGTAATTAGAAAACAAGAATATACAGAAACAAATCCAAATCACTGTCTAAAAACATTTTCAATTTCAAATAATTACAAATCAATGTTTAAATTTTATTATGAATCTAGCCTTGAATCATTTTCTGCATCAACATTTTCTTTTAGAACGATTACAGATTAAGATATTTTACATCGTAGTATCGAATAGGAAATCATGACTTCTGAAAACTATTTTAGATCAATCTTTTCCCATATATCATAAAACTGCATAACTCATGATTATAACTTAAAAATACATAAAAAAATAAAACGATTAAGATAAGGAAAATCAACCTTTAGATTACATAAATAATCACTTTATCAATATCCTGTACTTTAATAATAAAACGGTAAACGTCTTTCTCTTACCTCTTAAAAAGCATTGTGGTCTTGCTACTGTAATTTTCTGATGGTAATACCACTATATATGAGGACCCCAGAAGCCAAGGGGAATAAGTGACAAAATTCAAAAAATTGCGTTAAGTGCACAGGGTATCTGGAAATATGATTTTTTCATTTCAGGTAAAGAAATATAGGTCATTTTCTGATTATTTGGAGATAAACCACTTTTTTCGAAAAACAAACATTATTGATTAATTATACATTTAAAGAAAATTGTACTCTATTTTTTAGCAGTTATTGAAATGAGAGTTCAAAGATAAGAATGCAACAAGCAGATGTTTCCTATTTCAATTTAGTCAATTATTATTGATGTTCCAATTTAACATCAATTATCTTTAAACTCAATTTACTCCAAATCGATATTTTGTCGCTTGTACCCCTTGGCTTCTGTGTTCCTCATATGTAATGCTTACTTCTTTTATAGTGACTATACCAGTTTAAAAAACAGTGCATTTTACTACCAAATCAGCATGATTTACAAGGTTTCATTATTAAATGGAGTTTTTGAAAATTATGTATTTACATATTTTGGTATTTTTCTTTAGTTTAGTCTTTATAATGGTCTGAAGTTGAATGAAAATTATTTTATGTGTATAAAAGCAGTCTTTCACTCTCGTCAGCCGTATGATATATTTCATTCTCGAGAACGGAGTGACATATTTCACTCCTTTCAAAGGAGCATAAATTTGCACTACTAAAGAAATATACACTGCTCAAAACAATTAAAGGATATTTGAAGTTTTATATAAAATAAAGGTATAAACGATTTTTTTTTGCCGAAAATAGAAGAAGAGAATCACAACTGCAAATTTTTCTGGTTTTCAAACTGTGGAGTATGCAAATTTTGAGTTCGACGTCAAAAACGTCGCTTCAGCGGCAGCGAATGAAATTTGAATTTCAACTGGATAAAAAAGAATGAAGACAAGGATGATCGGCATTCAGTGATTGCTTTGTTTCGATGAGTACGATGTCTCAGCGAAGTCATTTGACAGATTCAAAAGCTTGGAGAATTGTTGGTAGGTTAGAAGGGGGCCAAACTCAAGCCGAAGTAGCGCAAGCCATTGGAGTGTCACAAAGTGTCATTTCCAGGATCTGGAACCGTTTTTTGGAGAGTGGATGTGCAGGCCAAAGACCAGGGCAAGGTCGTAGACGGGCAACAACGCCCAATGAAGATCGGTATTTAGCGTTAACAGCTCGGAGACACCGAAACACGAACGCTACTCTTCTCCAGCAACACATTCGCTCGGCTACAGGCACCACGATTTCAACTCAGACTGTCCGAAACCGGCCCCATGCTGTAGGTCTGTATGCTTGCCGACCGATGGTATGTGTTAGACATCAAGGCATCGTCGAGACCGCAGGGAGTGGGCAACCGAGCATGTCAACTGGAGGAGAAATGAATGGAGCAATATTCTGTTTTTCGACGAGTCCCGTTTTTCTGTGCATCCGGATAATAGGCGTATTTTCATCTGGAGGGACCATGGCAGTAAGAAATAATCCTGCGTTCGTGCACGAAAGTGTCAGATTTGGCGGTGGAGGAGTGTTGGTGTATGGTGGCATCTCCATTGACGGGCGCACTGACCTCTACATCATTCGAGATGGAGCTCTGACTGGTCGCCGATATAGGGATTGGATCCTCAGACCTATTGTAGTCCCTTACGCTGCAGCAATCGGAGATAACTTCATCTTAATGGACGATAACTGCAGGCCACATCGTGCAAACCTGGTGGAGGATTTCCTTTTTGAGGAAGGAATCGTTCGAATGGAATGGCCAGCGTGTTCTCCAGACATGAATTCAATCGAGCACGTTTGAGACGCTCTAGGAAGACGAGTTTCTGGCCGCCAACAACCCCCACAAACTCTCCAAGAACTGGAAAGAACTCTTCTGGAAGAGTGGGGCAGAATACCCCAACTCGTCATTAATAGCCTCATTGAGTCCATGCCTCAAAGGTGTTCAACGTTGCTGGCCGCCCGTGGAAACCATATCCCCTACTGAAAATGATTTTCTTTGAAGAAAACACCTTTTCTTATTCTTTTTTCTCATATGCACAAATTGTGTTTTTTTCCTTTTGTACACAAATGCGCAATAAAATAAATTTTTTTTCTGCCAAACATGTGTAATTTATTCTCATATAACCTACTATGTCTGTCGACCATGTATCAATCAGCTAAAAAGTTTTCCAGATACAAAATCCACCTAAAACTGCAATATCCTTTAATTGTTTTGAGCAGTGTATTTTGATATCATTCATTTCAAAAAGAGTAAAAATATGTTAGTCTTTCAAAGAGTGAAGTTTTCACTCCTTCCAATTTTAGAATGTAATGAGAAAATAATCCGAAAAAAAAACGAGATTTTTGGAATACAGATAGTTGCCCTTGGATTTTGGTTTTCAATCTCAGAAATTCGAAAACGGCAGGAACTCTGATTTTGAAACAAAAATGAAACAGAAACCAAAATTTTCACTGATCACCAGAAATCATGACTACCTAACCTGATGAAAATATCCTTTGTCCAGTTCCTATATATCACCAAGAGATTGTTTTGCTATAAACATTTAGAACAGTCAAACTAACTTGTAATATTGATTAAGTCTTACTCAATGTTTAATATTTACTGTTAATTTATGAAACATTGTTTACATTCGGCACTTACAATGTTCGGTTGAGCAGCATTAGACTTTTAAAAGGCAAAAAGTAGAACTAAGCATAAGAAATTTGGTAAAGAAATGTCTTGCATCACAATCTACCCTGCTATAAGAATAATGTCAATGGAGTCAAATAACTATATCTAAAAATTAGTATTGCGAGGGTATTTTCACCTTGTTATTACTGTAAATTTTAAAACATACGTATAACTAAAAAGGTGTTGCGAAATAATGATATTATTTAATATATTCCCGAGATCCCACATGCATCCATTTACAAGGGAAGAATAAACAAGTTGGAAATTGCACGTCAAACATTGCAAATGAAAAGCGTTTATACTGTAACAATATTTTTTAAATATTAAGATCTTGGTGTAATAGTATACAGTACATCGGATACAGTATAGTGCTTGAAATCCTTTGTGTGTCCCTATAAATACTATCTGCTTTCTATTATGTTGGCGTTAACTGGAAGTAAACTTTAGCAACGTATATCAGTTTCATAAAATGTGAAATATTTTACTAGTATTAAATCGCTCTACAAGCAGTTTTTCTTTCTATATCATTTTGTGTGTCCCTTTAAATTTAAAACAAATATTCTTTGCACCACATGTAATACAGAATGCATTTTTTCGTACATATTAGATAGTTTCATTTCAATTCTATTATGATCGAAAGATTATAATATCATTAAAATTCACTTGAAACTATTTTTTTTCATTGAACGTAATGTAATGGAACTCTTTTGATTATTCCTTTAATTAAACTATGCATCCGATATTCATAAAATTTGAATTGACAAAACAAAGTTATACAATAATACATATTTTAAATTTCAAATGAGTGCAGCTTTTTTTTACAATTATATGCGGACAAACGGACGAATGGACTGAACGACGACTGTAGGTGCTACGTATTTACGTAATTACGAACGCACATAAAAATACAAAAACAAAATATAATACAACTTATACGTAAGCACATTTCTTTCCATTGATTTAAAGAGGTATTAAAAATCAATTCATATTTTCAGGAGCTCTTAAAATATCTAAGATACTATTTTAAATCTCAGGAATATTATCGGAAAAGATATAGTTACAAGCAATATCTGTATAAAGTAAAATTTCGATTTTTTCAACGAGTATTGAACAGTAAAGTTTAGATGTTGAATTGATCATTTTAGCTTTGCTCAAGTTTATTTTAATATTTGTCACACATTTTAACTAATTATTCGTATGTTTTAAAGTTTATAAGAATAACGTCATCATCTGTTATCATTTATTTGTTATTGGATATATAAATACATTCAATTTAATTTTAAACATCTTGTGTATCATCTGACAATTTCACATATTTTTCAGTTGTAAAGAACAAGTATACAAAACTACAGTAAACAAAAGTAAGAAAAGTCAAATTTTGGATATATTGATCAAGAAATAAATAATTCTTCTTTTCTGCTAATTTGTTTGACAAATTTAATGCTGTAAAAGTCTCACTTTAATACTGTTTCCCTTATTTAAAACGTATGCACTTTATGCATTAGGAAAAATCTAATTAACATTATATTAATGATTCGCTATTCATTTCTTGATGTTTCATAAATAATTAAAATTATAACATTTTTAATTAAAGCTTCAGTAATTTATTCTAAAACGATTTTAGTTTCCGCTTAAAAACTTATTTTAGTAAATAACACAAGAAACCCACGCAGAAAGAAGATTTTCTTAAATTTAAAAAACAATTCCTAATGCGAATTTTACAGAAAATAATTCAACATCATTTTCTTTTCATGATAAAAAAAAAGATTGATTTTATTCGTGAATATTATACATTTTTAAATCTATTGGAGGATTATATTAAAATACTTTAATGGTGGAAAAAATTCATTTAAGACTGTCTCTGATGTCATGTATACTTTTTAAGATAACTAAATTTTGCAATATTCAATTAATATTATACAGTCTAGTAAACTTATTTGAATATTGGGTGCTTTTTAATGCTATAAAAAGAAACACACTACAAATATTTTCCACAGTAGGTAATATGAATTCAAACACTTCAATGCCGTACAATATTCACGTTAATTCTATTTCCACCGTTTCAAACATGTGTACTTTTATAGGAGGTTCAATTTTCAGACATTTTAAAGAGTCTTAATTTTTAAGATACTTATATACGTCTGAATTTAAGATGTTTAAAATGTCTGAATCGCATTCATGTTTATCCCACCTCTAACTTTTTGTAATAGGAGACTTTAAACAATTTTTATGTTATCGTTATACACTATAAAATAAATATCGGTTAAAATATGTATATTGTACTATTAGTATAGACACCAGTATTATTTATAGAAATGTTAATTGAAGTTTTCTTCAGCAAATTACAGAAATATTCCGGTTTTTTTTCCTTTTAAAAATTTGGAAAATAATTGTAGTCCTCGGTAGAGAACTGGGAAATCTGAAGTATATCTGAATCGTTTCATTGATTGAATCCGCAACTTCGTTTTCGTTCTCTGATTGTTGCAACGCAGACAAAAAAAGATATAAAAACAATAATTTAAGCAATAAAAATAATAATTTGAAAACAAATTGTGATAAAGATCTCAAACAAACTCCATTTAAAAGCGCCTTTTTTTGTCTACAGAACGGTGCAAAAATGAAAATGTGCGATGTTTAGAAGCTTAAAAATCTGCAGTTTTGAAAATTGTAATGCTGAAATTTCATTTAAAATTTGTTTATAATGAGTCCAGGAATATTAATGTTTAATCCATGTCGTACGTAATATGAGGCGTTATATGAACTACATGAAATAACAATGCACATTTTTAACAGTTAAAGTTGCATATCTAAAAACTACTGTTTTTTTTCACAATATTTTCATTATACACATTGATTGTCTTATAATAAAGGGTAATTCATAAGCTCTGTATAGATAAATAGGAAAATTTCAACACAATCATGTCATTACCTGAGTTTCTATAAAATTTGGTGTTAGTCGGATTGACTTCTGAACGCTTCATCTATAACTCTGTTATTACATAAGTCACGTTTTTGATTATATCCTTTTTTTTGTTGTTGTTGTAATTTCCCTATAGCAACGAAAAAAATGTAATTAAAATGCGTGTTATTTTGAAAAAAATATAAGTAAATGATTTCTGACAAAACTTGGAATTATTATAAAGTATATTTACTTTTAAGTATTTATAATTCTGTTACAAATAAATGAAGGTATATATATCATTTTTTCGAGTTTCTTGATAGTGACGTTATGAGCATACGTAAGTTGTTTAAAACTTATAAATGTTCTATTCTCCAGCGGATGTGAATAACGCCATTTTATAAAAAATAAAAACGTGTCTTATAAATTTTAAAACTGAAATATGTTTTGCACCATCCATAGCGAGTTTATGTTATTTATTTATTTATTTTTCTTAGGAATTTACAATCTTTTCGTGATAAAAGAAAATTACGATTAGTCAAAAAGTATAATTTTCCAATTAGTTGGTGCAATTAAATAAATAACAGTTTTTTATGTATTTAGAAATTTTTGTTTAAAAGATAAAATACGTTTAGAAGGGCGTATCCACATATTTCAATCTGCACTCTCCAAAGTCAATCTAACATATAGTCTTTCTGTATGTACTTCAACCTACAGTAAACGTGTAACAATTAGTCGTGATGGTGTCAGAAGAATTTTCACTATAATTTTACATTTTACACATATAATTTCTAAAATTTTGAATATTTGGTTTTTTAATTCCGTGCGTTTAAAGTCAGACAAGGCTTTGTGCACAAAACTTTCTTTTTCTTTTCTAGCAAAAGAAAAAAAAATCGAGGACAAATATTATTGTTTTAAACAGAGGACATCTTTTTTTCAAACATCAATATATTTAAAAAATTTTAACATTGTATATAAATACATAGTGTGGTCTAATCAGAATGGGGCAGGTTATATCTGATATCTGTTATTAAGTTAATTGTTGGAGTTTATGGGACATCGTGATCGTCTGCATAGTTTTGTTAAGTACAACACATTGAAATCCGTAGCAAAACCCAGTTTCAATAATTCATTGCCGATGTATGTCTGTCAAGCATTTTTCATAAATCTATCCTTGGAGAAAATATTTTATTATACGAAGAAGAAGGCTGACCTGTAAAATTAGTAGTGGCTCTCCCCGTACACGCAGCCAAACTATTTTGCTGTTACTAATAACAAGATCACATGAGAAATGTTTGTCTCACGAAGTTAATACTTGCCAAACTTACATCCATTTTAGGCCAAAATGCCAATTTAAAAATAACTGTTAAATAGGAATCGGTATAAAAATTTTAACAAGTATCAACGCCAAGTAGTAAGTCACATTTGGCTATCAATTAAAAAGCGAAATAAACAAGCAAGCCTATCTTTGAATACTTTAAACTCTAACGAATTGTATAATTAATGTCAAATATCTATTTGCAGCCAGATGTTAAATCTTATTTATGGGCTTATCAATAATTATGATAGGTGCGACATAGGTAAAATTAATGTCGGATTTTTTTTAGATTACATAAAGAAATTTGTAATACAAAGTTTAAGTTATATTTATTAAATACTCAGTGCCAATATATTTAATTTTAAAATACTTATAAATAGTAATTTTATTTTAATCAAATTAAAAATGTAAAATAAAATTTTAATTAAATCAAAACTTCCATTTTTTTTTTAAATTTCGGAAAAAAATAGTGTAGATATAAATAAAATTTTAAATTTCTAAAAACGAAAAAAAGTATTAACGAAATTCAGGATGCAAAATCATTAATAAATGACAATAGTTTTTAAAATGGGAAGAAAATTGAATTCCAAGAATATTATGAAAGTCAGTGATTTTTTATAATAGCATAAGATATTAATATATATATATATATATATATATATATTTAAATCCATTAATTCGTAAAAATACGAAATTTCTTATAATTAAATTCAGCTTAATATACAAATTTTAACTCCATCACTTGGGTTTCTACAAAGAAACTTCTGTTTACTAACGAAATGCTATACATTCAATGTATGATGTTTTTACAAACATCATTCAGATTAAGTGCATTTGAACGATGTTACACTCTTTTGAAGATAATAAAATTGATACGCATCTATGAACAATATAACAAAATATATATTCTGTACATTCCGAGATGCAACTAATATTTTATGTTAACTTGCAGTGTCGCACAAAAGTAATCCATTGTATAATGGTATAGGGGGGGATTATATAGGGTGCGTTTTAATTATATTAAACTAATTCACATTTAATGAAATTGATATACATTATTGATGTTTACTACAAGCTATTTTAGCAATAGATGGTATTTTCATACTATGATAATACAATACTGTATCAGAAGTTAGCAACTACTATCACTCAAGGATCTTAATGTTTTTAAAACTTCGTTATAGTACGAACGCATCTCATTTGTGACGTTTGACGTAGAGTTTTTGATTTGTTTACTTTAAAAGTTCTTTGTAACAGCAAGATATTTCTAGTCACTTTTATTATTTGCTTACCACTCATTTAACTAAAGCGAGAACGTTTCCCTTCATCTAAATGATAGGGTTCAAAAAAGTTAAAAATGTATTTTAATTAAGGAACTTTTTTCCCAGGCCAGACGACGTAATTACGCTGTAATGTAAATAAAGGGGACATAACTATGGGTATAGCTGAATAGAAATATGCAAAAAAAAAGGAAAAAATTCTGAAATTTATTGAAGAAAATTTCCATTGAAATACGCAAATTGAACTAGAATTTTAGTTAGTAGTGTAATTTTCATATTTTAGCGAATATATATTTTTTAATTCTACATTGTTTATAAAAAATATGAAAAAATATCTACGTATTTCCAACAAAAGAAAGGTTGGTTAAACATTGTTGCGATATAGATGTCTTAAATTCAGACGTCTTAAGAATTAAGATACTTGAAAAAAAAATTTAAAACTCCATTTTAAGACATGCGTTTGAATTTCAGACATTTCAGTTTACTGTGTTTGCATATTAAGCATAGTAAAACACTTTAGTGTCTTAATTTTAGACATCTATAAACATTAAAATTTCATATTCTTACATTAAGCCTCTAATCGCAGAAATTCTTTAAACTAGATTTGTTTTTGTTATTTTTTAAAATTTTTATGACAATTAGAAAACATAAAAATTATAATGTTATCTAATATTTAAAAACATTTCAGTATAAAAACAACGGAATGCATATAAAATCAGAAATTCTGCATTTTTACACAGGATAAGAATATGGTATGTCATACAATAAGAAAAAGCCTAAATGCAATTTGCATAATGCATGTGCAAATAGCTTTGAGCTACCAAGAGAACCTTGATCCAAATTATTTTATTTTGATTTAAACTATTTGTTTTTGCTTGTATACTTACTTCACAAAAACAAATGTATATGCTTCCAGACTTTTCATTTTTACGAGTTTTAAAATGTATCATACAGTGATATAGATCTGCAAATCTATTAAAATGTATATGGAAAGAATCTGCAAAAAAGACATTTCTCTTTAGATTTCATATCAGATGCAATTTACTTAAAGATTTACATTTCAGGCTTTGGAAAACAATCTGAAAAAACACGAGATTTTTTTTGTAACTTTTCGTAAATATTTTTATATTTATAAGGTATATCTTTTTAAGAATCAGTGAACAATGTTCACTGATGTGTGATATCTCTTATAAAATTTTAATCATTTTTTTCTATAAGCAGTTTTTGTTTTAATAAAGAATTCCGCTAAACTTAAAAATTAACATTAAATATGAAAATATATTGAATGTTTTATTTTGTCGCATATGATTTAATCAGATTTTAATTTTTAATAAATTTCTTAAAAAATAAATTTTGTGTTAAACCAAATTTTGAATGCGTTCGAATAGAGTAGTTATTTGAAAGATAAAAGAATAAATTTATTCTTCTACATCCAGTACTTCGTATTATTGATTTTTATACACAATTTTATCAAAAACCATATGAGTTTTTGAAACGTGAAAAAAGATCTTCTAAAGGCTGTTTACTGAATCACTGATCTTTTTCCCTGCTATTGGATTTATTGAACAAACGACACAGAGATAGATATTATAAATGTATGTTTTTTTTTTTTACTTTATAAGGTGTCTTATGGTAATAACGTCACGTTAAGGTTCTAGTTTTAGCGGTTGTTTTTGGCACTAGTGTTTGTGGCTTAGTATTAGAAATTTAGAAAAAAAATTCCTCCAGCAACTTCTTGACTAAGCATATAAAAAAAATTTTTTTGCAGATATATATCTATAAAATGAATGGCGTAACTTCTTGACTAAAACTATTTGGAGTTATTACTCATTATATGGGCAATAATATCATGCAAACAAAACTGTGAAATAAGTTGAATTAATGGCTAAATTGTTGTCTAAATGGCTAAATGTAATAATAAATTATTCGTTTCTACAGATACAAGCTTTTCAGCCCTAGAAATTGACAAATTTCTTTTACTTATCACCAATTGAGATATCAGGATGCAGTAATATTCAACTGATATTTTATTCTTCTGGCATGAAAAAATTAGCAGCACTAAAAATATAAAAGTTTCTCTTTATCTTTTTTGATTTTCAACAATGAAAATCATGCTCTCTCAAGCAAAAAATGAAAAATAATATTTCTTCGGATGTATTTCCAGAATTGAAAAGAATCAGCCATAATAATAACGCTTGTGGAAGATGAAACTATCGCTATATACTTATTGCGCGATATATTTTGCAGTAAAAATAACCTTACGAACACGTGCAAAATCTATAACATTTATAAAATACTAAACATATATTAGAAATTTATGCAATGAATTTTGTATTTCTTAATAAGTTTACAGTATTTACATCATAGAACATTCCTCGCAAATATTAAATATTAGAACATTATTTTTTTTATCCACTATGGCGTTATTATCTCAAGACAATTTTTGACGTCCCTATTACATGGTTTTTATAATGAGTTCTTCCAACGCCCAGGTTTATAAATGAAATAAATTAACTTTTAGCGGCTGTTTGTGGTTGAGATTCCGAACCCTTCTTCGCAGGACCGGTATGTGGCATCTTCTAAATTTATTGAGAATTACTCGAAATATTTGAACAATGTTCTATTATCCACTATGGGGTTATTACTCTAAAACAATTTATAAGGTCCCTATTACATGATTTTTATAATGATTTCTTCCAACGTCTAGGCCTATAAATGAAATAAATTAACTTTTAGCGATTATTGTGGTTGAGATTTAGAACCCTTCTGCGTTTGAGGATGTTTGTGGTGGAGATTCTAAATCCTTCTGCGCAGAACTGGTATGGGGCACCTTCTAAATTCATTCAACATTACATGAAATATCTAAACTTTGTTTCATTATTTACTATGACGTTGCTACTGTAAGACAATTTATAATGTCTCTATTGCATGGTTTTTATAATGAATGCTTCCAACGAGTAAGTCTATTAATGAAATAAATTAATTTTTAATGGATATTGTGGTTGGAATTCAAAATCCTTCTGCTCAGAATCGGTAGGTGGTATCATCTAAATTCATTCACAATTACAAGAAATAGCAGAAAATTGTTTTATTAGCCACTATTGCGTTACTACCACAAGAAAAATAATAAAGTTTTAATGTCCCTATAACATGGTTTTTATCATGATTTCTTCCAATGATCAGGTTTACAAATGAAATTAATTAACTTTTGGCGGTTGTTTGTGGCTGACATAGCTCAGAGCACTTCTTCGGAGAATTGATAGGCGCCATCTTCTGAATTCCTTCAAAATTACACGAAATATTAGAACGTTGTTTTTTTATGCACACCGGAATTGTTACCCAAAGACAACTTATAATGCTTCTTTTGCATAGCTTATATATTATTTAAATTATTAGCTTATATATTATTTAATTATTTCGCTTTTGCAAAAATAACTATTTCCGTAAAACATAGCAGATTACTAATATGATTAAATTTAATTCCAAATGTAACAGAGAAACTTTACAATGCATTTCAGGACATCATAAAAGCTTAACACTTTGATTCCAATGGCAATCATATGGGATAGCCAGTGATGTTTCCGTTGGCACACTGGCTATCAGATATGATAGCCATTGTGTTTCAAACCTTCAGGCCTTGACTATCAAAAAAGGTACGAGTTACATGAAAATGGTACTGAAGTTTGATTGTTGGATTCCTTACAATGTGTTAGATATACGTGGTTTGTGCAAATCAATGTATGTGCCGAATGTACAGCTCATATTCAAAATATTAGAATAATTAACTTTTTTTAGAAATTGAAAATATCGTTTGGTAATTTAATGTCTTTTAATGAAAATATGCAAACGATATTTTTATTAAGAACTTATTGTTGATTAAACTTACTTGTTATCTTAAATTTAATATCATTTTTGAAAAGATTAATTGCAAAAAAAATTATTTTGAAAAGTCAAAATATTAGAATATTTATTCAAGTGGTTCAAAATATTAGAATATTTCACATTAATTCTCCTTTAATTATTACCAATTCTTAACTGGTGGCATCATTGATTAAATTCAGACTATTTTATTTAAAATCAGTATTCTTTTTTGCAGTTTGTTTCTTTTTCGTCTTAAAATGGGCCGTGTGAGTGATATTCCTGAATCTACTAAACTTCGTATGGTTGATTTGTATCGGCACGGTAAAAATCAATGTTTTATAGCGAATTATTTACATTGTTCGCAATCGAGCGTTAGTAAAATACTAACACAATATTCAAAAATTGGAAAATTTCAAAATAATCGCCGAAATGGTGGCCGAAAACCAAAAACATCTGCTAGAGATGACAGGAAACTGAAGCGTATAATTAAGAAAAACCGTTTTAAAAGTGTGCGATTCTTGCACCGAAAATGGAAAGAAGAAGGAGTTGAAGTTTCTACATCGACAACATTAAGACGTCTCCATAAATTTAAATTTGAATCTCGTGTACCGAAAACAAAACCTCTCATGACTGCAAGACAAAAGCGTATAAGATTGAATTGGTGTAAATCAAGACGTTTATGGAGCAATGAAGATTGGAAAAATATATTATTTAGTGATGAAAGTATGTTTTGTGTTTCATATGGTAATCAAGGTATTCGAGTTTGGAGAATGAAGCAAGAAGCATTTGATAAAGAATGCCTTAAACGTTCCGTAAAATTTGCTGCTAGTGTCATGGTTTGGGGTTGTATGAGTGCAGAAGGATCTGGAAAGTTATGCATCGTCTACGAAAAGGTTAACTCTCTGATATATCAAGAAATTTTAGAATATTACATGATTCCATCATCAGAAGATTTATTTGAAGATGATTTCATCTTTCAACAAGATTTAGCGTCCCCGCATACCTCGGTGTCAACTAAGAATTGGTTCCGCCAACGCAACATTAAGGTACTTCCTTGGCCACCAAATTCACCAGGTCTTAATCCCATCGAAACCTTATGGTGTATAATGAAGAGAAAACTTCAAGAAAATCCTCCTTCAAGTAAAATTGAGTTAGTGGCACGTATAAAGTCTATTTGGGCTAATATTGATAGAAATGTTTGTAAACACCTTGTATATAGTATGCAAGATCGATTGTACGCTGTTATGAAAGCTAAAGGGGATGCTACAAAATATTAACTACCATTTACTTCATATTCATAAGGTAATATTGTTGCGTAAAATAAAATATTCTAATATTTTGAACCAATCTAAATTTTATTCTAATATTCTGGTGTGTTTAAGGAAGCTGTATACCTAATTTATTGTGCTGTATTTTATATTTTATAAATGTTAAAATCTTATCTAAACATTCCAGATTTAATTTATAAGAAATTTAATTGCATTTACTTAGTATAAAAAATAAATAAATGACAAATAATTTTTTCTTATTACTTTTTCTCAATTATTCTAATATTTTGAATATGAGCTGTATGAACTAAGTTTTGTGGAAATATTTTTCAAAAAACGAATATTTCCAGTTTGGAAAAAAAAAATAAAAAACTCTAACCTAAAAGAATAGAAAAAATAAAAATATAGAAAATAAACTAATTGAAAAAAAAAAATTATAAAAATAAAATCGAAACCAATAATCTCGCAAGCTCATCCTCTCATATATTTAATATTTTTCTAATTTAAGAGATTATACTCTAGAAACATTAATCTTAATAAGTGATTTTAGTGATAACTGTCAAATTTAGCTGGCTATTAAATATGACCACTCATGGAAGAATTTACACTAATTTTCGTGGGACGCTTTGTCTATCATTTTTGATAACCAGGATGAAAATCTCCCTATGTGTTGCAAAATGAGTCAGATTGAAAAATGTTGATTTTACATATAATTGTATGTTCCAAAAATTCAAATTACACACGCGAAAAATGGCACCTGGTGAACATTAGCAGTTTTCTCTTGGCAGTCAACGTGTTAAGTGATATATTTTAACGTTTAAATTATTATTATTTTTTTATCTTTTAATTTCATTCTTCAGTAGAATTATGAAATGTTCATTCTGTTAACTAATTTATAATTTCTGAGGTGTACCACTTACGATAAAAGAGTTAAAAATTTGCCACAAGCTGTTGAATACAACTAATTTTGAATTCATAAATTTACTTAATAATTAACATCTTTTTTCGATTACACTAATCTGTGTCACATTCTTACCGTAACTCCCCAAGTCTATAAACTTGTACGCGCCGTCATAATGTGCACGAACAGATTTTACCCTGAGTAACAAAGAGAAGTGATATTTGAACTTTTAAATTACGGCGTCTTTTTTTGGTATTTGATAAGTAAAGCCTTTTTAAAAAAACGGTACCAACCGAATAAAATTTGCGTAAGATATGCAGCACCAAAAATTGTCTATTCTCTCAACAGAGGCATTTTTGTCAATTTCGTGAATTAAAGGTAGTCTGTGATCAATTTCACAAGAAATTACCCATGCAGATGGGGAATGTTCTATCGCGCGGAAACTTTGCTGCGAATTCGTCAAGTCAAATTTGTCATGACAAGATAATATCAGAAAAAATCGAACTGGTTGTTAATATTCATGCAATTTGGGATATCAAACGTTTCTATTCAATCAAACGTGAAACTTTTTTGATCGAAAATTTCAGAAATGCAATTAAACAATAAATCAAATTTAAACTTTCGGTTGAAACATCACACTTAAAACGATTTCATTCTCACAAAAGCAGAATTATTAATTACAAAGCATTAATTTATGAGACACTACTAGTGACACGTATACGTGTCGCAAAAAGGCTTAAAAATCCTTGTTTACCCTCACCAGTGACTATGTCACACTAACTATGTACTGTGCTACTTTTACTGTAAAATTTACAATATTAAATTGGCGCATTTTCCCGATTTAAAAAGTCACAAATTTCTGTTTTTAAAAACTGGTAACAAAACATTAAAAAATTTGTAAAAGGCTTCCGTCACGAAGGAATTAAAGATATTACGAAATTCACATACATTCATAATATATGAAGACACTTCATAATTAATTTAGTTTCATGACAGTAAAATGTTGATAAATTTTATTTAAATTACATAAATATATATAAATTAGCATATATACATGAGAGGTTTATTTGACAACAAAAAGGTTCATGTGATTAAAAATTAAACATGCATTGTTTATTACTATATATGATATTAGTTTCTATAAATATAAAGTTCCAGCTTAGCTTTCATGAAATTTTAACAAGCATTCTGATTCATGTATTTATTAGAAAATAGCACATGAAAAATAAGTCGATGAATATTAATGTCGTATAAATGGATTAATTTTGCGAATAGAGGAAGGAAAAACTAAAATCAATATGCTCAAAAATTTATGCTAAAACTGAATTTGAATTATAAAGACTTGTATTAATTTTAGAAAATTCTGAATGTTTAATGAAGTCATATTCTGTTTCTGAAGAGTATGATTTTTAATAACATGTTTGTTTGCTTTATGTTCCTTAAATAGCAAGTGGAAATTTAATATGTAAAAATATTAACCGGTTTCCAGAACAAATTAATTTTTTTAAATAAAATTTGATTCAACAAATTATTGGTTATGTTTACAAAAAAATGATATAGCAGATATTTATTCGTAAATTGTAGTGGCATGATTTCTTCACCGACGCTATTTAACGTTATTACCAATTATGTGACTAATAACATCATCAAACAGAATTGTAAAATAAGATGGAATAATGGCATATCAATTGTCTAATTCTAATGATACATACTTTACAGCCCTATAAATTGAACACATTGCTTTTACTTATCAATAATTACGATATCATGATATGAAAAAAATAAGCAACATTTAGGGCATGCAAATTTGAATTTTCCATTTTTACATTTCATCATTTGACAATAATGATCTCTCGAGAATGAATAACAGCAGTGGATGGCGTTTATACGCAGGTCTACTTTTCTCGCAATATGTTTTAAACTTCAAGCTACCTCGAGAACATATCCAAAATCTCCTATAACATCAGTGCAGAGACTGCAGTGTCCTTTCGTTTTCAGATTCCTTCATATCTACGCATAATATTAGCACTTGGTAGTATTATCCATTCTGGTGTTATAACTCCAAAATACCTTACATATTATTATATTTCTTGCAATAAATTTATGTATTTTTAGTATCTTTAAACTGCATGAAATTAAACTTAACTATATTTTAAAAAATATATAATTGTTGATTTTAGAGTATAATATTTGTAAATGGGGCACCAGCTTTTAACAGTAAAGTAGTCAATAATATACCACCGTGTAAGTGAATTGAACAGAATATTACTGTTTAATGGAATATTTCTTGCTTTTTAAACTCTTTTTCCTTTAATTTTAGAGTTTTAACCTTTGTAACATGGTAAACTAACGCCCTAATTGCCAGTATTATACTGGCACAATAATGTGCTCACAAGAAATTTATTTTTTGCATTTTTTACGACGCATCCCTCAAAAAGTTGCCAATTGGCAAGAAAATGAGATTGGCAAAGTGTCAGTTAATTTGGATAATACTAACCCGTGTCTGCTTAAGGTCAAAATTTGAAAATAAAAACGTGATTTTTTGCAACAAAGTGCTGTTTTTTCTTCACGAAATGAATACAGCTGAAGCTAAAAATATAATGCTGGTCTCATTTGATAAAAAATGTTTTTGCTTTGAAAAAACACACACCATTTTTTTGTAAACAAATATAGATTTAAACGTATCCACATTTTTTGGAGCCGGACTCGTTATGAAACCTAAAAACCGACTTTTTTATGAAAATATGAAAAATGACTATAACAATACATTTCATAGTCTCTTCATTTTATACATAATAAAAGATTTCATTAAAAATAAATTCTAAGTAAATCAAAAAAAAATTATATTTAAACTGAAAGAATTAAAAAGAAAAAAAAGGGCAAACAAAGTAAAAAAAAAAAAATAAATAATGTACAAATAAATTTTATATTTAAAGTTGACATACAAGAAAGAGAACATTATAAAGAAACAAATATCACTTGCAACTGTCTTAGTAATATGGTAATGCTTATATATGAGGGTTTTGACTTGAAAAGTTTATCTGCAGATACAATTTTTAAGACAGAAGCTGCTTTTCTTTGTCGTTCCTTATAAACAGGAATTAAAATTTTTGAATTAATTTTATTCCTCTTTAACACAGGTCAAAATTCATGCTGGTATTTGTTTGCTAGACAAGCATTACTTGCTGTATCCCAGCAAGTAAATTAGCACAGACAACCATAACATATTTGCTGTTTCAAGCAGAATTACCAGCAAGCCATAGTGTGTACTGGCCCACTTATGCTGATTGGCCAGCATAT
Source organism: Maratus speculifer (assembly GCA_964019185.1). Classification (NCBI taxonomy): domain Eukaryota; kingdom Metazoa; phylum Arthropoda; class Arachnida; order Araneae; family Salticidae; genus Maratus; species Maratus speculifer. The sequence goes on from OZ025290.1 coordinate 166,154,641, forward strand.
ATAATCCAGCATGTGTTCTTGAATATCTTGCAGGCCAAGCAGCAATTAAGACCATCACTTGCTTGTATTTTCTGCTAGTCTAGCATTATTTTTCTACCATCATTTGCTGTAAAATTTTGTTATTCTAGCATTAAGTTTCTAGCATCGGTTTCTAGTTTAAAAAAGACGCAGGTGCTGTCATCTATTGACAACACCAGAAGCGTTGACGAACATTGTCGGAAGATATTGGATCGGATATTTTCCTCCTCCGAGGATGGAACTTGCTATCTGTGGTTTGGGAGACGAGCGCGCTAGTCATCTTGCCAGTAGGGACCTGTCTTTAGACGACTGTGACTGCCAGTGATTGTTAACGAAGCAAATTCTATCATGCGCTATTATTTTTATAAAGTAAAGATTCAATTTATCGATGCAGCTACATTTCCTCGATGTTTCAATGAATTAGATTAATTTATTGTTAGCGTTTTTTTTTTAAATAATTAATGGATATATAGAATATCATTACATTAATATAATTCATTATTATTATTAAAAGAATTTTCTTTGCTTATTAGATAAATTAAACATGCTCTGAATTGCTTTTTGAGGAGAAATAAATAAATATGAAATTTATTTTTGATAGAATAAATTTCAGGTAAATTCAGTTTAAAATGGGGGATTTTAAAACTCTAATGTTTATTGGAAAGAGGGGAGGAATAAATTATGCATATTTTTAAATCGATTGTTAAGAGAAAATTTCTTAAATGAAAAAGTTCCTCTTGAATATTGAATTTTAAATGACTAAATTTTGTTTTTTACCGATTTTGAAAAACATTTTTTATTATTTTTTAATTACTTAAGTTAATTAACACTAGCAAAATTAAAAGCAAATAATTTTATAATGGGAAAGACGTGTATTCCCAATATCCTCAATGGAAATTAATTTTCATTTTGTTTTAGACTTATGTTTTAAAATTTTACTTCAAGCGGGTGGACGAAGGAAGTTTTGAATTTACGTTGTATTAGACCAAAGAGAAGATCTACCGTCTCTTGATTTTGAAATGTAAAAAATATATTTTTCCTCTTATTTTAATAAACACAAAACATTTAACGAGTAACTTAAAATAATTAAGTACTAAGAGGAAGTACAGCTGCGATTTTTTCCTATTTCGTGAAGGGGGGTGGGGGTAGCCTATAAAAATTAATTGTTATTTTTTTAAAGTTTGTGTGTTAAAACATTATCTCCACGAGTTCAAGAGGCAGTTTTTTATTCACTTGGTGGTGGCACAGCTATTCTAATCCTTGCCCAGCATTTAAAATTCAATAAACAAAATTTTATTTCCCTCCTATTCTTAAAGACATAGTAAATTTATAATTTTCAACTAAGTTAAATTAATTTAACACTAATTAAAAGATGAGTTAAAAGATCAGTTAAAATCAGTTAGTTTTGCGTTAGGGGAGGGGAAGAGTTACTTTTCTAAATCCGCTATGGAAATATATTTTTTTTCTGTTTCCCTAATTGTTTATGATTTAAAATGCTTGTACATAGCGTGTCATTCTATTTCTTCCTAATTTGGCTCCATAGCATGTTATGCTGGCAAGCATAAAAAAGCGTATTATAGCATGTTAAGGTACCTCTGATTGCTTCAATGTAGCTTAAACAGCAAATAAGTATATGATGCTTGTACATAGCTTGTCATGCTATTTTTCCCTAAATTGGCTGCATAGGACAATTTGCTGGCAAGCATAAAAAAGCATATTATAGGGTAACCTATATTAAGGTACCTTACCTTTGCATGCTTTGGAAGAAACTTGAACAGCAAATAAACATAAGATGCTTCTACATAGCTTGTCATGCTATTGCTGTGTAAGCTAGCTATATAGCATGCAATTTAAAGCATATGATAGCAGGAAATCTGGCAGACAAAGCAATATATAGCAATAACTAGCATATTTTTGTTGCTGATACTAGCATGAATTTTGACATAGGAAGCTGTGTCACTGACAAATTTATAACTATTTACCATGTTTTCTGCTTTCAAATAATGCTTATTTTTACATCATACCTTCATGGCTGTATTTAAAAATTGCATATTAATGTAAAATCACTTAAAATAATTACAGTTTGAGGCGAAAAAAAAAAAAAAAAAAAAAAAAACACATTGACTTCTTTGTTTATAAATAATCCACTTTGTATGTATTGATAGTCTTACATCCCTATCATCATCATCATTTTCTTCTCTAAATGACATTAACAGTCATATGCTTATTTCGACTTTTCTTTTAAAAATATCATCTAAAAATGAAAATGCTACCTGATCAGAGTTGATATACCAAAGAATTTTTATCATTTTAGCAAGTGCTTTCTCTGCAACCTATTTAAAAAAAATTCTATAGTTAACAAGTCATTTTAAAAATTGCAGGTCTTCATCGGGGGGGCAAAGTGTTAATGGTAGCATTGAACTGCGCAAAACGATAAATATTGAATATAACTTAGCAAACATTTCTAAAACTTTTTTATCTAATTCTTTTTAATGAAAACTAATCCCTAAAAATATATATTTTCAGAGAATAAATGGTTTGTATCGTCCATCTGTTATGAAGAATAGCATATAGTTTTATAAATTGTTTATAATCCTTCCTGGGCTGTTCATTTTAGGTGCGTTTGAAATTATGTAAATACGTAGTATCTATAGTTGTCGTTCAGTCTGTCCGCCCGTCCGCGTATAACAACGCAAAATCTATCCAACCGAATCATTTGAAATTTAAAATATATAATTATTACATAATTTTGCCGAGTCATTTCAAATTTTATGAAAATAGGATGCATAGATCAATTACAGGGGCAATCAAAAGTATTCCGTTACATTAAAGTCAGTGGGAAAATATGTTTCAAATGCATTTTAATGGTGTTACACTCATTCGAATATATTAGAATACATGAACTTATGAAGTATATATATATATATATATATATATATATATATATATATATATATATATATATATATATATATATATATATATATATATATATATATATATAAAATTTAAAATATACATTCTGTACAATCTGTGAATCAAAGAATATTTATTACTAAATGACAGGGCCACATAAAAGTATCCCACTGCATAATACTATACGGGAAAACATTGTTTGGGTCGTGTGTTAATTATATTAAACTATTTCCCATGTTATGAATCTGATTTACATTGCTGAGGTGTGATAAAAGTTTCTTCTGTATATTTACAGAACACAAACAAGATTTCAACCACTAATAACATCTGAAATACTTAAATATTTTTTAAGAAAACTTGTAATTTCCAGTGACCTAAATATTTTGTATGTGATATTTCTTGTTCAATAGCACTTTTATACTTAGTGTCATCCACCTTAGATAACCGAATCTGATTTTTTTAATATCTGGCTGGGGGATATTGATATTGCGCTCGGAGCAGATTACAATGAAAAGTATTTTTTAGGATAATTACGATATAGTAAATAAAGTAAATATTTGCTTTAATTTGTTTTAGCAAAATGCAGGTTCTGATGAGACGATTATCATTTAACGCAGTGATATCAAAGCATTTTTTATGGATTTTACCCATTTTCAGCTCTTCTTCAATTATTGAAAATATAGATTTTTTTCTGAATTATTCTTATATCATTTTCAATTTGAGGAAGTCCATTTAACTGTTTTACATCTCCACAACTAATGAGAACTGCTATCCTCTCTACATTTTTTTGAGGAAACAGTTTACCATACACCAGTGAAAAATAGTACCAAATGGGAATTTTTAATTCAGTTTTTAATCAACTCAGTTCTTTGATTTTTGAAAATTGCTGTTTGCGAAATCGTATTACACGTCTACTTAAAATTAAAATCCCTGGTTAACTGGTAATATACTGTAAGTCTAATGGACACGTGTTTTTTATTTTCAATTGGAAATTATTGGTGAATATTATAAAATGAAAAAGCAACACTTCACAGTTGCATTTCTGCCATCATACTGATAGGAGGGGGAGATGTTGCGGGAGATTTTCGTGAATTTTATAAATAGTTAATGATAGCTGATAACCATTTTTGCAATAAAAATAGAAGTTCAACAATTCGTTTTAGAAACACCCCATCTGCAATACAAATCGAGGATCTAGTTCTTTCCAGGCACAGAACTAGATAACTAATAATTATCTATTAAATATTTTTTAAATTACAAAAAAATCAATTTCTTTTGCTTTTTAATGCAAATTATACACACACATATATATATTTATTATCATGCGTAATAAAATTATTAGTTATTTTTTATTTTTATTTTTAATTGCAAATTTTGAGAGTATGGTTTACGAACTGACCTGAAAAATACTAAATGTTATTAAGCGTAAGTTCCGATGAGCAAAAAAAAAAAAAAAAAAAAAAAAAAATGAAGTCAAGAAAATTTTTTATTAAATAAAACATGACCCAAATTTCTGAGACAAATAATTTTAACACCAATCTACAAAACTACAATGAAAAACTAAAATCTTTTGCCAAAAATCGAAAAATTTCCAGATTTCAACCTCAATGAGGCACGGGTTAATAATATTCAATTGAGCTAAAGCTTTGCCAATGTAATTTTTTAACCAATTGGCAACATTTAGGGGGGAGGGGTCACCTGGAAGATAAGATTAAAATAAATTTTTCCAATATATCTTGTGACCACATTACTGTGCAATCAATATATTTTTTTTTGCCTTGCATCTGAAATATAAACTTTACATAGTTCATACATGGTATACAAATAAATGAATTCAACGAAAGATTGCAGCTATTAAATCAATGCGTTGGTTTTATTTGTATTTAACATAATAAAGCATTTGACTAATCGATATACTTTCTTCTCTAAGTGCTGAAAATAATAGTTGTCAATTATTTTAACTACAGTCGTCTGGAGAGGAAATGGACCGTTTTTATCGCCAATGACAACGTAATGGGAAAGCTTTTATGTCAAATGAAACACAAGAACTATGAAAGCTTTGTAAATAGATCTAAGGAAAAAACACAAAAGTCATATTGATTACTTAAGATTTAATAAACAATGCTTTTGTGTAACTGGAAAGTTATTTTTCTCTCTCAAATGTAATAAGCTCTGAATTCCCAGATATACTCTAAAATGAATCTGTTCTTTATCTGCTTTCCACTATGATAAAAATATTTATTTCATTCTGATAAGTAGAGAAATGTTTCCTGTATCATGTTATTTTCCTAATTTCATTTCACAGGAAAGAATGTAAAATAAATGTATGTTATTTAAGACTTGATGGATATTGTTTCCTATTTTTTTTATCGTGCAAAACGAACAATTATTAAATCAATTATTGGAAAATATTTATTGGAAAATAATTTTACATTATTGGTTAAGAGAAATGTTACTTCAAGAGTAGAGAGAAACGCGTGAAGAGGAATAATCAATAGAAAAAAAAAATTACTCCCACGTTTATGATTAATTTGATTTGTGCAGATAAGCAATCCATGATTCTAAATTGAATAAAGAATTAAAAATCACACAAATGCCTGGAGAAAAAAATAACGTATTTTCGTAATAAACATTAATTTTCTTTAAAATTTAGATAATTTTTATACAAACGTCTAAAATTATTTCTAAAACAAACATATTAACAAAAATATATAGAATGACTACATAATTATTGTAATTTGTAAATAAATCAATCTTAGTGAAAATCATCCAGGCTAGATTTCAACGGAGGACTCTTGGTTTAAATTAGGAATATTCTGCCAACTATAATATTTTGAGTAAATCATGTGGTTGCTGTTTCTTTAATTCTTCCTAATGTTGGATGTCTCATAATTTAAGCAAAAAATAAGCACTTCATATAAAAATAAGCCTAGATATTAGAAAATTTTTTAAAATTAAGAAAAAAGGTGATATTCTTTAAGAAGAAATCACCGAAAGAAGTTAAAAATATTAATTTCCTGAGCAGATATTTTAAATATAAAAATGCATAAAACGTCCAGAGACTTTATATTACTGGTTGAAATTTAAAAGTGAGTGACCAATAACCATAAGGTAGAATTGCTAAACAAGGAATACCATGCCGACTGCAATATTTTTAGGAAATCAGGCGTCTTCTGTCATAATGTTGAAAACATTAAATGATAATAAACCATTAAATGATAATTTCATTATCTTTTTTTGATACTCTTATCCTTTCGCACCCTTACTACAAAAGTGCCATAACTAAAAAAAATTCCTTTTTCAAGAAATGCGAAATGCTGTTTCAGACTATGGCAGACTCACTGGCCATATTGAAATCCCAATTTCTACTTTGTTGCTGGATTTCGACTGCTCTATATTCTACTTGATTGGTAGATAAGAGTAAGCCACGTAGAATGGGAGCCATGCCTAGAGAAAACCCAATTTAGGATTTTAACACTTTCGTAGCAAGGGTTGGTATGTAGCTATGGCAGGTTGAACAGACTGTCAATAAAAAAATTCGAAAAATTCACTGCATTGCAATACCTATCAGGTAGATTTGATTAGGTTGGTATGGAAACAGAGACTACTGTTGCCAAGACACGCTTGCGGTAACAATACATAAGATCGTAGAGGCAGCAGTGTGAAACAAGAATTTTTTGTACATCACAACATTAAAGATGTAGATAATATACACTTATTTTATTATTTGCATATGCGATCGGCAAGTGTGATATAACATTATATCATTCATTTAACTTTATTTTCTGATGCAGTTTTTTGATGCAGCAGATGAAAAAGCTTAAGAACAAAATAAGAATAATAATAAACAAAAGTTCACAGATTTATTTTTTTTTTACTCTTCTCTTTTTTTTTTTTTTTTTTTTTGTTTTTTTTTTTTTGATTTGCGGGCAATTTTTCACAAATAAATATTATCGGCTGTCATAGTATAGGAAAAAAAAGATTTTGATACAAAATATTTTTTTCTTTTACAAATATATTACTTTAATATTTACTAACTACCTTGCTAGCATTAAAATAAGACAAACAAAGGCAGAATATTTCTGCAAATTTTAGATTAAACGGATTAATCTTCCGTAACTGAACTAAAAAATTTTCATGAAAGAGTTGAAAATTAACTTGTTAAAAAGCATTAAAAATCGGTGAGTTAAAATATTGTACTGTTTTCAATAAATTATATTGGAAAGTACATTTTTTTAAATTTAAAAGGTCTATGATACATAGAAATAAAAAATAGATGGAACAAAAGCAAAATCTATAATTAAGAGAACTGCTACCGTCAATTCGACGTGAATGTTATTAATTAAAGTAGTTTTTGTATAATAATATAGATTATGGCTTGCGTATCCTTTACTTTGACATTTACAGCTTGAACTTTATAATTGTTTACCCTTAAACATAAAAATATTCTATTTCAATCACATTTAGGTGATAACAGTCTTTCACTTTCAACAATGTTATATTTATTACATAATTTCTTAATTATAATAATGTATTTTGGACTTTTAAATTACATAAAAAGGAGTCTAACTATTTTAATATAAATATTATTTAGCATTAATACAATATACAAATAAAGGATTCCACCCGAAGAATGAACTATTCAATCAATAAATTTATTTTATTGATAAATAAGAAAACAAAACCTTTCATTTATCCATATTTCTTTTTCCTCTAAGAGCTGAAATAATGATTGTCAATTATTTTAACAGCAGTTGTTTGTAGAGGAAATGGAATTTTTTATTGTTAATAATCCCCATCTTTTATGTTAAGTGACACACAAAAGCTATGAAAGCTTTGTAAATAGATCTTAGGACAGAATACAAAAGCCATATTGGTGACTTGAATTTGTGTCAATAATGCTTTTGTGTAATTGAGAATTTTTTTCTGTACTATATGTAAATAGCTTTAACTAACTAGTAAAATGACTCTGACGTTACAAAGGCAAAAATATTCATTTCAGTGTGGGAAGTAGAAATTTATTTATCGTGTTATGTTAAATCCCTAATTTAATTTTACAGAAAAAAATATCAATTCAAATTATTTTTTTTTGGTCGAAATTGTTTCTTTTCCCAATCATACGAAATGTCCATTTAAAAAAAATTGGAAAAAGCATTTTTAATTATTGGATAAGAAGAAAGTTAATTGAAGAGTATAGACATTGATTGTAGATTGTTGCCAGCAGTTTTTTCATGTTGCCATGTTTTTTACAGTGTTTTGTGGAGCCGAAGATATCAGTCTTGGACACATTAAGAATGGCGTGTTCCCTTCAATGATGAGCCAAGGTTCTCCACGTGGAGCTATCTTTCTCGAATCTTCATCTGGAGAGTACGTCGAGCTTGCTACCATCCCAGCAACGTAAAAGAAATTGACAGTTTTGGTGGCAAGAGAATCCTTCTCTGGGCGGTATAATGTTGGGCAGTTGTATTTCACTGCACGTTTTTAATGTGGCACTTTAAATGCACATCTCTGTAGGGGTGAGGTCCTTGAAGCCTATGTGAGGTAGTTCTATATGAGGTAGTAGAAGCCTATGTGAGTGGTGCTGTTTGGCCATACTTCATGCTTATGGCCGATAATGCGAAGATGCTAAGAGCTCACATTCTTGATGATTTTCTTTAACAAGCTAATATTCGCTGTATGCATTGGTCCTCCAGATCTACGAACCTCAATTATATTGAACATGTTTGGAATTTTCTAAGAAATGTCATTGCACAGTGTAACACTCTTCCAAGAATCACCAAAAAGTTAACAGCCACGTTTTTGAAAGAAAGTGCTTTGTTGTCACAAACATTTTTGACACCCTGATATACAGTATTGGAGCTCGTACTAAGGTTTATATAACGGTGCACGATGGTCACACTCAATATTAGACAGTTTTCCCGAGATGAATGTTTTATCTCTTACTCATGATTTAACACTTTTTGATACACCCTGTATTTTAATTAATAATTTAAATCTTTTCCATATAGGTATGTTGCTATATTATCTTTTCCATTGTAATATACCAAAGTATAAAATTTTCGTGACAACACAGAGGACAGATCATCAGTTTTCACAGATTTTTTGCTTATGACATTTTAATTTCGGACATGAGTTATATAAGACATTGTTAGAGATAACACAATTGTTGGAATTGGTATGTGAATCATATGCTATGCAATTTTCCAAAGAAGAGACAAAATGTCGAGGGCACGATTTATGACTTTTTTAGTTACAGTACAATTATTCTAATTGGTAAATAAATCATATGCGATGTTATTTTTTAACTAAGTGAATAAGTGTCAAAGAATGGATTTGAACTTAGAACATTTGACTTAAACTGCAAATGCTCTATCAACTTAGATATCTAGGGTAAATCTAGTAGGTACAAACCACTCAGATAATCTTTCACAAATGGTCTCAGGTCTGTTATGAAAATAAACCAAACAGGAAATCGCAGGTAATGGACTCCGTAATAGAGCGCTTGAATATATTTCCAAACGTTTTTGTCCTTAGTGTTACACAGTACACAAAGTAATCCTGGGTTTTATTACCTGTGATTTATTCTGTTTAACTCTTTTGTTAACAGACCATATGCCCTTTTTTAAAGATTTTCTATCTGAATTGTGTTCACTTGACATGTCTACGATGGATTAGTTGGTAAAAGCATTCGCGGTTTTTAGACCAAATTCCTCCGTTCAGAACATGGCACGAACAGTTTTGACTTGTTTGAAAAATTACAACTCGTGGAAAAACAAATCATTTATTTTTCCAACTTAAAACGATGATTGTGCATTTTTTCTATAAATCGTTCTTACATTAAACTTATTTTGAAGAATTTCAAGCATTCTAAAGCTTTTATTATTATTTAGAAAAAAATACTTAAAATTGTTTAATCTTCTATTTAAAAGCATTTCAGTTGTGTGTTTTCGGACACAAATATTGCTTCTAGACGAAAATCGAAATTTGTTTTGCAATTTCTTTACCTAAAAAAATGCACTTCTCACACTTTTGTAATGTAACATTTCTCATTTGTCAAAAAATTATGCAAAATCAGAAAATGCAAATAAAATTGTAAACGTACAATAGAAATTAAAATGAAAAATAGGGTAACACCCCCAGTAATTGGCATGCACCAGTGATTGGCACATCCTACAAACATGTCCTAAAATAAGATTTATATCCAGTCTTTTAAAAATGCAAGACCATATACCAGTTATATGCTCATTTACGTTAAAGATTATAACTTTGATTTTTGCTACTAGATGATAATAGTGCCTAGGAAGAAGAAACAATTATGGCTTGTATGAAATTCGCTATTTTTGTTCCAAATGCTTCTACTAACGTTTAAGGAAGGCATGCTTTTCAATTCATTATTATATGATTTATAATATATTTAAAATTTTAATTGACAACGGTTTTGTTTAGTTAAAAAGGGTTATTTTAATTGTGTAAAAGTATTTTTGACACAAATATTTGGATTTCTGAATTAATGATAGATGTCAATTAATGGTGCTTTAATTTTGCTAGTTCCAAGTAATTGGCACCTATTCTAATTACAAGGAATTCGAAAGGAATTTCAGGTTAAACCACTTACTTTGGAATTACTTTTAAAGTTATAGACTAATTTTGTTTATCATTTGTTTTTATTTGAAAATATGAAATATTATCAGTAATTGGAATCCATTAAAGCTTCATATGACAATTACTACGGACAGCATGACAATTACTGGGTATTAATATAAGTATATTGTATTGTTTTAAAGTGTTCACATTTCAGACTAATATGCTGATTTCTTACTCTCAAACACCTGAAATATGGCATCTTCATCTACAGTAAATTCATTTAAAGCGATTAAACCCATTGCAAAACGTAAAGTTTTTTTTTAAATATAAACCTTTGCCAATTACTGGGTCACAAGGTGTCATACATTGGTGCTCTATGTGCCAATTACTGGTGATTTCAGCAACTTTTTATAAATATATTTTTATAAAAATTCGTTTTGAAATTTTTTTGCTTTTAGTGGGCAAAATAGATGCACAGATATGCATTCTTTGATTTATAAATATTTCCAAGTAAATATCTTATTTCTTTGTAATGAAAATTGAAGTAAGTTTAAAGACAAATTCTTAAAGTGCCAATTACTGGGGTTGTTACCCTACATATTTATTTCTCTACTCAAACTCATCAAAGCATTTTATATACTAAAATATTACTTCATTTCTTCAGGTTGCCTTAAAATCAGATTTAACCAATTGTCTTATAAATTTTTATATATTATCTTGAAAATTGATTCATACTGATATTAGATTATTTCATAAATCAAATTTTTCTTCTAAAAGAAGAAGATAAAGAGTACACTATTTCTTCAGACCTGAAATGTTATGACATTTTCACATAATACCTATTTCACGTGTATTTCAAAAACTTCATTAAACAAAATATATTCGATAAGTCAAAAACACCTTTAATATTTAACTCGTAATTACTTATTTATTTCTATGTGAAGATGTGAGTTTCTAAACCTTCATTATCCAGAAAATTAAATTTTGTTTGTTTATTTATTTATTTTTTAAATTTTCCAATATTACCGTACAAATTACTTGAATCATGTATTGTTTGCACTAATAAAAGAGAATGAAAATAACTGATATAAATAATCTCTGTGTAATGAAGCTATATCTTTTCACACATAATCGTACCTAGATTTAGAGCATGATAACAGCAAAAAATATTATTATCATCGCAATATAAAATAAAACAGTATCATAAGCTAAGAATTAGATAAGTATATAAAACAGAAAAACTTGTTTATTCTTATATCTATTCTCATCGATGTGTTGGTGTGAAATATATTTCTTCTGCAAAAGTGTACTATAACACTAGATGTAAACATTAGTTGCTAAAATTTATTATTTCTACTTAATTTATTTAAAATTGAGTTATTACATTATTTGTTTGTTTATAAAACGAGTACTTCTCCTTCCAAAAGACTTTCAAAAGTACGCAATTTACGCATACATGAAACGTTATATTTTTGATACTTTAATATATTTAATACGTTCCCTTGTGATACAAAAAAAATTATATGTAAAAATGAAAAAGAAAAGATATATCCATAATAAAATAAAGAAATAAAGTACTTCAATCAAACTACTTGAAAAACTATAAATGGAAACCACTTAAAATCCTATAATTAAGCTAATACATGTTAGAAGTTACAAGATACATTTAAATGGCTTTTAAATATTTTATTCTGATCATTTAAAAAATATTTTTTTTCGCGAAAAGGTGATATTCTCATCTCTGATAATAGCCAAGTCATTGACTGTCACCAACATTTCCGGGTTTATAACTTCGCTTTTTGTATGTCAGGCAAACATTTCGGTACTTGGCGCGGGAGATAAATCGTCAAATATTCTTTTATCGCCATTATTTTATCTATGTTATAATAGTGCAAATCAAATGACTGTAATATAAATGTTATGTAATTGACAATTACATTTATTTATTTATTTATTACATGGAAGCGTAACAGGGCAATTTTGAATCAAATTTCTTTTTTAGAATCAAACTGCATAAAAGTTGCCATGATCGCAAAGAATTCGTGCTACTTTACAATTAGCCGAGAAAAAATCCTACCATTTTTATAAAATTGTAGTTAAAATTTTTTATTTTTCGCGTGATCTATTAAGATAATTCTTTGATTTTGCAATTTAATGTCATAATTAAAAGTATTATTTATTTATCTTTATCATTTCTCTCTTTTTCTTTAAAGAAACTTTGGAGGTCTACCCCCTACGAGCTACGCTCGCCAATCCCCGTTCAGGTACTAAATATTCTAAAAGTAGGCTAATTTCACCGGCTTTAAAAAGATTTTCTTTGATTGGAGATTTTTAAGGCCAAATCAGCCGCTTAGACTTGTTGATTTCTTTATCAGAATCTTCAGATTTACTGAAGCTACGCAAGTAAATACAATTATGAAGAAAATAACATGTTACGATATTCAAGGTAAATTTTAAAGTGACAGAACTGGTCGCGAGAGACAGCAAGCACTTTAAATAAATGTGAAATTAATAAATAAAGAAAATATTTCACTACACGAGTCAAAATGAATTACGCATATGATATATAAAAATAAAAACCAATAAGCATGTTTTTTCCCGTGATTTATTTAATGTGAAGGAAATGTGTAACATGCATACCATTGTATATTTCTTTAAATCTTGGGTGCAACAATATAAAAAAAAGTAAAAATCTGGAGCTTCAAAACATAAATTCGGTTTCTCAACAACCCTTAAACATTCAAAGTTTAAAAAAATCAAAGTTAAGTTTTATCAAGAAAATAAAAAACAAAATAAAATTTAATTAATTAACCCTTCTTATCATTAGCTATACTGTTGAACTTTGCGTCTTCATTTTTCCGTTTAAAGTAAAATACATAACTGCAGTAAGTACAGTAAATTTTTCAATGGTACCATTTTATTCGTCTCTTGAAGTTCTATCTTAATGATAAATAAATAAATAAATAAATAAATAAATAAATAAAAATAAAAATAAAAATTCTGTCGTATATCAACTGGTTTTCCAGTAAATTTAGAAAGATGTTTATACTTTCCATTTTTAACAATATTATAAAAACTTTATTTCGTTATCTATGATGTTATATTTACTCTCATGGAAGATTTTATAAAAATGTATATTTCGTTCACTGTCGTTTTCTACGACTTTAGATTAATAATAATTATTTTCTTTATTTTAAGGTCTCAATTTTTTAAATCTGTTTGTGTTGTAATCTCAAAAATCTCAATTTTTGATAATGAATTCTTTTAATTAGTCTTTAATCAATTTTTTATGATTAAACAGATTTTTCATTTGATACTATATTTTACTGTCAATTAAAATTTCCACTAAAGTTAATGAATGCTGAAAATGTTTAGAAATCTAATCTTAAAATAATTACAATTATTAATTACATAGTATTATATTACTGCATTAAAAATACTAAACTATTTCACAAAAATTGCCTTTACCACTTAATTCGCAAGTTGTTTTAAAACTTATCAATGTATAATTAATTTCATTAGTTCACTCTTTCGTGTAAAACAACACTACACCTTTTTCATTATGCAAATACAAATTTGAAATATAATTCCTCTATGGAGAATTCCTTCCAGGGATAATTATATTAAATCTAACTTTATATGACGTAACTGTCAGTTTAATTTGACTTAATATTATATTTAAAATTTTCTATGAAAGGTTTTTAAAATTAAATGGAATTAATTAAATGCCAACTGTAATTTTCTATTGAATCCAAAAAACTAGTTAAAAAATTGGAGATAGTTAACGTTATATTATTGATATTATATATAAAATATACAAATTTTCTAAAAAGATTGGTAAGTTCTTCATTTCATAGGATTATAATATAGAAAAATCATATTTTTTATGTAAAAAAGAGATTGAAATAAATGCACATTAGATACTTCTCTTAAATTTTCATTTCAAAGAATTTATAATAATTAAAGAGTGATTCGATATGAATTTATGCAAAAACAATTTAATTGTATGAAATATCTTTTCTTCAATGTAATTGAATTGCTATATTTTATAATATCTTGATAATTATCTGTCTTACTTCTTGATATATGTATTCGGATGTCTCTTATTAAATTGCAGTAGATCTGAATGATGCATTCTTTGGAATAATCAAATGCAATCTAAATTAAATAATATAAAAACGTTTTCATAATAATCTTTTATATACATACATGTTTCATCGCGGATAAAAAAAATAATCCGAAAAAAAAATTGTTATCACTGCAAAGTAAGGAAGAAAAAAACAATGAGTTTTAAAACCTATCTTCAACTGGTGATTATCAGAGTTATACAATGGGCTTTTTTGAGGAAAATGTTTGTGGAAATATACGGCATCTGTTATTCTGTTTGCATACCTAGAATTTCAGAATAATTCATTATGTAAACAAAACATCTAAAATCGCAAGGGATCGGTCATCATTTTGCATATAGTGTGTATGATTTACACAATTAAATTTTTATATGGTTTGTCATTACTGTAACCGTTACAGAAGAAATTTATATGATGTCAGTACAGAAGTAAGTTGACTAATCTCTATATTTCTCTTCGCTAACAGATGAAAATATTTCTCTACAATTATTGATTGCACTGATTTTCTAAAGAAACAGAGCGTTTTTATTGCCAAATCAAACATCTTTGAGACATTATTTCTTTGTTAAACGGTAGACAAATGTATATATATATATATATATATATATATATATATATATATATATATATATATATATATATATATATATGACGATTTAAAGTTAGGAGGGCAGAAACATCATCGCCAGGTTTTCCTTTCTCCTCACAGAAGTCATGACCAGCGAGAAAAAAAATAAATAAATGAATGTAGAAGGTCAAAATAAACACTCCTTGGTTGCTGCAAGTTCATTTTATTAAACGGTAGCTATAATATAGGGAAAAGCTCCTGTTGCAGATGATATTTTATCGAAACATCCAAAAAATATTCCATCAAGCCGTACTCATGCAAGAGCGCACCCAAGAATCCATCTTCTCATCTCCCTTCCACCTCTCGAGCTTTCTCTTTTAAATCTAAAAAGAAAATTCTAGAACATTCTGTAACCTCAAACCATCATCCTTTTATGTAAACAGAATTCTTGTCCAGCTACGAGATTATTTTCCACAGATGATAATTTTATTTAAAAAAAAATACGTGTGGCACTCGGGGACTGCCGCGGTAAAGCTGTTGCATAGCATTTTTTATCAACTTATGCAATTATAATTATTTATTTATTTTTTATTTATGCAGGTCTTTTTTGTCTTTGATATTAATTCAAGTTGCACTTTTTGAGCGTGATGACGGATAACATTTTTTTTTTATTTTATTGAACTAATGAGAATTAGTTCAATAACAGAAAAATCGTTTAAAATATTTTTATTATCTTACAATACATGTAGGTTAATCAGGAATTTTTATCATTGAAACTATACGTTTATGGTAGCTGAAATAAAAAACATAAGTTTGAGACTTGATATTCTCAAAATATCTGAAAAATACCACGTCAATATCTGCCGAAGTCTACCGAAGGATACCGTGCCGAAGTCTGTCAAACTGAAACGACGTTAGCCGGAGTGTTAGGTTTTTTTTCTCGTTACTGAATTTCTAGATTCTTTCGCCGCGCTCAAAGCCCGCGATAAAAGCTATGCAATACCTTAATAAATTACCAAACAAAATTTGGCCGCGCTACGAAAATTAGATCGCTAGTTATAAGCATTTTAAATTTTACGAACCTCACCGTGGGGGTCTTTTGTCACCAAAAATTAACACTGTCTCATAATAAATTACCAAACAAAATTTGGCCGCACTACGAAAATTAGATCGCGAGTTATAAACATTTTAAATTTTTCGACCCACACCGTGGGGGGGGGGGTTCCTGTCACCAAAAATTAACACTCTCTCATAATAAATTACCAAACAAAATTTGGCCGCGATACGGTAATCCGATTGCGAGTTATAAGCATTTTAAATTTTTCGACCCTCACTATAGGGGATCATGAAAAATTAACACTGTCTCATAATAAATTACCAAAGAAAATTTGGCCGAGCTACGAAAATTGATTGCGAGTTATAAACATTTTAAATTTTTCGACCCTCACCGTGGGGGGTCTCCTGTCACCAAAAATTAACACTGTCTCATAATAAATTACCAAACAAAATTTGGCCGCGATAAGAAAATTCGATTGCGAGTTATAAGCATTTTAAATTTTTCGACCCTCACCGTGAGAGAGGGATACTGTCTTTAAAAATTAAAACTGTCTCACAATAAATTACCAAACAAAATTTGGCCGCGCTAGGAAAATTAGATCGCGAGTTATAAGCATTTTAAATTTTTCGACCCTCACTATGGGGGGGTCTCCTGTCACCAAAAGTAACACTGTCTCATAGTAAATTACCAAACAAAATTTGGCCGCACTACGAAAATTAAATCGCGAGTTATAAGCATTTTAGATTTTTCGATCCTCACCATTTGGCGGGTCTCCAATCACCAAAAGCTACATTACCCTACTTTGTTTTATCTTAAGACGATTCTATTCTATACACATTCTATCAGGAATTTTTATTATTGAAACTATAGATTTTAGTAACCGAAATAAGAAATATAAGTTTGAGACTTGATATCCTCTAAATATCTGAAAAATACCGCGTCAATGTCTGCCGAAGTCTACCGAATGATACCATGTCGAAGTCTGCCGAGCTGAAACGACGTTAGCCGAGTGTTAGGTTTTTTTCGTTACGGATGTGTTAGGATTTTCCTCGTTACGGAATTTTTGGATTCGGTAGCCGCGCTCAAAGCCCGCGATAAAAGCTATGCAATAGCTTAAAAATATTATTTAACCAATTTATAATCGACTCAGAATTTCTTAGGCAGACGATTTTTATAGATGATCAATTTTAAGAGAAAAAGAAAATAAACCTGTTAAACTCAGGAAGCCAAGTGATGGAAGAAAAGAAAATTAACGCAATATAAAAAATATTAGCGATTAAAAAAATAGTTAAGAGAAAATTAATCTGAATTAAATTTAGGTAGGAGCATTTCCCTGAAAGAAATACAATAATGTTACAATATCACTTACTATTTGTAAGTGCATAGGAGATAATACATACAATAAAAGTAAATAAGTATGAATATTAATAAGAAAGAAATTTTAAAAATATAATAAAAACAATAAGAAATCTCTTTCATGGGAGTTTATAGAATTTCACTGACTTAATCAGTAGTTTATTTTAAACAAAGTCCTTCAGTGAAAAAAGTCTTTCAAGAATGTATAAAAGAGTCTTTTTCAATGTCCAGTGAATACAGTCTCTTTAATTAAAGATCTTCAAATCTTGTTTAATCTTTGGTTTTAATCTTATGTTTTTTGTTGGATTCCAACATTTTTTAATAATATGTCAAATTTCTAATAATAAATATTATAACTTCAAAAATTAATAATAAATAATATAGAAAAATTTAAATAATAATAATAACAATAATAATAAGTAGCATAATAAGACTCCATATCATAATATTTTTCAATAAGAGTATAATTACTACTAAACTTCATTATAGAAATCATAATAATAATAATAATAATAATAAAACAAGAGTATAATCAAAAGAAAATATCACTATTTGTTTATTATTAATAGGGAAAATATTGGCTGAGGATAAAAATTATTACATAGCAACTAAATAATTTTCTTATCTTCTAATAGCATAAGAAAGTATTTTTTGCTAGCCGGAAGTATACATAAAAAAATAATAATTCCAAAATCCAAATTAAATTAAATCTAACTATTTAGAAAATGGACTCTGAACCAGTATTTCCTTACAATAGTTCCTCTCTGATACTCTTTTACAAAATTGTCAAATTTGGTTATAAGTTTTCAAATGCCAAATGTAGAATAATGTTTTATCTACACATGGTTTATAAACTTTTATAATAAAAACAAATAGGAATAAAAATTGTCATTCATAATTGAGAAATGGAAATAAAAATAGTGTGCTTTTTTAAAAAACTTATAATATACGTAGTTTTAACAACCACTGAAAATCACATATTAAGTTATAGGTTTAAGTAAAGTCATCAAATTTTATAACTGTTATCACATAATATCTGTTGAATAAGTAGAATAATACTAATGTCAAATAATTGAGTAAATATAATTAGATTTAAATACACTTAAAATTATTTTATCAACATCAATTTGAAAGCTTTTACAATCAAAGTGTACACCTTATGCCTGCATAAGGAGCTCAATTTAATCCCAAAAACTCCCAAAAACAAGTAATATTCTTGTTGCGCATAAAGAACATACCTGCTAATGTTGAAAATTATGGTGATAAAATATTTAAAGAATAAGAATTAAAATTTAATCTACTGTCTTGACTTTAGTTTGATCTACTGATTGTGATTGTATCTGAGGTTTTGTTTGTTTTTTGGGTTGCTCGTGAAAAAGTTTAAAATCTTCGGGTGAAAAATAGGGTCTTAATTTAGAAACATGCACAATAACGGAATTCTGTCCTGTCTCATAATTAAATTTATCTATTTCATGAGCTACATCAGAAAGTTTATTTATAATTTTGTATGGTCCAGAGAAAGTAGGTTCTAATTTTCGAGTGTTAGGGTATTTTAATTCTTCATAAATTACAGAGTCTTGTATTTTTAATGGGCATTCGACAAAATTTCGATCATAGAGTCTTTTACTTTTAAGATGAAATTCATGAGTTCGCGCTTTCGCAATTTTGAGGGCTTTGTCTACTGCTGTTGTATGCTTTTTAATTGCCTCACACAGAACCATTACCCACCTGAAACAAAATCTGAATCAGAATTATCGTGAAATTGTGACAATCTTAACTGTTAACTTTAACCAGAAATTTTATCTAATAAAATAGGAATTGTAAGTATCATAGTTATACCTTAAATTGGGATCAACTTTTTAATTCTATTATTTTATAAATCATAAACAGATTCAAAAATTTTAATTATAAATAATCCCTTACTTAAAATCACAAAATTTACTAATAAAATTAATCATATTTATCAGTCAAAACTCTAGCAAAAGTTTTGTACAGTTCCATCTTTCTTACTGAATTTAAATAAATTATAAGAATCCGGGAACCAAAGCTCACTGTCACTAGAAATTCTAACAAACAAAGGAAAAAACATAAATGTTAACTTAGTTTATTAGCTCAAATGTCTAGTAATAGCAACATCAATATAAAAATACTGCATTCTGAGACTAGTTCTTGATAACAAACAAATATCAATAAATTAGAAAAGGTACTTTTTTTAAAAAATAACTTGAGCTTCTAAGTTATTTTATACTTTATTATTATTACGAACTTATCTTTAAACGTGCATAAAATTATCATAATAGTCTTTAATATGCAACAGTAATTGTCTTAAGAATATCATACTCTTCAATTTAATCCTTAAGAACAAAAATGTTTCAATCTCCAACAAATAATAATAATAATAATAATAATAATAATAATACTCATAAATAGATTAATTAATAAGACTCAAAGAAAAACAAACAAACAAATAAATAAACCTCACAAATAGAGAATAAACAATCTACACAAATGTATAAAAAGGTAATATTCAATTAATTTGAAAATAACTCACTCTTAAGAAGAATTTCTCAAGATGATCCTATGGGAGACAGGAATAAAAAAAATTATGAAAGTAAGTAGCAATCGGCGTTCAGTTGTCTCTAAAAGTTTTTTTTTTCTTTCTTTTTCTTGTCATTACTACCAGTAATACTTAAAGTCAATGATCGCATATTTGGGCGGCAACAATATGAATGTCAGTCATCGTGGCGTTTCTATTCCTTATTAAATCCAATTATTCGAAATCATCAGGTCTCAAAAATTTATCATTATGACCAAAAGTATCAGCTTCTGGAATTCACGAGAAGTCGATTTTCGGCGATTCGCAAACCTACCATCATTTCGTTCCACAGCAGATTCCATTAGCAAGCCAAAATTACCATATAGAATGTCCTTCAGAACATAGAATTCATTCGAACTTCAGCAAAAGCATGTTCTACTTTGCCCTATCGCAATATTCTTTAAATATCGAAAAAAGGCAGCACAGGCATAAGCAATCCTGTCGACTTTCGAGTAGATTGTGACGATTTAAAGTTAGGGGGGGGCAGAAACATCATTGCCAGGTTTCCCTTTCTCCGCACAGAAGTCATGGCCAGAGAGAAAAAAAAATAAATGTAGAAGGTCAAAATAATCACTCCTTGGCTGCTGGAAGTTCATTTTATTAAACGGTAGCTATAATCTAGGGAAAAGCTCCTGTTGCAGACGATATTTTATCGAAACATCCAAAAAATATTCCATGCTTTACTACATCAAGTCGTACTCATGCAAGAGCGCACCCAAGAATCCTTCTTCTCATCTCCCTTCTCTCTTAAGACCTCTCGAGCTTCCTCTTTTAAATCTAAAAAGAAAATTCTAGAACATTCTGTAACCTCAAACCATCATCCTTTTATGTAAACATAATTCTTGTCCAGCTACGAGACTATTTTCCACAGACGATACTTTTATTTAAAAAAATATTATTTAACCAATTTATAATCGACTTAGAATTTCTTAGGCAGACGATTTTTATAGATGATTAATTTTAAGACAAAAAGAAAAGAAATGAATTTATTGATATGCACACTATTAAAGGTTGACGGAGGAAAAATAAATAAACAGATAAAATAAAATAATGATATTTTTTGAAAGGAATAGTCTTTCTTCAAAGGGGTTGATAAAAACATAGAAGGAATGAGTTTTACTTTGAATATTAAGAAATAAAGTTTAATTAAGAATATTTTTAATTTAGAGCCAACTTTTTAAATTTACGCATACGCATGAAATAATGCAAATTAACGCATGAAATAATGCTTTTTAAGGCAAATTAAGAATTTATATCGTCTGCATAAAGATTAACAGATTAGATCTAGAAACAAGAATTTAATTTAATAATTTGAAGTGAGTACAGAATATTATTATAAGAAAATTAAGATAGTATAAAGATTAGTTTTGGCGAAAAAAATTTAAAATTTGCAATATATATATATATGTATATATTCTCCTCGCATAGCATAACTTTCCTACAAAAATTTTTTATTAACCGATAAGCTTGAAAATTTATTAGTTCTCACAAAATGCAGTCAATTTTAGGACATTTGATATATTAGAAGATGCTATTATACTCAAAAGACATGAGGGGGATTGAAATAGCAAGGAACAATATACATATTCATATTTCATGTATGTGTATTTCATGTATGTAAAATATCCTATTCACTGCTTTTTTCATTAAATATTCCAAATTAATAAGAAATTCACTCAATGATTGTTATTATTAGAAATTTGATTAAAGTTATTAAATTTCGCGGAAAAATTCCGCTTGGGAGAAACTAAATGCTATATTTATATTTGAAATGTCTACATAGAAAACTAAAAAAAACACATTTTTATTTCGCATATAAAGAAAATTTAAATTTTTATCGGCCAATATTCTTTAAATTTTAGTAAGCTTTTATTTTAGAGCAATAATATTTTTCCCAAATAATCAAGTAGCATCGCTTTCAAAATTTTCTGGAAAAAAACATTCCTTTGTTATTTTTAGGGTTATCAAATATATTTACATCGACAAAAGCATTTACGTCATTATAATAAATAGAAAAAAAATCATTTTTATCTGTATAATTTCTTTATTAGAAGAATAAGAAATTAGAGTAACTTTATTAGAAGAATAAGAAATACACACATATTTGTAATTACGCAAATATATTTTTTGTTGAAATTTGATCCCAAAAAACATCATGTTTTCAAAAGAAAGAAATGAAAAGAAAACTGACACTCACTGCAGAAAAAGAGTTATGAAGAAATTAAATTAAATCTCGTTTCCTTATAATTTAACCTTTAGAGATTTTTGCAATATAAGGCGATATTAAAAAATTAATTAAAGACGATCTATAATGACTTGTTTGTACCAAAAAAATATTGTAGCGAAATTGTATCACTCAGATTATAGTCTGTTATGGATTGAACGGCAGATTTTTGCAATTTTAAAGATATATAAATTTTTAATTAACAAGAAGTTTGAATATTTTTCAATACAGCTGAACCTCGTTAACATGAACTTCAAGGGGAATCAAAATGTTGTTCATGTTAACAGTAATACAGTATCAAATCAGTATCAAATCTTGGTATTTGTGTTTATAGCGGTTTGCGAAAACAGTTCATGCTAAAAGTAATTCATGTTAAGCGTGTTCATGTTAACGAGGTTTGACTCAAGTAATGTATATCTTAATCAAGTAATATTTTATTCGGGAAGTTCATGTGAGAAGAATTTCCAATAATAATAATTGTAGATTGTTATCTGCACTACTAGAAAAGAATTATGTTAAATAAAATAAAAACTTATTTTTTTAATTTATTAAAATAAAAATTTATAATATTTTAAAAATTTTTAATTTATTTTTTAGTCAGTTTCTATACAAACTTAAAGATTTCCTAGTTGCATTATTGGGCGGAACGCAATTTTCTAACATGTTCATTATTTATGTGTCTTAAACCACAAAACAACCCTATTTTAAATTAAAAGTTTCAATATATATAGAGAAATTCCTAAAAATGGAAGTAATAGCCTATTAAGTTAAATATGAGGTTGAGCAAAAATTTCTGGAAAATTTTTAAGATAAAAGAATTTGTATTGAATATAGGAGTACTAGTGGCATATTTATAGGTGTTCAGGGATGTCGGTCCAGACATCGCAAGATCCCATTATAGCCTCTTATGATCAATGCAGTACTTTTTCAAGGGTTGTCGATGTAAATCCTTTAATGAAGTTGAAGAAGCATGTCAAGAGTTTTTCGATTCCAAAAAATGTTATGGTACATTCAGCAAATCCGAAATCTGGCAGAATGTTGGCCGAAAATCGTAGACTATGATGCTCTTTACATTTACGAATAGTCCTTGTTGCCTTTTTGTACGATTTACACCTAACAACACATTTTCATAAATTTCTCAAAACTTTTTCTTAACCTAGTATAGCGCGTAGCTACATACTTCCAATTGAATAGTTTCTGAAAAAGTTTGCAAAAATTCATGACACAAGTTGCATTACCCTGGAAAGTCTATTTGCGACAACACCCAAAGTAACTTTTAACACGGTTCCACCTGGGGTAAAAGTTTATAATCAGGAAAATTTCCTTACATTTTCTTGAATAAAACATAAAACATTGCATCTTGATACTTAGAAAACGTATCGTAATAAACCGTTTAAATACCATATAATTTTAAGGTTGATTCTTATGTCGCAGTCGAAATGCATTAATTTCTTGTCGCTCAGAGGTATGGTTCAGAACTGCAAAACACGAATTTTGACATTTAATACCTTTTCCTGTTTTGTCAGTTATCAAGATGTATTTTTAAGATCAATTAAAAATAAGGTATTGAAAAAATTCCTGATTTGAAATCTTTACCTATGGGCAAGGTAAAAATTTTGTTCTTGTGTTTTCTGAAATAAGTCCTCCCCTCAACCGATTTTCAACTTCTATAATCAGTTTTTCCACTCTTTTCTAGGAAACTGCGCAATTAGAAATATGTGCATAAGTGCCAATATTTAAAGAAATATGTTGCTGGCTTTATCTTTATAAATTACTTATAAAGATTCACACTGTGCGTGTTTCTGTGCGGAATTGTGTTGTGCCAGCTTGTAGCGTTTCACTATCGATGTAACACATTTAGAGAAAGTTAGACCGGATTTTAAAAACTTTCTACAGAAGACAAAACGTTTTATGAAATTGGTTTATCTGTCTGTACGTCTGTGAGCCTGTGGATGCTCTAATTAATATAAATATATACGGAACGCCATGCAACTTATATCTGCTATTGATGCTTAATATAGCATATTCGGTATTGGAAAGTTAGTGTACTGTTTTGATTATTCGTTTACAGATATATTAAAGAAATTAAGTACCATTATAGTCTATGGATAAAAAAAAATTCATGTATTTTGTTTAAGTATATTATGTACACATTAAAATTATCTAAAAATAATATGAGTAATCAATTTATCGTCAGATAATAATCTTTTTTGCATGTTTTTGAATACCATGCATACAAAATTAAAAAAAAATCATATTAACTCTATCTCTTTATGTACAAATTATTCTTTCCTAAATAAGAATTGTTTTCTAGCTTCTGTTATGTATATATATTTACATTTTGATTTCTTGTATAAATTCTCACTGTGATATCGATGAAAACAAATTTTTAATATAATACAGTTTCTCATCACGATAATAATTACACTCTTAATTGTTCATGTATTCAGTAATTTAGAAATACAAATAAAATACTAAACATTAAGTTTTGTGTGACAGTTTCCATATTTAGATACTCATTTAAAACCTAAAATTTGTCATCAGAATTTGTTTCCCAAAATATCTCAAAATGAGATTTCTAAAATGATTTTGTAACATTTGATATTTGCTTTTAATGTGAAATTTTATGCATTAATAAAGGTCTGAAATCATAGAATCAATTTATTGCATATGCTTATAATTAGTTATTATGAAATGTAATAATCAAAATAATGAATATATATAAAATATTTTATAAAAGATTATTAAAATCACGTGTTGCATTGTCTATATATATCAAATTTAACCATGAATACCTATATTGATTTTCAAATTTGAGAGACAAGCTTAAAATATATAAAGAAATGACTTTAATATCAGAAAACTTGCCTTGGGTTTGTGAATATGGCTCAAAAGGCAGCGGATTCGTAAAATATTTTAAGAAAATATGTTTATATCTGTTTTATGAAAAAATTACCACTTCGAATTTAAGGATAACTCATACGGTTTCATATTCAATAAGAAAGAAATAGGCACAGAGTGTCAATCTAATTTAATAATCCATTTGTTTGAAAATCAGAGAAAATATCAGATTGTTTTTATGAAAATACTATTTGAAATTATATTTTAACATCAATATGCTTCAATTTTTCTTGATGCCAAAATATAAATGAATCTTTGTTTTGTCACAAAATAGAAAGGGAAGTTAAATATCCACTTACTTCTCTTTAAGATGTTCAATTAGCTTACATTACAACGCAAAATTCAATATCTCATTCATCGGAAATTACACAGGTTAAAGCATGTTGCAGGAATATAAAATATTTCCTAATTAATTACTTAATTACAAAGATATTTAGTCTTACTTACGTATTTAATATTAATGTATATTCGATTGTTCACTATAAAATCATATTATTCATTAAAAATACATACAAGGTTACATAATATATGGTATGAGACAGATATATATTCTTTATTATTCATACTGTCTACATGTTCATTTAACACGGTATGAGAGAATCAATCGACGGCGCACTAGTAAAACAATAGATACAAAATTCCACAGGTCCTACAAGTAGCTCAGAGTTTCGAATCAAATCACACCGGTCGGCATAACCGTTTGGAGCTGTCGTGTTTTTCTACAATTCTTGGGTAACTCTGAATAAATACGGTTTAGGTTCCTTTAGAAAGACCCGCATAAAGGAAAATACCCTTAGGGTCTATATCACCCGAGCATATAATCAGCCTTCATAAATAACTCCGGCTCTAACATAAAATTTCAAATTGTATTGGTTAAAAAGGGATAATTTGACAAAAATATTTTGAAAAAAGCAATTATACTACATTTTCCCATTTAAGGTATCTCATATTACAATAACTCATTAACTATAAAATTACATTTTTTTTTATCATTTACTTCGATAACAATACTACTATCGATTTTCTGAATACGTTATAATAGAAAGGCGGAGAAGGTTAGAATGGAATATAGATATGTAGACGTTTTCTATTAGCTAATTACGCCAATGTTACATTAATAGTCTCCATTGTTCCCACTTTTACTTTTCTGAGCTGTTTTATATTTAATTTTGATAAGAGAAACACATTTCCTTAATTAAACATTTTAAATTCCTTTTCACATGCTTTAATAGTTAAAAGCTTTCATTCCGAAGTAAAAACATGATTCTGCTGTAAGGTATAAACATTTTATTAACGTACACTTTAACTAAAGTTCAGAATATTTGTACATTTTTCAATTGCTGCAACTCGATTAATGAATGTAAAAGAAAATGATCATAGGATTTTGTTGATAGTAGGAAATCTATCGAATATTTTTAGAAGCATAATCATAAATAAAACTAATGAGTGGTCTAATGAACCCCAGACAATATACAAAATTTCATTAAAGAAAGTAGTGCAATGTGAAAACAAGACGGACTATTGAAAATTAGATGCCACTTCAGAGTTTCTTTTTGTTATGTTTTATTTACGGATTTTATGTATGCATGTTATTCATAAAAGCATGTTATGCTCTTAAGCAAGAATATTTTTTCAAGAAACCAACTATCATATTCAGTAATGGCTGTTATATATATTTAATATTGGCTATAGTGGAGATACAGAGCAATTTAACTACTGGTTTTAAAAAGCTTTAAATATTTTCAAGTAGTAAAGATTGAGGATTTAGAGTTATAATGATAAAATTTATTGCAAAAAATATTTTATTCGCAGTGCGTTATATGCAGTTTAAACAAAAATTTCAGAAACGTAATTAAAAATAAGTAAATGATGGCATTTGAAAATTTTCGATGGGAAGATTTCTTATAAAATATATGCTTTAAAAAAAAATTCTGAACATTACAAGGAAGAAACGTAGCTTTCATTTTCTTGTATTTAAAAATCCAACTTATTTTACACAAGCACTAGAAGTTACATTTAGATATATAATTGCTTTCATACTTTCCGTCAATTTTAAATTCGAATAGGAGTTTTGTCAAATTAGATACCTATTTACAAGTTGGCTTGATCTAGAGAGTTTTATGTTTCGTCAACTTTGGCCATATTTTGGGATGGACGCCATTTCAAATCAAAATGGTAGATGAGGCTAGACAATGAACTTACTAGGGAACTGCAAGAAGTGTAAGTCACCGATTTTGACGAAAGTGGTACCGTTGAAAATATCTCATCGTGAGCAGTAAATAACTCAATGGAACTACCCGTCTGAAATGAGACATTTTCGAGATATCCGACAATTTATGTCATGTAGCTAGTGCACACTTAATGGGGGACCGCAAAAAATTTTAGTCTCGATTTTAACGAAAGTGGTATCGTTGAAAAGATATCATCGTGAGGATTAAAAAACTCAATGTAATCACCCGTGACCCGTGATCATCCGTCGGAAATGAAACGTTTTCGAGTTATACTACAATTTGTGTCACATTGCCAATGCACACTGCTGGGAAACTGCATTATGTGACATACATTGTCGGATATCTCGAAAATGACTCATTTCAGATGGTTAGTTCCAGTGTGTTTTTTACTTCTCACAGTGATATCTTAGAAATGACACCATTTTCATTAAAATCTAGAAAACATTTTTTGCGGTCCCCCATTAAGTGTGCACTAGAACATTATGCACTAGCTACGTGGCATAAATTATCGGATATCTCGATAACGGGCCATTTCCGACGGGTTGTTTTATTGAGTTTTTTTCCCTCGTGATTATACATTTTTAACAATACCACTTGCGTTAAAATCGAGACTAAAATGTTTTGCAGTCCCCCATTAAGTATGCACGAGTTAAGTGACCCAAATTATCGGATATCTCAAAAACGGGTCATTTCCGACGGATAGTTCCATTCAGTTTTTTACTACTATCGATGAAAACATTTCAACGATACCACTTTCGTCAAAATCGGTGACTTACACTTCTTGTAGTTCCCTAGTTAGTGTAGATCTTTCTTAAGACCTCTAAATATATTCTATCACATTGAAGTCTATTAATATATACAAGAGATATTAATTGATAAGAATCGGAGTGTTTCAAAATGTCAGGCATTCTAGATATTCTAGTTGCTAAATCTCAACCATTTTTTGTGATACAGATGAAAGAAAAAATGCTCCATAATCTTAGTATCTATATCAAACATTAAAAAAAACAATGTATTTTTCAATTTCCATAATTTTGTACAGCATTTTGAATTTTAAAAATGTTAAAAAATTCCAAATGTCTGGTGCTTTCAATCAAGGGGGCAGATGACGAAAGTTAACGAGTTCACATATAGAGTTTCATACAAATCAGTTCATGAGAGTTACCTCAGGTTCTGTAGTGCGGGATAACAACAACAACACACACGTGTGCAGACGTGAGTTTCAAATGTCACTTATCCAAAATTCTAAAATTCGTGTTTTATTTACCAATCTATTCAACTGGTAACCCTGCACTAAATAAATGCTACAATCTGAAAAAAAGTTTTATGCTATATTTCTGCCGTTGTAAAAATGTTGATTTATACGGAAAATCAACGGACGCTGTCAGAGATTTTTTTGGGAATTCACCAAATTTCATTTTTAGGATAAGGCGAGTTTTAAAACTTATGTCCTGTTATATTCATCAATATTTGAACGGATTGTTTGATGTCTTGGGGGGCTCATAATAGGTAAAATATAACTGAAAATTTTCTGAAATGCTTTTTTTCAGACATTCTGTGATATAGAATATCTAATCACTAATCCGGATAGCGAATAAAACACACGAACTTTATTAACAACCACAATTTAGCACACATACTACATTTCTGTACGGATAACAAAGATAGTCTGAAATTTGGCAACATGCAAGAATATTTCTCCTTCATGCGTCTAAGTGGGTCTAAGTATGTATTAAAAAAAAAGGAAATACGCAGTAACAGGCTCTTATTTAAAGAAAAATGCTTTAAATGGACATTTATTTTAAATTTATTTCATCACAGGTTGCATGTTTGAGAAATATCTTAAAATCTCTAAGATTAGTTTACACAGCACAAAATGACACAATTTGACAATCGCAGGCATGTACAAAAGATCATCTGTTTTTCACTTCTTAATGTGTCTAAGTATGTCTAAGTGTGTATTACAAAAAAGAAATATGCAGTAACTTCAGGCTTTTGTTTAGAGAACACTGTTTTAAACAGACAATTTTTCCAGAATTTTTTTTATCGCAGTACGTGAATTTAGGAGCTTTCTTTTAAGTATTTTAGATTAGTTTAGTTAGCACAAATTGTTTCACGTTCGTAGACATGTACGAAAGATAATCTCTGTTTACTTGTAAATATGTCTAAGTTTGTTTATGTTTTGGAGAAATTATGAGTACGTAACTGAGTATATAATGTCATATTAATAGATTTTATGATTCTATAACATTGCTTCAAGATTTCCTTGGAGAAAATTATGACTTTATATTCTGAAGCTCTAATAATTTAGAAACAGCTGCTTGGCACAATTCAAGAGAAACTAATTAAGAGGATAAAGAGGATAAGAGGGTTTCGATAAACAAATTATATTTTGAATAAATTATTGATCTGAAAGGGATGGAAATGCGAGAGTACACAACAATATTGTTTCCGTATAGAAAGTTCTCGCTTAGCTGAATTATGTCCTGATCTTTTCCAAATAAAAATACAGATATTACGATACAGATACATATTGTCGTCGCTGTGGTTGAAAAAAAATATTTCCAAAACTAGAATATTGTTTAGATGCTGTCTTCTATCAAAAGTGTGTGTTATATGACAGAATACACACTAGAAAAGATTATTTTAGAACTCTTTTAGAAAAAAAAAATTCGACAGTTTTACTGGCTTTTTTTTACCAATTCAATTCATTTGGAAAATTAAATACAAAAAATAACATATATGTGCTAATATACTAAGATTAATACCCTAATTTTATCAAAGAGCATAGGTTCTAGTAATCATCTAGCCTGAAGTTGACATAATTTATAAGGTACTTGTACCCAATATGGACAGTGATCTCAATATGGATAACCCCTAATATCTTTAAAAGTAACTTTTGTGATCGAGAGATCTTGTCTGTGAAGAAAACAGTTGAAAATATAGTTGAGCCTGGAAAGTGCAAAAAAGCGCGCTGTTTCCAATCTGGAAGGAAAGTTGTTGCTTCGTGGTGTACTGAACATAATTGCAGGTAAGTTTAAATAAAGGTTGTCCAAATTACCTGTGAATAAACTATCACATTCTTCTGTTTTATGTGTTCACTGTACTTTTTTCAGATTATTGAATATTTGCTCATTATTAGGTCCAAAGAAAGAAGCAAGTGGACAGAGGAAAAATTGCAGAATGCCATTCGAACTGTACACAGTGAGACATCATATGTCAGTGCAACTACAGCAATAAGGATTCCAAGTACAACTCTCATGAGAATTTTCAAGACTGTCCAGGTAAATGATCAAATCCGAAAGCCGAATTTGGGCCACAAATTCATGCTCACAGAAATGCAGCAAGCTAAAATACGTGCAACGATATTTAGACCAGCAGATGTTGGCATGCCAATTACTGGGTGATTACTACGGAAGATTATTTTCACCTACGCTGAGAAGATTGGTTTGAAGCAGAATTTCAGCCAAGCAACAAAGATGTATGAAAGGAAGTAGTTGGCGGCTTTCTTGAAAAAAGAATCCACTTGTTGCTAAACGGAAGTCTCAGAATCTTAATCCAGGGAGACCTAAGAAGCTGATCCTGGCAATTGTTTCTGATCATTTGGAGAATCTGCAAGCTTATTTGGAAGATTTCGTTATTGTGAATCAACCTCAGCACATGAAAAACTGGATGAAGAAGGGTGCCAGCTTACTATCCAACACCAACAGAATATCTTGCACGAGAATGAGCAAAAAGGGTGCATTTTATTGCACCAGAGCATGCAGAAAATGTAACAAATGTTTCTCTGTGTAATACCCTCAGCCACAGCATTCCTTCCATGGTGCTTTTCAAAGGAAAGACGATGGAACAAGAATAGAAGGATAACATGCCTCCAGGAACAGAAGTTATGATGACCCCTAAAGACAGCATGAGTTCTGACGTATTCTGCACTTGATTGAAACAATTTGTTAAGCTCAAAGCGGAAGGCCCGCCCCGCTCTCCTTTTTTCTTTGATGGAGAAAGTTCTCATTTGGACGCATAAATCGTGACAAAAGCAGCCGAGAAGAATGTAACACTCTACTGTCTTCCCAGCAACAGGACTCATGAATTGAAGCCTTTTGACAAAGGTGTTTTTAAAGCTTTTGAATTATAATTAGATTATGAAGTACTGCTCCATTTTACTCATCAATAACTCATTAATAGACAGATCACTCAATTTAGGCTTGGGGAAATCTTTAGGAAGGTTTGGAATCGTTCGACGACTCTATCCAACATAACTTCAGGTTTTCTGGCAACTGGAATTTTTCCTTTGAATCGAATTATAACTCCAAATGAAGCCTTCGGATCATGTGGCATTACTGCAATTACGTAAACAGCAGCAAAAGGAGAAGAATCTGCATTAAATTTAGAAACTGCACCAGACGTTGATGCTGCTGCTTCAACATAAATTCTCCTGTTATTGACCCACTTTCATTATCTGATAGATCATTTTTCATGGAAAATTCCTTCATTAGCGTTTTATCGACCCCAATTGTAAGAAGGATGAAGAGATAATGTTTCCAGGCGATAAATTCAAATGGCATCAAAGTGGTAAAATCCTTGTTTAACCAGATTCCATTTGAATAATCTTCCAAGAAACCTCCGCCAAGAGAAATATCCTCAAAAAAGCTCTTGAAGAAAAATCAAAAGAATACTTCCCTCAGTTAGCGAAATCGCAGGTACCCGCGGTATGACTTCCTCAACAAAGGTGTGCTGGTACTGCTTCTTATGCAGTTCATGTGGCCATGCATCATATGTGGCAGATATGTCTATGAGGCCTGTGTGGATAATACCGCCCATGATGAAGATGTTTTTATCTCTCCATCGTCTGAGGAGTGAGTAATAACATATGTAAGTGCTGCTGAGAAATGCAATAAAGCTAATCAAAACCCAACTATTTTGTAGTAACTTTGGTGCTTTGAATAAGTCTTCGGAGAGCCACAACCGAAAGGGACCCCTCTTTTAAAGTGCATTTTCTGAAGATATTTACTGTGTCCCCGCCTCCCCCGTAGTACTTTAAGGTACATATTTTGTTATCCCCTCTCTTCTAAAATTCCTTGGAAGTGTGGCCCTTCCATATACTCTGTATAATACGTCAATAAAGAGCCACTTGTCCCTTATATGGACTAGCATTTTCATAACAAGCATAGGTGGTTCCTTATATGGACATTTGTAAATATTTCTTGTTTTTATCATTAAAATTAAACGAGAATAATAACAAGGTCACTAAATTTAATACTGATAGTCAACAATGTAGGGGAAGTGGTCATACAATTTTGGAGTCCTATGACGTGTACACGGGGTGAATAAAATAATTTCTTTTAGGGTGTCCATATTGGTTACAGGTACCTTACATTTTTTAAATGTAAAAATAAATTTTACCTGCAACGGAATCAATAATATTAATAAAAATGTTTAAGTGTGAACAGTACATTTGAATATGCGTTAAATAAAATGACGTTATGTTGGAATGTCATTTATTACTTACTGGTGTTTCTATAGTTTTTTAAATGTTAGATTATAAGTTGTCGCACATAATTGTCACATATACACACATGTATACATTATATACGAATATATACGGGTGTAACTCGACATTAAATAAGACATATTGGCTATAAGCGGTTTGAAAAGTGATCCAAATTAAAAATGTGGAATACAGAAAATTTTTAAATTACGATTTGTTTGAAATTCTTAATGGTGATCCTAAATCAAAAAAAGCAACTTTGTGAGACATGCTTTAATTTATTCTTGTTCGGAAATGCATGAAATTACCAGGTATTGTTATTCAGAAACTGTCTAATTGCACTCGATGTTCTGCTTTTTTTTAACACAATAGATATTTCATAAGAAGCCTTCAAAGTTGGTGTTTTTGAGCACATTTCCCGACGAAAGCAGAAAAACAGGTCGAAAAGCAGGAGAAAAAAAGGGTGATCACGTGATCGAAATAGCTTAGAAATGGATGGGTAATTTATTTATCATAAAATGGAAAAATAAGTTCGATTTGAAATCGCTTCCATAGTCAGGCATTCCAGTTTTATATCTTTCTGTTAAAAAATAAATTTGTAAATGTGTCAAAACGTTTTGCGCTTGTTGAGCGGAGCAGTTGAGAACAACCTTAAGAGTAAAAATTTGGCATTTGACAGGACTGTTACTTTTAAGCAGATATTAAGATATTCAATTGAGTTAGTTCTCATTTAAGGTTAAATTTTTATAGTAAATAAGCCAAACCAATTGAATATTTTAAGAAATGTAAAATTAAAAAATGTACATATTTAAACACCCTAAAAACCATTCAAACGAATGTTCATTGTTGATTAAATTCAAAGTAAATGGAAATAAATTGTACAGTTTTAAAGTTTTAAATTTAGATGTGCCTTATAATTTTGTTTACATCTGTCGTAAATACAGGGTGATTCATAAAAGATGGGCAGAACTTTAAGGGGTTATAGTACACTTAAAGACAAATAATATTAAATAGGAGACTAAGGGTCCCAGACGTATTTCCAAGGAGATAGGGGGCATTAAAGTTTAGGGTCCGAAATTTCAAATGATTATAAAAAATGGAAAAATTGGTCGATTCGTTTGCGGGTTTTGCAAAAAATTTTCTTTATGCCAGTATTTTCTTGAAATAAAATTTTAAAGTTCAATTTCAAAAAATGCCGATAGGGGGCGCTTTAGACTTTGGAGTAACAAACAACTATTTTTTAACGTTATTTTTTGTATTTCTTTAAATGATTTCGAAAGCTTAAACTTAAACTTAAATTTTGATCTAAAAATCTGAGTCCTAACGAGTAGTTAAGTAGCGTAAACTGAAATTTGAAATTTCAAACCCTTCTCCCCCCAGAACAAAAATCAGTTATTCCCGATCTTTGTGTCGTAGATTAGGCTCTAACTACTGCCGCGTTTTGCTAAAATTATTCTTTATGTCAGTATTTTCTTGAAAATAAATTTTAAAGAAAAGTTTCAAAAAATTCCGATAGAGGGCGCTTTAGACTTTGGAGTAACGAACAACTATTTTATACCGTTATTTTTTGTGTCTCATTAAATGCTTTCTAAAGCTTAGACTTAAACTTAAATTTTCAGCTCAAAATCTGAATCGCTGAGCGTGGTTCTGTAGCGAGGGGAGGGGGTTCAAATTTCAACTTCTGAACATAGTTCAGTTTGCACTACTTAACCATGCCCAACGATTCTGTGCTGTGATACGAGGCAAAAATACAACTTTCGTCAAGGACTGCATAGTCGGAATTCACTCATAAAGGCACTGGCACAGTTGGAAACGTCGCTCATGCAAACGTTAAAGCTCCATTCCTGACGCTAGTCACCGGGTGAAGAAGGAGACAGAAAGTATGCAAATGTCAAATGGGGAAGAAGAAGAACACGTATGCAAAATTTCGACACGATTCAGGCATAAAAACCACTGAACGGTGAGTCAAGTGTAAGTCGCTGTAGTAATGAATCGGAAGATGGTGCCCTTCACGAATAAGGAAAAGGCTGAGATGCATTTATTATACGGAGCGGCAGATGGAAATGGTGCAGAGGCACAACGAATGTACGGAGAGCGATTTCCCAACAGGCGGTTGCCTAACCGCAAAACTTTCGAGCGCTTGCACAGACAGTTGTGAGAGACGGGATCATTTCTCGCTTCCCGGTCGAATGCAGGTCGTGCAAAAAAGGACGAATCAGTAGTTGTTGCAGAAGCCATTCTGGATGTAGTAGCGGCGCAGCCAAGTACAAGTACACGAACAGTGGCTAGGCAGGTGGATACCTCACAGTCCATGACTTGGAGGGTACTGAAGGATGAACATTTGCTCCCGTTTCATGTGCAACGAGTCCAGAAACTGTCTCCAGGGGATTATCCAAATCGTATTGAATTCGCCCGCTGGTTTCTGCAGCAGAACGCGCTAAATCCACATTTTAGACGAACTGTGCTTTTCACCGATGAATGTACCTTCACACGTGAAGGTACATTTAACACACACAATGCACATGTATGGGCGGATGTCAATCCACATGCTACGTATCCACATGCTCATCAGAGACACTTTTCCATCAATGTTTGGGCAGAAATCCTCGGAGACCACCTAATCGGACCGTACCTTCTTCCTGAACGCCTCAACGGTAAAACATACCTCACATTTCTGCAACATGTGCTGCCAGACCTGTTAAACGTTGTTCCTCCACGCATCCGGCGGGTCATGTGGTTCCAGCACGATGGAGCGCCAGCCCATTACGTACCAGACGTCCGCAACTATCTGGACATCACATTTCCGAACAGATGGATTGGTCGAGGTGGTCCTGTTGCTTGACCTGCTCGCTCGCCAGATCTTTCACCCCTCGATTTCTTTTTTTGGGGACAATTGAAGGCTCTTATGTATGAGACACCCATTGAATCCCCCGAGGAACTGGTCGCCAGACTTTCTGCCGCTGTAGGGGAAGTGCTCGAAAAGCCTGATGTTTTCGCGAATGTTCGCCGTTCCATTCTTCGCCGTTGTTCTGCGTGCATAACCTCTGGTGGTCACAATTTTGAACATTTATTGTAATTACATGTTAATAAATATGCTTTGGTAACATAATCCTAATTT
The DNA here is from genome assembly GCA_964019185.1 of Maratus speculifer. NCBI lineage: Eukaryota > Metazoa > Arthropoda > Arachnida > Araneae > Salticidae > Maratus > Maratus speculifer. The sequence continues at coordinate 166,190,825 of OZ025290.1, forward strand.
GTGTCTTTTTACCTCGTATCACAGCACACAATGTGTGGACATGGTAAACTGAACTGTGCTCAGGAGTAGAAATTTCAAACCCCTCTCCCCAGAAACTTAACCACGTCTAACGATTCAGATTTTGGGCTGAAAATTTAAGTCTAAGCTTTAGAAAGCATTTAATGAGACACAAAAAATAACGGTATAAAATAGTTGTTCGTTACTCCAAAGTCTAAAGTGCCCTCTATCGGAATTTTTTGAAAATTTTCTTTAAAATTTATTTTCAAGAAAATACTGACATAAAGAATAATTTTAGCAAAACGCGGCAGTAGTTAGAGCCTAATCTACGATACAAAGATCGGGAATAACTGATTTTTGTTCTGGGGGGAGAAGGGTTTCAAATTTCAAATTTCAGTTTACGCTACTTAACTACTCGTTAGGACTCAGATTTTTAAATCAAAATTTAAGTTTAAGTCTAAGCTTTCGAAATCATTTAAAGAAATACAAAAAATAACGTTAAAAAATAGTTGTTTGTTACTCCAAAGTCTAAAGCGCCCCCTATCGGCATTTTTTGAAATTGAACTTTAAAATTTTATTTCAAGAAAATACTGGCATAAAGAAAATTTTTTGCAAAAACCGCAAACGAATCGACCAATTTTTCCATTTTTTATAATCATTTGAAATTTCGGACCCTAAACTTTAATGCCCCCTATCTCCTTGGGAATACGTCTGGGACCCTTAGTCTCCTATTTAATATTATTTGTCTTTAAGTGTACTATAACCCCTTAAAGTTCTGCCCATCTTTTATGAATCACCCTGTATAATAGAAAATCTGCAGTAAGTATTTGCCACTTAAATTTGGGAAAAGCCTAAGATTTATTTCGATGTCGCATGAACAGAATCAACGATGGACAGTCGTTTGAACAGTTTTTAGTGTGTTTCAGTATCATATTTTTTTTTAAATTTTATATTTACTTTTTGATATTCAATTGGTTTAACATATTTGTTGCAAAACCTTAACGTTAATTGAGAACTAGCTGAATGAAATATCTTAATCTCTATCACTTCTCGGGTGTAAAAAATGTAGGAAATAAATAATTTTTTTAATTTGTACAGCATATTATGTTTTTGATTAATATGTCAAGTTTTTTAATGACTACTATATTCAAAAACACTCATTTCAAAATGAACGGAATCCACCATTATTAGGGTTTGATTTACAAGATATCGAGTCACACGTTGTAGCATAATTTACCAATATTTAATCCAAAATGTTTCATTGAACAGTAAACAGATTTTCATAGTTTTGACAAAAACTTCCAATCTGAGAATAAACAATATATATATATATATATATATATATATATATATATATATATATATAAACATTTCTTATTTTTTGTTATCCCATTTTCTATTCAGGGTTGCTATGAATAAAAAATAGTGTTAAATCTTAACTGCTAATATTGAACAATATTATAGCTGTACTACAGTAAAACGAAAAAAAATAAGGTGGTCTGGTGTAATAACGCCTGGCGGGGTAATAAAGCCAAGTGCTAATATTTTGCATAATTATGAACTAATCTGGTAAATGACACCCATGTGCTCTGCGCAGAAGGGTTTTGAGTCATATAAATCGCAAAAAAAACAGCTTCAAATTAATTTGTTTCATTTTTAGGTCTTATTGTTTTTACAAGCAACTAAAATTAACGCTTGATCTAAAATTTGCGAGATACATTTTGTGATATGAAGACTATTTTTTTTTATCCGGAAATACTTTGTTAATTACATAAATTTGGAGTACATTTCATGGACTTTCAAAATGTTGTTGAACATTTTGGATATCTTCTCGAGATAATTTGTAATTTAAAATGTACAGCGCAATAACTATAACGGGGTAATAACGCCAATCTTTGGCATTAATACCCCGGTTGATTCGCTACAGTGGCCGAGCTAAATCCTAAATATTGATTCAAATAAACGCAGTTAAAACCGTGCAATGTTTCTAATAATTCAATTTAAACGGTCCTTTTTAAGCAAAAAGAAGCTCACGGTCTGATATTCTTTTGCCTCATCCTCCTCCCCCCCACACCACTCCTTTATTTTTCTTATACTTTCACAAAAAAATTTAACATTTTCAATAGCTTAAAATGCAATTTGTCAATTTCTAAGTTTGTAGAGTTTGTATTTTTAGAATTGGGCAGATGCATTTTGCATCTAGATAGATGCAATTATTCCATCTTATTTCATAGTTTTGTTTGCATAGCGTTATTACCCATATAGGTGGGTAATAACGCCAAATAGCATTGGTAAAGAAATCACGCCATTACATTTTATGAATACATATCTGTTAAATTATTTTTTTAGATAGATAGTCAATGAGTTGCTGTATCAAATCATATATTTGTTGGAAAAAAAAAACTAAAACAGAGCCGTGAAAATTGGTAGAACCTTAACGTGGCGTTATTACCCCAGGGTACCTTAGATTTTTTTTACACCATTTCTTCCCAGGGGGCGATATAAATTCAAGAAGAAATTGTTACTTAAGTTTAACTCGGAGTATTTAATTAGCGCCAACCCCAGACATTTCCGTGACACACAGAGGCACACAAAAAGACAAAATACCTTAGAGAAATAATTTTAAATAAAAAATACCCTAGACTTAATTTTAAATTACCGTTTAAGGTTTTTTTTTAATTTATTATAATATTTTTTTTTCTTAATTCCACAGAAAAAAATGCTTCTGGGGAAAATATTTACGAATTTTGGTAAATAATTAATGTTAAAAATCTGTAACTTCAGGTAAATATTAATTGAAAATTTTTAAAATAATGTTACAGGTCTCTTAGCTTCTTAAAATTCTTAAAATTAGTTTTTTATCTTCGAAATCACATGATAAATTCCGAAAAAGTTTAATCAATTTAAAGTATAAATTATCTCATTATATAAAACTAATAAGAAGTTTACCTCTAGGGAATGATAAAAAGAATGCAAGGAATCTCCTTTTTTAATATCTTTTAAATTTTTTTAAAACCCTCTCTGAGAAAATCAATTTCTAGTACAGTGAAGAAAACATGATAAGAATTTGTATAATATGCATTGCGTAAAAAAAAGGTTCACATATCTAAGCAATTATTGAATACCTGAAAAAAATTTATAAAACAGTATTTTAAAATAAATAAATTTTTCTAACTTATATAATTTTATAACTTTTTTATCGTTAACGAATTCAATTATTTGTGTGTGATCCTAGAAAATTGCAAAGCTCAGAAAAATTTAGACACTGGTGTTTTTTAACCATTACCCCCCTGACCGCCGAACAAAAGGGCAAAATTGTAATGTTGTTTTCTCATTAATTAATTTTAAATGTTAATAAAAGAGGAATTTTCTAACATGATATTATTTTTTTGTTACGTATATGCTTATAAGCATTGAAAGTAACAACCATAACTTAATTTCTTAAAACTGGATTATATTTGTAGAATTATATTAATTTAAATGAAGCTCCAACTGCAGTGAAACCTGCAGGCTAGTGAACGAATATATCAGGTCGCGGCAGTGGGAATGTTAATAAAAAATATGTGCATTTGAGTTATATAAATGGCTATACTTAATTTTAAATATATTTTAAGAATTTTGGGACGAAAATATTGATTTTAATATAGGATAGCATTTAAATTAATTGAAAAAAGTGAAATTTGCATGTTGCAAAAGTTTAGACACTTTTCGGATTTTTTGGCAACAATTCACGGAAAAATGCAAATTTCAAAGGCATGATGTCACACGTCTGAAGTATTTAAGTATACCTTACTACAGCATCGTTTGGTGAAGATGCCGCGAACTATAAATATTCATTCAGATGAAGTAATTGAAGTAATGAAGCTGAAATGGAAAAGGAAGGCTACTGCAGAAATTTCAGTTACATTGAATCGTCCAATGAGGTCTGTCTACGAAGTATAATCTAAGGGTGACTCCTTCAAAACAAAATATAAATCTGGAAGACCGTGTGTGATCAGAAAATGCGATGACAGAAGGATAAAGTGGTATTTGCACAAATGGTGGTTGCTAATCATATTAAAAGAATGTTAGGGCTTTCTGTGTCAACGGATATGATTTGAAGATGAAATAATGAATGGGGTAAACGAATTTACATGAAAATGATAAAACAACCAGCTTTGAAATTTCACTAGAAATTAGCTAGAATGCATTGGACTTGTAAACATATGTCGTATAGACAAAAGTGGTACACTATGATATACCGTAACGCAAAAAGTTGAAATTTGAATGGTTGGACATGCTATAGACTTGCGACGACTTGCGTAAGGAGCCTCGGGCTTGCTTTAGTGGACAACAAGGAGGTGATTAATGATTTGTTCCTTAATTTGCTTTAATGCTCGAGTATCTCTTGACTTATTCAACGGTTGCTAAGAAGCGCAAGATTACATACATACATTAAAGAACAATTTACAGTTATTTGGGGAAATTTTAGCTGGCCCAAAGTATGTATTTTATCGAGATAATGCGTCAATTCATGTTGCATACAAAACAAAAACTTTGTTCAACTCTCAAAATATTATTTATCTCAATTAATTGGCATGTAGTCCTGATCTGGACCCAATCGAAAACCTTTGTGACATCATATCTTGTTAGATTTATGGAAATTTTTGCCATAATTTTACAGTGGTGGAAAAAATTATAAAGCCACTTGAAAATATGATATAATTAAAAAACAAAAGATGGAATATTTGTGAAATTTCATACATATACATTATATGCTACAAGGAAGTAAAGAAAAAAAGAAATTCATTATTAACTACATTAATAAAACGTTAATAGACTTAAGAAAATTTTCTGTACAAAGAAAGTTGGAAACAATTATAAAGTCGATACATGTATTTCATCAATAATAGATGTGAGACCCTTTTTTTCGATGACTTTGACTAGTCTCTTGTTCATTGAATTTATCAGACCACACAAAGTACTTGCATCAATATTGTTCCAGCAGTTTTTAATAGCATTCATCAAATCTAACTTTGAATTGAATTGTCGTCCATTTTTGTAAACATTTCGGGCTAAAATTCCCCAGAGATTTTCTATTACGTTCAGATCGGGGCTGCGAGCTGGCCATTGAAGGCATTTCACCTGATTAGCTTCCAGCAAAGATTTAGTTGACTTCGAAACATGAACGGAAGCGTTGTCCTGCTGAAATGTCCAGTCTCCCGAAGTTATAAGAGGAGCAATGGGTAATAAATTATCTCCTAACATATCTTGATACATAACTGAATTCATTTTGTTATGCATGAAGACAATTGGAGTGGTTCCACAGGCAGCAAATGCAGCCCAAACCATTACCGAACCACCTCCAAACTGACGCTTTGAAAAAATATGATTTTCCTGTCGTAAATCATGCCAAAAGAATTTATAGCCGTCGGGTCCATCTAAATTAAATTTCTTTTCATCGGAAAAGACAACATCTCTCCAATTTGTGCCTTCAATTAAATGTTTTCGTGCAAAGTCTAAGCGAGCATTTTTGTGGTGCTTAGAAAGAGGAGGTTTTCCTTTAAATTTTTTAAATTGAACAATGGGATTGTTACTTAAAACATTTCTTACCGTTCCGCTTGTACAGGGTAATTGTAACTGTTCTTGAATTTGAGCTGACGACATTTTCTCTGCGCAAGCTAGCTTCCGGATTTGTCTTGATTGCCTTACAGTTAAGGATTTCAGTCTTCCTGTACGCTTCTTACTGCCGTAATTTTCGGGATTTCTGAGAAAACTGTTTACTGCAGCCTTGGACTTTCCTATTTTTCTTGCAATATTAGAACCAGACATTCCAGCTTCATTTAAAGTTAATATTTTAATTTGTTCACCATTGGATAATTTTTTTTCCCTCTTGGCATTGTATTAAACAAACCAAATACAAAATGAATGCACGTAACACATTTACATTTGCCTAAACTTTACTGGAGATCTGCATTCTCAAGTTTGGAATCATGCCAAATGAGGCTAGAACCATCGGCTTTATAATTTTTTCCAAGTTGTTTTTCATTGGTTTTAAGAAATCAGCATAATTTATGCTCCCTCTTCCGTTTTTCTAAACAAAGTTTATGCGTATTATTGCGATGTTGATCATGCAAATATAAATAAAATTTGCGATATCAATAATTCCATTACTTTTTGATTTTTGTAAATTTTTCTATCGGCTTTATAATTTTTTCCAACACTGTATGTCAATGAGTTTTGAGCTGCTGTTGAACGTGTTTTGTACAAAATAGACCCCCAAGTGACGCAAGATTTAGTTTCTTGAACGAAAAATCACATTCTTGCACTAACTGCAGACAATGTGAGTGCAACTCTATTTTAATTTATGTTTATTTTTCGCTAAGTATATATATTGTCTATACTTTGCCACAATTTAAATTTCGTTCTTTTGTCATAATATAATATGTAAAGGTATAATTAAAGATTTATTGTTTGTGCAGAAAGGATAAGTCATAAGTGATGTATGATGACGAGTCAAAAAATTCGTTACGTACTTTTGAATATAGAAGCGTAATCGATCATTGTCTAAACCTCTGCTGAGCACTGTATTACCCAGGAAATAGAAATTAGTTTAGTAAGTTAAAACAGATTTATTTCACAATAATGTAAAGAATAATTCAAGCTTGTGTCCTGCTTCTACATAACAAAATTATTCAAAACACTTACTGAACGAATAAATATAGCCTGAACAGGAAGTACCCTGAATCATTTTGTACCTCAGACTCAAAGCTTAAAATTATGATGCAAAATAAATAAACAGATAAATATTAACATACTTACAAAAGGTATATGAATGTATTAAAACTATGGCATATTAAGCTGAATGCAAACTGTTTTCATTCACGTTTAAAATATTTTACCAAGAAAATTACTTCATGTTTTGCAGATGAAGGATATTTTCATTCGTAGAATAATTAGACACGATCCTTAGTATTTTCGAGCAGTTATAGAATATTCCTAAAGATAAAAATCTTTATCCTTCGGTTTAAAAAAGGTAATAGACATAAGATAAATAACACAGACAAAATTGAAGTATTTGACGAATAAAAAAGATGTTTTCAATGTTTTTATGTTATTTTGTGTGCTGGTTTTGAAAAGAAACTCTCTTTTTTTCCCATCACGTTAGAATTTTTGTAAAATCGATACCGATAGTTTTGTTAAAATCCCTTTTGAAAAACATTCTCTCGAACAATTTTACATATAATATCTAGCAAAAATGTTTTTATCCATTTAAATATGTGTAAAATAATCGATTCTTGGTGATGCAAAATATATTTCTTTAATTTATGTAAGTAAAAATCGCAGTTGCCGGATCTCATGAGCCGTCTCTGGTTGAGGGGAAAGCAAAAGGTTCATTGACATTAAATTTTTTTACACCCATTCAGGGTAAACTTTTCTCAAAAAGTTCTTAACATTTTATTTTAAATTGTTTATATTAAGATTACTTACATTAAAAAGACGATTGATCAAGAGGAGAATATTATATATATATGTCCATGAAAGTTTTAAACAAATTTTCAATGGAGCAAAAAAAGCAGAAAAAATAATTCTGTAGAAATATATATATTCCTGTTACATTGAAAATTCGTTTTGTTTTATTCTTTTACATTCAATCTATGTCCTATTTCGTGTTGACATCCATCTGAAGTGGGCGAATATGTTCTCTTCCTATTTTATTTGATATTTGCGCTTAATATCTTTGATGATTTGGTTGAATTTTCCCCCCTTTTCTTCTCTAACCGATCCTAAATTTTGGGGGGACAAGCTCACATCTTAGTGAAGAAAATGAATTTGATGCTCATGGAGCAGCCTGATGCTTGAAATTTGTCCAGCATACACATTACAACAGGTTTATAGTCTTGATCTGCGACCATGATCATGATCCTGAAATTTTCTCAAGACATTTGTGAAGGCAACTTAAACTTTTTCCCCTTTTCTTGTCATGCTAGTCTCAACTTCTTTTCGATTTATAAGCTTGCAGATATTTGGACCACTAAAGACTCTCTTTTTCAACTTAAATTCGTATAATTTCCTTTTTTCTGATAGCCTTGATGAACTGCTTCATTGCACCTAATGTTATATGCAGAAGGAGGGAGGATTAGAATAATTATTTTTGCTCAACTAATTTGTTCCGAAGCACATTCTCGATACCCAGATAAAGATATTTAAAAAAAAATTGACACAATGTGGAGCATTATTACGGCTGTACTGGTTACAAATGAACACGAGCATAGAAAGCCTTGGGCAAGAAGCATAAAGATGCTTTTCAAATTCAAGCAAATTATCCAACTGTGATCAGCATACTTTATTTTGTTGAGGACAGCAGCCAGGTTTGCATAGCGTCCTTCTAAATGAATCCAGAGTTCAACTGGTACAGATGCATACTGGCTTTCGTGATGAAGAAGGGCTGTTTTCGATGACTCTATAAACAGCCTCAAGTTATCATTTTTGTAGGGGACATTCAATTTTCTTATCAGTAAGAGAATATTAGAATAATGGACCATGTTCTAACCTTCATCAAACTACTTAGGAACTTCTTTTTCCTGAGTCCTGTATAAATGAATAGAGGTTTTTTTGTCTAATAAAATTTTTTTCAATCTGGAACCCAGCAATTCAGCTGCCTCTGATCTTTAGTCAATTCATTTTCTTCAATGTGAGAGAAGGGCTGGGTTTAATTGCTCCTAGCAGTTTTGTATTCGGCATTGGAGCCTTAAATTTCTGGATTTTCCGATTCAGAAACTCTGAAGAAATGACTGACAATTCAGTTAGAGGCAAACGCACTGACATATACCATTAGGAGCTCAGCGGATAGTCAATAAAATGAAAAATCAAAATCCAAATAAAATTGATTTTTTCAAAAAAAAAAAAAAAAAAAAAAAAAAAAGGGGGGGGGGGGCGTGATAGATTTTTTGCATTTTTTTTATTTGCAAGAAAAATACATAAAGTTTAACAATAAATTCCCTTGTATTTATTTTTTATTGCAGGTCGATGTCATCAGATGAAAATAGATTTAATCTGACTTCTTATGTGATATCTGATTTCATGTGTGTATGTCAGAGCTTATTGTCTGAATAATAACTATAGTAGAATATGATTTTTGTTCTGTATGGTCAGAAGTCAAGCATATATTTTGAACTATCATCTTGAGCAAATGTATTTTGCTGTATCATGATCAAAATATATGTCATGCTTATGACGTTTAGTTTCAGAAAATGCATCATATTATAATACAACCACTCGAAAAGTTATCAGAGTAGATAAGATGTTTACTGATTTCTATTAGAATCACGTTCTTCAGATAAGAATTCGTTGGTAATGATAAGAATGCCTTTCTCTAAAATCTTGCTGATAAAGCGTTCTTCAAAGAAGAAAATATCACAATATTCGGAAAGAGGAGTAGAAACTAAACTTCTTCATGCATTCTTCAAAGAAGAAAATATCACAAAATTCGGAAAGAGGAGTAGAAACTAAACTTTTTAATTTTAAATCTTTGTGTTTTGGCAGTACTTGAAAGTATCTCAGTTTTCTACCACAATTAAAACACACTAATTGAATGCATTCGCAAAGGTACTTTCATGAAATAATGGTAAAACTTTCTCATAACCATAACAACAGAACAATAGTAATTCCAGTAAGCTGAAAAGTGTTTACGAAGTACTGTTGTGGTAGTTTCATTTTTGCTTCCATTTTGTTGTCTGACATGCTAGCTCTATCTTTTCATTGTACACATTTACAATTTCAAAGATAAGATTATATATTTTTTAAATCTTTTAAATAGATCATCTTAATAAAAGTAATAATTATTTTTATTTTTTTTTAAATATATAATTTAATCAGCATATTATATTCATTATCTATTCAAATAAAAGTTAATTTCTTGCTTAAATTTATTTTAAAAATGATAACAAAAGGAGTAATCTTATAATCCTATTGTTTTGCCTTATCTTTCTTTTATGCACAAAAATGGATTAAGTATCCATATTTGTAGGACTGTCATACAAAATAGTATCTTGAAGTAATACTTGTTTTCAAATTGCATGAGCAGTTTTCAGACCTTCATATCCTTGCGGCAATTTGATGTTAAGCTATTCGTCCAACATTTAACCCCTTGGGGGCACGTGACACGTATGCGTGCCTTTAAAAGGCATAAGAATCCTTGTTTTTCACGAACAGTAAAATTGTACTGTAAAATTTGGCTTATAAAAAATATTTTACTGATTTAATAAGGCACGAATTTTTTTGTTTAAAAATAGGTGACAAAACATTAAAAATTTCATAAAACGGTGTCGTCGCGAAGGGTTTAACGAAGTTATATAGTTGCTTTTTAATGTAGTTCATTAATGAAGTTTTAATTTCTTCAAAGGGAATTAGCCGGAGAATAATGCTGAACTACATCTATTATCTTCAGTGCAAAGAGTTATTATTCTAATTTAATGGAGCTTGCACGCATTGAATATAGATTTAAAAATTCGTGCTTCAAAAAAAAAAAAAAAAAAAAAAAATTAGGGGATAATAAACGAGTCAATTAATATACAGCTTTTAAAGAAACTACATTTGAAAGCAAAAACATATTTGCAGTACAACAGTGCAAAAATTGAAATTGTACGATGTTTAGAAGTTTAAAATTTTGCAACATTGAAATTTGAAAGATCAAAATTTAACTGCCAACCATTGCCCAGCTGAAGATGACGCCACCATAACGGACTGACATGTTTGTCTTTTGTAAGATAGATTGCGAATTCATTATCATATTTCCCGAAGGAAACGATTTTAATATGCCTGTTTCAAGTGTACTGAAAAAATATCAGAAATAAAGTTTATTATTTTATTCATTTTAATGAGAAGAAATCAATTTTTTGGTATCAATACATGTGAACTCTGTGCTGATATTATGTGCTGTGCTCATAAGAAATCTAAATTTATATGCAACTGTATGTTGAATATAATACGCAATATTTTGGTAGATAAAGTCGATTAAAATTGTACTGCCACTTATTAATCAGATGAATCTGCATAAAAAAAAATAATTTAAAAGATGTCGAAAATTATATTTGAAGCAAAAATGAATTTATTCATTAAAAATTTTACAGCTTTATTTGTTGTTTTTTAATTGAGCCTTTAATTATTTTTCTGATTAAATTATGCCTTTAAATGAATTTTTTGTATTTCATATCATAATGAACTTTAGTTAATATTTATGTCCTCTAAATAAAGTGAATGGACGTTCTTATCCTGTTAAAATAGAAAAGTTCTTTTTTCTTACTAAGATGAATATATATATATATATCTATGTATGCATTTCCATGAAAAATAACGAATCTCTAAATTGATGGAAAAATGAATTTGGAACTACGTTGAATAGAAAAACATACAATTTAAATTGATGCAAGAGCTTTAAAATATTATATTTAAAAAATATTTTTTTGATGATTTTTTTGATGAAAATATTTTTTTGATGATTTCTCATTAAGATCGTATTCATACCTTGAGAAAAAATAAAATTCTTAAAATAATAAAGATTCACGTAATTCTACTTGAATATAAAAATTAAAAATTAGCGTCTCAATTTCGCTATTCTAAAAAATAATTAAAATTAACTGATGAAGATACTATTTTCGTAATTAAATTTGTTCTAATCGGGAATTTTTTCGGCATTGTGAAAAAAGCTATTGCATGCAAAACGGTAGCTTCTGCAGACATACTGGGAACTATATATTGGTTGTTGTGTTCATGACGTGCAATTATCAACATCATTGATGCAGGCTCCAAGGTTGGAGTTGTCTTCCTTTGATTCTTTCTAAAGGAACCAAACCCGTATTTTACTTTTTTTAAAAAAAAATTAAGCAGTGAATATATCTAGTATTACATAATTTAGTAGCAAAATACCTTATTTTCATAGCAAAGCATTAAAATATAACTGTTTTAATTTCAATCATTAAACGTACTAGTAAAGTACCTGAATGTAAAAATATAGTGTTATTAACGAATTGTACATATTATCTGTTAAATATAACTGTTTACATTGTATCACTAAGAAAATATTGCGTAACTTTTTGTGGTTGATGCATTCTTTACTATATGGAAGAAAAGTTTTGATGACTCTTTAATATGCAGACTATAACTTAGAATGTCTCAAATTATCTTAGATTGTCCAAGAGCTGCTTAGTAAGGCGTGTGGCAAACTTGTTCAGTAACATTATAGATCTTAAAATCTATCTACTGATATCTTGAAAATAGCATGACCTCCTGAAGCTACAATGAGCAGCAAATGTCATAAAAAATCATAAATAAAAGATGGATGGTAGAATTACCCCCCTCTCGGCTTACGGGTTTATCATGGCCATAAGCCCAAAGCTGATCCGCAGGGTGGGTATCTGCTTGCCTGCCTGCAAGGAAATCCAAGATTCTAAGAAAACGCGGAAAATTCCAAGCGATTAGACCGACGAGCACTATTGGGATCGAATTTGGTACCTCTCGTCTAACAACTTTGACAACAGAATTTCTCGGCCACTTGAAAATATAGATGCAAAGGGCATTATAGTTAGTTGCAGGTTGGTAGTTTTTTTATTATTTATTTTCTTGAAAATATAACATAATACAATTTTAATTCGGCAGACTAATAACTTCTCAATTTTATGTTAATCTTCCAAAAAATAAAATATTGTTTCGAAAATAACAAAATATTTTATTTTACAATCATTATTTAAAAAACATTTTGGACAATATTTCAATTATCAATGTAGTCGTTTAATATGTAAAGTGGAAAGGATAATTATCATTATTACAATTTGTTATAATTGAAAAAAGTATGGTCTTCATTGTAGGACATTTAGATAAATGATAACAAGTATTGTTCTTAAACCTTTGAGAGCATTTCCTTCAAAGATTGTTTTTACATATTTAAGCATGGCTTTCAAACAACTGTTTTTCTCCCATACAGGTTCTGCAGTTGTAACACAAACAATGGAAAATTAAAAAAATAAGATAAAATATAATATATAAAAGATATACAGGGTGTTTCAAAAATGACCGGCATATTTGAAAAATCAATAAAAATTAAACGGACAGCGATAGAAATACACTGTTTGTTGCAATATACTTAGGACAACAATAAATTTTCAGGCAGACAAACTTTCAAAATTAATTACAAATTTCAACAACAGATGACGCTGCAGTCTGGAAAAATCCATATGTTCCACGCATCCACCATGCGCAGCAATTGTATAGTGTAGTCTCTGAATGAAATTACTAGAAAACTTTTTTAACGTGTCAGGCGGGATGGCTTCACATGCAGAAGAGATGTACGGCTTCAATTGTTCAATTGTTTCTCGATTGTGGCCGTACATCTGGTCTTTCAAGTCAAAAATCCTCTGTTCTAAGGGATAAACCACTTTTTCACTGCACACTTGCAATCTGTGAACATCACACTCTTACAGCAGAAAGACGACTTACAGAATGACGAACTCACAGACTGCGTTTTCTTCTATATCTTTCAAATTGTCTGCAGCGCCATCTGTTGTTGAAAATTGCAACTAATTTTGAAAGTTTGTTTGCCTGAAAATTTACTGTTGTACCAAACATATTGCAACAAATGGTGTATTTCTATCACTGCCCCCATAATTTTTATCGATTTTTCAAATATACCGTCATTTTTGAAACACCCTGTATAAGCATGCATAACGAATATAACCAATTCTAGCATTATTATAGTCTCATTACTGGAAATAAATCGATTTTGACTATGTTACTTATTAATATAGAGATTTTATTGCAATTAAACACTCTTATATTTAAACAATTTAGATACTTAAGAAACATTAAAATAAACAAGTTTTAAATTGCACGTCAAGCGAGCAAAACCGATTGACGCAGTTTTTAACAAATTCTTATAATTTGATTTTATGGAAAACTGCAGTTTTAAAACACAAGTCTCTACATATACAACGCATTTAGAAAGATCATTTTTAAAACATTCTTTTATTATTCAGATTATACATCATTATAGTATAGCTTTAACATAGTGATAGACAGAGTTTAAAAGCGAATGTCCTTTAATTAAATATTACATATCTTTTTTCAGGATTTTATTTAAGGTTTTTTTTATATTGTACGCGCATTTCTAACAAACATTATAATATACCTGAAACACAATAAAGTCAATCTTCATGAATAAGATGTATTTTAAAACATATTGCATAAAGTTACAAAATTAATTTTTATAGATCAAATATTTTCAATCTGTTTAAAAGATATTTAATTGCTGTTGTTTAGTTTCTGTTTGCTATTTTATATTGAATCCCTTTCATAAATCTAAGTTTCCTTTTAAACATTTTGATTTGAAATGCTTGTTTAAATTTATTATTCAAGTGAGAATTTTCTGTAACTTCTCAGACTTTTTATTCTGTAACACTCTTCAAGCTTATTTATGTTTTATTAAATTCAGGATTCCTTCATTAACTAAAGCATTGTATCTCGTAAGTGGAATTACAATAAAGGGAATATTTCTTTTATAGTTTTTTTTTTAAATTACAGTTAGCATTTTAACTTTGCACAAAATTGAAAGTTTAATTATTTTTGTAATTTAAAATTTTGTTTGTATCTTATTTACAAATGACACTTATTTACAATGATATGCACTATGCGTAGTTAATTGAATATAACTCAAGATGTTAGGCTAAAACAATATAATTTTTATGTGCTGAACGTTATGTTTAATATGATTAAAAAATTTCGAAATCATGTAAGGCATGTTTTTTAGTGTATGTATCACTTATTTGCTATAACAACGTTGTAACTCAAAAATCGCGATTTTTCATGAGACTCATATGAAGTTTTAAATAATGAAACAATTGTTGCAAACAATAATAATAATAAATAAATAAACTCGCAATTTTATCGAGAAGCATTTAATTATAACGGAGAGGTGAATTAATGTCAAAAATGTATATTACACAGCACTTATTAACCTCAAAACTAACAACCGTTTCATTTATGACGTTCTTACTATCAATAACGAGGAGGAGAATTAAAAGCCAGAATGTATACTATACAGCATATCTTAATTTCAAAAATAAAATAAATAATTTTCCAAATGGTTGTTGCAATGTGTTAAAATAATAATATTATTATTAAAAGTTTTTTATCAATATTTTACCGTTTATTCTCTGCACACAGTAGGCAAAAAGGTGTAACTTTTAATAAAAAATTTAAATATGAAAAAAATTCAAAAGAAAATAGATAGTAAATTTCAAAATTAACATTTCCTCACATTACCCTTTCTGCCGCAAAGATATTCCTGTCGAAAATGACGCCATTACATCAGGAAAAATATATTTCAGTCTTAAAAACTAAAAATTGTAAGATTTTTCTATGGAATGTTAATTTTTGATGCTGTATCATAATAGAAAATATGAATGAAAATTCCTTTATTTTCAAGACTGAATTACATTTTCATTCATAAAACGAAAATTCTTAACGCGATTGCGTTTTCTGCCCAAGAATATCAAGATTTAAGTTCGGAAGCTCGAAGTATATTGATGACGCGTTCGTAAAACGTACTTTAGTAACCAATTTTCATACCAAATTTATTTTATCTTAAAAAAAAGTAAAAATATCATCTATCATATTTTCTACGATAAATTTTTGTTAAAGTCTCACAAATACAACCTAAAAAACTTTTATAATATGAACTTTAAATTAAAGAAAATACTCTCTGAGGAAGAACCTGATTAAAAGCTTGAAAGTACTAAGATGTTTTTAAATAAAATTAACTATTAGCATCTATATTTGATTATTTTAATCGCTATTTAATTAAACTTGAACATTTCGTATTATATATTTTCTGTTAAAAGCAAGGAGGAAATTTTCATTCCGTGATATATTTTTTAATTTATTTACCTAAAGTACTTGTATATTCTACAAGCGTTTTGTTTCGTTTTATAGAGAAAGATTCGTCGATTTCTACGGTATTACTTGGTTCTCTTTTCTACAATGGTTCTACATCTTTTTCCAAACTCGTTTATATTAATCGGTACTAAATTTTGAATTTTTTCTACTGAGGTCTGATATAGGTGACATTTTTATGTTAAGGCCATATAAAAGAAATTACGCATTGTCTCCTTCAAAATGTGATGAAGAGTTGAATAATTATTTATGTTTTTTATTAGAGTAAAATGTTTTGCTTAATTAATGCAATTATCTTGGATTTTATGATGCGCAATCAAAAAGTTAGGAGTAACAGCTTGTAGTCTGTTAAAATAGAATCATTGAAATAATCTCGATTTCGAAGGAGTATGCAGAAATTCGCACTGTGAGAAGTAAAATATTATTTAATGTTTCGTAATTTGGTCTAAAACATAGATTTGCGTCAAATATAATCGGTATTTGTAACATTACGATTTAGAATTGAATTTCAATATTATTAAAAGCAATCACAAAAAATATTTTTTATGTGCGTTCGTAATTATAAAAATTCGTAGCACCTATAGTTGTCGTTCAGTCCGTCCGTCTGTCTATCCGCCTGTAATAACGCAAAAACTACCCAACCGAATCTTTTGAAATTTAAAATCTATAATTATTATATAATTTTGTCGAGTCATTTTAAATTTTATGAAAATCGGATACATAGATTAATTACAGGGGCAATCAAAAGTATTCCGTTACATTACGGTCAATGGAGAAAAAAGTTTCAAATGCATTTTAATAATGTTACACTCATTCGAACATAATAAAATTGATATGCATCTATAAAGTACATGTTATAATATACATTTTGCATAATCTGTGGTGCAAAGAACATTTGTTATTGATTTTCAGGACCACACAATAGTATTCCATTACATAATGGTATAGGGAGAACATTGTTTGTTGCGCATTTTAATTGTAATTAACTATTTACAATTTTATGAGATTGATATTTTTAAAACTTCGTTATCGTACGAACGCACCTCATTTGCTATGCTTCACGTGCAATTTACAACTTTTTTTTTTATCCAATGTCTCCAAACATGACTATTGTGTGGTGTTTTTAGTACGTTAATGCTATTAAATAAACTATTATGCACTTGGATAATAACTTAGATATAAATAATATACAATGGGAATCAAAATTATTTCGGAAACAAAAATTGTGAAATATTAGATTCCTAAATTAGATGACTCAGTTTGCATTTTAAAAAGTTCTTTTTATATCAGATGTAGGTGTTTGCGGTTGGCAGGCAAGTTGAGCTATTAAGATAATGCAAAAACTTTTCGAAATTGTTGCTTATACTTAAAAATCACAGCGTAAAAAGGAATCTAAGATATATGATAACCATTAGCCCAATAAATGAAAAATTGCAAACGTAAAGATGGCAGCAACAATCCACCTCTTTGAAATCTACTTTATTATCTGTAAAATTAACTTAATAAGAATTTTATTAAACTTCCCTCAGAATATCATTACATAACATTGAATTTAACGCTTGAAATATTTGAAAATTGCTTATTTTTTTCTCTTATATAAATTTAAGTAATTTTATAACTTTAAATTGCGATTTTTGGAAGTTTAATATTACGCAAAGTGGGTTAAAAAAAGACTTGCAAAGATGATGTTGAGGAACCTGGTTTGAAAATTTATTAGTCATCTATTATTTTCACTCTTATTTTGCACTTCATGTTATCTAATTTTGTTCAGCACATTTATTATTTTAGACTTTTGGATAAATATTTAGTGGCAGAGAGATGTGAGCACTGTTTAGTAATATCGAGAAAATGTAATAAATTATATAATACCTTAGTTTGAAGTAAATTGTTGTCACTTGAATACTAGTACTCTCTATATGAATGCTGAATTATTTTATTAATTTTCACTGAAATTTATTTATCAAAAACTTTTGCAAACCTTTTTGAAAGCGGTTAAAACATATCTTTTGCTGAAATGTTTAATTTAATTTAGATTTTTGATATCTCACTTAATTTTCGTTTCCTTATTCGTTCTTTTCATGTTTTCTTTTCTTTTCTTTTTCTCTCTCTCTCTTTTATTTTTTTCTTTGTAATGAGCTTTTAAAAATGCAAAACTTTGCATGCTTTTCAAAACTATACAATTGTGTTTGTATTCCATATGCCGCGTGTCATCTGCTATTGTTCATTATTTTAATTATAGAAGTAAACACGCATTACTTTTTAACAAGCTTACGGTTTTACACATTTCTTTCTTTAGATAAAGGAAATTAAATTATATCCAAATTACACCGAAAAGATATGTAACTTTTTCGACTATTAAATGATAAAGATGATATATTTTTTAATATTTTGAATCCGTACTATGATTTTTTATGTTTTATTTTTTTTCTCGTTTTTCTTATTTTTTTCTATTTAAAAAATATGTATTAATCTGCACCTAGAGTCAACGTAGTATCAATATAAAGAAAGAACCAGGACTCAAAGACATTGAGCATGGACTCACTCGAAAACATAACCTACATGTAAAAAACCCCGACTACATACACTAAACTATTCGCCTTTTTTTAACAAATAATACTTCAGCTCCTAAAAAACATGTTTTATTCGTAAATTTTTCTGGAAAATCTGGAAAAGAGATAAATTTCCTCCATTGAAAATATGCAAGCATATTTGTTCTCTCAATAGTAAAATCCCAATTAAAAAAATAATTAAGATTTATGATTTAATAAAAATAATTGAAAAAAAAATCGACAAATAATGAGACATATTTCGAATTTAAAATAATTAATAATTTATTTTTTTCATTTATTTAAACGTATTTGCAATTTATTTTTTAAAGTTATAAAAATAATATTCTCATCTAAAGTGCATTTTAAACGAACGCATTAAAAATAGATATTTTAATTAAATCATTAAATGCAAAAAATAGATTTTACTCAAAAAGTAAATAAAGAATTAAAATAAACTAATAAAAATTCTCCCAAAAAATTGCATATTTTGCATCAAAAAATGGATATAAAAATATTAATAATTCATATTTTATCCTATTTTAAATACAAATCATTAAAACTCTAAACAATTTAAAAGCGAAATCTTCCCGAATTCAACTTAAAAATTCAAGGCTTTTTTATTATAATTAATCAAGCTATTGCAATTTGAGGTAAATATATTTCCTTCATACTATTTCACATCTGTACAACTGTACCGAGAGTATCGATCTCCTTCAGATATAATTCATTTAATATATGATTATTTTCCTGGTAGCAGTGCTACCATAATTTTTTTGTATATTATCCTTACATAATTTCTGCATTACAGGAGATAAAATATACGTAAATCGATATAAAACAGATGCAGAACTTTGAATCGAACCGGTTGCTTATGTATTATGATGCCAGTACATTAACCATTAGGCTACAGTTCTACTTTTATGAAGCATCTTTAAGTAAACATGTTTGCCTCAGATAGCTATAATTTGATTTATTTCATTAAAATCTTTGAATTTCGAAGATAATTTAGTTAAATGTCTTCTTTAATTTGATAGTAGCTGTGGTTTTAATATTTCAATGTTCAAATAAGATGAAAATATGTATTATACAACCCTTGGCAAAAAATTTCCGATCATTAGTCAAACACGACCACTTTTTGTAAGAAAGAATTCTTTATTCTCACTGCATAAAAATTAAACGATTATTATCGATAATACATTTGCATTATATGTAATGAACAAGCATATGCAATAAATAAAAATCATTATGCATCAATTTATAAACAGAAAAATGGTGATTGAAATTTAAACACGAAAGAAAAAATTATCAATCATTCTTGGATTTGGAAAAAAAAACCGATCACTGTAATCAATATTTAGAAAATCAATCTTTTATTTGGATGACAGCTAAAAATCTTCATGGAATGTACTCATAAAGCTTTTTACACTCATTGGGAGCTATTTCACTCCAGCATTCTCTTGTAGCTTTACGTAGTTCTCTGGCATTTGTTATCCTTCGAAAATCGATTTTTCTTTTTAATACATTCCCCAGATTTTCGATGGGATTAAGATCCGGACTATTGGACGGCCAAATTGATTGTAATTGGATTATTACCTACATTTTGTAGAAATTTCTTCACTGATTTGGTGCGATGTGAAGCTGCATTGTCACCTTGAATAAGAAGTCATTTTGACCCACGAACCATTGGTCGATATTCGGGATAAAAATCATTCTCTAAAATATCAATGTAAACTTCAGAGTTTACTGTACGTAACACAAAGCACAGGTTACTGACTCGGTGTGATGTGATACAACTCCAAACTGTAAATAGAGGTGAAAATTTAGTCCTCGTATTGACTTGACATACTTACCATTGAACTTTTCACCAACTCTCCTCCAAACAATTCTTCCACAGTCATCACCTGCTCCGAGAGATATCCAAGACTCATCACTAAAAGTAACTTTATTTTATTTATCAAGTAACCAGTGTACATGTTTTTTATATATTTCAAGCGCTCTTTTCTATGGTTCTTTGTCAAGTACGGTTTCACTTTAGCTTTGCAGAATATAAATCCTACTGCATTTAGACGATTACGTACAGTGCAGTCATATACCTTTATATTAGACTTAGACAATTTGGCATTGAGTTGTTTTGAAGCTGCTTACCGCTTTCTTTTCGCATATTTCTACACGTTTTCTGTCTTCCCTAGGGGTTTCCATTCGTGGACGTCCACTTCGAAGTAAATTTTCTACGCTTTTAATTCAACTGATATTTTTTACAAATATCGCATATCATACTTTGAGCACAGATTAATAAATCAGTCATAAACCTTTGTGAATTTTCTTCTTGCAACATTTTAATTATGCGGATTTTTAAATCGCGAGACTGGTATTGTACACATGCGCAATCACTCTTATCTGTCTTCAATATGCAAATTTCAAACTTGTTTCCCCAGTGATCGATTACTATTTTCCAATTTCCCTCTTGATCGGATATTTTTTTCTCAAGAGAAATCTTTTTCGTTTGTGTTATAAATTATATGATTGAGATAGTGAATTCATTTTTCTTTTATATTTTAATACGTGTTCTTTTATTTGGCATATTGAAAAACGATCCTATACTCATAAATCGCGAAATATATGCTTAAAAATGCAAAAATCATAAGCTTGATAACACTGATCGTAAACTTTTTGCCAAGGGTTGTACTTTTATATAGCTTGCTAAATGTAAAATATTTTTCTTTGTTGTTTGTTTAGTTTTATTTATTATTTAATAATTTAATTTAAAATTTAATATTTTGATTTATTAAAAAATCCAAATTTAATATTTTGAAGACCATTGCTGCATGTTTAACGTCAGTTTCCAGTAGTCTTTGAGTTACTAGCGAAGGCTAACTTATGAAATATGAAACAAAAATATAGGCCAATGAAGTAGACTTCTTTGAATGTCTTCCCAAATTAATTCGAAACAAGAAAGAAAACTAACGTATTAATAATATTATTCATTTATTTATAATTTTGTATTCACACATACATAATTCTCTGGAATACAGATTTCACAATGAGTAATTTCGCACGATTTAATGATTTGATATTCGGAGACTTGAGTTAAAATAGTCTAGTCATTTCGTAACAAGTTAGTTATGATGTCAAAATAATGTATTTGTAATGTAATATCGATTCTTTTGTAAATTGCCACCCAATCATAATTATAGGAAGAAGATAAAGAAATTTTTGTTATCACCCAGTTATTGCTTTTTTAAATTCTAGAATTTAAAAATTGAGGCGAAATGATTGTGCAAATTTTAAACAAGTATATATATAATGTAATTTATTTTATATAAACAAAATTTATGATTTTGCAAGAACTAGAATTATTAGTAATGTTCGTCGTGTAAAACTGTACACGAATGTAAACATTTTACATATATCCTTTTGAAAAAAGTTAAATAAAAAAAGAATAATTTTTCATTAGTCATGTTCTTTCTTTAAGACATTTTCAACAAAGAACCATACAATAAATAAATTCTTGAAACAAAAAAATTAAATGTTTCATGTTATTAGCCTTTAATTGCTGTTAACAGTCTCAAAAAACACTGCTATTTTCAATTTGTAGTTTAACTTAAAATTTTTAATTTCACTATGAATACAAATTAGTTTTATTTTAATTAAAGCACAGTACTTTCACTCGAGGCTTCTAAATTATAAGAATTTTACAATAATTACGCTGCATATAATGTTTAGAAGAATAAACATTGTAGCTAATATAGAGGTATGTAATAAACAGCTGTAGTATGCAGTATTTTTTCGTCTATAGATAAAATTGTTGACCGTCAGTTTTCACCCTATTATATTCTGTTACAACACTATAATTTAATCTATTATGTAGAATATATATAAATTATGTCCAAAGCTGCACAAAAAAATGAAGTAATTTTCAGTTATAGACGGTAATTGCGGATTCCTGTTTTCCAAAATGCGTTATACATTTTCAATAATAATAATAATAATAATAATAATAATAATAATAATAATAATAATAATAATAATAATAATAATAATAATAATAATAATAATATTAATAATAATATTTTTAAAAGAAGAAAGTATTATATTCGTGTAAATTTTCAAATTACGACTTTCAATCGATTTATTTTTAGGGGTCAGAGAACAAATAAGGAAAATAATTTTACAAAATGTCTGTCTGTCGCTCTATTTGTGACAAAAACCTTTTGGGCGCTCTATCGTAAGAACTAATGCACGGAATTTCACAAAACTTTATATTCTATTAGAACTTGATATAAACTGGGGCCATTTGGTATTGGTGTAGTAGCCCAGGTGATGGAGCTACTATGCTGTCTTTTTCCTGATTTCCGAAAAAAGATATATCGCAAGAACTAACGGACGAATTTTCATAAACTTAAGATTCCTTTAATCCTTGATAGAATATGCTGTTAATTACTTTATAGTTTAAATTACTTAACAGGTGGCACTGCTATGGAGCATTATTTGCGATTAATTCAATGGCTTTATCTCAGAAACTAATGTGTGAATTTTAATCAAACTTCAGATTCAGTTATTATCTAATATATATGTATATTAATATTCTTTAGTTTTTGGAGCAAATCGCGCAACAGGTGGAGCTTCTATTTAAATTTATTTACGATTTCTGAAATGATTCTATCTCAAAAACTAACGCACGAAATTTACTCAAATTTCAGATTTTGTTAGAAATTAACATAAGTTGTTGTTGATTAAATTTTTGTGTAAATCACATAACCGGTAACGCTTCTATTACTGGAAGTATTAACATTTATAATAAAAGTGAAAATTTTGGGATTACCACATCCTACTATTATATATTTTAAACGTCGATGTACGTGGTAGTCAGTATCAATTACAGAAGAATATTTTTAATGGTATTTTTCATCCCTTTTTCAAAACCCGAATCATTTACATATGCTTTCAGAGCATTTGTAAAAGAAGTATACAATGAAATATATTTTTTGAAAATGGTTCTGCAAAAGGAATATAAAAGTATTCACCTGTTATTGAAACTTCGCGATATCCTCACCTATTCTTATAATATTTTACAAATGTTAGAAAGTTAAAATTTATACTTGAAGCCTTAATTTTACTTCTGGTTTTCATGCATGACAGTGGTATATTATGTTGATCATTTAATTTGTAAACCAAAAACTTTGAAAAATATCTAAATTTTTTACAAGTAAGGTACCCTGGGGTAATAACGCCAGGCGGGGTAATAACGCCAAGTGCTTATATTTTGCATAATTATGAAATAATCAAGTAAATGACACCCATGTGCTCTGCGCAGAAGGGTTTTGAGTCATATAAATCGCAAAAAACAGCTTCAAGTTAATTTGTTTCATTTTTAGGTCTTATTGTATTTCAAAGCAACTAAAATTAACGCTTGATCTAAAATTTGCGAGATACGTTTTGTAATGTGAAGACTATTTATTTTATCCGGAAATACTTTGTTAATTACATAAAATTGTAGTACATTTCATGGACTTTCAGAATGTTGTTGAAGATTTTGGATATCTTCTCGAGATAATTTGTAATTTAAAATGTACAGCGCAATAACTATAACGGGGTAATAACGCCAATCCTTGGCATTAATACCCGGGTTGATTCCCTACAGTGGCCGAGCTTCATCCTAAATACTGATTCAAATAAACACAGTTAAAAATGTGCAATGTTTCTAATAATTCTACTTAAGCGGTCCTTTTTAAGCAAAAAGAAGCTCACGGTCTGTATTCTTTTGCCTCATCCCCCCCCCCCACCACCACACCTTTATTTTTCTTACACTTTCACAAAAAATTGAACATTTTCAATAGCTTAGAATGCAATTTGTCAATTTCTAAGTTTGTAGAGTTTGTATTTTTAGAATTGGGCAATCTACATGCAATTATTCTATCTTATTTCATAGTTTTGTTTGCATGGCGTTATTACCCATATAGGTGGGTAATAACGCCAAATAGCATTGGTCAAGAAATCACGCCATTACTTTTTATGAATACATATCTATTAAATTATTTTTTTTATATAGATAGTCAATGAGTTGCTGTATCAAGTCATATACTTGTTTGAAAAATACAATCTAAAACTAAGCCGTGAAAATTGGTAGAACCTTAACGTGGCGTTATTACCCCAGGGTACCTTACTTTACAGAAAATTCCTTGAAATAAATTCTGACGATGAACTATTATTTAAAAGTATGATTAATGAAAAGTTCTTTAATTTGAATCAATAGTAATGCGATAGTAGAATTTATGATAAACTTAAATTATAAAGTTTAATAACGATCAAAATTTAAAATAATATCCTTTGATTAATGAATCTGAGATACTTATTTATAGATATTTTTAAATCACGAATATTAGATTGCATTATTAACTCCTTTCTCATTAGTGACATTATAAATCTTATAGCTCCTCATTATGTTTTATAGAAAATAATAAACCAAATACTTTCATTTTAAAATTTGTTATCGATTTTCATACTAAAACAAATGTATTTAATTATGTTTTTATCTTATAAAATTTATAATAATTCTTTATAATGACATACATTGTTTTTCACAGGTGCGATTATTTTTTTCTTTTTTTTCTCTAACAAAATAAATATATTGAGACATATTTAACGTAACACTGTAACATAACAACAAAAAATATGACGCCCAATTAACTTTTCAATGACCAATGAAAATTACACTCATTTTAAGTATTTTTCAACGCATAAAACGCTTGTAAAAATTTGTAGACAGAATACGTAGACATAGCAATCAAAGATGCCAGCTCTGAGCCACAAATGGCTGATTTTCAACTTACATTGTAAAAAACTTACTTTTCAATATTACATTGTAAAAACATTTAGAAACGTTTCACATCTGAAGCTAAACGTTTAGTTTCTGAAAAGAAATTTCAGGTTTCATTTTAATCTGTTTTGAATACGGAACATCTCAAAAACGATCGGAAATGCTTCTAATACTGTCCGTATTTTTAGCTATTTATCGTTATTAACTTAAAAGTCTCATTCTCAAAATGAATCTATTTAATTCGGGAAAGGCAACTAGTTGACATTTCTAAAACGGATCCTAATGCAGATATTTTTACAGTGTAGTAAGATTCTCCCCTTTATTAAATTGTAGAAATTGTGTCTTTAAATAAGTCAACAAATGCTATTAAAAATTAGTGATAGTCTTCGGCCATTTCTGACATAGCCTTTTGATCCATGGGTAATTATTATTTTTTAGGTTCATTCACCTTATTATGTGGAGCCTATATACAGTATACTAAATTCGACTGTTGTGAATAGTTTAATGCGTTTGTTAGCAAACGTATTTAAATCACCATATGTAAAAAAGGTATGCTATATATGCTTTAAAGGACGCACATTTTATGTACTTAAAAAAGACAGATTTCTCATTAAGTTTCAACTAATTCGTTAAATATCAGGAAATAGAATATTAAACACAAATATAAGTTTCTTGAAATAGATATCATGCGATACATTGTGAGCTTTCTTTTATCGCTTGCGCATTGCTCATATTCTTGATAGAATGGACATATGCTGCACAACAGGGCTGTGCAATTGTAGCCTCTTGATCATATTGATCTTTTCCACGATGAGAGTCGTTGTAATCATGTCATATTAGTTTTAGTTTTTACTTTTGTAGTATTATGCTTTGTAAAGGAGTAGGGCTATTTCCACAGTAGCAATCCGCATTATTCCACTTCATATAAATGACAATTGGACAGAAGAGGCTGACTGCAATTATTTTTGCATTATTTTTTAGCACATAACGAACAGGAATGCTCTCCGATATCATGTACTTCATCTTGTTTTTCTTGTTACAGTTCAAAGATATCCATAAAATTTCGGCAGATTGATGTTTGACAGTTGCAATTTTGCACACCCAAATGAAAATTAGTGTGATTTGAATCACTTTTAGTCAACAAAAGCTAATGTAATGATACTTCCTGATAACTGACACAACAGTGCAGTTGTCAGACTTGCACATGTAGTCTAGTTTTAGGCAAAATAGCGTCTTCTGTATTTTTGAAGATAATTGCTTCAAGGCATAAGGCTCAAAAAATTAGTTTGCTAGAACATGGACAGTTCAATTTGAAACGAAGAAAGCAGAAAGAGAAAAGGGGTGTTCCATTTTCTCATATGAGATGTTCCATTTTGTGATAGGGAAAATGTCTGATCATCGACATTGCTTTTTTCCTAACTTTTGTCTTTTTTTCTAAAAATAACATAAAATACCACATTTTTCATGCGTTAGTACATATATTTACCTACTACATGATATATTTTGTTTCATTCTGTTTTGAAATTTGTTGGAAAAGACTTAATTGAAATATTCCAGATATTGAAACTTCTGAATATGTAACAGATTGCGTCTGCGAACAGCACCAATAATCCAGTAAAGCACTTCTCCTAATAGTAAAGTTTCATATTTTAAAAGAAATCTTTTGGAATAATATTGCTTAAACAAGATAATAAGTGCAGAAAGTAGGCGAAAATTTCATTTTGTGCATTTTGTGGACTGTGTAATTGAAAACGACAATACTCTATAGAAATAAGTTAAGTTCATTAAGCTGGAAGTATTATAGCGACAATTTATGAAAACGTATTTTTGGAATGCAGTTGCTTTTCAAAGATATAGTACAGACTCACATTCAATCTTTGTTAAAAATGCTTTTCATGACCTTGAACAACGGAAAAGGGGATATCTTTTTTAGGACTTCAAAATTACGCAGCATTTTTAAATATGACCTATTTTAATATATATATATAAATTAAGCCAATCAAAAAAGACAACTGTAATTTTTTATCTGTTTTATAAAATGAATACACAAAAAAGTATTTTGAGCATAATAACAAAACTAAAATTCTGTTATGTTGGTCTTTCATTTAAAAGAATAAAATATCCTGGATAAGAAATACATCCATATGTCGTATAATTTAAATTTATTTAATCAAAAATTATCGTAGAAGACTGAATTATTTTTATAACTTTCGAATGCATTAAGTATCACTAAAACACGGTTAAATTCAATTAAAAAATGTTAAATTTAATTTTAAGAATAATTATGTTGATCTTGGTTTTTCCTAGACTTTTTAAAGATGTTTCTAAAAATTTTGCTACAATAAAAAAAATTAATTAATGAAATTTACATATAAGAAAATCCTATATTACTAAAGAAAATATTTGTCTTTGAAAATGTTTTAAAAGTTTATTCAAAATGTTACATTTTATAACCAAAGTAAATTTGATTGGTGTTGAGAATTATAATCATGTTTGCCTCCGGGTTTGCTCAAATAAACTTGGAAAGTTGAATCGTTTACTTTTCGCTTTTAAGATTTTCTAAATTAAATACTATACGAAAACACAATGAAAATCGATAGGTATTTTTTATTTTGATAATAAAAATATCAAAGTATTACATTGATTTGGATTACATATGGCATCACATCCATAACGACCCATCTACATTTATGTCAGTTTTGAATAATAATGCTGTAAAGGTCTTAATAAGTTAATTAATCCAGCTAAAGTTGTAACGGTTGGGTGCTCGTGCTGGGAGTTAAATGCAGACATACTCAGGAATTAGGATAAAAACACAGTTTATTATAAACTATAAGGGCTCAAGGGAAGTGGAGCAAGTCTAATTTTCACAACTGAGAATACTGCTAAAAGACTAAACTCATATTCACAGCTCCGGAAACTAGCTCAATCGGGGCAACTTTGATTACTTCTCACTATCTTTCAGCTAAACTGCTAAATAAAATCTAATTAGACAGCCCGTGGCTGTAGATATCCTTTATTCACTTTGAGATAATCAAATGCAACTACTACTAAATATCTTACCACTGGCCACTTCTCAAATCGAATACCGAAACTCCTTCACAACTCACTGGAGGCTCGATGCTACTTGCAATCTGCTAGATACCAGCGGGAAACACACTTCGTTGACTAATATCGCTCGAGACACGCTCTCTGCTGGCTACTGCCAGAGACACTTTTCACACACTCAAACTCCAAGCTTTTATACGCTGCAAACTGAGATGCTTCAAATTTACATATTACTACTAACCGCGAGGCTAACTGCAGAATCCGAAAGAGACACACACACTCTAGAAAGTTAAAGTAAAAGAGAGGATAGATGTCGCTTTTACGCTTACACATGTTAAATTATTGACGTCACGATCTCAGAAAGACTAAAGTGCCTTTATGCAGAGGTCACTCCCTCACAACCCCCCCCCTCGGATTCCACAGAGAAAAAGGACTGGGCCAAATGCATGCCCAGGACTTTTTCTTGCTATAAATTTCAAACCGTAATAAAACAAAGTGATGGGTGAAATTTAGCGCCGAAACATAACTTTTAAAATATTAACTTTAACCCATCACAACAAAAACCTCAGTTTGCCTCAAATATCCACATATTCAATCCAATCATCCTTCTATCTTAAAAATAGCCTCCGTAAAACTTTTAAAACTCTTAAAACTTTCAAAACTAATTACTTCTAATTCTCATTTCAAAATAACCCAATCCACTGCGAGTGTTAAAATTCATCAAAACACTAAGGTTTCGAAATTTTCCTCAATACTGCAATACAACCGTAACTTTACCAAAAATTTCTCCATAAAACTTTCCTAACACTAGAATTCGCACCAAGTCCAAAAAACCCCAATGCGCAAAAATTTTCCTCAACAAAATTCCGAACTCATCTAAAATCAAATTCAGTTCGTACTACCATAACTCTGCTACTACGTAATACCTGCATACCCATTAGCCAATGAACTAACTCCCAAAACTTCTTCAGAACTAGCTCCACTTTCACAATATTTGGGGCACATACGTACAGCTTCTCATAGCTGTGCTTATGAAACAATCAAAAATATCAAATTTACAAAATGACGTCATCATACTCTTCATCTGTATAAACTAAAAGAAAAATATCAATATCAATATTTAACACAGGTATACTTCCCTGCAAGAAAATCACATTAACATTCAATTTTAATACAATACAATTTCATATTCAAATGCAAGATAAAACTTCGCAACTTGCGGAAACCATTCCCAACTAAAGTACAAACGTAACGCATGAACCACGAACTATAAGAAGAAAGTTAATTCATTAAATGTTAGTGTAAGAGATAGAAACCCGTGTCAAGGACTTCTTGACCGCAAAACACGTGCACGCCTGACACGCGGCGCGTGTAGAAAATAACCCAAATTACTATCTGTACCTTTCTGAAATTTAAACATACATTAACATACATTTTATAACACATGAACAGTATAACAATATAATAACATTTTAACAACTAGCATAACAACTTAACAATAGATCAAGAATTTTTTAAAAGCAGTTAAGACAAAAATTTCAAACATACATTAAACTAACAATTTTGCAAACAAATTTTGAACACAATTAAGCACTAAACGTGAGTCCGTCAAAAAATTTCCAAAAATGGCCAAAAATACAAAACAGTCTATCTGCTTTTTATTCCTTCACATTGCTACCACATATATGCACTCTAATAGAAATTTAATAAAGAACATGATCACCCAATCATAGAGATGATTCGCTGATAGCCGGCTTCATACTACAGGATGGCTTTCTCCTCTTGTCCCAGAAACCTTGCACGAAGGATCTTTCGTCATCAGAAATGTACGGTGACGCCACAGTTGACTGTCGTGCCTGCAGCCTGGTCCTGATTGGATGCCGTGGGATACTTTTAGTTTCCACTCGACGACTCCGCTCTGATCTGTTCACTGGGGTCACTCCATGGCGAGATTCACACTGCTGATGCCGGTAATCTGAATGTTGTCTCCTCTTTCTAGACGCACCCGAAGTTACTGAAGATCCTAGGCCACGTTTCTTTCCGGATCTATGCTGTCACTTATTGGGCAAAAATTCAGATTCTAAAGTTCTTTTAACAGTTTGACGAGTGTCCATATGAAATTTTTTCCGAGGATTAACTGCTGAAGATATTGAACTATTAGATAACTTGTGTTTGTGAGGTTGCTAACTAGTAAGTGGAGGAACGGGACAGTTTATAATCTTTTTTCTTTTATGGCACACTGAGTCTGATGTATTTGAAACTGCTCTCTTATTTTTATTATCATACTTTGCTCTCGGATTGATAGGCTTTCTACTTTCAATAACAGTTTTTGGAGCTGTTTGACCAGATTCTCTTTTTGCATACTGATGAAAAGAATTAGACGAAGAAGTGCTGGACTCGGGACACTCATTGGATCGGGAATATTGCGAAACACCGCTCGACACATGAGAACCTTCACTACCATTTTCTTTAAACTTATAAACTCTAACCTGATCCAGATTAACAGTCATTCTTTCACCATTGACATTTACAATCAAATTATTATTCCGAACTTCAAAAACCTCAAACGGACCTACAAACTTTGGACCAAATTTAGCTATTCTCTTTTGACGACTTGAACTTAACCAATGCTTTTCTACTAACACAAAATCCCCAACTTTCTTTTTCTAACTCCCTCCTACGCATATTATAATACTGAGCTTGCTTTTCTTGCGCTTTTCCCATCTGAACCTGAGCCTCCTTAACCAACCTCTATATATCCTGGCACATAAACTGACTTTCCGCATCTGACACCATAACTAGCCTTTGGAATGGAGTAATGACTTTTCTGCCCAAAAACAATTCAGCCGGCGTTTTCCCCGTTGACTCGTGAACTGCCATACGAAGTGCGTACGCAAAATGCTGAAGAAACTGGTCCCAATTAGAATGATGCGAACCAACATAAGAAGAAATCATTTGAATTAATGTACGATTTACACGTTCAGCCATATTAGACTGAGGACGATACGGAACAGTAAAAGAATGATCGATCTCCAGCTTCTCACACAGAGCCTTAAATATATCAGAAATAAAACAAGGGCCATGATCGCTAACTACCCTAATTGGTGCACCATATTTAGAAATATAATTATCAAAAAATGCATCGGCAACTGCAGGTGCAGAAGCCTTCCTGAGGGGGACTAACTCTACCCATTTACTAAAATAATCAACTATAACTAGTACAAATTTATATTTTTTA
The DNA here is from genome assembly GCA_964019185.1 of Maratus speculifer. NCBI lineage: Eukaryota > Metazoa > Arthropoda > Arachnida > Araneae > Salticidae > Maratus > Maratus speculifer. The sequence goes on from OZ025290.1 coordinate 166,222,398, forward strand.
GGATTAGACAATGGATAAGGACCGATTAAATCTACACCTACACATTCATTAGGAAAATTTACTTTAATAGGAATTAATTTGCCAGCTGGACTTACATTTTTATAATTATAATGTTGGCATGTGCTACAGCTGGAGACATAAGCGCGCACTGCTTCCCGCATTTTAGGGAAGTAGCAGGATTCACAAATTCGAGCATAAGTTTTCCTGATTCCTAAGTGACCTGCTAATGGATTATCATGAAATTCTTTCAAGATGGCCTTACGAAGACTAGCATGAATAAAAACTCTTAATTCACCACGTGAATTTACAATTTTAGAATAAAAAAGAAGACCATCGATAAGCTTAAAAGATTGGGACCATTTCTCAAACATAGGCACATCTGCACTAGGGACATCATCAGGATTTTCCAAATAACGATACAAACTACCAAACTCTTCATCTTGTTCCTGCTCCCTTATCAACTGCTCTCGTGACCTTAACACCAACGAAGACAATGCACAACACTTAACTTCCTCCGTGACCTCTAAACCACCATGCGGGTTTTGAGACAAAGCGTCCGCTACCGCATTTTCCTTGCCAGCCCTATGTTCTATAATCACATTATACTCTGCTAACTTCAAACACCATCTGACCATACGAGACGACAAACCCTTTTTCATTAGTTAACTTTGTCAAAGCTGAATGATCCGTAATGGCTTTAACCGGTATATTAGTGAAAAAACAACGAAATTTATCCAAAGCCCAAATTACTGCAAGACACTTCCTCTCCGTAATCGAATAATTCCTTTCCGCTGCATTTGAAATTCTCGACGCAAACGCTATAGGTCGGCCTTCCTGTGCTAACATAGCTCCAACCCCCACTGCACTCGCATCGCAATACACTTCAAACTGAGACGAATAATCGGGGTGAGCCAAAACAGGAGGGGAAACTACTGCCTCTTTTAATAATTCAAACGATTTCTGAGCCACTGACGACCATATAAACTTCACCCTTTTCCTTTTTAAATTATACAACGGTTCACATAACTCTGAAAAACGTGGAATGAATTTGGCGAACTAAGCCACCATCCCTAAAAATGTCGCCACTTCCTTACTATTTTGGGGGGGATTCATTGACGTAATTGCCTCAATTTTCTCATTATCTATATTAATACCTTCACGCGTAATTTTAACTCCTAAATACTTTATCTCTTTTCTCAAAAATTTACATTTTTCCAACTTAACTGTTAACCCAGCATCTTTTAACAAAGTAAACACTTCCCTCAATAATCTCAAATGCTCTTCAAAAGTAGCTGCCATTATAATTATATCGTCCAGGTAGACCAGGACACCCTTACCAAGCAAAGGTTTAAGGATATTATTCATGGCCTTCTGGAACGTTGCCGGTGCCCCCGATAAACCAAAACTCATTCTCTTAAAAGCAAAACAACCGTCCCGAGTAATAAACGCAGTTTTAGGTATGTCCTCCGGTTTCATTGCAATCTGAAAATAACCTGACGTAAGATCTAACGTTGACATATAATTCGTACTCGTTATATTAGCCAAAATGTCTTCAATTACTGGAATAGGATACTGAGGATATTGCGTTATCGCATTTAACTTTCTATAATCTACTGCAAATCTATATGCCTCTGGATTATCTAAACTTTTCCCATTATTCTTACGACATAACACTACTGGCGATGCAAAAGGAGACTCAATTGGCATTATAATATCATCCGCTAGCATTTTCTGAATATGATAATCAATTATACCTTGTTTAACTTTGTCATAACGATATGGTTTACTAGCAACAGGTGCTTTCAAACCAGTATCAATCTCATGCCACGCAACATGCGTTAAACCCGGTTTATCAGAAAAAACCTCTCCAAACTCATTCAAAAACTTATTAAATTCCCCCTTCTCGATTTCAATTAACCCCGACTTCTCCAAATCAACTGACACTGAAACAGGCTCTTTCTTACTCACATTCTCATCATTATTCACGATTAACGACTTTTTAAAGAAATCCAGACTAATTCCTCTATCCTTCATATAATCCACACCAACTATACAATGCACTGTTAATCCATCTAACACACAAAACTCCCAACACGTCTTAACCGAACGAATTTCAACTTCCAACTCTACTGAACCTTTATTATCACAAGCTACTCCCTGTGCCGACTGAACCACCAGACTTATCACGAACACTTAAATATTGATCACGAACATTTGATTTATATCATACGCTTTAGTATCGCTACTTTATCGGTTTAGAAAAGAATTTATAATAACTGAAAGTGAAGTATACTGATGAAGAGACCTGATTCAGTATTATTGTGAAGATTTCATGTAAATTTCGGAAATTTTGAACTGAGATTCAATGTATGAGAGTGTATCAGAATTATAAACTAAGTGCACTATGGGAAAAGATAAAATACAGTTTACCGCTCTTTCTACATAAATTATTTCAAAAGAAAAAGAAAAAAAAGAAAAAAAAATAGTTTTTAATTCTTTTCAAAAAAATATTTATTGCCGATGTTAAGAATCATTAAATTAATTGAAAGATATTGGATATGTCTAACTCCTCCGAGTCATGAAGTTTCAAGCAATAATTCTTGTATAAATTATTTTAGTAATTTTACTTGACAAGAATTAAGGAATGGCAGACTACAGCGTATGTAACAATTTGTATATAAGAAATCGAGATTTAAACTTGAACGAAAATTGTTGTAAGAGACTACCAACCTTTGCAAACGCCACTGAAATATGCATTCAATATTTAGAATGTAATTAAAAAAAAATTACAGACACATTCAAACTTTTCGTAATCCTAACCTATTTTGCTAAAAAAATAAAAGATTTAGAATCCTGAATTTTTGATATGATAAATAAACAAAGATCCCGGTTCCATATGTAGTAATTTTTGAGGTGTGTTTGAATGTTTTTTAAGGCTTGTTCAAGCTTATTTAAATCAACAACTACTTTATATGTTTTAATCATACAAATATTGAAAAATACATTCATTCTGTAGATTTCTTTTAAGTTTATATATATATATATATATATATATATATATATATGATAAAGATTTAAAAAGTTGCACAAAACCTTTAAAATAGAATTAAAAATTAGTGGCACATGGATATTCGCCCTTGCAAAAGAAATAATTTCAATAGAAATTTATTTACATATGATATTAAACATATGCTAAAGAATGTTTAAATATTCATGTATTTTTTTAAATATTTATTTATGAAAACAAATCATAAAAAAGGCCGAATGAACTCAAGAGAAGACAAAACTTATAAAGTTTTCTTTTCTCAAACCGATTTTAGAAAAAAAATGAAGGCTTCACCGATATATTGTCGGAAATTTCCCGGCATAAAAATAAATGCATGGCTCACAATTTATTTGTGTATTTGAATATTTATGTTTTAACTGCATGTATATTCGACTTTAGATAAAACGCTATTTCGTCGAATTTTCATTTTATCTTCTACTGTATACATAAAAAGCAAATATTTGAATCCTGGAAATTTCCGATTTTTGATTTTTAATATATTTATAAATTTTGGCATGTCGCGATTTTGGTTAATGATTATATATATATGTAATATTTTGAGATTGGAAGCCAGTAGTATTGGCGAGAGTCGTGGCGAGATAAAAACTAAGTAAATAAATAAATGTAGAGGGTTCATGAAAATAAACATCGACATCTCCAAAAGATTTATTTAAATGCAGTCATATGCAGAGGGAAAATGCTGTCCCCTTCCGAAGCAACATTCCATTAAACAAAGAACACTCGTCCTAGTTTTTAAATTGTTCAAGCCTAAAACATTGAATAAAAGTCCATTCACCTCTAGGCCTTTGTAGCTTAAGTGAAAAAGAAAAAGCTTTCTAGAACTTTCCATAACCTCTAAGCACGATTCTTTTGTGTAAACATAAAATAATATCAAGCGTCTAGATTAAAAAAAACAAAAACTCGATCATTTGATCATTGATCACTCATCAACAACGATAATTTTATTTTAAAAGATTATTATTTAACTAATTTATAATCGAAAGTAATCAAAATTCCAATATATTTTACATACGATAATTTAACACAAAAAAGAAAAGAAATAAATTTGTTCATACGCAATAAATATAAAACGCGAAAAAGGAAAAAAATAATATTTTTGAACAATTCCTTTTTTTGAATAAATTTAAAAAGATTTTCTTAAAAAAGGGTTGATAAAAACTGAGAAAAAATGTGTTTTATTGGGAATTTTATGGAATATAATTTAATTAAGAACATTTTCAATTTAGAGCCATTTTTTAAATCTACACATATTGGAATAAATGTTTTTTATTCGAATTAAGAATTTATTTAATTGGCTGAGCGTAGCGAAGTCTTATACTCAGAGTACGTAACGATATTAAAAGTAAAAAAAAATTCTTTCGTCAAGCAAATCTCAAAAAGTACTTGTCGGATTTCGATTCTGTTTGTACCAGAAGGTACCTATAAAGGTAATCTGGTGAGTGCACCTACTTTTAAAAATTAATTCCAAATAGTTTAAAAGTTATATTAAAAAAACTGATAAAAAAAGCACAATTTATTTGCATACGCCACAGAAATTTAATGTGCGTGATTCTCACCAGCTGGATATTTTCGTAGATAACCATGGAGTAAATAGTAATCATTTACGCACTCAGAAATATTGAATGCAAAAAACATTTTAAAATTTAATCATGCAGGAAAATAAAACTGTTATTTTTTATATTAAAAAAAAAAGTCATAAAAACTTTGATTTTGAGATTTTGTGATAATTTCTTAATAGCATTTTTTTTTATCGCTAAAAGAATGTTTTATATATTTCACGTGTGAAAATTAGAAACAATTACGTTTTTAAATAAAAAGTTTCTTTTATGACATCATTTTCCCTTTATATTTATTTTTATTGCATGTTTTCTTTTAACTTATATTTAGTTTGTGTGTGGAACTCAATTCTAGTCACTAATTTTTCGGCACGGATACCACAAGCGCATCAGATTTGGCGCAATTTTTTTCAAAGCCCATTTGGCGGAAACTCCGTTTTCAAATAACGCTTACATACACATTTTTAAAATATTTTCTATTTTCAAAAAGAACTTACAGTAAATAAAATAATAATTAATAACTATAAAAAGAAATATTTTATATAACAAAAAAAGGAAATGAAAGTAAATAAACATTTTATGAGTAAATAAACAAATAATAAGTAAATAAAGCCGGGTTACCATCTCAGGTAAAATAATGCCATTTTGACGCCAATTATGTACCCTGGTGCATATGTGACATCTTTTCCCATTTTTCATCCATTTCCTGTTGGCATACAACTTTGAAATTTGGAATATGTATGCATACCTGGGAGCAATACTGGAATTAGAAATTGATTTTTTTTTATTCGATCCAAAAAGGGGCAACGGGAGCTTTTTTTTTAAAGATTTATACAATTTATACTGCATAAAGGAGCCACTTATCTATTTTTATATACAAGAAGAAGTAAGTGGTATGTAAAAACAATTATAGTATACATAAATAAAATACTTGAGATAATATACTAGAGATATAAGCACCGGGTTTGGCGAGATTTTTTATGCCAATTAGGCAAAAACATCGTTCTGATTACCAGATACATATAGCATGCTATAATAACACGTTATTTATTTATTTCAAAATAATAAAAAAAAGGAATAAACGAAACATTTTCTGTTATTAAAAAAAAGTAATAACAATCAATAAATGATAATATTTTTGAACAAACAATTTATTATAACATTTATATGATAACCAGCATGTTAGGCAACTGAACGCCATTTTGGCACCAAATTAGGTACCTCGGTGTGTATAGGGCATACATGTGCCATATTTATTTGTAAAACTGAGCATGAACGTTTACCAAGTGTGTTTTCATAGTCGCTTATATCTTTTTGCAACATAGCTCACCTTTCGAAGCCAAAACTGCACAAAAGAAAAAAAAAAATCAATATTGGCAGTATTTTTTTTAATGTAATGCACATTTCGTAATCAGTAGGCTCTATAATCAAGACCTCGTTTTTTTGCTTTAAAAGATGATATTTCATACGATGTCTTTTTTGTATTCGTCGTTTTTCCATATTTGATAGTATGCGTCTACTCGTTTTTGTAACTTTTTTTATAACTTTTTTTTATAACTTTCTTCTTTATTATCAGCGACATTTGGATTTCCTATTTAAATAAAGATTCTTCTAAATACAAGGAATTTTGTTAAAATAAATAAATAAATGAAATGCGGACATCTATTGCTCAAAGCACAAAATTTTTCCTATTAAGTTAAAAACAATCAGTAAAAACATAATTTTTATGATAATAAAAAGGTGACTTATGTAATAACAGAGTCATATATTATGTACGTTATGGATTAAGTATGAATATTTCTCCACCATTTATAAATAATAATAATAATAATAAAATAAAATGCAGACTGACGAAAGTCTATATTTGACTGAAAACAACAACCATTTTCTAAATGCTTTAAAAAAATGGCCAATGAAAAGTGATGTTTCAAAAGTATTATGAAATTAGTAAAAAACAATTTATTTTAAATTAAATGAATAAAAGATTTATATTTTTAATGAAATAAATGGGATTTGAAAAATTACTGGAAATTTATCACCATAGATGTATCAATATTACAATCAGTACTTTGTATGCAAAATGGAACAATTAGCATTACTTTTTGTACCCGAAAAATGGTCGTTGCTTTTTTTAAGGTTAAAAAGTAGATTACGAAATATTCCTATACAGAGATTCCAAGCCCCCGCTTATTGCACAGCATAATTTTCTTACAGGAAAAGTTATTTTTTAAATCCGCCGAATGTTCCAATTTAATAAAACATTTTCTGCATTAAAATACCGGTACCCAAAATAACGGAGACTTGGCAGCTCTGCCTATAACATTTTAATTAATCACGGTACTTTTTGTAATCGGATTCAAATTTAGTGAAGACAACGTTTTTTTGGCAAAAGCAGCTTTTTTGCACATGTGTAACTACGATACAATTCCTTGATGCTGAAATAAAATGTTTTGACTTATGCTATTATTGTTTCCTCTTATTTATTTTTTTGAATTTTAAATAAGATGACTCAAAATCGTATTTTTTAAATGTACGAAAAAAATACATTTCCAGAGAGGGCGAAAAGAACAATATTTGGCGATTTATTACCTGCGTTTGGCTAAGTGTCTTACTACCTTGTATTTAATACTCTTCACAATACTTCTCTGTTATATGGACTTAGGCCCTTTTAAAAAAAGTTTGACGTAATTCGGGCTTAAGAAAGTGAGTTTTTTACTGAATAATACAAATAAATGAAAAATGAATACTAAGAAATACTAATACAAGAAAAATGAAGCATTATATTGATCTATGTATATTTAAAAATGCATCTGCTAGCACTAATTAGATAATTTATGTGTATATAATAGGAGATAAATAGCTTTTGATTATGTATTTCTATGCTATAAAGCATTAACGTTTGTGTGTTTTTCGTTGTCATTGGGAGTACCAAGCCGATTTAAAAAATAATGTGAGCAAAAAATGTTGGTAACTATCTTTGCTGCAAAATATACTATATTTTGCGTAGGAACAATAATCAACAGCAATGCACGAGCAAAAAAAGTTCTAAAATTGAGAATTCTTTGATGTTGATATGTCTTTTTTTTTTTTTTTTTTTTTTTTTTGTGGCAACTTTTAAGCTATAATAAATTCGTTGTGAACGATTTATAAAACATTCGACAATTTAATTTCACAAATTAAACATTTTTTTTTCTAGAAAAATTTTTAAACCCAATTTATTGAGAATATTGCAATTTCTAGGATACTGTTGGGGTCAGAAACTATAACTTTTGCATCACAGTAACTTATAAGATGTAAGTGCTCGTTTAGGACAAGTTTTTAAAGAAGGATTCCTTAACTCTTATCGACAACCTCATTGCATCCGTTGAAAACAGATATTCAACATTATAAACTATTCGGACGGATTTCACACCATTTAAAATACACTTCATTCTCTTCAAACATAATAGTTTATGTTATTTATAGTTTCTCAAATCGGTGCTTCTGTTTATGCTCATGACATCATTTCAAAGAGTTATATTTCCTATATAGGAAAATTTGGTGTTTTATTTTCTGTATTACTTTTAACATTTTGCATATTTCCAATTTTATATCCATGCATGGTTTGCTTTTCTTTTATAAAAATAGTATATGCAACTTTATATATAAGTTTTTGTAATTCTATAATTCAATATGCTTATTTTCAGTATATTTTATCGCAATGAATGACCAATTAAAGTTAACATCTCATTTTCATTACTTATCGCAAGTTATTAAATGTGTACTCTCAGCAATATCGCTCAGACTAATCCCTCTGAGGGAAGTCCTAGTATCTATAAAGTTTAATAGATTAAATTCAATAACAGGATTTTAATTTAATAAGTTGCAATAAATACGGAATACTGTTAAAAGGATATAAATATAGTATAAGGTTAATTTTGGCGAAAAAAAATCAAATTTTGTAATATACATATACATTTATATATCATTAATAAATAAATGTAAACATAGTATAAATTTAGAAAGTAACTGTATGTCTAAATTTTAAATATTTAATTATAAAAACTGCAAAACAAAAGTAAACACAGACAAATTAAAAGTATGTTCTTCGTCAGAGGGTGGACGAAAAAAAAACAAAAAACACTGCCAGTCCTTTCCCTTTAATGCTTAAAATTTTCATGTTTCTAGAAACCCGCCTATCCTACATTTAAAATAATAAAATATAACAAACTTGAAAAAATATATTTTTGGCTGTTAAATTGTGAATGAAACTAAAATATGTAAATAATAATAATAATAAACATAAGTGATATATTAAATAAAAATACAATTTTTTATAACTATAACAAAAAGTTTAATAGTAAGAAAAAAATTAAAATATATATATACATTTATTTTACAACTTAATTAAAAATATGTTCTTCGTCAGAGGGTGGACAGAAGAACATAACACTATCCCTCCTCCCCTTTACTGCTTGAAATTTTTATGTTTCTAGAAACCCGCCTGTCCTAAATTTAAAATAATAAAACATATTAAACTTGAAAAAAAAAATATTTTTGGCAGTTAAATTGTAAATGAAGCTAAAATATGTAAATAATAATAATAAAAACATAAGTAAGATATATTAAAAGAAAATACAATTTTTTATAACTATATCAAAAAGTTTAATAGTAAGAAAAAAAATTAAAATATATATAGATATTTCTTTTACAACTTAAATAGCGTTAAAAAATTAATCTAATAAGAATGCAGAAACAACATGTGTCCACCTTAATCAGACAGAAAAAAACATGAACAGAAATACCTGTCAAGAGTCTTTCACATATTTAATGAAGAACAACAAAAAAAAAATAAATAAAAAAAAATAAAAATAACTTTTTGTTCCGTATTAAATGAAAAAAATGTATAACTAGAAGCTTTCTTCCATTTGAATCTTCCGTCCATACCAGTTCTTTTTAAAACAGACTCGAGAATACACACTTCATAAAGAATATTCTGGAAGCATGCGATCTGAAAATATTCATCCCGCCAATCCGCTGTACTGCCATACATTTTTTAGAACAGAATTTAAATATTACTTAAAAAGTATACAGGATAATTCTTAATATAAAATAAAGTTTGATTAAAAAATTAAAAAATTCATCGTAAAAATAAGCAGTAAAACTTCAGATATTTTAATACAATATAATTGATTAATTATAATACTTATGTAATTTTTTAAAGCAAATTCGAATAACAATGTAGCGCGCTTCTAGTGAAAAAGTCGAGAACTGTTTCTTTTATCATACAAATCTAAATGTTATTATTTTTTAAGTATTAAAAGAAATATCTAGTAACTAATTTCTTTTAATATTTTGACCCTCCTCTGTACCTGTACATTTTTACCTGTTAACTCTTTGATGAAAAACAGACGTTCATCGTCCGTGTTTACTTTATTTTGTACTTTTCATAAAATTCTCTTGAAATTTAAATATATAACATCTTTTTTTCTATTTTTATACTATAATTGTATTTTTATTAATGAATTATAATTTGTTGCTTATATTATGTGCTGCTTTTAGTTCCAGTAACGCTGCAATTATCTCTTATATTATTAAGATATTATGAAATATAAGATATATGAAATAATAAAGCGATTGGCTGTAAAAATATATCGGTTCTCGTGGAATAACATCTTTGTTGTAAAAATAAGTCGATTCACTTGAAAATAATAAACAGGTTTAGCAGCCGTCGTTGTAAGCAATGGATTTGTGTTCGTTGGGAGTTTCTCCAATAAAAATGCAAGACAATCAGTTTTTAGTACTTTTTTATTTAGAGCATGGTCATCCTTTATTCCACATCGCACCAATCTACACAAATTCACACTAGACAACTAAGAATGTATCATCTCAAACGTTCGAAACGATTCCAAAGATGAGACGGGCATCCTGGCAATTTAAAGGTTAGAAGCAATCTGTCCGCTCTTCAAAAGCAAAATGACTCTCTCAACATTCCAAGCCAATCTAGCCCCTCCCCTTTTTTTACATAAGGCTTTAAAAGATCCATCAGGATCATTTTCAATGCAAAGGTAATTCAACCCACTCTCTCTTACTGGAAGCTAGGCTTGGCTAGATGCAAGGAATCTTTACCGAATCGCGTAATAGCGTAACCTGCTCACGCGCAAGGCGTATGAATCCCAGCAAACGATTGATTAAATAATAAAACAAAATTAAAGTTTCGTTTAATGTTTTTTAATTCTAAAAGGAAAATGGATTTGTGTACTGAAAGAAAGATTTCGCAATAAGATATTGGCATTCAAGAAACACTCCCGCTCTTTTTAAGAAAATAATCAAAATTATACTAAGTTAAATAAAATAAAATAAAAGAACTTTAGCTGTTAAAATATTAACACATTACGGAAACTGAGAATAAAAGTATGTTCCATAAAACGTTAGAATTAAAAACTCAGGGCGGGCAAAATGGCGAATTTTTTTTTAATTACTACAAATATATATATATATATACTACCTCTGACAATAAAGCTCGGTGAATGAATTCAGAACAGTTGATCTAGTAATTCTGGAAAAACAAAACGATGCACCTGCATAGAGGCAAGTGTTGACCATCTTCCCTCACCGTTGTTCAGTTGAGAGTCGTTTATATTCTGCGTTATACATGTTTTACAAAGTGCTTGTTCAGTGTGTTGGTTCTTAACTGAGAACAGGAAAATGAACGGACAAAAGATCAGTTTAAAGTTTGATTTTAAGATTTGCAAGATACCGAAAAAAATTCATGAGGAGTGGTGCAAATTAAACATCCTACATACTTGCCAGATCTCAATCCTCTAGACTGCTTCCTATTTTCATGACTCAAACTCTCTTTGAAAGAGATTTGACCTTATTGCTGACATCCAACGAAACGTGATGAAGTTTTTGAACTCCATCCCAAAAGAACATTTCTTTCGTATTTTCCAGAACATGTATAGCAGATCTCAGAGGTGCATAGTTATGGGAGGTGACTATTTCGAAGGATGTTATGACAACTTTCGTTAATATTTCATCTATATTAATGTTACAAGACTATTCACCGAACTTTATTGTCAGAGGTAGTATATTGGTAATTCAACTGTTATTGTCCTTTGTGTGTTAAAAAATATTTGTACTGCAGAGGTTGATGCATAATATCGAAGACTAATGCCTTAGATACTTATATGCTGAATTTCAAAACCATTGCTGCTATATTAACATATATTTGGAAGAAGGGGTGAAATTTTAACGACCTATATTTAAAGGATTTTTTAAGAGAGGGTTTGAGTGTGAAAAGCTGATTTGGATCATATAGCGTTAGATTTGTTACGGTGTCACTGATCTCTAAACCAGTCTTTCAAAGCATTCCATATTCTTTTACTCCTTCCTTCAAAATATGTTAATATTGCAGCTAGAGATCTCGAATAAAGCATATGGGCATCGAAGGCATAAGGCTTCGATATTCCAGATAAACCATTCTAGTAAAATTATTCTATATACACTAGAGGTAATAATTGTTGAACTACCCACGTATATCGCTAATATTCTAGTACTTCTGTTACAGCAACCAATGCCAGGATTTTAATAAAACTTTATATTCGTATGTAAACAGACATAAAGTTATGCTGACAAGTTTTGGATGCATTTGTCCTAACAGTTTGTGCTGCTATGTTATGTTTTTCAGGATATCTATAATATCTATATCTCTGAGTATTCCGAATGTGCAAACACCATATTCAGTTGAACATTCGACATAATACACATGCTGATTAGGTTTTCTGCGTTTGTAGAGCAAAGTATGACGCTAATATTTTAAGTTTTAAAAGATTTTCTTATTGTATATTACGGAATATATGAAGTGAAATTTATTAAGTATGGTATCAATCACACCTAGATATAAATTGCTATTTCGTTTCGCTAAAGTTTCTTCGTATGCTGCTAAAAAGATGAGGGTGTTGTTATCTGTTTATTTCTTAAGATTTCCTGTTTTATAACATAATATAACTCAAGGGATGGAATTTCAGAAAAATAATATGCAAGATATTTTTCAAATTTTATATTTTATTTCTATGTTCACTCAACAAGCAAAAATATTCAGCGACGCACCTTTATTAAATCTGACAGATAAAATATCAATCGTAAGCAGGCATATATTTACTTCTAATGATTGTTGTTTTTTCATTTTACAAACTATACTAAATGACAGCATTTTTTGAATGTAATAGAAATCATATTATTATGTCAAAAAGAATTAATCAGATTTGAAAAATTGCCACTTAGATAATATCCGTTTGTAAAACGATATACGAGAGTTTGAATGATTGTTGCTATTTTGTTTGAGAACAATTAGGAATGTTTTTTTATTGTTTTGTACTTTTTTAGTTTATAGTACATGTAGCTTTTTAAACATGCATATTGCTATTCTTTTAAAACAATAATTTCTGCAGTCTATAATGCCACAATGTTAAAGAGACCTTTCTGAAAATTTAAAGTGCCAAACTGAATGTTTTTGCTTACACTAAATATTTTATTTTTTAATATTCTCTTAAATCGCTCCTAAAAGTAATACTTTAAATATTTTTTCTTTAATGTGTAACACGATAAACTACAGTGAGCGGGCATTTATTATTTTAAAATATACTAACAAATTCTCGTGCAGTTTCTTTGTCTAATCATAAACATTTTTGAAATTTGATTCTCTCATAAAATTTATTTGGGGCTATACATAGATGTTTCTGAAGATGATCAACAGTATCATCATACAAGATTCTAGGGAAATGACCGGTCGGGTAACTAATTAATGACTGGAACTTTTTTTACCCTGCCACTGTCACTAAAGCATATTCTATCTCTTTGAGGATATCAGAGAGGTTTGAAAAGATGAAAATTAATTCAAGTTTGATCAAGGATTAAGAATCGTGTAATTAATTTAGTATATAACTTTTTAATTATCTTTAATTATGTGTTACAACAATAAAAGTATTTATTAAATAAAAAAATATACACTATACCATAAAATTAATCTTTCGAAACAAGTTCATGCGAGCTTCTAAAATACAGACTATAATTTTGTCACGTCACATCAATTATCTACAGTTCATTGCATTGTCTCTTAATTATATGTGAGGAACAAATGAAAGTTATTTAAAAAAAGAGTAAAATTTTAAAAATCTGTAAAAAATTGTTTTTATATCTTTTTGTAGATATACAGGGTGGTCGAAAATAACTGTCTAAATTTTATAGGTTTGCAAAAAGAATCTAAATGGCAATTCTTAATAACAGAATATGTGTTCGGAAACGGCACGTTTAATAGCTGGTGACGAATAAAATTGCCATACATGTACTGAAAATTAGCTTATCAGCTCCGATAGATGGCGCTTATATGCATTATATTCTGGGCATAAATTGATTGACAAAAATACTCATTTTGACCCCCTCTATTCCCCTTTAAAATTTGACCAGTTATTTTCCAATCCTCTAGTAGTTTACAGAATACTTAATTTATTTTATTTGTTAAACAATAAACATGTATTTTTTTTAATTCATTCAAAAATGAACATGCGAAAACGATATCTAGTGTGTGATGTAACATTACTAAAACAATGTTTGGCATAATTTTAATAATTTTTGACATAATTTAAACGAAGTTTAATAAGAGTTATACTTTAGACCAGTGTTTTCCAACCTTTTAGTGCTTAACATTCATATTAAAACATTCCTGAATTAACAGGGAAAATATTTGATGCAAATATTTCTGATAAAAATATTTCATAATTATTATGTCTCCAAATGCTTTTATTTAGTTATTCAATTACTACCAATTTATTGAATTATTTATTAAATTACTTCAAGTTAAAAGTTACATTGTTATTGTAGTTCTTCTTATAAATTCAATTCGTGTACATAAATATAACTTTAGAATCCTTATAATATGTAAATATTTTATAAATTTATTTTTTTAATTTTATATTTTATAATTTTATGTTTTTTTTCTATATTTATATTTTTTTATTTCTTATTTTATAATATAATTACATTTAAAAATTCACCACAATGCAATTAAATAGCTCCGATCTGATTTTTTTAATGGACACAGCCAATTGTGTTTTTGTATAAAAGAATATAAATACTTCAATCACAAGACTAAATTACATTACCAATAAAATAAAATGCTATAATCTTTTCACTGTTAACTGTTTTACCTTTTCAAACATATACAAAATTTTTCAAAAATTGTAACGAATAGTATTAAAACTTAAAATCCTCTATTAAAAGCACATTTTATGTGAATTAACAAATGTTTCACATACAAATTTTCGGTCTTTTTTTTATAAACATTTTGTCTCATAATTGCAAAACAGTTAAAATATTTGCATCACGTATTGCATGTATAAGTTCACGTAACAGATATCTGTTTTATTCACAATCTTTATATCCTTATTGGAAATTCTAAAACAAGAATTTTACTTTTTGTAATCAAGAAATAACTGTCATTAAATAAGTTAATAAATTACTTATTATAAATTATTGTATAAACTCGAATATTCTGATTTAAAAAAGTAAACTCGAAATTGCATACTTTAAATACAAATGGTAAATTTTAAATTCATAAAATATATTTAGAAAAATAAATAAAATATGTTTTTATTCTGTAATGTTGTAAAAAATTTTGGTTGTTTACATGTAGCATTCTGTTTATATATATATATATATATATATATATATATATATATATATATATATATATATATATATATATATATATATATATATAATATATATATATACATATATATATATATATATATATATATATATATATATATATATATATATATATATATATATATATACAATATATATATATACAATATATATATATATAAATATATATATATATATATACAATAAAACCTCCAAAGTTGACCATCTCTTTATGTTCACCACCTCTCTATGTTGACCGAAATGTATTAGTTTGAATGGTCACAATGCACTTTCAATGCAGATTTACCTCTCTATGTTGACCACCTCCGTAAATTGTATGTTGACCACTTTTTAGTGGGTTCTACTCTCTGTAACGTGACCACTGGTGTTTTCTTGAATTTACTTTTTCTTCCGTTTTTTCTCCATTCCTTTTTTCAGGAATTTCTTTATCTGTCATTTGGCATATCTGAGCAACATTCGACCTCCTTGTCACTCCCTTGCCAGATTTCCTTGTGGTGCTCCATTCATTGTTCACTTCCAGTACAATACAATGCGAGGGAAAATATAGCATACCACGTTTATTTGCCAGACGTTTATTTGCGAATTTTCATTAAAAATGGTGCAAAGAAAAGCACTAAAAGAACTTGAAAGAGGAAGTGGATCTACTTAAATTTCTAGATCTACTTAATTTTCTAGAAAGCAACAACCAAAGAAAAGCAACGGAAAAATTCGTTGCGCACAAGACAATTGTGAGCAACATTTGAAAACGCAAGGAAGAATATTTGGAAAAATATTCTTCCGAAAACGGGGGACTCCAAAGAAAACGCAGGTAAACGTGCTTCGACGCTATGAACGAAGCCACGTTTCGTTGGTTTAAAGAGATGACATCAATCAATGCAAGAATATCAGGACCTACGCTTCAGGAAGTATAAAAAAATTGCAAAATAATTTGAAATCGAGGATCTCCAAGCGTCAGCAGGTTGGCTTGAAAAATTCAAATACGATACGAGATTTCTCAAAGTTTTGTGTGTGGAATCAAATGAGGTTTAAGCTGAAGGTGGAGAAGTTTATTGAAAAATTCCCAGAGTTTTCTAAAAGTTTTAAAGATGAGGACAACTATGCTGATGAGTGCAGCCTTTTCTTTAAAGCAATGCCTGATAATAGTTTAGTAATGAAGGGTGATACTTACAAAAGAGGAAAACATTCAAAACAATGTTTTACTGTTCTTCTATGTGCTAGTATGACTAAGGAAAAATTGAAGCCTACGGTGATATGCGTGCATTTAAAAATGCAAAACCGGAAGACATTCCTGTTTTTTGGAGAGTGAATAGATCTGCTTGGATGACCAATGCTTTGTTCGAAGAGTGGATCAGAGGAATTAACGCAGAAATGAGGAAAAAGTAGCGGTATATCTGCTTTCCGTTGACAACTGCCGTACCACTCGGAAGTGAATAATCTCACAAATGTGAAGCTACAATTTTTGCCCCCAAACACAACCTTTATATCAAGGCGTTATTCAGTCCTTCAAAGTGCACTAAAGAGCTCAACTTCTGGAATGGGTAGATTCCAGAAGAACCCAAGTACAGTAACCATAATTTATTTGAAAGCTTAAACTTGTGGTCCTTCTGCATTGGCATCGTCAACAGCTGCGTCAGTAACTGCTTTGAATGCTGTTCATTAAATTGATTCTGCTTGGAATAAAGTTACGCAAAACACGATTAAGAACTGTTTTAACAAAGGTGGATTTGTTACAGCTACAACATTCGTGTAAGAGGATGAGCTTCCTCTATCTCCCTTGCCAGTTTTTCATGCAGTTAGTTGATTTTGAAGATTATGTTACTTTAGATGATGAGTTAGCAACATCTCCTGAACCAGACCCAGAGACCATCTATAATGAGGATACTCTTTGAAACTAAGCACAGCAATGACTCCAGTGGTATCACACGGACGTCTTTCGCAGAACATTTCAACCTACACATCATTACAGCCAGCAAAAGTTTCGTGACCTTGATGTAGGGAGACTTTTGCTCACTATTCTTGTTCAGCGAGCATTTCCTGCATTGCACGGAAAATGTTGGCCATTCATTCAACGCTCATCAACTGACCAATAGAAGCGGAGCGAGAAATTAAATAACCCCGTGAGAAGTTTGAAAAACCTGTTTACCGAACACACAGCAAAATGAACGATCGTGTTTTGTAAAATTTTTGCGGAAAACCGTTATTCGTGTGATACAGCTCTAAGGTACAAGAAATGGACAGCGAAAATGATGATGATTCAAGTGACGACGAAACTGAAAAGTACCCAACTCTGAAGGAAGAGGATGTAAAGTGCATAAACAACTTAAAGATTTCGCAGCAGAAAAATGTCCAAGCATGCTTCATGGGCTTGTAAACTGTGAAAGTGCTTTTTATAGTTAATTAATGAATAAAAAGGGGACTCGACCAAAAATTGAATTATTCTTTCAAAAATTGTAAAGATGTGCTGCACCTTCAGTAAAAATAAAAATGAGTAAGTGCTAATTTTTTTTCTAAATTTTTCCTTAAAAATACTAAAAAAGTTTACTAAATTTTTTCTAATATTGTACTACATATTTTCTAAAAATTCCCAAAGTTGACCACCTCCGTACATTGACCACTTAATTACAGTCCCTTGGGTGGTCAACTTATGGAGGTTCTACTGTATAAATGAAATAATATAGCAACATTAAAGTCTCATCTGACACATAAACAAGTTCTGAATAATTTGAATCTTGCCATACTCATGAAATAAAAAGTTTCTAAGTCATTTTAATCATAAAAAAACTGTTTTTTAATAATTAAATCATTTCTGGTGTTATAGAGAAAATATTAGATGCAAATACGAGGGCAGTTCGGAAAGTAACCTCCGTTAATGAATTTTAAAATAAATGTGATCTAAAATATTCTCCAAAACTTCAAACATCAGGAATATTTTATTTATTAAAAAGCAGCATTTTATTAAAAAATATTTTTTTTCTTTTATCATTAAAATGTTTCAGTTAAATTTTATTTCATGAACATGAAAACACTAAAAATATTCTAAATTTGTTTATGTGTCACACACTTTAATGTCACCGTATTATGTCATTTATCAAAAATTAACAACAATTATGCAACATGCAAATAATCAAAAATTTTAAAGCCTTACAAATAAAAAATTAATTTAGTTTATCTTTTAAATATATTTTATGAATTTAAAATTTACCATATGGTTTAAAGTATGCAATTTCGAAATAACTCCTTAAAATGAGAATGCCCGAATTCATACAACATAATAACATATATAAAAGTTAAAATATATATATTTGATTGTTTTATTTTTAACGCTAATATCATATGTTAAATATGAAAGAAAATAGCACACTGATAAAGTCTTTTTTATAAATTATAGGAAAATTATGAATGAGTGGAATTTGTACATTTTATAAAAATTTCAAGATAATATTTATGTAAATGGATTGAATTTATAAAAAGACCTGCAATGACATTATAATTTTAACTTAACGTAATTTAATAAATATTAAATTAACAGTAATTAAAAAGCTTAAAGTATTTGGAGAAATAATGATTATGAGACATTTTTAGCAGAAATACGAGGGCAATTCGGAAAGTAACCTCCGTTTATGAATTTGAAAAAAAAAAAAAACTAATGAAAGGAAACATGTTGTATTACTTACGTATGAAAGATACGTTCTTCAGCTACTTCTCAACATAATTTCCGTATTAATTAAAACAATTATCATAACGGTAAATCAGCTTTGAAATTCCATCGTCACAGACTTCTGCCGCCGGCCTATTCAACTGCGTTTACTTTTAAATTCAACTCGCACCACTATTTCAATCCAAAGAATTTTAACATATTTTTCTATATAATTTGCTTATAAACGTACTACCAAAAATGTTTTAAAAATAATGGGTCAAATAAAATATTATGAGAGCAATTTGGAATTTGTGAATATGAATAAAAGAAAACTTTCTGGAGAGCGTTGGGAGCGTTTGGAGAATAAATTTTGGAGAGCGTTTTAATGACATTACGCTATTTCAAATGCAGTGAAACTTATTATAAATCACTGAATACTACAATAGCGTTGTAATAGGGCATTCATAAAACTTTTTATTAATTTACAGGGACACACAAAAGAACTTGTTTACAGTACTGTCTTTGCGTAATAAATGCTAGAGAGACTTTTGAAAATTCGGTATACGCATTTAAATTTAATTAGTTTTTTGCATATCCTGATAATTCATAAAAATTCTTTATCAGTGTGCTATTTTCTTTTATATTTAACATATGGTATTAGCGATAAATATAAACCAAGCAATTCTATTTTTAATTTTGAAATCTGTTGTGGATAGTTTCTGTAATATTTAATATTTTTAGTAGAATCATGAATCTATAGGATATTTTGCTATTATGTAAATAGAATTATAACTACAATTAATAGTGTTTATTTTTACAGTCTGAACTTCCGAACTTCCGTTTATTTTCTAGCATTTTCCAACAAAGTTGAAAAGTGCTTATTTTTTCGGTTTGCCTGTCCGTTTGTCGGTCTGTTCACGATCTAACTCCCGTAAATATACTCGGATTTTTATGCAATTGATGGAGCGTATTTAGGTCACCAAAGCATGTTTGGTATTGCATATAAAGTATTTATGATCAACGGTTCATTTAGAGGAACACTCAAAATAATTAGATTACATTATGGTATATGGGGAAAAATCTTTTGGAGAGCGTTTTAATGACATTATGCTATTTCAAATGTAGTGAAACTTGTGATAAATCACTGAATACTACAATAGCGTTGTAATAGGTCATTCATAAAACTTTTTATTAATTCACAGGGACACACAAAAGAAATTGTTTACAGTACTGTCTTTGCGTAATAAATGCTAGAGAGACTTTTGAAAATTCGGTATACGCATTTAAATTTAATTAGTTTTTTGCATATTACTCTTTATAAATAAATTCTATACCTCATATACAGAGCTACATAAAAGTATTCGCTTACCATTATTCTTATTAGAGTAAATTGATAAAGGGAAAATTTCAACTGAAGCATATTTATTGCTTGAATGAACTAAATATTGGAATGCAATTTGCTACTAGATGCAAATTTCTATATCAAATACAGGACTGCTAAAAATATGGATAATTTTCCGAATGTAGATGGGAATTGCTGATATTCAATTTATTAAATGAATTGTACATTTCCATATGGTGAAATGATACATAATCTTTTAATTTTATAAACGATGCAGTTTTGTTACATTATTCTGAATGTGTTGGAAAGTGCTTCACAATCTATGCTTGTCGTATGATTCTTTTCTTTCTTGCGCACTGATGAATTGCAGTTACGATATATTTAGAAATTACACTGTCTCAAATTAGCAAACCATACTAAATTTTTATAATCAAGCATTAAAATTAGAAATATTCTTTGCAAAATAAAGATATTGGTGAAATAAATTTATGCAAAAAACTCGCAAAAGATAATAATTAAGACCACGCTTTTATGTATCTACTCATAAAAATACATGGTTTTAGTTTTATCTTTTCAGGGCAAGAAGTCGTAAAACATGAAACAAAGACTCATAAACATGTAAAACGAATAATAAAAAAGAGACATATATACATTGAGAATACTGATGTTATTTTCTTCCCGTCGTTACATCTGAAAACGTACATATGATACATTGTTTTAACCTACATAAAAATTATAAAATTATTAGAAATTTAAATTATCTACAATATAGAATATTATTTAGAAATTTACTTTAGGTCAAACATTGATTGTCAAAAAATGGCAGCAGATCGCGAAGAAACATAAAAATCATATCATAAAGCGCAAAAAATTCAAAAATCATGAAAGAAAAAATTCACTATACTTCAATAAAAGTTTCCAAAGTAATTCGTTTGATAAGTGTCAAATCGTGAAACGCTGAAAAGCGCTAAAATATTGCAAAATAGCAAAAATATCGCAGAAGAAATTTCATTGTAAGTTTGAAACTAATTTCCTTTTTCCTATCACCAAAAATTACCCCGCAAACTTAAAAAATGCGTTAAAAATCGCTCCAGTTCAAAAGTAGAGGACCAGAAAATTTACCATAATAGGCAAAAATGTTTGAAACCAAATTCGTATAAGGCTTGAAGCCTGAAACATATATATATATATATGTTGCAGGCCAAACCCGATTTTAGGCCAAACTAGATTTGCCTAGGCCAGACTAGTCTATCCTAACGCCCATCGGATAAACTAGTTTTCCTAGGCCAAACTAGTCTATCCGAACGCCCATCGGATAAACTAGTTTTTCCTAGGCCAAACTAGTCTATCCGAATGCCCATCGGATAGACTAGATTTTCCTAGGCCAAACTAGTCGAAATTTACTCTAATCGGGTAAAATATTTTAATATTACTTTTCTCATGAAGGACGAAAAAAGTGACGCGAAACATTTAAAATCGGTAAAAATCTTATATAAAATCGCTAAAATTCAAAAACCATAGATAATAAAATTTACCACATTCAATTAAAAGTTTGAAAGCGAAATCCTTTTTCGAATGTCAAAAAGTGTTGGAGGATCGAAAAAATAGCATTGAGAAATGTGTTAAATATATCTAAACATATTTAAAAAATCTCGAATGCATAAATCATTTCGATAATAAAAATATCTCGACTTAAAACATAACAAATCTTCAAAAAATTGCTAAAAATTCCATTGAAAATCGTATTAAATCGTACAAAAATCATATCAAAAATCGCTAGAATTCAATTTAAATTTACAATATTAGACTAAAAGTTTGAAAAAAACAAAACAAACCAACAAACAAAAAAACATTTTTCCTGATAACTAATGAAATATCCATAATTACTGTTTAATTCATATAAACTTAGATTATCGAGTTCAGAGGGTGATATAATAGGTATAAAATCACTGAAATGCTATATTTATTAATTTTTAATAAATTAGTGGGTCTTAATAAATTAGTGGATCTCTCGCGTATTCGGTTCGAGTAACCGTTTGGTATTGCGAAGCAACTAGAATTTTCTACCTAATGCCAGACGTAATAGTTTCATGTTTCCATAATGGATACCTTATTTCCAATGGATTCAATTTTTAGATTCCACCAGGTAAAAACGAGTTCTTTGTTTCAGCTCAGTTTTTAACGCGTCCTCATTTTTAAAAATTCTATTATGTGTTATAAACTATCTTAAAGTTTCAAACACACCAACATGTTATACTTCTTAAGTTTCTTCACACTCTAAACCTTCAGACACCCGAAATGTAACACACCATTCTTTTTTATAATTTTTATTATGTGTTATAAACTATTTTAAAGTTTAAAACAGATAGCCTTGTTATTTTTCCAAATTCTAACAAAACCGCTTTCTTTTATTTCCACATTCCACCACCAGGGTAGCGCGCTCTATTTTTAACCATTCGAACTGTATGTGAACGAAACTCTGTTAAACAACATATCAGTAGCTATATTATTCGAGTTTATGACAGTGTTAAGCATGAACTTAAGATACGCAATGAAATTACCATTCAAAAATAGTGGTGACAATACTTTTGACATTTTATGTAGATTTCGTAAGAAATTTTACCTATTACATTTTCAACGATTCAAGTTTTTAATAAGTCAACTCTTACTGCAAAATAAATAAATAAATAAATAAATCACAAATAAATAAGGACATTATTGGGTTATAATGAGAGTCTATGGGGATTTGGCAAAATACAGAAAATGACACCAAGATGGCGATACTTTAAATCATAAGTTTCGTCGCCAAATATGGCGATATATTTCAAACTCGGCAACAAACTTGGCGACATTTGGCGATAGAAACGGTTCTTTCTAATGGTAATCTCCAGCGGTAATGTGATATCTACAGATTTTCAATGGTCCATTACTAAATTGTTTTGCCCATTTCAAAATCTCTATTTTGCTTTTATCTGTAGAATTATAAAACTAAAAGTTTGAAACAACAATTTCATTTGCCTATGTTAAAAAAATTGACGTATAATTCGGAAAAAGGCTAAAATTGCATTGGAAAATGCATTATAAATCATTAAATATTAAAAAAAAGCGCAGGGGTCAAAATTTAATCTAATAGTATAAAACATTGTAATTGAAAAAAATTCATGAATGCTGAAAAAAATGACTCTAAACAGAAAAAATCTAGAAAAACCGCTTAAAATCGCATTAAAAATAGTTAAGATTCAAAAATCGTAACAGGCAAAATTCAGTTCATTAGGCTAAATTATTATTTGATTATTATATATTATTATTATTATATATTAACTTATTAGCCGCAAAATGCGAAAAACACAAAAAAATCGCATTAAAAACTTGCTTGAAATTAAAAAATCGATGTACTAATTCCGAATAAACGTTATTGAAACTAGAGCAAAATTTACTATAGTGGATTAAAAGAATTAAACTTTTCAATAATGAGGGAAAATGAGCTCGAAACATGAAATAAACTTCTAAAAATCGTACAAAAATTAAATAAAACGAACTCTAATCAAAAAATTGGAAATCAGGCTTAGAAGAGCAAAACTTCATGTATCAAGGAATCTTTCCTCCAATTTTTGTAGCTCTACGTGCAGCGGTTTCTTCAGAATAGCGCGGACACACTTACAAACATCTCTCTTTATTATTTTAAAGATTGGAGTATCTTACCTTATTGTAATATTCAATTAATTGAATTACAAACATATGCATATAAGGGGTCATAGAATTATTGGGACAAACTTTAAGAGGAGTTAGGGGAAATCACAAGGATTCACTTTTGCATTGCAGCTCATGATCGGAAACGTTTTTCTGGCATGGTAGCGATGATACTCAAAACATAAGTAAGAGAAAACACGAATAGGCAGGGAAAACATGTTTTTTATACTTAATGCTGCAGAATTGCCAGCACAATGCTGGAAAGTGCTAAGAAACTATTCACATGCATCGTGGCAGCAACCACGGAAGTTCGAGACAGTTTTTGGTATTTTAGAGAACATTAAATCTTCAATGCGCCGGAGATGCGCTTCTACGCATTACGGTCTAGGGTCTTAATTTTGAACACCTACATTTATGACTTGTCACTTTAATTTTCTTTTATCTTACATTTTTGCAGTACTAAGAATAGTAAATATTTGGTTTCTCTTATTCATGGTTTGTTCGTCTTTTTTTTATCATCACTATCGCGCCAGAAAAACATTTACGACCATTGGTAGCTATGCAAATCTGAACCCTTCTGATTCCCTCTACCTCCCCTTAAACTTTACCCCAATATTAATGGGACACCTTTTATAGATATATACAATATAAATATATGACTGTAATCCACATTCATTACACTTTAAGTACTGCCTTAATAATAAATTTCTTTAAAAAGTGTTGAAGGGCAGATTTATAGAACTCGAGGATCCGGCAACCGACGTTCCAGCATATTATACTAATGTTGAATTTCACATAGGCAGTATTTCATCATTTTAGTTCTTTTGTAAAAGATTGTACGTTCCTGTATGTGCATTTACTATTGTTTTCTAGAAATTTCTATATCCCAAGGCCTGCTGAAAAGAGATAAAATAAGAACAATTTCATGGGTGCACAAGCGAGCTTTCAAAAGCATATATAAAATCAAAAAAATTGAATAATGTTTCGAAACCTTATATCACATTCCTTGAATTTATGCAATGCTATCAATATTGTTTCTTACATTTGTTTTTGACGGCACTTAAACTATTGCTTTTATGATATTTTAAAACATAAATCCTCAGTTAAGTGATTCCTTCGTTTATTTTTTTCTATAATTATAGATAGGTTTCATTAAAACTCTATTTTTTCCTTACATATTCCTTTTTTCGAAAACAGTATAGCATGATTTACATAAAAAATATTTCAATATATAAATACTTTTACGAATAATTCTAATTTTCAGAACTTCTTTCAATTTTATGTAAAAAATATAACATGAACTTTAAAACGTTCACTTTTAAAATAGTGAAAGATATGTTACTAGTTAAGGAAATACACATTTTATTTAAAGTATTTAAAGTAAATTATATATGTTCAGGGAAAGATTTATAAGCTTCGATGATCTGAACACCGATGTTAAAACATATTATATAAATGTTGGATTTTAAATATGCAATATTTCAGCAGTTTATTTATTTAGTAAAATAATTGCACGTTACTGTATACGCATTTCTTATTGTTTTCAGGAAATTTCTGTATAGTAAGGGCCTTTGAAAGAAAATAAGAACAATTTAATGGATGTCTAAGCAAACTTTCAAAAAATTATGCATAAACTCAAAAAAATCGAATAATATTTCGAAATATCGCATTCCTTGAATTCATGCAATGCTATTTTTATAAAAGAATCTAAAAAAATATTTTTTTTTTTTTACATTTATATAAAGAGATACCTGGAAATTCTATATTATAACGTTTAAGGATTCCAGATAACAAAATTTCCGAAAACTTATCTTCGATCCCCAGTATTCCGTGTAAAACGAAACATAAATAGACCTTCTCATATGATTTCAAAATCACCTTTTATCAATCATCACGAATACATTTTACGAAATGTTCAGGTAAAATAAATTGCATGCGTCATAATCTCTTTGAAATTTTGATATTTTAACTGTCGTATGTTTTTTGAAGGCAGTTAAAATATTGCTTTTATGATATTTCAAAAAATAATTCCTCTGTTATGTGGTTCTTTTGTTTATGTTCTGTTAGAATTATAGATAGGATTAATTAAAATACCTTATTTTGTTTCTTACATATAACTTTTTTTTTTAAGTTGTATGATTTATATTAAAAATATGTTAATCTATATACGCTTTTCCAAATATTCTAATTTTCAGATGTGTTTTTAATTTTATATAAAAAAATACAACATGAACTTTAAAACGTTCACTGTTAAAATAATGAAAGAGTTGTTACGAATTATAAATGCACATTTTATATAAAATATTTTAGTACTTTCAAGCCTTATATAAGTTCATCAGAGAATACTTTAGTAATTGCTTTAATCGCCTTTTAAATAAAACAATAAACGTATTAAGATATTTCTGAAACTGCCTGCATTGATATATACAATATAATTATGTGACGGAAATCCACAACGTTGCGCATTAAGTACCATCTAAATATTAAAACCATGCAGTTTAAATTATAAGCCTTCAGGGAAATATTTATAAATTTCGATGCTGTGGCAACTGATGCTAGAACCAATTATACAAATTTTGGATATTAAATAAGCAGTATTTCAGCATTTTCGTTATTTTGTAAAAGATTGTTCGTTACAGTACGTGAATTTCTTATTGTTTCCCACAAATTTCTGTGTCCGAAGGCCCTTTAAAAGAAGATAAGATAAGAACAATTTCATGGGTGCACAAGCAATCTTACAAATGCATATGCAATAATTAAAAAAGATTGATTAATATTTCGAAATCTTATATCGCATTCCTTGAATTTAGGCAATTTTATCTTTATATAAAAAAATCGAAAGAAAACATATTTTATATTTTTATAAAAAAATACCTGGAAAATTTGCATTTTAACGTTTAAGGATTCCAGGTAACTAAATTTCCAAAAACTGATATTCGATCTCCAGTATTTTATGCAAAAGAAGACAAAAAAAAACTTCTCATAAGATTTCAAAACATGCTTTTATCAATTAACCTAAATACATTTTGCGAAATGTCAAGGAAAAATGGATTGCATGCGTCATAATCTCTTTGAAAATTTTCATAGTTTTACTTACATATGTTATTTACTGCTGCTAAAATATACATTTTATGATATTTCAAAAAATAAATCCTCAGCTTGGTGATTCTTTTGTTTAAGATTTGTGAGAAGTTTTGTAAGAATATTTAATGCGTTTTGTAGGATTTATTACAGTACTCTAATTTGTTTCTTACATGTAACAGTTTTTTAAAGCTTTAGAGAATGATTTACATTAAAATTAAGTTAATATATAAATGCTTTTCCAACAAGTCTAATTTTCAGAAATGCTTTCAATTCTATATAAAATATATAATAAAAAACTTAAAAACGTTCACTGTTAAAATGATCTGAGCTATGTTACTAGTTAAAAATACATATTTTATTTAAAACATCTTAGTACTTTCGACACTTATCCAATCTTTTCCACAAATAACCCTTCAATAAATAATTGTTGTTTGAATCGCCTTTTACGTAAAACAGCAATTATATTAAGGTATTTCTGGGACACACAGCCTAGATATATATATACAATATAAACCTGTGATTGCAATCCTTATGTGTTGCATTTTAAGTACCACCTCAATTTGTAAAACCATTCAGTTTAAATTATAAGTATTCAGGGAAATATTTATAAGCCTTGATGCTGTGGGAGCCGAAGCTATAACATATTATAGAAATGTTGGATTTTAAGTATGCAGTATTTCATCATTTTAGTTATTTTGTAAACGATTGCACATTGCTGTACTATTTACTTATCATTTAGTATTTTTTTTTACAAATTTTTATATCTTAAGGCCCTTTGAAAGAATATAAGAAAAGGACAATGTCATGGGTGCACAAGCAAGCTTTCAAAAGCATACGCAAAAACTCAAAAAAATCGATTAATATTTCGAAGCCTTATATCGCATTCCTTGAATTTATGCAATGCTATCTTTATATAAAAAATCTAAAGAAAACATATTTTACATTTATATAAACAAATACCAGGAAATTTTATATCATAAAGTTTAAGAATTCCAGGTAACTGAATTTCCGAAATGTTACTTTCTATCCCCAGTATTCCATGCAAAAGGAAACATAAATATATTTTCTCATATGATTTCAAAATCAGCTTTTATCAATCATCACAAATACATGTTGCGAAATGTTCAGGTAAAGTGGATTGCATGCGTCATAATCTTTTTGAAAATTTCAATATTTTTACTTACGTATGTCATTGACGGTAGTTAAATTATTGCTTTTATGATATTTCAAAACACAAATCCTCAGTTAGGTGATTATTTTGTTTATGTTTTGTTAGAATTATATCTAGGATTCATTTAAATACTATAATTTGTTTCTTACGTGCAATATTTTTCATTAAGGTATTTCTGGGACACCCTGCATAAATATATACAATATAAATATGAGATTGTTATCCACATATTTTGTGCTTTAAGTACAACCTGAATACTAAAATCATACAATAAGTGTTCAGGTGCAGATTTACATACCTCGAGTTTCTGGCAACAGATTTTAGAACATATTAAAGAAATGTTGGATTTTAAGTATGTAGTATTTCATCATTTTAGTTATTTTGTAAAAGATTGTACGTTACAGTATGTGCATTTCTTATTATTTTCTACAAATTTCTATGTCAGCACATATTTCTATGTCAGCTATGCACAAGCAAGTTTTCAAAAGCATATGCAAAAACTAAAAATTAATCGAATAGTATTTCGAAACCGTATATCGAATTCTTTGAATTCATACAATGCTATCTTTATAAGAAAAAAAATATCGAAAGAAAACATATTTTAAAATTAAGAAAATACGCATTTTATTTAAAGTACTTTAGTTCTTTCAAACCTTATCCAAGCTCTCTATAAGAGAATAATTTAAAAATGAATTGTTGTTTTAATCGCCCTATACGTAACATGGTAAACGTTTTAAGATACTTCTTGGACACCCTGCATAGATATACACAGTATAAATATCTGAATGTATTCTTCATTTGCTCTTTAAGTACCACCTTAATACTAAAACCATGTAGTTTAAATTACAAGTATAAAAAAAAATTTCTGGTGAGCAACAAAAAAGTTTAATATGGTTTTAATTATGAAAAAGTGTTTGACAAGTGCTTCTAATTGAGTATGAGAAAGGACAAGAGGTCCCTTCATGGCTGCAGTTCACTGTCAATGCCAAATTTGAAAAAATCATGTTTGCGCTTATCCCATATAATAGAAATTAGTCTCAATTACGATAATAATGAATATTGCAAAGACGTAGCCAGAAAAAACGCAGCGTAATTAAACATGAATGTAAGGCGAAATAGTGCCAGAACCTTAGCTCCTGCATCGTATCACACCCATTGCAGTGCCACCAAGCATGTTCCAGCGTAGAACTGCACAGAAAACGGATTTGTATTGCAGTTGCACTGCAGAGTCAATAGTGCAGTTCACATGTAAAGCAGGATTGAAAATTTTAGTAAAAAAGAAAAACGGGAAGTTTTACGCAAATTTCTTTTATATGGAAAAAGCGTAAATATGATTTTTTTCAAATTTGGTATTGACAGTGAGCTGCAGCCAAGAAGGGACCTCTTGTCCTTTCTCGTGCTCAATTAGAAGCACTTGTCAAACACTTTTTCATACTTAAAACATATTAACCTTTTTTGTTGCTCACCAGAGCGTTTTTTAATACATGTCATTTAAATTTTTGATAAAACTGAAGATTTTTTTATATCTTGAAAATTAAAATATTTCATGCTGTCAAAATTGTATTCACGTATTAGAATAATTACGAAAGTTATTGCATTGACATATAAAATGCACGATGTCTGAAAAATAAACCAAGGAGTTGAACGAAAAAAATTACAGTGCGCTCACAACTTTATACAAAGAACTGAAATTAAATATTTCGCAATAAAAACAAATAACGTGATTTACTTAATTTGAATAAATTATGTTACATACATAAAAAAAATTATGTTTATTTAAACTTGGTGGCAATGAATTTAAAAAAAAACTACAACAACAACAACAAGAAACAATGTTCAACTGGAGTTTTAAGACACTAATTCGATTCTCTCAGGGATCGTCAAACATACAAAGATGAAAAAAAAATCTATTTTAAGTTTTACCAAAATGATTAAAATAAACCAAAAATAGAGTTAATCCGCCCACATGATCGTTAGCTGTCGCTTGTTGAATCTTACGTACGCTACCGCGTTTGCTATAATAAGTGTTCAGGTAGAGATTTATAAACTTCAGTACTCTGGCAACCAATGTTAGAACATATAATAGAATTGTTGGATTTTAAGTATGCAGTATTTCGTCATTTTTGTTATTTTGTAAAGTATTGTTCGTTACAGTATGTGCATATACTATTGTTTTCTACAAATTTCTATATCCGAAGGCCCTTTGAAAAAAGATAAGATAAGAACAATTTCATGGGTGCATAAGCAAGCTTTCAAAAGCATATGCAAAAACACAAAAAATCGAATAATATTTCGAAACCTTATATCGTATTCCATGAATCCATACAATGCTGTCTTTATAAAAAAATTTAGAGAAAATATATTTTACATTTATATAAAGAGATACCAGGAAATTTTATATTATAACGTTTAAGAATTCCAAGTAACTAAATTTCCGAAAAGTTATTTTTGATCCCTAGTATTCCATGTAAAAGAAAATATAAATAAAACTTCTCATATGATTTCAAAAGCAGGTTTTATCAATCATCACGAATACATTTTACGAAATGTTCAGGAAAAATAAATTCCATGCGTCATAATATTGCTTTTATGATATTTCAAAACATATCCTCAGTTAGGTGATTCTTTTTTTTATGTTTCGTAAGAATTACAGATAGGATTTTTTTAAATACTCTAATTTGTGGGTGTGTGTGTTACTTATTTTTTGAAAGTTATATTTTTAAAAGTTATGCGGTATGCTTCACATTAAAAATATTTTAATATATAAATGCTTTACCAAAAATTCCGAATTTAAGAAATTCTTTTAATTTTATGTAAAAATATATAATATGAAGTTTAAAACATTCACAGTTAAAATAATCAAAAGATGTTATGAGTTAAAAACACACATTTTATTTAAAATAACTTAGTGCTTCCAAGCCTTATCCAAGTTCTTCAAACTAATTGTTGTTTTAATAGCATATAAGTAAAACAGTAAAAGTATTAAGTTACTTCTGGGACACCCTGCATAGATATATACAATATAAATATGTGATTGTAATCCACATATGTTGCACTTTAAGTACGATCTCAATACTAAAATCATACAGTAAGTGTTCAATAGCCGATTTATATACCTCGAGTCTCTGACAACCGATGTTCGAGAATATTATAGAAATGTTGGATTATAAGTATACTGCCCTTCATCATTTTAGTTATTTTATAAAAGATTGCACGTTACTGAACGTATATTTACAAATGTTTTCTAGAAATTTTCATATCCCAAGGCCCTTTGAAAGGAGATAAGATAAAAAAAAATTTCATGGGTGCACAAGCAGGCTTTCAAAAGCATTTGAATAAAAACTGAAAACTAAAAAAAAAATAAAAATAAATAAAAATAAAATAAAAATAAAAATAAAAATCGAATAATATTTCGTAACCTTATATTGCATTCCTTGAATGATTTGCAATGCTATATTTATATAAAAAAGATATTTAACATTTATAGAAAGAAATACCTTGAAATTTTGTATTATAGCGTTTAAAGATTCCAGGTAACTAAATTTTCAAAAAGATTTGATCCCGTGTATTCTATGCAAAAGGAGACATAAATAAAACTTCTCTTATGATTTCAAAAGCAACTTTTACTAGTAATCAGGAATACATTTTGCAAAATGTTCAGGAAAAAAGAATTGCATGCGTCATAATATCTTTTAAAATATCTATATTTTATTTACGTGTGTTTTTTGATGGCAGTTAAACTATTGCTTTCTTGATATTTCAAAAAATAACTTCTCAGTAAGGTGATTATTTTGTTTATGTTTTGTTAGAATTATAGATATGATTCATTAAAATACTTCAATTTGTTTCTTACATGTAACATTTTTTGAAAGCTGTTTAGTATGATTTACATTAAAAATATGTTAGTATATAAATAGTTTACAAAAAATTCTAATTTTCAGAAATATTTTCAAATTTATATAAAATTTATAATATTTACTTTTACACGTTTGCTGTTAAAATAATCAAAAAGATGTTGCCAGTTAAAAATATACATTTCATTTAAAGCATCTTAGTATTTTTCAACCTTATCTAAATTCTTCATCAGATATATTTTAATAAGTAAATGTTGTTTTAATCGTCTTTTAAGTAAAACAGAAAATGTATTAAGGTACTTCTGGGACACCCTGCATAGATATATAAATTATAGATATGTAACTGTCATCCACATACCTTGCACTTTATGTACCACCTCAATACTAAAACAATGCAGTTTAAATTATAAGTCTTCAGGAAAATATTTATAAACCACGATGCTGTGGCAACTGATGTTAGAACAAATTATACAAATATTGATTTTAAATATGCAGTATTTCAGCATTTTAGTTATTTTGTAAAAGATTTTTCATTACAGTATGTACATTTGTTATAGTTTTCTACAAATTTCGGTATCCCAAGGCCCTTTGAAAAGATAAAAGATAAGAACAATTTTATGGGTGCACAAGGAAGATTTCAAAAACATATGCAAAAACTCAAAAAAATCGCATAATATTTCGAAATCTTACAGCATTCCTTAAATTCATAAAATGCTATCTTTATAAAAAAAATTAAAGAAAATATATTTTACATTTATATAAAGAGATACCTGGAAATTTTATATTATAACGTTTAAGAATTCCAGGTAACTAAATTTCCGAAAAGTTATTTTCGATCCCTAGTATTCTATGCAAAAGGAGACATAAATAAAACTTCTCATATGATTTAAAAATCAGCTTTTATCAATCATCACGAATACATTTTGCGAAATGTTCAGGAAAAATGCATTGCATGCACAATAATCTTTTTGAAATTTTGATATTTTAACCTACTTATATTTTTGACGGCAGCTAAAATATTACTATTATGATATTTCAAAAAATAATTAGTCAGTTAGGTGGTTCTTTTTTTCAATGTTTTGTTAGAATTATAGATAGGATTCTTTAAAATATTCTAATTTCTCTCTTACGTATACATTTTTTGAAAGCTTTACAGCATGATTTACATTAAAATAAATTAATATATTAATGCTTTTCTAACAATTCTAATTTTCAGAAATGATTTCAATTCTATATAAAATATATAATAAAAACATTAAAACGTTCACTGTTAAAATGATCTAAGAGATGTTTCTAGTTAAAGAAAGTACACATTTTATTTAAAATATCTTAGTATTTTCGACACTTATCCAAGCTCTTCGTCTGGGAATACTTTACAAACTAATTATTGTTTTAATAGCTTTTTACATAAAATAGTAAATGTATTAAGGTATTTCTCGGACAAATACCATACAATATAAACATGTGATTGTAATCTTTATATGTTGCACTTTAAGTACTACCTCAATACTAAAACCGTGCAATTTAAATTATATGTCTTCAGGGAAATATTTATAAGCCTCGATGCTGTGGGAACCGATGATATAGCATATTATAGAAAAGTTGGATTTTAAGACTCTGTATTTCAGCATTTTAGTTATTATATAAAAGATTGTACATTTACTGTATGTACATTTACTATTGTTTTCTTGAAATTTCCGTATCCTAAGACCCTTTGAAAAGAGACGATATAAGACCAATTTCATGGGTGCACAAGCAAGCTTTCAATACCATATGCAAAAATTCAAATAAATCAAATAAAATTTCGAAATCTTACATCGCATTTCTTGAATTTATGCAATGCTATCTTTATATAAAAAAATTTCAAGAAAATACATTTTACATTTATATAATGAGATACCTGGAAATTTTAGATTATAGTGTTTAAGAATTTCAAGTAACTAAATTACCGAAGAGTTATTTTCGATCCCTAGTATTCTATGCAAAAGAAAACAAAAAATAAATCTTCTCAAATGATTTCAAAAGCAGCTTTTATCAATTGTCACGAATACATTTTACAAAATGTTCAAGGAATATGGAATGCATGTGTCATAATCTCTTTGAAAATTTAAATATTTTTATTGCATCTGTTTTTGATGGCAGTTAAAATATTGCTTTTATGATATTTCAAAAAATAATTCCTCAGTTAAGGAATTCTTCTGTTTATGTTTAGTTAGAATTACATATATGAATTATTAAAATACTGTAATTTGTTTCTTATAGATAAAATTTCTTTTGAAAGCTGTATAGTATGATTTGCATTAAAAAATATTATTATATAATTGCTTTTCCAAAAATTCTAATTTTCAGAAATGCCTTCAATTTTATGTAAAATATCTAATATGAACGTTAAAACGTTCGCTGTTACAATGAAGAGATATTATTAGTTAAGAAAATACACATTTTATTAAAAGTATCTTAGTACTTTAAAAGTAACTTAGTAATGTTCATATTATACACGAAGGTAGCATGAAAAAAACGAGAAAGAAAAAAAAATTTTTCATTTTGTTTTAGAGGTCTGCACTGGCCGGAATTTCCAGGCCTGGGCCCGGCCCGGGCCCGGCCCGTTGGAAAACTATTTGGTCCAAACCCGGCTCGTTGTAAAACTCAAAAGTTCGGCCCGGGCCGGCTCGGCCCGTTTAATTTTTTATATTTTAGTCCCTGCCCGGCCGCATTTTCAGAAAGAATCACGTTTTGAGCACCTTATCGCCAGAACAACGATTGGCGTGGAGATGAAGTTAATGCTACGCACCCTTTCTTGTTTGTGACGTCAAACGCCTAGCGAATAGCAACCCTTCCTTCTGCAAAGAGATCGTGCTTATTGTTCATTTGTTTTTCCGTAAATGTTATCAAGCAAAGACAATAATATGAGGAAATGTTATTCACCTTTGTTTACGATTAAAACATAGTTTATAACAAAGAGCTTTTTCAGATTAAAACGCTTTAAATTTCACAGAACATCTAAATAGTTTTTTTCCCTCTCATTTCAAAAACATTATTTCATTAACTAGCTATGTTCGATGAAATTGAGAGGTTAATTAAAAACAGTTGTAAAGATTCTCTTGTAATGAATATAATTCTATTAATCATATGCTTTATGACACATTTGAACTTAGTTTATTTTGTGTTTGGCGATGCAGCTAGCTGAACGTTCTCGCTTTCGCCAACTCGCCAAGGCTGGTGCTCAAAACGTGATTCTTTCTGAAAATGCTGCCCGGCCCGTAGAAAAAACTATACTAAATCTGCCGGCCCGGCCCGTTAGAAAATTCGAAACGATTCCGCCGGGTACGGGCCACGGGCCAAGCCCGGGCTTATGCATACTTCTATTTTGTTTGCATTTATTTCTTAACTTTTTTCTTCAGAAAGGATAATAAATTTATCACTACGGTGTTCTAATTTTATTTAACCATCTGGATAATGCGATTCTTCGAGCTCTTCAAAACAGATCAGCATTAATGACCCCTCGTTGCCCTAACATCTTCATCCATCAAGGAGTTGTTTGAAATTAGAAAATAGGTGGTAGTCCGAAGATGTTAAATATGGCGAATAAGGTAGATGTTCAAGCAATTCGGACCTTAATTTGTAGATTTTTCACATTGCGATGTCTGAACTATGTGCTGGAGGACTGTCAGGGGGAAACAAGTTTTTTTTTCGCCAAATAAGTTTGTTTCTACTTTACTTCGTCCCTCAAATATTGTAGTAAACTTTCGTACTACTCACCAGTAGTACTTTTACTCTTTTCGAAGTAAAAAAATGTCCTTTGCGTCCCAAAAAATACCCACCATCATCTTGTTAGCTGAGAAAATTGACATTGCCTTTTTGAGATGATGGTGATTCATCCGGTGTAGTCTACTGTTTATACAATAATTTGCTGTCGGAGTGTAGAGTTTTATCCATACTTAAAAGCCATCGCAAAAATTCTTTGTGATTTTCATGGTAGAGATCCAAATTTTTACTTGCAACGGTTTTCGGATACAACATTTGGTCACATTTCAACAAACACTGCATCCACATTA
Organism: Maratus speculifer; assembly: GCA_964019185.1. Classification (NCBI taxonomy): domain Eukaryota; kingdom Metazoa; phylum Arthropoda; class Arachnida; order Araneae; family Salticidae; genus Maratus; species Maratus speculifer. The sequence goes on from OZ025290.1 coordinate 166,258,564, forward strand.
TACAGACCTAGTGGAAGTTTAAAAAATAATTTTAAATATTACATAACTTTCGTTTGATATATTTACAGCCCCTGTTATCTCTAACAAGTTTAGTCTGTGGTCTTCCAGGTCTATTCTATGAATTTTTTAAAAGAAATTTAGGAATTGTCACTTCCGCAGGACGTCCAGAGCGGGGCTCATCCCTTGTGTTCGTCTGCCTCATATTAAACTCTGGAACCCACCTTTTAACCGTTGAATAGGATTGGGCAGAATCAGTTAGTGTGTCGTTTATTTACTTTTTGATTCCTTTGATCATTAAATCTTCAGATGAAAAATTTAGATTACTACTCGTTTTTTTCAATTCTTCCATTTTCGTAAAAAATCTAAAATATCTTGATGTAAATGCTGTCAATTAAAGAGTAACCAAAGTGCTGATTTGAAACTGGGGTTATAAACTAGTCAAGGGTAGCACTATACAGTGTCTTAGTGATGTTAGGTCTGGGACTTTTCTTCCAACACTCTTATTTTATGTCTAAATAAAGGTGAAAATTACGTTTCATCATATGTTTTTCTTTCAATTTCCTTTTTTTTATGTATTGTATTAGAAAACGCTAAAACCAAAGAAATGATAAGAAATAAATTGAATGCTTTTTTTTTTTAAATCAAAATATCATTGAGAGTATTGCCAGTTGTTTCACGTAAATCGGACTTCCAAATGCTCTTGTAGTATAGTAACCGAAATCTATCCTGTGTCCCTGTAAATATTATCTGTTTTTTGTTATACAGAAAAAAACGTGTAGTAAACCTCAGCAACGTATATCAATTTCATAAAACGTAAAATTGTTTAATTTTATGTAAAAAGTGCTCAAATAATGTTTCTCCAGTATATATGCGGACGAACGGACAGACAGACGATGGGAGGTTAGATGGAAGGATTGAACAACGATGATAGGTCCAACGTATTTATATAATTAGGAAATCCCCTAAAAAGTTATAATCAGTGGAAATCATTTATCCTAATTTCATTCCAAATCCGGTAATGCTATTAAATCTTTATTTTGTGCATATTTTCCAGTTTCAGTTTCCTTCTTCAAATAAACAGTTTCCTTCTTTTTTATCAAATGAGAAAATTAATTCACATTGTATCATTCTAAATCTGCTTATAAATTTTACTGGATACAGTGATACTAATCATAAAAATATTTAGCCATTGTCATGTAAACATTCTGGTTATTACATTTTACCCGGTGTATGAACGATATGTCACGAAGGGGGATGCCCTCCGTGGGGGGGGTCTTTCTAAGGGAACCTAACCCTTATTTACGAAAGGAAACCCAAGGTTCGAAGAAAACCACTGAAAACTCCTAACGGTTAGGGCGACGGCGGCGATTAGGCTTGAACCCAGCACCTGCCGTCTACCAGTTTTTAATAGAACCTCTCGGCCGCTGCCAAGGCTCATTTAAAATGGGCACAGTGGTTCTTCATAAGGCAGGTAAAGAATAGAGTAAATTATTTGAGTAAATTATTAGAGCAAATTATTAGAGCAAACTTTTAGAGCAAATTACCAAATGCAAATTATTAGAGACATTAATAAGTAGCAAAATTAATCATTATTTGACCGCTAACTTCTTTATGAGCAATAAGCATTTGGATTTGAACAGTGTGTATTAATGTAACAGCCGCTAAACGCGTAAATATGCACAAAACAAAGATTTAATAGCATTACCGGATTTGGAAAGAAATTAGGATAAATGATTTCCACTAATTATAACTTTTTAGGGGATTTCGTACTTATATAAATACATAGGACCTATCATCGTTGTTCAATCCTTCCATCTGACCTCCCGTCATTTGTCTGTCCGTTCGTCCGCATATATACTGGAGGAAACATTATTTGAGCACTTTTAAATAAAATTAAACAATTACACGTTTTATAAAATTAACCCGTCAGTAGTCGCGTATCGATCTTTTCGCCGCCAATATAACTTATCTTCTCCTAACTTATATCACATTACAAATACCGCGGAGATCTACCATGTAGCTGACTTTGAAGCTTTCTCGAGCACGTTAGTGAAGTAACAGGACAACTCTGTTTCTCTTCCAGGTAGAATTTTAGAAACAAAGTTTAAATTGGCAAAAAGTCTACGTAAAAGTCATTAATACGAGTTCATTTTTACTTTTTCCAATTACTCCAGATCTCATGAATAAAATGCATAATTTAAGAAAACTGCAAACTTATATCTTCGTTGTAATGTTATTTTCTTATATTCGGTGAAAAACATTTCTTATTTTACGTATTTGGTATGCGGGGAGGAAGCGGCGAAAAGACCGAGCGCGACTAATGATGTGGTGAAAAAAGTCGCGACTACTCGCGGGTTAATATACGTTGCTGAGGTTTACTACACGTTTCTTTCTGCATAATAAAAAAACAGATAATATTTACAGGGACACAGGTTAGATTTCGGTTACTATACTACATCCGAAGTGCTGCATTCTATCACACCAAGATCTAAATATTTTAAAAACTTCGTTATAGTACGAACGCTCCTCATTTGCTATGTTAGATTTGGAATTTTCGCTTGTTTTTTTTTTATATTTGCTTACTTAAATAACACATTTGATGTTACAAAAAATAAATAAATAAAATACAACGAATTTCCTTAATTATTGTACTTTTGCGTAAAGAATGTTTTTATAATTTATGACAGCTGAATAAATTTTCATTCTTATTTTTAACATTATATTTTACAAGTCCATTTTAAAGCTTTTATTTGAAAAAATAAGACTAATATTAATGCAATAAGAAATGTTAAAATTGTTCTATTAAAATAACTGTTTTAGACTTAAACTAATACACACGAATTTTTATTTCATTATTTTCATACGAGTAGAAAATAAGCATAGTTAGAAATATATAACATATATTGTTAATAGGAAATAAGAGGTTAAGAGTGTTCTTGTTACAAATTTAACTTCAAACGCGTATAAATGGACACATCAAACATGAACTTCTTGTTACACATTATATATGAAACATCTTGCAACCTTTCGAAAACTGAAACATTCTCATTAATGGGAAACATAATACTTTCCCGGTAAGATCTTAAAAAGCATTTAGTCTGTGATTACAAACCTTTTTTATGTTTACACACTATGTTTTAAAAATCATTTGAAATAACAATTACTCTAATGATAAGAAGATGTGATGCATTAAACGTTTGAAAGTAAGTAGCAAATCCTGCTTGTTAATTGTTTTGTTTACAGTTTGATAATACTTAATCACTTAATGACGCCAAACAATTTATAATTTATATATACGAGAAAATAGAACAAAAGATACAGTTATCTCCGGCTTTTCCCCCTTTACTTTTAAAAGAAATTAAAGAAGTAGCACTTGTGTTGCTACAATTACAAACTTGTCGTTGGGGGCTACCGTAATACTTACCCATCATAAATATGCATAATATATGAAAAAAAAAAAAACATGTGAAAACTACTTAATCAATGCATTGCAATTTCAAAAAAAAATTAAACATATATCTAAATATTGTTAATATACATAGTAATGCTCTATTAATAAATGGCTAATGAACCCATTTCGACAAACTCTATAAAATGCGAAACTACTCCAGAAGTACCGAACTGCGTAAAAGAAACATCCTTATAACTACAAAAAAATAATCCTATTAACAAATTACTGTGTCGGATAAAGCGTCTCATTTCCAATTAAAATATGCATCTGAATTGAAATTCGAATGAAATACAGGGTCAGGAAAAATTGAAGAATGTGGAAAACAGGATTACAAATATTTCGGCAACTAATAATCCGATGACTTCGTTCTTCTTGCAAAATTTGCGTTATTTTATTGCCTTTTACTTTCACTCCTTAAAATAAAAATTTCGGAAAATTTTTATATACCTTTCATCACAACGAATTTTTTCGAAAGTCCGAAAAAAATAGTTCCGTATAATCAAGGTTAGTGATATTAAATAGGCTTTGTCCTATTCTTACATAATAATTACATACAAAATTTCAAGTCTCTATCTCAATTTGTTCGTTTACAGACACACACACAGACAGACAGCCGGACAGACGGACGTGTTTTTTTTCTAAAATTAAGTTTTTCGGAATCTCCGCTATCTAAAACGTGTAAATCTGTCAATTTTTTTTTCGTTTTTCAAAACGATTGCAAGATTTACCCTATACTACGTATGATGGGTAAGAAAATGGTGTTAAAAATTATAAAAAAAATAATGTCTCAAAAACAAATTAAAATACAGTTTCAGACAAATTTTATTAAATACATTTCGTTTTCTATGTGACGGTGCAAAATTTTAAGCTGGGGATCGTTCTCACAGCTTAATTGATAAAGTACTGGGAGCGCTATTCTAAAGGCTCCAGGCTAGATCCCCGTGTTGGACGTTTTCCACTCATTTGTTTTTTACGAATAATATAAATCACCTATTGAATATTCAATAAATTCAAGCGTAGTTTCAAATGAATACCTATATAAACCTATATACAAATAAACACCTATATAATGTTCCCGAAAACATTTTAAAACTTGAAAGTTCATTATTATTTGTATCAAATAACCAAAAATGCATGATATCTGCACTAACATATGATTATATATTATCAACCAGTTGGATGCGCCAATCCCAAAACTTTCTTCTATCTCATACATACATTTTAATGTTTTAAAAAAAATAGTTACTCATTTTAATACTTTAATAATTTCAATTCAATACCCTACCAACTTCGATTTTCATCTTAAATTTATGCTTCAATCAATTAATCGGAGTAAAAACGAATTTCCGTCTCTACACGAGCCGATGGACAATAGAATGATAGGCAGGTTTTTTTTTCAAATTCAGGGAGGACCTACTTGCCTTACCAAAAAATAATCATATACAAAAAGTTTAGTTCAGTGATAGAACTAACTTCATACACTTTTATGTGGTGCAATATTGAAAATGGCATAAAAATCGCGATTGCAGCGCCCCCTTCCGGCGGATTATTTTCAAATTCAGGGAGGACCAACTAGCTATAGTCATACACATACATAAAAAATTTGGTTCAATTCGATGCATAACTTCATATACGTTTGGTCGGTACAATATTGAAAATGGCACAAAAATCACGATTGCAGCGCCCCCTTCCGGTGGATTATTTTCAAATTCAGGGAGAACCAACTAGCTGTAGTCATACACATAAACAAAACATTTCGTTCAATTTGATGCATAACTTCATATACTTTTGGTCGGTACAATATTGAAAATGGCACAAAAATCGCAGTTGCAGCGCCCCCTTCTGGCGGAATATTTCAAAACTAAAGGAGAACCTGCTTGCTACAGCCAAAAACATTCACAAAAAGTTTGGTTCAATTCTATGCATAACTTCATACACTTTTTGATAGTGGAATGGCGACATACACACAGACACACAGACACACACACACACATAGACACACGGACAGACAGACATTTTGTAAAAACATGTTTTTTGGAATCTCTGACCCCTAAAACGTGTAAATCCGTCCAAAACGGGAAGTCGAAAAAATTTCGATTACAATACTTTCTTCCATTGAAGATAGAAGAAAGTAAAAATATATAAATTGCATCTTAAAATGTTCAATTTCAATAAATTTGTATTTCATAACGTATTAATATTAGATAAAGTATTTGCTGATTCTGATTTAATGATGTGCATTTTAAAGTATCATTTTAGTAAAATGCGTTTGAAACCTTTCGAAAATTGAAACATTCCCATTGATGGGAAACATAATACTTTCACGGGAAGATCTTAAAAAGCATTTAGTCTGTGATTACAAACCTTTTTTTGTTTCACTCTATGTTTTAGTAATTAACTTAGTAATTAATTTCTCTTATAGAGAAATGTGATTGTCTATTGGAACAAAAATTTCGAGAAACAATATTTTTCCGTAATTAAGGTTGCAAAATATTTTTGTACTGTGCATATTATTTAAAGAATTAATGTCTTCCTTCTTTGCGTTGCGCATCTTTTTCCGTAAGTAATCATTTTTAATTTAAACTGAATGAAAGATACGGCATGGAATTGTTTTATTTTAATAAATATAGGAATTGCAATTAATTAATAATTTTCGTTCTTTTTATAGATGCCAATTTCAAGCAAAGAGTATATTTAATTTGATTTTCTCTTCAAAATATCATCATAAGTTCTTCGTGTCTTTCTTGAAGAGTTATCTGTATTTGAAATAAAAATTCATTTCCAAGTTAAATTTAGAATTTACAAGTGTCCTTTTTAAATTCCGTTCGTAATTATATAAATACGTAGCACCTATAGTCGAAGTTCTATCCATCTGTTTGCCCATCTGTCCATCAGTCGTGTGTCCACATTTAACAGAGCAAAAGCTACCCAACCGAATCGTTTGAAATTTAAAATATACAGGGTGTCCCAGAACTTCGTGTACAGACTTTCAGGAGTGGTAGAGAACATCGTTTGGAACCACAATTACACAGGAAAGCATGGGTGGAAACGTCATCCTCACTTGTTAACCCTTTCACAGACAATGGCATGTCTGTGAAACTACAAAATTTTTAATACAAAATGATCATTGACACCAGAATTTTAATATGATTTTTCCAATTATTATGTATATGAAATGTATTTTTTTCTTCTTTGCAAATACGTTTTCCTGCGATTTCTGATGTCAATCATATTTTTCCACATTTTAGCAATTTCTAATAACTACTAAGGTACTTGATTTTAAAGAAACATAATTTTTAATTTAGTATAAAATTAAATCATTTCTTGTACTTTTTCCTTTTTAATAAATCATTCTACACTGCTTTCCGCATTGTGTCATAACTGTGTCTTTGTGTTTCTTTGAGCTTTTCACGGACAAAGCACTTCCATTGCGAAAATGCGGAAAAATATGAATGCCATCAGAAATTGAGGAAAAAATGTATTTGCAAAAAAGAAAAGCCAGACATTTCACATTCAGAATAAATAGAAAAATCATATCAAAATTATGGTGCCAATGTTCATTTTATATTAAAAATTTTGTAGTTTGATATACAAACCACTGTCTTTTAAAGGGTTAACAAGACGCTTCCGCCCATTCTTCCCTATGTAATTGTGGTTCCAGAAGATATTCTCTACCACACCTCAAAGTTTGTACACGAAGTTCTGGGTCAGCCTGTATAAATGTTGCATAATTTTGTCGAGGCACTTTATATTTTATGAAAAACGGATGTAACAGTTTAATTACAGGGACGTTATACTACGGTAAATGTGAAAAATAGTTTCAAGTAAATTTTACTGATGTTATATTCTTTCGAACATAATAGAATTTATATACATTTATGAAGCATATCCTAAAAATACATTCTGCTCAATCTGTAGTGCAAAGAACATTTGTTATTAATTTACAGGGCAAGCAAAATTACTCCAGTACACAATGCTAATGGGAAATACTGTTTGGAGCGGAATTTAATACAATTAAACTATTTTATATTTTATGAAATTAATGTACTTTGCTGACGTTTCTACAAGTTACTTCCTGGTTAATCAAAAGCAGATAGAATTTACAGGGCCACACAAAAGATTTCTGCCACTAAACTGTATCCGATGCGCTGTAAACTCTTCTGAATATTATACCAAAACTTGAATCTTTTTAAAATTTTGTTCTAGCACGTGCGCACTTTATTTTCTACGTTTGTCGTGCAATTTCCAACTTGTTTATCTCTTTTTCAAAATAGGAAAATGTTACCATACCGTATTTTATAAACATTTTTGTTTAAATAACTTTAAGCTCTTTTTGTTTAAATAACTGGAAATACTCATGTAATGGGAGTTTGAGAAAGCCAGCTTTAAATGCTCAAAATTTTGCCGTTCGATATTTTTCTGAAGTAACTGACTGACAGATAATAAGCTCATTTTGAATTTTTCGTAGTATTCGGTTATTTATTTGAAACTATGCGTAGTTCTATTTTTGACATGGATGTGTCTCCGAAAAAATTTTCTGTAAATTGATAGAAAAATTATTATATTAACAGTATTATTTCTATTGATAAACAGAGAGTGTTGTAACTAATTTTTTTTTCAACTTTCGGTTTTCAGTGGACTTAACAAATTATGAATTCGAAAAATCCAAAAGTTTTCACAAAATGTCTATCTTCCTTGTATATGTGGGTTCACTTTGATTAACCGAAAATTATATGAAGTTACGCAAAGAATTGATAAAATTCCATAGATGTATTTTTCGCTAAGGTCAGCCGGACCAAGTTAAAATCGGGGCGATTTTACCGAGATAAATTGATTTGGAAGCATTTTTTGTTTTTGTTTTGCTCATTGTACTTTTGTAAATTAAGTTATGCATAGAATAGAACCAACTTCCATATAAATGTTTTAGACAGAGAAGGACACGAAATGGAAAAATTTATGAACCGGAATGCTACATACTTATTAATGACTATATCCTTATTAATAACTTATTAATGACTATATTTTCGGTAAACTATGTAAGAAATACTATTTTTTCTACTATGTTATAATTTCTGAAATTGTTTGTAGATATACGCCGATTTTGAGAGCAGGTAACAATCCCGCCGTTCGAAACTTTATGTCACTTTTTGTGGACATGATGACTTTCATGATTATGCACAAATCTCTTCCAAACAGACACATAAGAACAAAGCGCAGCAAATCATCATCAAATATTTAAAATAGGAGGTGGAAAATTAGGGAAGAGTTTTGTTGAAACCGAAAAAATCCCGTAACTTTTTAATCATGATACAAAACGAATCAGTTTAAAATTATTATTACTTTTTGGAAAAGGACCAAAATTTTATGTATAAAAGAATTATGATAAAATTTTAAATGGATCCAAGAAGCGAAAATAATGAAGTATTAGGGTGAAATTAATTCGTAACTACTTAAATTCTCAAGATATAAAATATGCTGAAACTCATTACAAGCTTTTGATATTACCGTCTCGTACCGAAAAAAAAATTTAAAAGGAAACAATAGGAAGGGGTTTAAGAAGAAAAGAATCATAATTTCCACAATTTCGCAAGCTATAAAATCCACTTAAATTTATTATATATCTTCTTAATATTTAATAAAACTTTTATGCTGACAAGTCTTTGGTAGACCGATTCATATAGCAGAAACAAATTAAACAAATATAAGGATTGATGAAAAAATTATTGTATTAAGGTTGCACTCAAATCGAAACTGCTTATTTTCACACTCATTTCACATTTATTTTTACTCTCAGATGTATCCAATTAGCAAGTTCTGTTATTCAGAAACTAAATAAAGTACCATACTGGAAGTTTCTTAATAAAAGCTGGATATGTTTTATCTATTTATAGCTATCAGTTGGCCCCACTATTAAACCTCCATTAAAATGATCCAATTCACTAGATTTAACTTTCTTCTATCTACAGAAAAAAAGTATTGGATTCGTGAAAATTTTCGAATTCCAGTTTTCAACAGATTTACACGTTATAGGGGTCAGAGATTCCCCAAAACATGTTTTTACAAGATGTTTGTCTGTATTCAACATAATTTTTTTAAGCCCTCTATTCCAGGAAATAAATGCACGGAATTTCACAAAACTTTAGATTCAGTTATACCTTGATATAAACTGATCTGATTAGTTTTTGGTGTATATCGCCCAACAAGTGGTGCTACTATGCTGCCTTCTTCACAATTACCTCAATAGCTGTATTTCAAGAACTGATCGACGGATTTTAATAAAACGTTAGATTTAGTTAGTCTTTAATATAATATGATTCTGATTACATTTTCGTGTAAATTATACAACAGGTAGCTCTGCAATGCGGTATTATTCCTGATTATCGCAATAGCTCTATCTCAGGATTGCACGAATTTGTTATCGAACTTCAGATTCAGTTAGTCCTATATATAAATGAATATTCTTTCTTTTTTTGAGTAAATCGCTCAACGGCTGGCGCTGCTATGCTGTGTAATTCATGATTATCACAATAGCTCTTAGGAGCTAATGCACGGATTTTCATCAATCTTAAAATTCAGTTAGTTCCTGATATAAAGTTATCTATCTATATCTGCCCTATCTGTAGTTTTTGCAGTAAATCGCTTAATAGGTAGCGCTTCTATACTTTTTTTTTACGATTTATGCGATAATTGTATTTCAAATACAAATACACGGATTTTCAACAAATTTCAAATTTTGTTAGAACTTGAAATAAGTTGTTACAGATAAGATTTTGGTGTGAATTACATAACCAGTGACGCTACAATGCTTCATTTTTCTGGAAGTATTAACCTGTATGAGATAGAAGAAAGTTTTGGAAACGCCACATCCTTCTACTACTTTTTTTTTCCAATTGAACCCCCATTTAGCTTAACGAAATTTGTCAGAAATTTTTCGACCTCTACAGAAGTATTTACGGTAAACAGTTTTATTTTAAATCAAAATTAGATTACTTTTAATATTATAGGTAGAGATGTTAATTTAGAGTGATTGTCTATTGAATATGTAAATGTTTACTTGAGAATTGATTACATACGAAAATCTTATACTTATTATTATGAAAAATGATTAATACGTTGCAAAAATCTTCTCAAAAATATTTTTGTTCTATTTTATTTTATTTATATTTTATTTTTTAACAAACAGCAAAACAAACTACTGTTTGAGAAATAATGATTTGAATCTGAGACATCTCGGAGATTTTGAGATTTCTTAACCCCCTGACCGCCGAGCAAAAAGGCAAAATTGTAAAGTTTTTTTTCCCCTCTGCAATTTATTTTAAATGTTAATAAAAGAGAAATTTTCTATCATAGTATTATTTTTTTTTTGTTACGTATAAGCCTTGAAAGTATCAATATTAACTGAATTTCTTAAAAATGGGTTATATTTGTAGAATTATATTAATTTAAATAAAGCTTCTACTGCAGTGAAACCTGCAGCCTAGTGAACGGATATATCTGGTCGCGGCAGTGGGAAGGTTAAGATAAAGGAACATTTGTTTTCGATTTAAAAACAATTGGCATTAGTCAGTTTTATATTTAATAAAGATTTGCGTGATCCAGAAAGATTTATTAATATCATTTACTGATATAATTACGGGTATAATTTTTCCAAAGCTTTACTTTCCGTATATATATATAGAAGCAAGCAGCAATTCATTCTGATGATACCGAATATGTACTTTTCCACTGTGCAAAAACACATTTATTGGATTCTGAGATACGACAAAAGATTTGGCCACTTCTACATTATTTACCTTGATCAGAACTTGCGATTCCTTGGATTTCTATTATTCATTTTATTTGGCATTATATTACGAATTTAAACATTTATAAATATTTTTTCTAGAGAATAAAATAAATTTTCCTTCAAATATACAACTTCGGATCTTTGTTCATATCATCCGTCAATTCCTTAAAAGAACATATTTCAATTAATGATACATTCTCTCTCTATATGTGTATATATATTTTATTTGCGATATTTCTTAATAATAGCCGTATAAAACAATTACTTCTTTATGCCTTTTAATGCGCCTTTATTTCACCTCATCATTAAACATGCAAAACTAACTCGATTATCGTAAATAATTGACATTGTATCATTATAAATCTGCTTATAAATTTTACTGGGTAGAGTGATACTAATCGTAAAAAAAAAAAAAGCTATTGTCATGTAACTATTAGGGTTCTTACATTTTACCCAGTGTCTGTACGATCGATTTTTGGATTTATATGGATAGATTTTGGCAAATTTAGAAGCACACAATATTGAACAATATAATAACTAACTAACTAACATATGCTCTCAGATATTATTTGTACATGAAGCTTAAAAATTTTTACTTACAAAATTCGCTGTTTTTCATTTACCTTCACTGATTATTATTCGGCTGTCCCCAAGTGTAAAAAAAGAAGAAATATGTATTGCAGAAATACCTAAATCAATTTGAACGTATTTAAAAACACTTAAAGCGATTCCTTGGATTTCTATTATTCATTTTATTCGGCATTATATTACGAATTTAAACATTTATAAATATTTTTTCTAGAGAATAAAATAAATTTTCCTTCAAATATACAACTTCGGATCTTTGTCCATATTATCCGTCAATTCCTTAAAAGAACATATTTCAATTAATGATACATTCTCTCTATATATGTGTATATATATTTTATTTGCGATATTTCTTAATAATACTTGTACGGAGGTGTACTAAATTAAAAAGAAAAACTAAATTAAAAAGAAAAAGCAAGTAGACTGTAAATTTAATGGAATGTTTTATTTTTCTAAGAGTCGCTGCTTGTTGCAGTATTAGAGCTTGTTGCTAAGAGACTGTTTCTCTCAATCCACTGCGTCACACAACACGTGAGCAGGGTTACAGTAAATTGCCGATTGGCGTATAATTGGCGTGGGCTGTGTTTGTCGCCAAGGCGATGTTACAAGAACACAATACAGAAGCGGAACATCCCGCCCGGCGTTGAAATATTTTTATATTTCAAGATACATATGCAATACAAGTAATAATACAATATGATACAGATTATAAGCAAAAATAAATAAATAAAATAAATAAACACAAATAATACATGAAAAATTAATACATAATAAAGCACATTTAAAGTTTAGGATCTATGATGTTGTCCTCAATGGGTAATATACTTATTTTTGAAATAGGTCGTTTAAAATTACCCTTAGCGGTACGAACTTCAACTACCCTGACTATCCCGTCCGCGCCTGGGAAAACCTTATTAATGCGGCCTAGTGACCAAGTGCAAATGGGTAATTGTGAGTCCTTAAGCAAAACTAGCATTCCTGGCAGAATATTAGGCTTTTTAAATAGCCACTTGTTTCTTTCTTGTAACTGGCTCAGATAATTATTCTGCCAACGTTTCCATATTAACTGCGTTAATTTTTGAGTCCTTTGCCATTTATTTAGCAAATTATCTTTGACCTTACTTAAATTGGGTTCTGGAATTAAATTAAGAGGCTTTCCTATGAGAAAGTGACCAGGAGTCAACACCTGAAGATCGTCAGGATCTGTTGACAAAGGACAAAGCGGTCGCGAATTTAAAATAGCCTCTATCTGTGTGATAACTGTCAGGAATTCCTCGATCGTGAAATGAGCTGAGCCCACAGCTCTTTTTAAGTGGTATTTGAAAGATTTGACTCCTGCCTCCCAAAGGCCACCAAAATTTGGCGCCCTAGGAGGGGAGAACTTCCAGTTAATACCTTCAGAAGCTAAAAAGTTCGAAACTTCATCACTCGTAACAAGTCTACGTAAATGTTTTAGTTCTGCTGAAGCCCCAACGAAATTTGTAGCATTGTCGCTAAAGATTACAGAGCTTTTCCCACGACGAGCGAAGAATCTTTTTAGAGTCGCTATTATAGCCTCGGATGTCAAATCTGAGACAAAATCCAAGTGCACAGCTTTAGTGACCATACATACAAATATGGCAACATAGATTTTCTGAAAAGTACCCTTTCTTTGACCTTTATATTTTATTTCAAAAGGCCCACTTAAATCTAATCCCACATTTGAAAATGGGGAACTGGGCACTATTCTTTCAGGAGGGAGATCCCCCATCATTTGACTAGCCGTTATAGGTTTAATTTTAAAGCATTGTAAACACTCATGTACAATTTTACGCGCAATATTTCTGCCACCGAGAGGCCAATATTTTTGACGCACAGTGTTCAAAAGAGCTTGGGGTCCTACATGAAAATCTCGTTTATGATAATATTGAAAAATTAGTTTAGTCAAGCGACAGCTCACCGGAAGTATAATGGGGTGTTTATGATCAAAATTCAAATTTGATTTTGCTAGTCTTCCTCCCACCCTCAATAAGCTATCTCCATCTAAAAAGGGATTTAAGAATTTTAACTTACTTGCGCGATGAACCGAAGATCCCGCTTGGAGGGCCGAAATTTCATTTTTGAAATACTTTACCTGTTCATTTTTTATTAAATAAACCTCTGCCTTTCTTAATTCCTCCAACAACAGAGGGCCGGTTGCAGATGTTGCTTTTTTACATTTATGTATGAATCTGAAAATATAAGCTAAAATTCTAATTAATTTTTGGAAATTATTGCTAAGATTAATTAAATTATCACAGAAATTAGAGTCATTATGAATAGCGAATGTCAAGTTGCTGGGAGCTTTAAGCTCACTAGAATAATGTTCATCTTTAATGTCACTTATATTAGAGTCAGTTTTTGCTATTGTTTCTTCAAGAATTGAAAGAGGCGGGCCATGCCACCACAACTGGTTAGAAGACAGGTTTTCCACACTTGCACCTCTTGATATCAAGTCAGCTGGATTGTGTTCTGACGGAATATGAAACCATGGAAAGTTCTTAGTTTGTTCCTTAATTTGCACAACGCGGTTTCCCACAAACGTTTTCAGGAGATGAGGAGCAGTGTCTATCCAAGCTAAAGCAATAGTTGAATCAGAAAACAAATTGACTGAAGCTACTTGTTTGTCTAATGAATTTAAGACCTTGTTAGTGAGTTTAGCCAGAAGAAGACATGCTGACAGTTCGAGACGTGGCACTGTTATTACTTTGGTTGGACACACGCGGGATTTACTACATAATAAGTAACTGATGGTTTCACTAGAATTAGATGTTTGCATGTATATCACTGCGCCATAAGCCTTGGAAGACGCATCTGCGAAACCATTTAGCACCACTGATTGGTTCACAGCTAGGAAGCATCTTGGTACTTCAATGGATTCCAGTTCTTTAAGACTTTCGAGGAAGGTTTCCCATTGTTTGGCAACATGAGAGGGCAGCTTCTCATTCCACTCTATTTTAAGAAGCCATAGCTCCTGCATGAATATTTTTGCTTTAGCAATCACTGGCCCTAAGAGACCGAGAGGATCATAAATGCGGGCAATTTGCGAAAGTACATCTCTTTTTGTGAAATCACTCTTTGTGTTGATATTAACTTTATACCTAAACGTATCATTGAAACTGTTCCACAACATCCCTAATGTTTTAACAGTTATTTCTTCAGAATTTCTGTCCAGGGGAAACATGTGATTATCAGTAGATTGGATCTCATTGGTACACCATTTGTGTAAAACCATCCCTCCCTTTAGGAGGCGTTCAGTTAATTGCGATTTCATTAATCTGAATTCTTCTAAATTGGATGAGCCCGATAGGCAATCATCCATATAAAAGTCCTTCAAAACAATTTTCGATGCTAACGGGAATTCCTTTTTCTCATCTAGAGCTAATTGTTGTAATACTTTGGTGGCTAAGTAGGGAGCACAAGATGTTCCATACGAAACTGTTGTTAGCTGAAATACCTTAACCGGGGATGACATACTGTCTTTCCACAAAATTTTTAAATATTTATACTGGGATGGATTTATTTCTATCATCCTAAACATTTGTTTAATATCCGCAGTAAAAGCATAAATATGCTTTCTAAATCTAATTAATATCGAAAAAAGATCATCTTGCAGAACTCCACCCTTACATAATAAATCGTTCAAAGATTTTCCGTTGGTTGACTTGGCACTAGCGTCAAAAACGACGCGTAGTTTTGTGGTTTTACTAGAGGGTCGTAAAACGCCGTGATGTGGTAAGTAATAGCCATCATTAAAGTTCGTGTTTTCTTTTATTTCATGCATGTGATTTAAATCTCTATATTCTTTAATAAATTCTGTGTATAAATTTTTCATAACAGGATCTCGATCTAAACGTTGCCACAGAGAGTTTAATCTTTTCAAAGCAAGAATTTTGGAATTTCCCAAATCGGGTTCTAAAACCTGTGGTTTAAACGGCATCGTGACCACAAACCTACCATCCGCTTTTCTGAAGTGCGTTTTATCGAAGTGATCATTACAATAGTCTAATTCTTCACTGTTACAGGGTTTTAAATTTTGCACTTCTTCAATTTCCCAAAAAGACTTCAAAGTGTCATTAAGTAAATCAAGATTTTTTGTTAAGAAACAATAATTAGTATTATTATTATTTACTGTTTTGTCATAAATACACCCAGATACTAAATATCCAAAAATACTTGATTGCAAATATAAACTATTGCCTAACTTTATTTTTTCTTCATTTAAAAGAGAAAAATACAGTTCAGCACCGATAATTATCTCCACACTGCTTGGAATGTTAAATTTTTTATCCGCTAAACAAATATTTGCTGGAATTTTTAAATCTGATATGTTTATCTTTTTCGAGGGCGTGAAGTCACAAATGTTTGGAACGATTAATAACTCAATATCATAACTGGCACTATTCATTTTATTTGACAACTTTGATTTGATTCTAGATTTAATGTAAATAGGCAATTTATTTATTCCACTTACAGGAATATTTATTTTCTCCTTTTTCAAGCCTAATATTTGTGCTGCTTTAAATGTACAAAAACAATTCTGAGATGCGGAATCTAATATTGCCCTGAAAGGAATTTTGATGCCATTTACATCTGTCAAATAAATTATTGCAGTGCTAATTAAAACAGATTTATTATTTTCATTTTCATACGAAAAAAATGAATGAGCAGTAGTTTCGTTTTGTGATAAATCTTCCGAAACAAAATTGCTATTTATTGTTTCATGTATTGGGAGATTGTTTATAGGATTGTTTACTGGTATTGTATAATTATGTAATGATGAATGATGGCTTGCGCTCTTGCAAACATGACAAGTGCTTTTTGAATTACAATAATTAATGAGGTGGGCTGAACTTAAACAATTGAAGCAAAGTTTATTTTTCTTAACAAGGTTAATTCGCTCACTTAACTTCATATTTTTATATTTAACACAATGATATAAGGGGTGGTTTTCGGTTTTACAAATTACGCAACATTTACTTTGAGGTTTGCTTGTTTTTATGAATAAGGATTTTGCAGTATATTTAGAGGATACATTAGAACTTATACTATTTAAGATTTGACATCTTCGCTCAAGAAATTCTAAAAATTCATCAAAATTAGGCACTTCATTATCCTTTAATGTTAGTTCGTATTGTTTACGAGTTTCGTTATCTAGTTTATTTAGAATAATATTCAGCAAAATTGCGTTCGAGAAATTATCTCTATCATACTTTAAGATCTTTAAAGCCCTTAAATTTTTCTTCACGTTATCCAATAAAATGCGGAGATCCTTAGCGGATTCCTGTTTAATTACACAAAGATTTAAAATATTCTTTATATGACAATCTACCATAACTCTTTTATTCTCGTATCTTTGTTCTAACGCATTGAAAAGTGAAACATAATTTTCATCTGGTGTAAGCAAACTCCTCGCTTCACCAGTCAAAGCAGAACGCAAATAAAATAATTTTTCATTATCTTTTAAATTTGAATTATCATTAATAAGCTCGTTAAATGTACTTTTAAATACGGACCATTCTTCAATTCTGCCACTAAAAACCGGCAATATGACCCTAGGTAGCTTAATGCTAGACGTTTTAGCTTGGTCCTGTTCAATAGATTTTTTATTAGAATCAGTATTTTCATAATAAGCATTAATAGAGGATTTTAAGCTTACCTCTAGTTTTAGAATATCCTCGTCCAGTTGACTCAGTATTTTTTCAGTTTCTTCCAACTTTTCTTCCTCTATTATTCTATAATATTCCAGTTTAAGAGCTTCAAACTTTTCTTCAGTTTTCGACAGTAAATCCAGGTGGGCTTTCCATTCGGATAAATTAAATGCTTTTCCATCCGTTGCGTTAAATATCCTGGTGACTTGGGCCTTGATATTCCCTCGCCTTCTGTTCAATGCTTTTATCTCAGTTTCCGACATTATCTTGTTGACGAAATTCGATAAATTCAATATTTAATTCAATAGAAAAGACACTGATTCGTTCATACCTCCGGGTCGCTAGGACCAAATGTACGGAGGTGTACTAAATTAAAAAGAAAAACTAAATTAAAAAGAAAAAGCAAGTAGACTGTAAATTTAATGGAATGTTTTATTTTTCTAAGAGTCGCTGCTTGTTGCAGTATTAGAGCTTGTTGCTAAGAGACTGTTTCTCTCAATCCACTGCGTCACACAACACGTGAGCAGGGTTACAGTAAATTGCCGATTGGCGTATAATTGGCGTGGGCTGTGTTTGTCGCCAAGGCGATGTTACAAGAACACAATACAGAAGCGGAACAATACTTTTCGAAATTGGCATACATTAGCATTTAATCCAATATATGTAACTTTGTACAGAAATAGAATACTTTGCACAAACAATGAAAAAAAAATGAAACACAGATTTTGCTGCAGTAAATATACTTTTCTGATTATTTTTTATTATTAATTAGAAATAATTGAATTACGGCACAAAATATAAAAATATACGAATAATAAAAAATTAAATATTTTCAAATTTCACAAATTTCGGTTTTCAATTATTTTTTGAAATGAATATTTAAATTAAGTGAAAGGTAGCTCAAATTATTTTAAGAAAATTTTAAATTAAATTTTAATTAAAAATTAATTTTAATTCTAATTGTTTTGATCTTTCTATTTCATATTTTGGTATGTTTCTTTATATCGCCTTAAATTAAATAACATTCTACTAATTTAATTAACCGAAACATTTCTTGAACACAAGTATGATAAAATGTAAAAGTTTAGGTTATGTTTTAGTACTTTATATTCATAGTAGATATTTTAACAAGTGTAAATTTTATTAGAATAGTGTGTTTTATTAAATCTTGTGTAAAAATGTGCGAATAAGGGTTGGGAATATCCACTATTTAACTTTAAAAATAATTTACATGTATGACCATGTTGAAATACTTTTTAAATAAATATATATTTTTCTACATATATGTTGTAATTTTATATACTATTGTCGAATTTTATTTTATTATAATTATAACAGGAATGAATTTAATTTCCTTGAGACTGAAACCACCAACCATTTTTTTAAACGAAATATATCTTTCTTGTAACCGCTAAAAGCGCAATATTGTTAAAAATGTGTTTGTCTTTAATTTTGGTTGAATACAAATATTGGAACTATAGGGATTTTTGGGATTTTTTAGTTTTTTTTTTTTTTTTTTAGTTTTTTAGTTTTTTAATTTTTGCCAACTACTGATGAGCGATAACATGTGTGCGTGTATGTGAGTAATTTCATCATATTTGAACCTTCTCAAATACCCACATTCTGAAAGACATATAATAGTTCTAGGATGGATGGCCATAGTTTTTAAAATTTGAAATAAAAACTTTTAGAATGCAAATACAAGAAATGCTTACGAATATTTAAAATTCTTATAAATATATTCATCATATTTTGGGCAAAAAAATTTTAAAATTGAGAACAAGAAGCGCAAAAAAAAAATGGGATAAAAAAGATAGATGACCACCTCTCCTTGAAGCCGGGGAGAGAGAGCCATCCAAATCATGAAAGAAAAAGTTAATCTAAAACATCAAAAAGTAACACATTTCATACAATTAATCATAATAAGCATATAGCAATTTATAAAAAACACAGTTGTATCACAGAAAATGAGCGAATAAATTTGAAATAAAAAAAATTTTTAATTTAATTTTTCAGCCCTTTTTTCGAAAAATCTTGCCACATTTTTGACAAAGGTCTTGATACTTTACTCACTATTCATCAAACTACTTCAGGCATACCAAGCATTGCATCCTGACATCATTTTTGGTTGTAGTATTATATAATTCTCTAAAACCAGCACAATGTACCTCTTATAAGTTTATTGTCTCGAAATCTGCAGAATCTAATATTTTGATATTCATTGCATCTTCTTCGTTGCTATAAGTACCATATTTTTATTTCTTCTTTCGTTTATTTCAGACTTTTATACGATTTTATTTTTTTTTATATTTTTTTCTGTTTCTAGAATTATGGTTTCCGATTCTTTTATATATATAGTTTAAAAAATGTATTGTTAGTTTCAATTATGTTATTATTATTGGAACATTTATATTGATTTAAATTTAAACAATTAAATCAATCAGTATACTTTTAAAAGTTATATATATGTTTTTAAACATACATACTGCAAAACATTCTAACTAACTCAAAAAAATATTCAACCACTAAATTAAGTAAGAAAAAAATGCACTTACTTTTCAAAATCGAAAAACACAGCTGCACGTCGTAATGAATGAACTCGTTAAACTTTTTCCTACGAACAACACTTATGTTGCAACTTACGATCAAGTTTTGGAAATATTTAGACTGGCCATCTCCATTCTTTGGTCATCTATTCTAAAGTTATCTTATTTTAATTTTAAGTCTTCATATTATAAGATTATATAAATTTTTGAAAAAATAACATCTATGATTTAATTCTGTGAATATTCACCCGCTTTTTCTAAAAGTACGTAAAAATCCCACACAATGTGAAGGATTCAAAAGTAAAAATAGAAGATTAAAATTACAAACATTAAATAGCAACGATGTACCACAATGATCCAACCATTTTATAAATAAAATTTAAGGTTCATGCGTCACAAAATACAGTAATAATGTTTCAAAGAAGAAATATAAAGAATATTGATTTATACATTGATTGAATCAAAACGTATTTGTAAAGTTGGTTAAATATTCACATTTTAGATTTAGAAAATATTCTGAAACAAATCATCCGATAAAAAATTTTTTTGACCGTATGATTTCATCTAAAACAAAACTCATATTTATTTGTCTTTTCAAATATATTTTATAATCAGCTTTTTTAAAGCATTCTTAAATAAATTCCGAGAAATATATATCAATAATAAAACGCAATCATTTTGAATATTTATACTTTAGTTACATATGTATTTGATTTTAGATAAAAATTTGCTTCAATAGAATTTTATGTATGTTATTTTGAAATCGGTATTTTGATACTATTTTAATAGCGTGTATCTGTATCTTTCCGTATGTGAAATTCCTTCAAGTGAAATGCTTATTTATATTCATATATTTTGCTACTTCTTAAAGAAAATATGGCTAAGAACTCTGCTCGCCGACCCGCGTGAATTGAAACGCAATGAATTTTGAGCCTTCATGCGATCCTAGATCGCTTCATTCGCAAGAACGTTTTGCACCAATTCTACTAAAACTAAATATTATCGTAATTCATTTTAAAACGCAATTGTTTTGAATAATTATATTTTAGTTTCATATGTATTTGACTTTAGACAAAAATTTGCTTCAGTAGAATTTTATGTATGTTACTTTTAAATGGGTATTTTGGTACTATTTTAATAGCATGCATCTGTATTTTGCAGTATGTGAAATTCCTTCAAGTGAAATATTTATTTATATCCGTTCACTAGGCTACAGGTTTACTGTAATTGAAGTATTATTTAAACTAATGTAATTCTACAAATGTAATCCAGTTTTAAGAAATTAATTTATTTTTGATATTTTTAAGGCCTATAAGCATATACGTAACAAAACATTTATACCATGTTAGAAGATTCTCGCTTTATTACCATTTAAAATAAATTACAGAGAGAACAACATTACAATTTTGCCCTTTTGATCGGCGGCTAGGGGGTTAAAACTTTTTTTTAAAAAACCTACGAATAGATTATGTATGACGCTAACGAAAAACAAACAAATCGTTATCCTGCGTCATAACTTTTTGAGCACCGACTGGTGAATATCTTCTCACTTAATTTTAATTTCCAAGTATTATAC
The DNA here is from genome assembly GCA_964019185.1 of Maratus speculifer. NCBI lineage: Eukaryota > Metazoa > Arthropoda > Arachnida > Araneae > Salticidae > Maratus > Maratus speculifer. The sequence continues at coordinate 166,280,180 of OZ025290.1, forward strand.
TGGCAACGGAGTATTAGACCAAATTTATTTGAAAGTAAATTCACACATTTTTTTGTGTGTATTATAAACCGAAACTTTTTTAAAAATAAAATATTGGTGTCAATGTGACATTTGAATATTTTGAAGAGATTCACCCGCAGAGATTAAAGGGTTTAACACAATCTTAATTTAAAGCTAATCACAGAATTAAACAAGTCACATAAAATGAATGTATTGCAATCCTATTCCTACGCCGATCAAACGATCTGTTTTATAAAAGAGGATTCCCTCTAAATTTTGTTTTGCCGAATAGGTCGGGTCAGGTGACCATAAATTAACCGCTGAGAACTGCCGCTGTGGGTGTTGCCAAATGGCAAGCGGAAAATCCAGACTCATTTTCATGCTACATAAGAGAAAAAAATATATAAATGTCATTATAAATGCAGTGACTGTCAACGGGAATTTTCTACCATTTCTCTGGAAATTAGTTCGGACATTTCCCTCTACTAAGAAACAAATGTTATATCTTCATACTATTAGTATAGGTTATCATTTTCATCTTTTTTGTGAAATTCCTATTTCGCAAAAATCCAAATCATACAAAATAAAAAGTATTATGCAACAAATAATTCACTTTATTTATTTAATTTCACATTTACAGCTAAACGTTATTATTATTATTATATGCATATTATTATATGATTTACCGTATAAAATCAACCTCCGGTAATTTTTACTTGCGGTTTTCTCGATGAATACATTCATGCATAATGAATGCTTTTGTGCAGAATTTCAACCAATATATAATTAATTTGTTTGATAAATACTTCTTTTTTTAATTTAAATGAAATTATCTAAATTATTTTAATAGATGTTATTGCCTCAAGGTTATTGTAATAATTTCATTACATCTTCCTAACAATAATATACCATTATTAAGTATTATTATCTGTTTGATATTAATATACATTATGAATTTTCAATTTTACATATCTCAAGATAATTGTTAAAATATAAATGTTTAATCGAAAAACATGCGCGGCATTAAAGATATCGTTATTTTAAAGATAATGTTCTCTTTTGTCCAATGTAAAAGCGAATTCTTTTCTTTTGTTTTCATGCTTTTAATTAATATTTCCTACTAGAATATTATATGCGGATCAGCAAATATAGAGCATTTAATGTATTAGTGTTCAAATCTATTAACAAAATATGTTCTTTTAAAAATTGCTTTGGAAGTTTAGAAGTAAATTAAACGTAAAGTTAAAATTACATCCGATAATTAATAGAAAATATAACTGAAGAAGATATCGTTCAAGGCGTTATGTCCTACAACATCCCCGAATTTTGATATGTTTGCCTAAAGAATCATAAAACAAGTGATATTCCACTTTGCTCAATATTTATTTTTTATTTTCTGGTTGTTCAATGTTTTCTCGATCCAAAAAATGACTTTTTGACGCCAACTAATTTTGAAAAAAAAAGACGTAACTGTATTTTTTATTATCCGATGAAGGCTGTGTTTACAGTTGAATTATTTATGAAATTAATTTTGCTCCCTTCATTTCAAAAATGTAATCTTGCGAGGGCCGTACTGAGTTTTGACTGAGATTATATTTTTCATATAAAAGGAGGAAAATTTATTTTGATGAAGCTAAAATCATAATTTCATGCAAAAATCCATATCTTAGTAAATTTTAGAGTCCATCAGGATCATTAAGCTCTGGCCGCGAACTTGTAACGATCATTTGTCATATTCCATTAATAAAATCTGGCATAATGTACTATAATTAAGGAAAAAGCAGGTTAACGCACTCTCAACTCAAGTATGCTCTTGGACTCTTGGACGTACGTGTTTATATCTTGAAACTTTAAATTGCATTTAACATATTTCTATTTTATCCTGATGACGTTCGCAGAGGTGAATGAAACTTAGATAATTTTTAAGTGTATTTTAAATATATTGTTTTTATAAGTGTATCATTTAGCAATCTCTCTTTATTTTAGTGCATATTTTTAGTATAATGTATGGTGCAATTGTCCAATTCATAGTTACGGTAATTTCCGTTGTTACCCTATTCCCTCCAACAATGTAATTAATCCTATTGCCACCAGTGAAAAATTTTATTGAATACTCTTCAAATTAAAGTATAAAAATGGGTTACTTTGAAAAAAAAAATAGTAAGTGTGAGAACATCTACAAATAAAATATTTCCATTAAAAAAATTACTATCAAAATTGGCTCACAGAAAGCTCAGGCTAGATGAATAAGGAAATAACGTGATTTTCAGAAATAATTTAATTTGCGCATACCAAGGATTTTTAAATAAGTAGCTGAAGTTCAGTCTATTTAGATGCAGGTTTAAAAGTCAGTAAATATGGCGTCATCACATGTGTATATTCATGGAGCAAATTTCCCTCTTGACATCATCATTCTCAGTAACATCATTTCGCTTTACATATTACTTTTTATCATACTTTTCTGTTCTTGTTGTTATTTTATTTACTTAAAATACTTAATATTATTTCTCAGTAAATAATATCGGTTCTATCGCAATTAGAGCATAATTAAATGCATTCATTTTATGGTTAAATTTTGAGAAAAACATTAACTTTTTTCTTTTAAACGTGATGATAATATCGCTGATGAAATCAAGCTTCTGATTGGTGGAAAGTGATAAAGTAAAATAAATTTTTATTAAAGAGAGAAAAGCTGAACTGAATTGCCACCATTCTGAAGAAATGTCGTAAAAAGCTTTTAAAATAAAAAATTAGCTCAGCATAGATCCAGTGTTGTTTTTTATTATTGACAAATTATCAATGATCAGATGTTTTTTTATACCTGGCCTTGAATAAAGATGTCGCGAAGGTGAAACACATAGCGCTGAGCCTTTTAGAGGCTTGTTTGTTTAAATCCTTAGAGGTATTACGTAGTTACATCCCGTAAAATACATATCCAGAGACATTCCTGACAGAGACATTCTATAAAAGATGTTTTGGCTCTTCGCGGAGAAAAAAAGTTTGGTTCTTTTGAAAAATATTTCACATTAACCAATTTACTAAGTTAAAACGACGATTAGCAAATGCAGTTTCAAAAGACTGTTAACTGACTTGGCTTGGGTGAAATTTTAAATTACCTCTGATCACTTATGCAATGACGCTAATGTATATCAGCTAACTTAAATAATTTGAAGATGCTATATGTCATTTTTTCAAAAACAAACAAATTAAAGAATATAATAAAGAAGTACTTCTTAAATCAAGTGGCCAGTGACAAGAATTTTAGCAGCCTACAATTATTAAATAATAAGATACAGAGAGGATCACCACGCGTCTGAATTTCATTCTGGATATTACTCAGCTGCTGAATTCAGAGTTCTATTAAATGTCAATATCTGGATAGAGTGAGGATTTGGAAAACTTGCATTAATTACGATAAAAGCGTTTGTCTGTGGCCCGAGATTTGAACCTCGAGACTTACCATAGTCTATAATGGCTCATTTTGATTATTATCATGAGTCATTTCTAACTGGAAGAGATCGCCTTATCAAGCCTGTAAATATTGAATATATTTGTAAATAATGGAAAGAAGAAAATGCCTTATGCTCACAAAGTCAGTTACCTTTAATTGCTGCATGTATTGGCACCATACACAAATCTCGGAGTTTAACATTGCCAAAAATGCTGCGGACATTTGTCTAAAGGTTTTATTACTAAAACACCTTTGCCACTTTTAGTATATTTTGTCATTTACACGAAGTGTTCATTAAAGCGTTTTTCGCTAAGGATAGCCATGGCCAAATTAACAGGATGCAAGAACTTTCTGACAGATTAGCATTAAATCATTAGATGAAGCAACTGACTACTGAATTAAATGCTTTAAAATGAAGATTTGACAATTGTTCTTTCAAACTTACTTTTATACTATTAAAAAGTATTCATAAAACAAAGCATTTCTTCAAATGTTATATGTTATTTTTATGGTTCTCTATGCTCCGAAATTTTCGCATGACGGATACTAGTGTACATTCTTCTTGTTTGTTATATTATTTATATAATATTTCACGAATTAAAACTATTTTCAATTAAATAATTTCAGAAATTGAGTAGTTTATACTTTTGTTTAAATTTAAAGTTGTTCTTAAATTACTCAATTTATTCATCTTAACATTCAACATTAGAAAATAACTTCTGCAATTACTTATTGGATATAGTCCCAAAAATTTTCTTTATGGGGATACAACATGATGTAACAATCAGAAAGAATACTTCTATGTCTGTAACTAAATTCTCTGAGTATATTTTCTTCCAGGACATTATTGCAAGTTCTTATTATTACTTTATTCTGTCTTAACATGTTTCGGGGATTATACGAAATGGTAATTTGTGTTATTGTTAAGAACTATGATGTTTTAAGAGATTATGTATCGTTTCTAAAAGGATGCATATGATATGACTCCAAATGATTTGTTTTTCACATTCATCATTTATTTTCTTAAAATAAGCATTCATTAGTTGAGAAAAGTACGATATTTAATATGTAAATAAAACCTATGTAATTAAAATTTATTTTTCATCACATATTTCTGTGTTATTACACGACATATATCTACAATTTAAAAAGTTTTATTATAATTATTGCCTACCACATTTTTTACACTTAGATATACGCATTTTTTTATGTTTGATTGTTCCTTTTAAACAAACACAAATAACAAAGGACATAGTTCGTAAAAAAGCAATCGATAACTAGTAAAAAGAAGTTTAAATTAGCAATGTGGCTTTTGGAATTTTTAAATGATCGATATAAGAAATCTAAATCTAATAAATATTTTCAAAATAATACAATCATGCTCAAAATTTAAAGAATTTGCAAAAGTTGAAGAATTTCAAAAAAAAAAGTACTTAACGGAAGTTCAAACTAATGTTTCGAGAGAAAAGTTCAACTCTTTACCATTGAATAAGCGGGATTAGTCGTGCATGCGGGCGAAGTGGGTAAAGTAACAGGATTTATAAGCTATCGTGGCAATTTTCGCTTTTTGTTCGCTCATATGTTAGTATATTCGTCTCTTGTTTATTTTTTGTTTGTTTTTTTTTGTTTTTGCTACAATTGATAAAATTCGAGTTACATTCATTAACCGCCATCGTTGGGATGATGAAAGAGGTGGTAATTAGGCGAGAGACTGAAAACAGGGAGTGTCAACTGCAACTTTTTTAGAAACTTCACTTTCTAAAGGAGTTTTCAAAGATCAATCGCGACCAATGAAATTCTCTGCATGTCTATTGCCACAAAGGACTGCCAAAAAGTGGTTTTTTAATTTAAAATTAATTTTTAATTTCTTGTTATTAAGGTAAAAAAAAAATATGTAAAACAACAACAAAAAGTCATTTCATTACGATTTGTATGCACTGACGCAGAATTAATAAATGTAGTAATCAACTGGAGAAATTGTAGTAATCAACTGGCCCTGAGGTCAATTTATATGGTTTAAATAATTTCATGTGAGTAAAAGCATTTAAGAAGAGGTAAATGTACGCAAAGTATTTTCTAAATCTCATCCCATGATAAATTATTATTTTTTGATTCATTCTATTAATTTGATTAATATGTTACAAAATATTTCTTATTTAATAAACAACTTGTTATTTGTTTGACATCTGCGATAAGCTATCATATATAATATAATGCTTTTAGTTTTTAGGTTACTATCTTTTTTCAAGATGTTTTAGTTGCATAAATAATAAAACATTATTTTAGTATTCAATGCCATTACCCTCCAAGCGTCTTGCAAAAGGGTAAAATTGTAATGTTGTTTTCTCAACATATTGTTTTAAATGTTAAGAAAATAGGATTCTTTCAAAAAAAAAAAAATCTTTATTATATGTATGAATGTAGTCCTCCAGAGTATGAATCATTCTTTGATGTATTAAAAATTCATTAAATCTATTGAATTATAATATTTTAAATATTGCTTATATTGCAGTGAAAACTGGAGCTTAGTATACGGAATATTACGTTCCAGACGCTTAGAGGGTTAATATTCATATAGTGTGTTTCACCGTTTTTTGTAATTACGAATGATTCAAAATTAGTACCGAAATCTCTTAACGGAATGATATATTTTTTAAGCTGTTCAATGCAAAAGTCTACTACGCAGAAAAGGTCCACAAGAATAATTATCTGCAAGCTATTTATATTTTTCTTAACACTTAGTTGAAAGAAGAATGTCATTTTGTTAAGGAGTACTGTGTAATGTTTACTACATTATTAATTTGAATTTTAAACAAATCGAAATTTTAGTGCTTATGAAATCATATATCCATTTTTAAAAGAAATAATAATGATTATACAGCAAAAATCTTCTGTAAATATTACATAAATGCATTATATAAATATATATGGTACTTGGAGAAAGTACACTGATACATTCATTCGTAAAATTTAAAAAAATCTAATTAAAAAAACACATTTCCAGGTTTTAAGAAAGTTAATTAAATGTTTGATAGCAAACTGATGACTTGAAAAGAGCTCAATTAAATTCTATTTAATTTAGCTTTAATTAAAATTATTTATGTGTATTTTTGTATTATTAATTTGAGGTAGATTTTCATAAAAACTGTACCTGAGTTATTTAAAATATTCATGATGATATAAAAAACATTTATTCATTTAAAGAAAAGAATGGATATTATTTTTTGTTGTGATACACAACTCAAAACATAATTATATTTTAATACCTTATATTGAAATAATATGAAAAAAGGGTAAGAATAACACTAATATAATTAAATTCCATTCTGATTCTAATATTTATTATTTGACATTATTTTTCATATGACATTATGACATTTACGGAAATTATGATAATTTCGAAAAAAAAAATGCTAAATCAATTTGAAAAATAAATTAAAAGGGAAATTTAATTAGATTGATTTCGATAATATTCTGCAGCTCAGAATACAAAGTTTTTGACCTGCTTTTTGTACTGCTGTTGTGAATGTATTATTGGGTTGATCGACATATTATACTACCATTGTTTTAAACAATGGTAGTTATGTCCAAGTTATATTTGGAAGACTTTTGTAATCGGTTGGGTCTGACCCGTCAAAAAAAGTGTCTTTACCTGTTTTACTGACTTTGTTAGAATTTCTTTCAATTTTTCCGGCCTCGGGAATAATTGGACTCTTACACCCTTTTAAACCTTTATCTACTGACGGTACTTAAAAGTACCACTTTTAAACATTCCTTATTTTAAATATTCACCCCAAGGTGAATATTACAAATATATTAACGGTACTTTTAAAAAACACTCTTTTAACTCCACGTTTTCGAGATACATGGCAGCTGTAAAGGTTTGTTATTTCAGCATGGAAAGCGGCTATTTTTGAAATAGTTTATGTATTTAATGCCAAACGTTTGGACAGATTGTAACGCATGTCTTTTTACATCCGAAGACGTAATAAAGGACACAAAATAAGTGTTTGATTTTTTCATGATCCCATTATGATCTTAGATTACGAATTGACTAGCTATGTAATGTAATTGTTGTAAAAATTTTATATAAAACTTGAGTTACTCGGAGGTATTTACAAGTATCTCCAGTTCATTTGTTGTATGAGAGAAACTTCTTATTTATTTGTCACCTATATAGTTATCCATTATTTTTATATGCTATATAATGTAGTTACTAAATTGAAAATTGTAAACTTTTTCTTAGTATTCCTTTTCTGTTTCATAGTTATTTTTTTATAGAAAATTAAAAAAAAAATAGTTGCACCGGTTCTTTTTTGCTAGGTTAGAAATTACATATGCAAACTAATATATTATATATGTGGAGATACGAGATAAAGTTGCCCTGAAATATAAACGTTGCATAACTAAAGGACTGCTAAGAAGACTGAGATATATATTTTTTAAAGTAATATAAAAGTCTTTTAAACTTTAAATTAAAATTTAATTAATAAAAAATAATTTTAATATTCAATAATTTTAAATTTTCAAATTTGAATTTTTACTCGGTTTTCATGTGTAATTTAAAGCTATGTAAATTTAACATTTTTTTTATTGTTTGTCCTCCTATTTTTAACCATTTTTAAGAGCTTAAATTTTTACTTTAAATATCATCTGTGTTTCTGTTGCGAAAATATTTTGGGCATAGTGTACTGACGGTACATTAAAGTTAATAAATTATCTCTAATGAATTAAATTTCTTATGGTTGAGAATTTTTTTAAATGTAAATCCTTTAACTTTCCTTGTAGCTGAAAACCAAATACATGAACAAAATTCAATTTATCATAATGCAGTTAATGTATCATGAAAAGAGACGATTGTTTAGCTAAACTAGGAAATTGTTATGTAATAAAAAGAAATACACACAATAATTGATTCCAAATTACCGGAAATCTGAAAAATCTTTCTTTAATTTTTGGAAACTCGGGGAAAAATATTTTTGGGACATTTACATAAAAAACGTTATTTTTCCTACATAGATTTTCGAAAGCGTTTTCGAGTGGTTTTTCAGTGCAGCAGTCAATTGTATAAAAATAAATTATTCGTTTTTTGTGTTATCTATCTTTTCATACAATCATTTTCAAGTTTAACGAAAACGTTGTGCAGACGAACAGGATAATTTATCAGCGTTAGCTTTCACATTAAAATTAATATTATTTTGTTACAAAAATGAGTTTTAAACTTCGAAAATACATTGAATTTCAACGTTTATAAAGGTATTGAACAGATTCAGAAATGTGGAAATCTCGAAAGTAGCGATTGTCATATTCCATGTATAATCATCATATAAATTATAAAGCAGTAGATCCTAAGAGTTTGGCCCGAGTAATTTCAAAAACTACTTAATGAATTTTTGTATTTTATTTATTTATTTATTTTTTTTGCAGACTCCAGAAGGTAATGGATATAAGAGACAAAATTTAAAAAAAATTAACTAAGGGTACTTATGACTTAGAATTATGTTTCTTTCTTATCAGGTCAAGAAATATAAGTGATTTCCTAATTATGTGCCGTGTTTTTAGAGATCAACCACTCTTGTCGAAGAATAATCAATATTAATTAAATATGTTTTAACTGAAATAATACTATACTTATTTTTACATTTACTGAAATAATAGTTCAATGACCACAACAAAACACGTGGCAGTTTCTTATTTCAATTCAGTCAATTGTTATTCAATCAAATTTACATTCAATTGTTTTTGAGCTCAATTTTCTCGAGATAGATTTTTTGTCACTTGTACCCCTTTACTTCCAAGGTCCTCATATAGAAAGAGCAGTTTATAGCATAAAAACGAAGTTACAGTTTCAACCATATCGTTGGAAATATTTCTAATGTTTGACATTAAATTTGGCTGTTGAATGATTAAGGAACATACAGAATTTTTTTTTTTTTTTTGGTTGCAACGTTTATTTTTCAAATAAGACACCGAAAAAAACCTTTTTTCAGATTAATGTTAAATGATTGCAACTGAGGTGCATATGATCCATTATTAAATGATCCATAAATTTAGGGATGCACAACCTGTGGCCCGCGGGCCACAATGACACCACTATTTTTATTCAGAAAAAATTTCCTTATAATAATGCAAGAAACTTTGCTATTAAGTAAAACAAACGTCGCTTTTCAAATATTCCGGTGGCAGACGATTTTCTGGCAAAAAGGTTGTGCATCACTACATAAAATGAAAACCCAGTGAAAATGATGTATTTAACTTTTTTTCATTTTAGCTTTAAAAATCCACTTTTTTATGATTCGTCTTCTTTTAAAATGTAGGGGTTAAACACAGCGATTTGTGTGCAAATAATTTATAAGTCAACGTTAAATCATTTCAACTGATTAATTATTCATATGATCCATTATTATATGATCCATAAAATGCCAATCCACTGAAAATGACGTATTTAACCCTTTTTTTTTTTCATTTCAGCTTTAAAAATCTACTCTTTTGTGATTCGTCATCCTTTGAAATGTAGGGGTTAAACACAGTGCTTTGTGTGCGAATATTTTATTAGTCTTTGACTTCATTTAGTCTACTAAAATTCAAATATGGAAAACTGATACATCAGTCTACAGAAGATATATCTTGCGAAATATAATATAATGCAGAGTGAGAATAACTTCATGCTGCTGGAATTACACATATTGTTCAGCTTAGAGATCTGAAGTTCAAAAACTACCAAATTAAAATGAATAATCTGTAAACTATTTATTCAATTATCAGTCTCACAAATCTTCATAATATTATATATTTTAATAAGTGCGGTGACTAGTGAATATTTAAACTCCTGTTCTCATAAATATTTCATTTGTCTACCAAGCTACTATCAATTATCAATCAAACGATTTGTTTCTTAAAAGCCCAAATTTTATCCAACGCATAAGGTAATATTACAGCGGAATGATCTTTGTATCGTATTCATCAATGTGAAAGGGCATTTAAGGTTAATACATAAAATACATAGGGTAAAATACATCAGGTAATACATTAAAATACATAGTGAAATTCAAGATTTTCTTTCATTCATGCTTTGTTCGGAAAAAGTAGATCAGTGTGGCGTATTGAGTCTGCCAGTTTTATTAAATTTTCTTAAGTATCTATTAAGTTTGTAGCATTATTATTGATATTGTTTAAAGGCGTTTTGAACGACCTTTCTTTCAAATTTTAAAATTCCAAGAAAAAATTAAATCAAAAAAATTTAAACAAAATAGCTATACAATAGTTTTCCTGACATTTATTTTTTATTATGTAATACGTTAAATCCGTGTCTTTTACTCAAATGATATTTTTTTCCCGCATTACGTTCAAAGTCATTGATTTTTAAGTTCCTTGAGTTATATTACCAGGATATTTTTGAGTGAAAATTAAACTATCTAAAAATAAATTTTTAACAAGTCTCGGATTTTCTTTTTTTGTCATTTTCTTTGTAAGAATGAAGTTTTCTTAATACAAAAATATTGCTTTTTTTGCAATTGAGCATTATTGTATTTGAATAAAAAATATTTTATTATATACTTATAACTAATTGCACATTTTTAACAGAAATTCCATTTAAATAATACGACTAAATTAGACATAATATTAATGCAAATGGAAAACTAATCCATCTTTCAGATAATACACAGTAAACAAACTGTGATCTTTTGTAAATTGGAAACACTGTTTCAATCTGAAACATAATCCTGTGCAGCATTTTCCTTGTTACATTTCAATCTGTAGTTACATTCAGTTATTCTTTTACATTTTCTGTCAGGAATTATTTGAAATGACAATTAATGTATTCATGAAGAGATTTACTATGACTGATTACACATAACTATGAAAATAGTGAGACATTTGTTGTAGAAATGAAAAAGAATTTAGAATGGTAGAATCCTACAGTGTTCCTAAATAAATTATTCTATAAAATATAAAAACAGTCTAATCAAAAATCATGTTGTGCAAGAATTATTTACTATGAGATGATGTTAATCAAAACATTTTGAACAATTGAAGCTTATATGTGCGGCGCATATGGGAAATTTGAGACGCATGAAAAGTTGCTTTTTATAAATATATAAATAATTTTTGTGATTGTTCGTATTTTTAATTATAGGAAACTCTCGAACCTGCCCGTATAATTATAAATTTTTATATTAACTAAAAAAAACGGTTATTATTTTTTAAAGTTATTAAAGCTTGTCTATTATAAATAATCATTAATCTAAATTTCGATTACGTAGTCCATTAGTATTTATGAAAAATATTGCTATTGAGGGCATACAATTTTTGTTGAAAAACTTAAAACAGGGATGTTTGATGGACCTATGACGAAAAATCATAAATAGAAAGAGTTTTTGTAACAACTTAAAAAACGCCACAACTTCTTAAATAAAATAAATATTGAATAAGTTTAAAGTTTATTATACTTCTAAGAAATGTGGGAAAAGTTTATGCATGACATATTTTCGATAACATTAAAAATGGGCTGAAGAGGCACAAAAATAGGGTTTTGGGGAGAAAAAAATTCATAACTTCGTGAATTCTTAACATATCAAATCAAATTAAAATTTTTATAAATGTCCTTAATATCATCTAAAACTTTTGTATTTATGAGTTTTTAATAAGAACAACTATTATTACATAAAAAATTAAAACAAAAACAAAAAGGGGGATGGAAAAAAAATCTATAACTTCGTCAATTCAAAAGCGACCAAATCCGATTAAATTTATTTTAAATCTTCTTAATAATAAATACACCTTTCACACTGAAGAGATTTTTATAGGATTAATCCTTATAGCAAAAATAAATTAAACAAAAATAGGCGTTAAAAACAAATCTCAAATCCAAACTGCCTATATTCTAACTCATTTTTAAATTCATTTTTGATTTTAAACGCATCAAAACGACAGATTCTGTTATTTGGAAACTATATTATATGATGTATTGCTCAGACTTTTGATAAAGAAAGAATATATTTCAAAAAAAAAAAAAAAAAAAAAAAATTCAAAATGAAGATTTTGAATAGGATTTCTCAAAGCAATCGTGATTGAAAAATTGAGGAAGTATTAAAATAACTAATTTCTTATTTTCTGACTCATTTTTAAATTCATTTTTTATTTTAAATGCATCCATAATGACGTGTTCTCTTATTTGGAAACTTTATAATGTGATGTATTGGCCAGTTTTTTGATAAAGGCAGAAATACTGTTAAAAAAGTGTTTTGAAAATGGGCATTTTCAAAATATTTTCCCAGAGCGATCGTGATTGAATAACTGAGGAAGTATTCAAATAAAAAAAATTTTCTTTCTGATTTATTTTTAAGTTCATTTTTTTATTGTAAAAGATTTCAAATAATAGTACATCTTATTTAAGAACTGTATAGATGACGTAATGACCAGTTTTTTGATAAAAGCAGAATATATTTCAAAAAATACTTTTAAAATGGACATTTTCAACAGTATTTCCCGAAGAGATCGTGATAGCAAAATTGAGGAAGTATTTAAATAATAAAATGTTTATTTTAGACTCTTTTTTAATTTCAATTTTGCTTTGAAACGCATTCAGTTGACAGTTTCTCTTAATTAGGAACAAAATAATGTACCATATTGATTTATTTTTTTCTTTAAATCAGAATATATTTCAAAAAATGTTATCAAAGTGGGTATTTTGAGCCGAATTTCACTTAAAGTGATTCTGATAAAAACAGCTCTTACAAAAAAATTAAATTAAAAAATTTTCAAAAGCGGCGAAATAAAATTGTTAAACTGGGTTTGTCTGTTATTGCAGTTTATTTTATATTGTTGAAATGACTTCTTTGAAATCAACCTCCGCCTATAGGCGATGCCGACAGGATTTTTTTTTCACTATAGACATTCGTGTGTCAATTTCTTGCATGACTAATTTAACTTCCTAAAAAATTTGTAAATTAGATTTTTATTAAATTTTAACATCTAATAAAATGTGCAAATAAAATGTGAAATGACAAATAATATAAAAGTTTATGCTTTTATTTAAATTTTCCTAAAATATTTGTTATTTTTTCTTTCCGACTTAATGTTTAATTTAGTTTTTCAGACATTATAAATTTATTTTTCTAACATTATTTTTTCCTTCCCTAAGTATTAAAAATACATTGAATACTAAAAATGTGAATATATATTTTTAGTCATCTCTTTTTAAAGGAGACCCGAACCCCATTTTCGTTCTTCTAAAAATAAGAAGCCTTTTCTATTAGAGAAAATTGTTGCACTTAAATGTTATTTTATAATTTATTAAATTTATTAAATTTTTAAGTATGATATAAAAAACTTGGTAAAACATTTCCTTTTTATTTAAACAAAGCTTTGACACTTTATAAAATTTTAAATTAAGAGAAGTTGAAAAATGATGAGAACATGATTCGCTGTTTTATAGTTAATGCATGTTTACTTAATCGTTATTGATATTGAAGCGAAATAATTTTTCAGTAATGTTTTCTTTTATACCGTGAGTTAATTCAGTCGCACTGACAGAGTTTCTGTAACTTAAAAACAAAAGCTGCTAACAACTTTTTAGAAAACTAAAATAAAATGTATATTTTTGAAATAAAAGTAAAAAAAAATGTTTAATTACATGAACTAATTCAGTGTAGATAATTAGAATAATTTACGAGTAATCTATTAATTTATATTAATTTACTATTGTTCTTATTCTTAGCAAACGATTGTTAAAACTATCGGAAATATTGACAAAGATTATTTTCAATTTACTCAGAGATCTTGGTTTACTTTTTCAAGTTTGTGACATTGAATAAATTTTTTAAAGAACTAAAATGAAAAAATGCAATAATAATATTATTATTTTGTTTCAGTACAATTAGATTAATCAATTACACTTATTTATTTTAAATTATATCTATAAATAAGGAATGGCTCTTGCTGTACTCGGACTATGACGTGAAAATATTTTGCAAATTGGACAAACTAAAGAAACTACTAGTGTGTAGCATGGCCGCCTATTAGAGTATTTTTGCAAACTTGGATTTTTGCTTGAAATTTCTCCTTTTAAAGAATATTTTAAATATAATATAGTGCCATTATTATTATTATTATTATTATTATTATTTAATATCGGTATCGATTATAATCTTCCTTATTGCGATGAATTTCTTTAATAAGTACTCTAGGATACTTTATACTACAATGATCGTCTTTCACACATGATATTAAAATATTTTTCTGACTCCAGTTGATGAGAATTATTTTCATAATGATTATATGGAATAACTGCTTTTAATTTTGAGTATACAAACATTAAATCATGACTATAATTATAATTTGATGAGATATGGGCATTAAAATTAACTGCACATACATGAAAATGACAACATTTTAAATTCATAATTGGTTCGTGAACTACTTAGGGTAACTAACCTAAAAAGTCTGGGGAAATATGTGCAATATCTATAAAATACGTAATATAGTAAATTACTTTTTAAAAGCAGTTTTATTATAAGGGATTTTTCACAGTTGTTCAATCAGCTTACTGTATTTTCTTGAGTTTTTACAATACATGACTATACGTTTTACAGACGTTTCCCAAAATATCTGTATACCAAATTATGAGATAAAATTTTTGAAATGTTCCATGCCTGCACAGTTAAACATTATTTCACAAAATATCCATATCTCATTAAATATTCAGCATGTTCATATTTTAGTTCCAGCATACTGATTCCACTGTTCTTTGTCATGGATTTTGGAGAGTTGTGCGCTATGAAAAGACTTTTGACCTTTAACAAAAACATTGTCAATTTTACAAATATGAATGCATTGCATACAAAAATGCACGTGAACGTTGAACCTGGCTTGTATAGTCATTTAATGCAGTGAAAAAATATTTTGAACCTTTTTTTTGCTAAATGGATGATAGGAAATAGTGTTTTATTTCTAAACTTATGTGTCCTCTGATTGCCTTTTCGAGTAAATCTTCATTGAATAATATGCATATATGATATAATAATATATCAAACATAACAGAAGTTCATGAAGACTTCAAGACTTTCAATATTTAATCGACAAAACATGTAAAATTGAGAGCGTCCGGCAACTTTTGGACTTGTGTGCATTATTGGGATTGCAAATTGAAATGAAAATCCCATTATTTGCAAATACACCAAATACAAAATAGTACACATATGCTACATGGTACAGCGACAGGATAAAAATATTCTAAAATCTTTATACAAAAGTTTTAGAAATGAAATAATGATTACATAAATCTGAAATTGTTGTATTTCCTTTCACCAATAATTGCATAAATAAAGTAAATAATGACAGGTTTCCGAGTGGTCAGTGAGAAACATAGTCAAGAAAAGTGTTAAATACCAGTAATTTGTTAAAGAAAAATTAGCTTTCTTTAATCTCTTTACGTAATTTGAAGTATTTTCTACAAGAAAATTGTGGCAATTAACTCTTGTTTTTACTGTGTTTTTCCCTGATAAGTCGCCACCCTGATAAATCATCTCATGACTACGAAATTTGTCAGCTATTAAAAGCTGAGCACAGAAAAAGACCATGCAAATAAGTTCAGTTATGTGTCGGGAATTTAAAATCTGTTCATTAAATAAAAAATTCCGCTATTTGGTAGTATCATAGTAGATTTCTATTTTAAAAATAAAATATTAATGTTTTAATAAAAATTAGATTTTTTACAGAGCGTGGATTTTTAAATGTAAATATTTAGCATTTCCAGTATTTTTGGTTTCTTTTGAGAAATAATTTCTTAGAAACTTTATGGTTAGGTTAAATCGATATGTTGTATTATTCATTATGACGATATTTAGATCTTTCTCCCCCAATACATATATATATATATATATATATATATATATATATATATATATATATATATATATATAATAAAAAACTAAGTAAAAAAGAATATTAAAAAGACAACGATCATCATCAAAGTACGTATTTGAAATTACGACCCCAGACCATGATGCATGAAAGCGCATCTCCGGCACATGGAAGATCTAATGTTCTCGCAAATACTTTGCATGTCCTGAATTTCTCCAACAGTTGCCATGATGCATGCAACAAATTTCCTCAGCATTTGCCAGCGCTGTCCTAGCATTTCTGCAGCACTAAGAAAATTAAACATTTTTATCTACCTGTTCGTGTCATTTCTTTCTTGTGCCTTGCGTCGTCAGTACTGTGCCAAGAAAGCATTTCCAAAATTGGGTTCTTGTGTAAATCTGAATCTTTGTGACGTCCCCTACCTCCCCTTAAATGTTGTCCCATTACTTCTGAGACACCCTGTATATATATATAGATATATATATATGTGTGTGTGTGTGAGTGTGTGACAACGTTTTAAAGAAGAAATTCTTAAAAAGCATACATTTCTCGAGTAAAAAAACTAATTGTGTGATTTATTGTTAGCACTAAGAACCTAAAATTAAACATACATAACGTTTAAAATTAGGAATATTTAAAATACAGCCATTTTATAGTTTTCGCTTATACATAATGATCTTAGTTCGAAATACGTTATCATAAAAAAAAGAACTGCTTTCATGCATTTTATTCGCATCTGAAGCAACGAAAAATATTAACCATCACTTTATACTAAAGTAGAAGAGAGCAATAACATTGAACATAAACGGATCTATGTAGCCCATAATTTCTAAACTTTAAACAATAACACACTCTTTACTTATGTAGGTAAAATAAATACAATTACATATTTAGAACGATCGTATAGTGTAATGTATGTTTGTAATATGGTTATGAAATTTATGTTAATAAGGAATTAATTTGTTCCGCTGGCATACATTTTCCCGTTTCGATTTTATTTAATCTGTTTTAGAAAATAAACTTGTATTCTAACATAGATATTCACAGAATAAAAAATATTTACTAATATATTAAAGTTATGTATTATATAAAACAAATTCCCGAGTTTTTTTTTTTAATAAAGTGTTATCAGTTGTCACATATCCAGGTATCTATAATATTATTTGTTAATTTTTTGTATTTATATATATTTAATATCTATTTTTACTTCTGTAGCACTGAATACTCAAAAATTTCTTACTAAATTTTTAATTGAAGTTTTGTTTCAGATCATTTGACATAAATGTTATAAAATAAATTTTAAATAAAACTAGTCGTTGGGGGGCCACCGTAATACTTACCCATCATGGATAGGCATATGAAAATAAAACATGTGAAAACTATTTATACAGTGCATTGCAATTCCAAAACAAAATTTAAATATTGCTAATATCCATAGTAATGCTCTATTAATGAATTGCTGATGTACCAATTTCGACAAATTATATACTAGTCGTTGGGGGCCACCGTAATACTTACCCATCATGTTTATACTACAAATAAAACATCGGAATAAAAATCGCTTAATGACGTAACGTAATGTGTTAAATCCAAGTGAATGTGACATTTACGGTAAGCCATTATTGGCTTTTAATCATACACTTTGGCGATGATAGTTTTTTAATAGACGAAATCAAATAATACCGAAATGCGTAAAAGAAGCATCCTTATAACTCCAAAAATTTCAATTATATTAACCAACAATTTACTGCATTGGATTAAGCGTCTCATTTAATATTGAAATTTATGTTTGAATTGAAATTTGAATGAAATACAGGGTCATGAAAAATCGAAGAGTGTGAAAAATAGGATTACAAATATCTCGATAGAAAATTATCCGATTGGCTTCATTTTTTATGCAAAATTTGTGTTATTTTATTGCCTTTAACGACCATTACTTGAAATAAAAAATTTCGAAAATTTTTATATACCTTTTATGAGAACGAATATTTGGAGAATCCGAAAAAAATAGTTCCGGATAATCGAGGTTACTGATATTCAATAGGCTTTGTGACATTCTTGCATACTAAGTACATACAAAATTTCAAGTGTCTATCTCAATTTGTTCGGGAGATAGAGCGATTACAGACAGACAGACACACAGACACACAGACGGACGGCAAATTTTTTTCTAAAAATAGGTTTTTCGGAATCTCCAGTGTCCAAAACGTGTAAATCCGTCAAAATTTTTTTTTCGATTTATAAAATGATTGCAAGACTTACCCTATACTACGTATGATGGGTAAGTAAAGAACATTACTTAGCTACTAATTATATTTTATACCATGGTAAAAAGCAGTAGAACGTAAATACACTCTTTTTTAGAATGCGTATTATGTAAGCAAACATTCTTTAATAAAAGTATCGAGAAATTTAATAAAAATTTTTACAGAAGCAGAAAAAAATAACGATTCATTGTCTTCTTGCCTGCTTTAAAAAAGATACAACGTGAAAAAATCTCATCGCTGGACCGTCCCCTTGTCTAATTTTAAACAAAAAATTTACATTTTTTTTTCTCTTAAATTTAAAGCAAAAGTTTAAAAGTCCAATGAAAATAAATATTTTGCTTTAAAAAATAACTGGATAGCAATAGAATTTATTTTTTATGATGTTGTTATGAATAGATTTTCGTTTTATGATTTGCTTATGTATCGTATTATTCAAGTACAATAACATTTCTTGGAAAATTCAAAATCTATGTTAAAATGCAATCTGTAACTTTGAAAAACAAAATCATATTCACAGAAAGAATAAAGCATTTATGTCCCAATATTAAAATTCTGAAATAAAAGTCATATAAGAACATTATATTCAATCTTTATGATGAAATAACATCATGCAAAAGAATATGCATAAACCATTCCATTTCCGAATCTCTTTCAGATATTTCACGTCCCAAACATACACTGCTGCTTGAAACGTTCGGAAAGTATCTGATTTAAGTATTATATTTAAGATTTGATACATTTTTCATACATTTTCCTTTATCCAAGTTGACTTATTAAAGGACTATACCTCTTTAAATTGAAATGCATTAGTTTTATAAGAAATTTTGATATGTTTTTAACAAGACGTTCCACAAATGCGAGAAAAAAATTACAGTATATTGTCTAAATTCTTCTTGTCTGTTTTGAAAAGGAAAATAATATAAAAAATCTCATCGCTGGAGAATTCCCTTGTCGAAGCGTAAACAAAATACTATATTTTTTTCTGTTAAATATATAGCAAAAGATTTAAAATCCAATGAAAAGAATAATATTGTTTAAAAATACAACGAAATGAATAATATTTCTCAAAAACCTAACTGGATAGAACGTAATAAAATTTATCTCTTTATGATAATAATATGAATAGTTTTTTATCTACTACTTGTTGATATACCTTATTGTTGAAATTCAATAACCTTTCTAGTAAAATTTAAAATTTATGTTAAAATGCAATCTGTGATTTAGAAAAAAGAAAGCATAAATTGAATTATATATTCACAGAAGTAATAAAGCACTTCCTGTCCGAATATTAAAATTTTGAAATACAAGTCCTATAAGAACATTGTATTCAATCTTTATCAAGAAATAACATCACGCAAAAGTAAACGAATAAAGCATTCCATTTCCGAATATATTTTAGACATTTCATGTCACAAAATGCATTGCTGGTGTGACTGAAATATTAAAAAAAGGAAAGCATTATATTTAAGTATTATATTTAAGATTTTATACATTGTTCATAAATTTTACTTTATTCAGGTTGACATTAAAAAATAACTAAAATACATTCTTTCAAAGTACTAACAAAAAAAGATGAATTGGGAATAAAATGAGAATTAACGAAAAATAATTGAAGGAATGCTGCATATATTTAGGTATCTATATTACTTTTTTAAAAGATTTTGTAATTTTATATATTTAACATTTACTTTTTTACTTATATTGCATTAAAAAAAACATTTAAAATTTCTGAAATTACAAAAAATGTATGACATATAGGATAGTAAAATTTCTGATTCAGATTTTGTTTCAAATAGTTAATGACATATATATTATTAATAATTTTTTTTTATTAATAAATTTTTTTATTAATAAATTTGAAATAAATTTAAAGTAAATAAACAAGAAAAAAAACAGAAAATAAGGAAATAACGGAACGTAAATAATCTCTTTTTTATAATACGTATTATGTAAAAAAATATATTTACAAATAAATTTATCCAGATATTTAATAAAAAGTTCTACAGAGGCAAGAAAAAAATAATAGTGCATTGTTTAAATTCTTCTTGCCTGCTTTTAAAAGCGAAAATAATATGAAAAAAACCTCATCGATGGAGCGCTCCCTTTTAGAAGCGTAAAAAAATATTGATTTTTTCCAGATAAATATAATATAAAAAGGCTAATATTCAATTGAAAAGAATAATATTGCGTAAAGATTCCAATAAAAAACAATTGGATAAAACGCGATAGAATTTATCTCTTTATGATGCTTATATAAATAGTTTTTCGTTTTATGATTTGTTTATGCATCAAGTGTATTGTTCAAGTATAATGACATTTCTAAGAAAATTCAAAATCTACGTTAAATTGTAATCTTTGATTTAGAAAAAGAAAAGGATAAATTAAATTACAAATTCATAGATGGAATAAAGCATTTTATTCCCAAATATTAAAATTCAGAAATAAAAATCATATAATATATTATATTCAATCTTTATGGTGAAATAGCATCATGCAATAGAAAACGCATAAACTTTCCATTTCTGAATTTATTTGAGATACTTCACGTCGCAAAGATCAATCCTTGGTGCTATGATTAAAACGTTGAAATATGAAAGCATTATATTTAAGAATTACATTTAAGGTTTTATACATTTTTCATACCTTTATATTTATTCAGGCTGATTTATCAGAATTTTATACCTTTTTAAATGGAAATGTATTAGTTTTATAAATAATTTTGACACGTTTTTAATAAAAAGTTTTATACAGGCAAAAAAAAAATGACAGTACCTTGTCTAAATTCCTGTTGCCTGGTTTGAAATGGAAAATAATATAAACATTCAGATCCTTGGAGTATTTCGTTGTCGAAGCGTAAACAAAATATTTGCATTTTCTTTTTATTTAATATACATCAAAAGATTAAAAGCCAAATGAAAAGATTAATATTGCTTAAAGATTGCAATCAAACACAATTGTATAAAACGCGATAGAAATTATCTGTTTATGATGCTTATATGAATCGTTTTTTGCTATGTGATTTGATTATATATCATATTGTTCAAGTACGATAACATTTCTACGTAAATGCAAAATCTACGTTAAAATGCAATCTGTGATTTGAAAAAAAAGAAAAGGATAAATTAAATTACAAATTCATAGATGGAATAAAGCATTTTATGTCCGTATATTAAAATTCTGAAATAAAAATCATATAAGAACATTATATTCAATCTTATAATGAAATAAAATCATGCAAAAGAAAACGCATAAAGCATTCCATTTCCGAATCTATTTTAGATGTTTCATGTCTAAAACATGCGCTGCTGATGTCAATGAAACGTTATAATATGAAAAGCATCTTATTTAAGTTTTCTGTTTTATATTTTATACATTGTTCATAAATTGTTATTTATTCAGGTGGACATTTTAAAATTTTATAACTTTTTAAAATAAGATGTATTAGTTTTATAAACAGTTTTGACATGTTTTTAGTAAGGAAGTCTACAAAGGCGAGAAAAAATGTCAATACATTATCTAAATTATTTTTAATGTTTTGAAAAAGATAGTAATATAGAAATTCTAATCGCAGGTATATTCCCTTTTCGAAGATTAAACAAAATGTTTGCATTTTTTTAATTAAATATAAAGCAAAAGATATAAATTCCAATGAAAAGAATACTATTGTCTAAAAAACCAATGAAAATAATAATATTTCTTAAATATACATTACAAAACAATGCGTAAAGCGCTATAGGATTTATCTTTTTATAATATTTTCATAAATATTTTTTTCGTTTTATGATTTGTTTATATATTATATTGTTCAAGTACAAGAATGTTTCCAGGGAAATTAAAAATTTACTGTAAAATGCAATCGGTGATTCAGAAAAAACCCAATAAATTGAATTACAACAAAATTACTGAATTTCAGAAAAAATAGAGAATTTTATGTGAGAATATTAAAATTCTGAAATAAGGTTACAATCTTTATGATGAAATAGCATCATGCAAAACGCATAAAGCATTCCATTTCTGATTTTATTTTAGATACTTCATATCGCAACCATGCACTGAGGCTGTGACTGAAACGTTAAAATATGGAAAGCATTCTATTTAAGTATTATATTTAAGATTTTATGCATTGTTCATACATTTTCATTTATTCAGGCCGACTTATCAGAAGTTTATACCTCTTTAAATTGAAATGCATAAGTTTTATAAATAATTTTGACATGTTTTTAAAAAAAAGTTTTACAGAGAAGAGAAAACAAAGGCAGTACATTGTCTAAATTCCTCTTGCCTGTTTTAAAAAGGAAAACAATATAAAAAATCTCATCGTTGGAGCATTCCATTGTCAAAGCGTAAACAAAATATTTGAATTTTCTTTCAATTTAGTATACAGCAAAATATTTAAAACCAAATGAAAAGAATAATATTGCTTATAGATTGTAATAAAGAAACAGTGGTATAAAACGCGAAAGACATTATGTGTTTATGATGCTTATATGATTTTTTTTTTGCTTTATGATTTGATTATATATCATATTGTTCAAGTACGATAACCTTTCTAAAAAAATTCAAAATCTACGCTAAAATGCAATCATTGATTTGAAAAGACAGAACCGTAAAATGAATTACTAATTCACAGATGGAATAAAGAAATTTATGTCCAAATATTGAAATTCAGAAAAATAAAACATTTAAGAAATCTAAATTCAATCTTATGATGAAATAGCATAATGCAAAAGAAGAAGCATAAAGCATTCCATTTCCGAATCTATTTCATACATTTCATGTCTCAAACATGCGCTACTGACTGAAACCCTAAAATGCGGAAAGCAGACTATTTAAGTATTCTATTTAATATTTTATATATTGTTCATAAATTTTCATTTATTCAGGTTGACTTTAAAAATTTTATACTTTTTTAAAATAAAATGTATTTTTTTATAAATAGTTTTGACAGGTTTCTAATAAGAATTTCTGCGAGAAAAAAATGAAAATACTTTACCTTAATTCTTTTTTAATGTTTGAAAAGGAAAATAATATCAAAAAAGCTCATCGTAGGAGCATTCCTTTGTCAAAGCTTTAAAAAATTGCAATTTTTCTATTAAATATGAAGCAAAATAATTAAATTCCGATTAAAAATATAATATCGCTTAAAAATCAAATGAACATAATAATATTTCTTAAATATGCAATATAAAACAAATGGTTAAAGCCCGATAGAATTTATCTCTTTATAATATTTACATAAATATTTTTTCGCCTTATGATATATTTATATATCATATTGCTCAAGAACAAGAATATTTCCGAGAAAAGTAAAAATCTACGTTAAAATAAAATCAGTAATTTAGAAAAAAAAACATAAATTGATTTCAACAATCACAGAAAAAATAAAGCATTTTATGCCCGAATATTAAAAATTTGAAATAAAAATGATATAAGACCATTATATTCAAACTTTATGATTAAATAACATCATAGAAAAAAACACATAAAGCATTACATATCCGAATCTGTTTTAGATTTTTCATGTCTCGCAAACATGAGCTGTGCTGTGATTGAAACATTAAAATATCGAAAGCTTTATATTTAAGTATTATATTTAGTACAATAATTTTATACATTGCTCGTATATTTTCATTTATTCAGGTTGACTTATCAAAGGTGCCTCTTTAAATTAAAATGTGTTAGTTTTATTAAAAAAAGGACATGTTTTTATTGGGTTCCACAAAGGAGAGAGAAAAAGATGACAGTACATTGTCTAAATTATTCTTTCTTGTTTTGAAAGCGAAAATAACATAAAATATTCCATAATTGGAGTAAACAAAGTATTTGCATTTTTTTCTGCTAAATATAAAGCAAAATATTTAAAATCCAATGAAAAGAATAATATTGTTTAAAAAACATTTTGATAAAACGCGATTGATTTTTATCCGTTTATGATGCATACATATGAATACTTTTTCGTTTTATGATTTGTACATATATCATATTGTTTAAATAATATAAAATTTCCAGGAAAATTCAAAATCGACGTTAAAATGTTATCTGTGATACAGAAAAACAAAAACATAAATTGAATTACATATTCATAGAAAGAATAAAGCATTTTTTCTGAATATTAAAATTCAGAAATGAACATCCTCTAAGAACATTATATTCAATCGTTATGATGAAACAACATCATGAAAAGAATATGCATAAAGCATTCATTTCCGAATTTATTTGAGATATTTCGCATTGAAAACATGCGTTGCTGCTGTAACTGAAACGATAAAATAGGAATAACATTCTGTTACATTTAAGATTTTATACACTGTTCGTTTATTTTCAGATTGAAGCAGCATTTCGCAAACGGTTTTTCTTCTTTCAACGTTCCTTTCTTTCAATTCATATAGAACTCAATGTGACATCTTTTGAATCATTCTCATTGCTTTGAGGCGTTTGTAAACTTTTGATCGATCAACCTCTAATGATTTTGCAGGTTCTTCCTACATTTGACACGAATCCTGATCGATCAATGCTATCAATTCTTTATCTTCAATTTTTTTTTTTCTGTCCAGGCCGTTCTTAGTCTTCCAAGCCGTAATCACCACTTATAAACCGTACAAACCACTTCTGATATGTTTTTTCTTTTAGAGCATGGTAACCATACTTCCACCAAAATGCGATGATCTTCGGTAGCACTTTTCTTCGTGTTAAAGTAATGAAGATCACCCCCCCCCCCGCCCGCAAAAACACTTTATCTTTCATAAAATTTGACGTTTTCAGTTGAATAAAAGTTGTTGTTGTTTATGCTTAAACCAAATGGCATATACTAAACTGAATGCGCAATAACAGTAGTTGTAAATGCATGTTTAAACAAACGAAACTATGGGACAATAAGGTAGTTGCGCCATCTCTCATGAAGCCGCACGAATTAATTCTTAGACCAAATATAAAGAAAAAGATTTCAAATTCAATGAAAAGGATTATATTGTTTACAGTTTCCAAAAAAAAAAAAAAAAAAAAAAAAAAAAAAAAAAAAAAAAAAAAAACGCGATAGAATTTGTCCCTTTATGACACATATATGAATAGATTTTTTCTTTATGATTTGTTTATATATCCTATTGGTCGAATGCAATAACATTTCTAGGGAAATTCAGATTCTCCGTTAAGAGGCTATTTGTTATTTTAAAAGACAAAAATGAATTACATATGCACAGAAAGAATAAAGTATTCCATATCGTAATATTAAAATCTGGAATAAAAATCTTATAAGAACATCATATTCGATCTTTAGAGTGAAATAACATCATGCAAAATAAAACGCATAAAGCATTATATTTCCGAATCTATTTCAGATATTTTATATCGCAAAATGCGTTACTGATGTGACTGAAACGTTAAAAAAAAGAAAGCTTTCATTCAAAAATTATATTTAAGATTTCATACATTGTTCATAAATTTTCATTAAACAGGTTGACAATAAAAACTAACTAAAATGTATTCTTTCAAAACACAAAAAAAGAAAAAGAAATTGACCAAAATGGAAAAAAAAAATAATTGAAAGGATGCTGCATATATTTTGTTATCTATATTACTCTTTTATTATTTTTATTTTTATATATTTAATATTATAATATTATTTAATATTATTTAATATATGTTTAATACATTTAATTTGTATATTTAATATTTTATATATATATATATTATATTTAATATTATAATATTATTTAA
Source organism: Maratus speculifer (assembly GCA_964019185.1). Lineage (NCBI taxonomy): Eukaryota > Metazoa > Arthropoda > Arachnida > Araneae > Salticidae > Maratus > Maratus speculifer. Next base: position 166,306,475 of record OZ025290.1, read on the forward strand.
TATTATTTAATATATGTTTAATACATTTAATTTGTATATTTAATATTTTATATATATATATATATTATATTTAATATTGCATATTTAATTAATTTATTTAAAACATTATTTTAAATCTTTATGATGAAATAACATCATGAAACACATAAAGCATATGTCCGAATCTATTTAGAATATTTCATGTTGCAAACATGCGTTGCTGGTATGTCTGAAAAGTTAAAATAATGAAAGCATTCTATTTAACTATTATATTTAAGATTTTATACACTTTTCATGCTTTTTCATTTATTCAGGTTGGCTTTTTATATTTTTATACCATTTGAAAGTACAATGCATACGTTTTATAAATACTTTTGACATGTTTATAATAAGAAGTTCTACAAAGACCAGAGAAAATGGCAATACATTGTCTGAAATCCGTCTTGCCAGCTTTAAAACAGAAAATAATATAAAAATTCCTATCTGTGGAATTTTTCTTTGTCAAAGCGTAAACAAAATATTTACATTTTTCTGTTATATATAAAACAAAAATTTTTAAGTCTAACGAAAAAAATAATATAGTTTACAAATCCAAATAAAAAACAATTGGAGAAAACGTGATTTACTTTATCTCTTTATGATGCTTGTATGAATAGTTTTTCGCTATATGATTTGTTTATATATCTATTGGACAAGTGCAATAATATTTCCAGGAAAATTACAATTCTCCATTAAGAGATAATCTGTATTCTATAAAAACAAAAGCATAAAGTAAGTTACATAAGCACAGAGAAAATAAAGCATTTTATATCTTAATATTAATATCTGAAATAAACATCATATAAGAACATCATGTTCAATCTTTATGGTAAAATAACATCATACAAAAGAAAACACATAAAGCATTATATTTTCGAATCTATTTCAGATATTTCTTGTCGCAAACATCGTTGTTGGTTTGACTGAAATAATAAAGTAATGGAAGCATTCTATTTAAGTATTATATTTAAGATCTTACATACTGTTCATACATTTTCATTTATTCAGGTTGACTTATCAAATTTTCATACCTCTTTAAATTGAAATGTATTAGTTTTATAAATAATTCTTGCATGATTTTAATAGGAAATTCTGCAGACGCGAGAAAAAATGACTACGTTTTCTAAAATCGTCTTACTAGCTTTAAAAGTTAAAATAATATAAAAATTCCTATCTCTGGAATTTTTTCTGTTAAATATAAAGCAAAGAGTTTTAAATCTAACGAAAAGAATAATATAGTCTAAAAAATCCAAAGAAAAAAACAATTGGATAAAACGCGATATACTTTATCTCCTTATAATGCTTATATGAATAGTTTTTCGCTTTATGATTTGTTTATGTATCATATTGCTCAAGTACAAAACCTTTCTAGTAAAATCAAAATATACGTGAAAAGGCAATCTGTTATTCTGAAAAACAAAAATGTAAATTGAATTATACATGCACCGAAGGAATAAAGCATTTCATGTCCGAATATTAATATTCAGATATAAAAATCAGATAAGAACACCATATTCAATCTTTAAGATGAAATAACATCATGCAAAAGAAAACGCATAAAGCATTTCGTTTCGGAATCTATTTCAGATGTAAGGAAAGCATTCTTTTTAAATATTCTATTGTTGTTGTTTTCTTATTTATTCATTTTGAGTTATCAAAAGTTTAAGCATCTTTAAACTGAAATATATTCGTTTTGTTAGTAACTTTGTCAGGTTTTACCAAAACATCTATTTTGAGGTATTACTATGCAAACTAGCAAAATGATAAAACTAAAAAACGTAAAATCCAAAACAATTTAATAATGAAAACAAATTCAACTAGCGTTAAAATATCTTAAACTAATAATTTATTTTCTAAAAAGGTACATGAAAATTTATACATATTCCGTTACAGAAACAATTGTTACTTAAATTTTGAATTTTCGAAGTCACAAAAGATCCACGAACAAAAAAAAAAAAAAAAAAAAAAAAAAAATTATTTCTTGTCTTGAAAAATGAGTTCTTTTTTTCTCACAACAAAACCGGAATTACTTTCTTTCCAATCCAATATAAACATGAGAGAACATAAAATCTAGGGATTCGATTGCATATGAAGATTATGTGAAACATTAAAATATGCAGTTAAGATATTAGGCATACTTTTAATAGCCAAATCTCGAACAAAAATATAAGACCTAATTCAGAAGAAAGCTGATCCCATGCACAATATAGAAATTGCTGATGACATTCTGTCCCATTTATAACGAAAAAAAAAATGCGTTGTTCAAAAAACGTATGACTACTCAAAAATTGAAAGAAAAAATTAGTGATGCATATCATAGATATCAAAGCTTAACCAAACACTTGTGGACCTTTCAAAATTAGATCAGCACCAAAATTTAAAAATAAATTTTATATATGGAAAAGTTATTGTACTTCAAAAATTAGGGAATCTTTGGAAACCTTAATTAAAGGGAATAATGTATGAAATGATGTTTTATCCTATGATCTATTACATATTTGATTTAATATTTTAAAAATTCCTAACATATCAGCAACGGAATGGTTCACCTTTTCATATATACCTTCCAAAAATAATAGACTGGTCCATTGTTACAAACTTGTGAAATTATTCCTTGAAAATAGACTGCGTCTGAGATCGGAAGATCTCGGGAGTCATCTTTTCTGTTTATTTAGATATAAGTTTTCACATAAAAAGTTTTGAAGATTTGAAGATCCGTCATTTTGTAATGGAATATTTCAAAAATGTTTATCCACCTTTGCAGTAAATTGCTTTTTATTTTTATTTATGATAATTATATTTAGCGCACTTTTATTTTTATTTTTTTCAAATGACTTTTGGTCATGTGGCACTCTGTAATACTTTTGATAAATTTAACTAAGTGTCCTTGATATCCGGTGTATAATCCACAAATGAAGCAAAAATATTTTTTACGAGAAATTTTATTTTTAAAATTTAGCATTATCTTTTATAAATAAGCTAAACTTTTTCAACATTCTGCGTTAAAAGATACTTACTTAATGCGTGGGATGTACGTTGGAAATTACACAAAATATAATGGGAACGGTTGGGATTAATTTGACTTTTTTCTTTTATTCGCTGTAGTTAAAAGTTTTCAAGAATTAAATTTAGTCACGGCACTGACTTTCCTAATTTTGATACATATTTTTAAGAAATTATATGCAAGAAAATAGAACAAAGTTATTGGCATAAAAAAAAAATTATTATTATTATTTTGTAGAGTAAAGTGTTATCAACTTTACAATGATTAACATTAAAAGTGAGGTATTCCTATAATCACGGCGAGGTGAACTAACAAATATGCTAAAAAACAATACATTAGTGTATGGGTATAAACAGTTTTTTGAAATAGCAGTTAAACATTTTTTCTCATCAATATAAACTTGTTTTTAAGTAATTTTTTATTTAAAGAGATCAATCAATCCTACCGCAGTTTATTTATAATAATATGAAACAAGATTGTTCATATTATAGTTACTTTTTACCAAGTTTGTTGATTCCAAAATACAATTTCCTTACATGAAGCAATTTCCTTAATTCCAACTTTTATATTCGAATTCTATCTAATGCAGCAAATAATGGGCATGAAGCAGACGAGTTTATTATTATTATTTAAAAACAGAAATGTAATCTGAATGTATGGGAAAGCATAAATTCTAATTATAGTTAAATTTATAATTACTGAGCATTAATATTTAATTCTCAAAAAGCGTAGAACAAATTCCCTGCAACACATTATGTAATTCAAAACATTTAATAGACTAATTTTTCTAAACAAGAAAAAAAATCCAAGATTTAAATTCATTTTACAGCTTTATTTAATACAAAATAATTCCGAATATTTCTAAACTGCATAATGATTTCTTAAACTGTATCATTACAGTTTAACTTCGGGACTTAAAAAAAATCAGAAAGAATTCCATTTTTAAAAAATATTTATGCATAAAAACATTAAAAAATACGAATTTTTTATAAGGTATCCTGGGGTAATAACGCCACGTTAAGGTTCTACCAATTTTCACGGCTCAGTTTTAGATTGTATTTTTCAAACAAATATGTGATTTGATACAGCAACTCATTGACTATCTATACAAAAAAATAATTTAACAGATATGTATTCATAAAATGTAATGGCGTGATTTCTTGACCAATGCTATTTGGCGTTATTACCCACCTATATGGGTAATAACGCCATGCAAACAAAACTATGAAATATGATGGAATAATTGCATGTAGATTGCCCAATTCTAAAAATAAAAACTCTTTAAACTTAGAAATTGACAAATTGCATTCTAAGCTATTGAAAATGTTCAACTTTTTGTGAAAGTGTAAGAAAAATAAGGTGTGGTGTGTGTGGGGGTTGGCGGGAGGATGAGGCAAAAGAATATATGACAGTGAGCTTCTTTTTGCTTCAAAAGGACCGCTTAATAATAATTATTAGAAACATTGACAGTATTAACTGTGTTTATTTAAATCAGCATTTATGATGTAGCTCGGCCACTGTAGGAAATCAACCGGGATATTAATGCCAAGGATTGGCGTTGTTACCCCGTTATAGTTATTGCGCTGTTCATTTTAAACTACAAATTATCTCGAGAAGATATTCAAAATCTTCAAGAACATTTTGAAAGTCCATGAAATGTACTACAAATTTATGTAATTAACAAAGTATTTCAAAGTATTATTAAAGGATAAAAAAATAGTCTTCACATCATAAAACATATCTCGCAAATTTTAGATCAAGCGTTAATTTTAGTTGCTTGTAAAAACAATAAGACCTAAAAATAAAAGAAATAACTTTGGAGCTGTTTTTTGCGATTTATATGACTCGAAACCCTTCTGCGCAGAGTACATGGGTGTCATTTACCAGATTATTTTATAATTATGCATAATATTAGCACTTGGCGTTATTACCCCGCCTGGCGTTATTACACCAGACCACCTTACGTTACATAATGTTTAAAACACGATCTATAACTTTTTTAAATGGTCATTTTTTTATTAAGTATTCGGAAAATACTTGTTGTCCTCGGTAAAGGACTCGGAAATCTGAAGTATATCTGAATCTTTTTATTGGTTGAATTCCGCAGATTTCTTTATTTTATACTTAACTTTTAAATTCTTATTGTTCCATGTATAATGCCCAAAAATAGAGTACTTCTGTTTTTTATTTTATTCGTTTTCTCATTGGTTCATGTTTAATGTCCAGAAATGAATTACTTCTGTTGCCACGGTGACAAAAAAAAGTAAATAAATAAATAAATAAATAAAAACTACAAAAAATTAATAACATAAAAACAAATTGAGATACAGCTTTCAAACAAATTGTATTTAAAAGTGCAATTTTTGTTCTATACGACGCGACGGTGTAAAAATTAAAACTGGGATATTTAGAAGTTTAAAAATTTGCAGTACCGTGAATTGTAAAAGTAAAATTTCATTTAAAATTTGTATATGATTGGTACAGGAATATTAATTTATAATCCATGAAATATTTGATATAGGACTCTGTTATTACTTAAACCACGTTTTGATCATAACAAAAATTATGTTTATTATTTTTTTTAAATATAGAATTTATTTATAAGTGTAAAATTTTGTTTTTGAAAATGTAATTTTCCAAATAGTCATTGTAATTTGTTAAATTGCATTTTTATTATTATTGTTATTATTAACTATTTGGAATAATAGGTGTTGTTCTTGGTAGAGAATTGGGAAATCTAAAGTATATCTGAGTTTTTTAATTCGTTGAATTCCGCATCTTAGTTAATTGTATTCGTTTCCTGATTGGTCCAAGTTTGATGTTCAAACATTGAATACTTCTTTTTTATTTTATTCGTTTCATGATTGGTCCAAGTTTAATGTCCAAAAACTAAAAGCTTTTGTTGCCACAACGACAAAAAGAGTAATAAAAACTAAAAAATAATAATAATTTAAAAACAAATTGAGATAGATATTTCAAGCAAATTTCAATATAAAATGTAATTTTGTCTCTACACAATGGTGAAAAAATTTAAAATGTGCGATGATAAGAAGTTGAAAATTTTGCAGTTCCAACAATTGTAAAGCTGAAATTTCATTTAAAATTTGTTTATGATGGTTCCAGGAATATTAATGTTTAATCCATGTCGAACATAATATGAGGCATTCAGAAGTCAATCTGATTAACTCCATCATATAAAAATGCACATTTTAAACAGTTAAAGTTGTCTATCTTTATATTACTATTTTTTTATGATTAGTCTACAAATATTAATGTTTAATGCACGGCGTACATAATACATGACTCGTTATAATCATATTAAAAATGATGTTTAGTATCATTATTAATTTTAATACAAAATTTATTTATAAGTCTTTAAAATACGAGTCTTTTGAAAATATCCTTTTCAAAACAGTGATTGTAATTTGTTAAATTTCATTTTTTCCAGTTATTTTTATGAAAGTATTTTCTAACACAGCAGTAAAAAACTTAGGCGAAATGGTGTCTCCTTGTCTTATTCCTTTATATATATATTTTTTTTCAATGCGTTTTTATATAACAATATTTTTATCTTTGTTTCAAGTAAATATCTATTCATATTCATAAGCAGCAAACTGCTATCAAGACATACTTCATAAATATGTCTTAATATGCGTTCAATATTCTACACATATATTACGTCTACTCACACTCTCACATTGTTGAATAGGCGCAGATTATTGACCCAAAATAATTCCCTCCTTCTCTCGATGATTAAATTATATTATGCCTTATAAATGGTAATATCGGTTGATTGGTAAGATGGAGTCAAAGGAATCGGATTTAGGCCTCTGCCTTCGTATCTCTTATGTCATTGAACTGAAAAAAATTAATAATAATAAAAGCAAAATTTTAATTTAACAAATACAACGACTATTTGGAAAAGTATATTTTCAAAGACACAAATTTTAAAGACCTATAAATAAATTCTATATTTAAATTATTATTATTAATAAACATCATTTTTAGGATGATCATAACGAATCATATATTACGTACGCCATGCATTGAACATTAATATTCCTAGACCAATGATAAAAAAACATTAGATTAAAGATAGATAATTTTAACTGTTTAAAATCTGCATTTTATTTGATGGCGTTAATGAGACAGACTTCTGAACGCGTCATATTACGTAGAACATGGATTAAACATTAATTTCCTTGACCCATCACAAACAAATTTTAAAAGAAATTTCACTTTTACAATTTTCGAAACTGCAAATTTTTAAACTTCTAAATGTCGCACATTTTAAATTTTTACACCATTGAAAAAAATAAGAAAAAAATTAACTTTTTAATGAAATTTGTTTGAAATATTTATCACAATTTGCTTGAAATTATTATTATTTTTTAAAGTTTTTATTACTCTTTTTGTCATTGTGGCAACAGAGGTATTACATTTTTGGACATTAAACATGGATCAATCAGAAAACGAACAAAATAAAATACAGGAGTATTCCATTTTTGGCCATTAAGCACAAAAGCGAATAAAATAAAATAAGTTGCGGAATTAAACCAATAAAAAAATTCAGATATACTCCAGATTTACCAATTCTCTACCGAGAACAACAACTATTTTTCAAATAGTTCATAAAATAAACATGTTAAATTACGTACGTTTTCTGAAAAATGTGTACTATCTTAGAACAATGCAATCAACTATTTATAAACAAATTAGATATTTATGATAGATTTGTATTTACAGATATCACATAAACTGTCTACTGAATTTTTTTTTTTTTTTAGTTTCTTGTAAAAACGTCAAAACTTATTTCTTTTCTTTTTAATTTATAAAGCAAACTTTAAAAGACATCAAAAACTTTATGAATACTGTAACAGTATTTCTAAAAGGTGTAAAAGTTATGTCTAACAAAATAAAAAATATATATATTTTGTTGACTTGTAAAATGTAAAGAGTAGCCTAAAAACAGAAGTAATAGAAATCAATAATTTTCCGAAAATGCATTGTCTAATTCTGTAATTTTTTTTTAATTCGTGATAATATTCACACACTTCCCCACTTTGGCGCTTTGATAGATAGTTTTTGTTTCGAGCGTTTCCCAGTTCATTAAAAAAATATCTAGTCCCACTAGAATTTCAATTTTTTTCGCTACTTCAAAAAATGTGTTTGAAAGACTTCACTGAATTGATTTAAATTAGAATAATCATTAAAATTCATCGTTTGAACACACAATAATTAAAAAAGCTCTTAACAAACGTATACGTTTCGCGACTACTGGGACTCGCTTCATCAAAACAAAGGGCAAAGGAATTTAAAAAAAAACTGTCAGCAAGTATGACCTCTTCCCCCCCCCCAAAAAAAAATGGAAGGGGGAGGGTTCTTACTTGCTGATAGTTGTTTTTTTAAAAAAACATTTCGCCGCCGGAACACTGAGGAAGCAAATCCCAATACACGCGAAGCGTACACGTCTGGTAAGTGCTTTTTTGATTAGTGTGTGTTCAAACGTTGGATTTTAATAATTGTAGTTTTTCACACAAGGTTTTTATTGATTAAATTGGGATGGTTATAACTGAGTCTTTCTGGTAGTATGAGAATAAGTACAAAATATTCTATTAAAAGACCATAAATAGATTTCATCTCAGAAGGAAGAAATGTGTTTGTGTAATGACTGAATAGTTAGTAAAATTCTAATGTGTTGATCCACGTATAACAGCCGAGTCAAATGAGTTAAAATCTAAATAGTTAAAAAATTTTGTCACACGTGCACTGTAAAACATTTGAGTAACGTTACTCCATAAAATTGGTGGCAGCCAAGTTTCCACCAGTTTTATGGTGGCATAATCGATGTAACCGGTTTAACCGATATAACCGATGTAACATTACACTAATATGTAATGTTACACCAGTAACGTATGTTAAACTACACTATTATATAAGTGAAAAAACACACACCATAAAATCGGTTGCTGCCTCCGATTTTATGGAGTAACATTACACAAATGTTTTAAAGTGTAAATAATAAGGTTAAAAAACCGTTTTCTTTTAAAAAAAGACTTTTTGACATAGTTCAATTTGAGAAAAAACACCGTAATAACTGGCGATAAATTGATAAATAAAATAAAACACTTTGTTAAATCACCATACAGACACGTGTTCGGTTTAGCTGATGACGAGCTGTTATTGTTGCAGCTCTATTGTTTGAACTCCATCGCAGGGGATATGCTATCATGAGTGCAGCAGGAACTTGATAACCGTATAGACATTTGTCGTGTCACCGAAGGAGCACATGTTGAACATCTGTAGCAACTTGAATAAATGTAATTTTGAGGTAAATTTGAATTTTTTAAATATATTAATTACAACGTTCACAATCATGTTTTCTTTTTGTCCCATTCATTATAAATCACCTTATATAAACTTTCTTCCACTTCCAAAAAAAGTAATTTAGTTTTATCAGAAATTGTCTTTTTTTAGTGTTTCGTTCATCTAACGCATAGGTTCCCAACCTTTTCTGGTCCACCGCCCCCTTTACAAGAGAAAAAAAATGCCAACGCCCCCTCTTGCATAATAGTTAATTATACAAAAAGTTTAAATATTATTGCATATTATCTATATTTTACCTGTCTGTCAATCTATTAATCAAGGTAGAAGTTAATTAAAACAACCATAAAATGAAGTAAACAATTGTTTAGTAAAAATTTAAAAAGAAACACAAAACCAATAAGATTTTTTAAAAAAATAAGGAAATAGTTGAGACTATTGGAGCTTTAACAATTTTTTCATGTCAGATTCCATTTTCTTCAACATCAGTCACAAATTGTCAGTTTCAAAGATGCATGTTTCTTTTCTTAGACAGTATATTAGCCACTGCACGGAACCCACTTTCAGCAAAATCTGATGAAAGGAAAGCAATTAAAATTGTATGTATTCTCCCTCACAATCCAGATTAGAGAGCTGTAGGTTTTTAAAGTTAAATTCTTTGTGACCATTTCTGAATTTTATAGTTCTCGTTTGCTGTGAGTTCCACGATTTCCTCCTCCAAATATGATGATACTGCCGTAGCTGCATTTGCGAAATAATCTAAAAACTAACTCGGTATAATCATTTATAAATATCTTGGAATCGCTCTGAGAAAACTTCATGAAGATGAAGAACGTCGAAGTGTTGACAATAAGTAAGTAAATATTCTTGTTTTCACAGACTGCGAATAATGTGGCAATTTGACTATTCTCTTCTATTTAGATTTCCTTTGAGCAAAAGAAGTTTACCAACAGAAGCAGCTATGAGGTTTTTTGTTTTAATTAAATTCAATTCATCATCTTGAAATCATCTTAAGGCTTATTATAAATATTTAAAATATTTAAATTTATTTAAAGATTCTAAACAGGTCTGTCACATAAACGATGTCATTTTTAATACAATCAGGTTTTAGCGTATTTTTACACCTCTGTTTTTAGTTAAGTGTAATACTAAATCAGATATATAGAAAAAAGATTCAGACTAATACCTTCTCAGAGACAACGAACTTCTGTGTGCAGCAGCAACCGATTGAATTCATTTGCAAGTCTGATGCAAAGTGATAGTGAAAACTGCACTACAAAGTAAAACAATTTTTTCACTTTGCTGTGAAATGATTTTCAATATAAAGTTGGCAAAATGTCCTGTCATTCAATGAATTGTTACTATTCTTATTGACTGCTCTGGTAATGTAATGAAGCGACGTCTACAGGCGTTCATTCCAATTTTTCGAAAGCAATTGCTGATGATGTGTAATGGAATGTACAGAGAGTAACATTTAGTGCTGCTTGTTTAAAATGTGTTAATGAAATCCTCCTGATGTACCGTCGTTGTTTGAGCAACATCAGTAGCAAGCGACAAAATATTATAAAAAAGAATTTATTTCTCTTGGACTGACTTCGTGGTATTAAATATCGATTATCCCTTTGTATCAGTTCCCAAATTTTTAGCAAATAACTCTCGATTTTTTTTTCTTTTATGAGTTTTTGTTATTTGGTAACGCTGATCTATGGAGTTGAATGGAAAATTTTTCAGGTCTTTAAATAACAGCGTAATGATATTTCAATACTTTTAGCTATCTATTCCGCTTTGTACCGAATTATTACTCAGGATTTTTTCTATTGATATCAGACGGTTTCTTATGATGAAGAACAGTTTTTATTATCTCTCTGACTACAGGCAAGATTAATTTCTCGCCAACTGTATGCCATTTTAATACTTTTGTTTTTAAAATTATAATGATATGAGGTTCTGCCATCTTGTTTAGAAGAAGACTTAAAAAGGTTTGATATAGTCGACTGTTTTAAATTTTTCTTTTCCAGTCTTTGAATTGGTAAAATACAACCCCAAAACTTTCTTATATCTCATACATGTTAATACTTCAAAATTCGCTATCGCAGTATCAAAATTAAATGGCAATCTAGGTCAATCGTAAAGATTCTAATGGTGTGAAATTCCGTGCATTTGTTCTTGAAATAAAACTACTGCGATTGTAGAAAAAAAATGCAGAATAAAAGCGCCACTTGTTATGCAATTTGCACCAAAACATAATCAGCAATAATATTTATCAAAGTAAAACTAAATCTGAAGTTTGATGAAAATCCGTGCATTAATTCTTGCGATACAGCTGTTGCAGAAATCGTGAAAAAGACAGCATAACTGCGCCATCTGTGGAGTGATTTTCAACGAAATGTAAACAGTATCTATTCATGTCAAGGAATAATCAAATCAGATTTTTGGTAAAAATCTGTGCAGTAGTTCTTTAGATAAAGCTATTGCGGGAATCGTGAAAAAAGCAGCATATTAGCGCCACCTGTTGAGTGATTTACACCAAAAACGAATAAGCATCAGTTTATAACAGAACACCTGAATATAGATTTTTCATAAATTTCTGTGCATTAGTAGTTGAGATAGAGCGCCTTCAAAATTTATCTCGCATACAGAAAGTTATGCTAACAGACAGATTCACAGACATACATTTTGTAAAAACATGATTTAGGAATCTGACCCCTAAAAAGCGTAAATCCGTCAAAATCCTGTACTCGAAAATTTTCAGGAATCTAATACTTTCTTCTTGTAAAGATAGAAGAAAGTAAAAATAGGAGATATCTTTGTCTTTTCGATCAGCACGCATTTTTTCAAATGCTATTGTAGCCTAGAAGGCTTCGTGGCTTCATATGAAAATACTTCTTGACAAATTTAGATAACAAATGGTTTGTAGGAGAGCGCCTAGATTCATATTTCAGTTACTCAATACTATACTGCTTGCATTTCATCTTCAATTAAGATATTTTGAAATATAAAAATTTTACCTACATAAGTTTAAATAAATTTACTTTTGAACAAATTTATAGATAACAATTTTTAACACTTTCACTAAGGTTAAACAAATTTCTTGAACCGATTCACATCACAGGTTCGTTTAAAAGTCCTTGTTCAGGTCAAATCTTTGTCATACTTTAGAATTTTTCGAAATACAGGTTAATAAAAAAAATCATGTTTAAAACTTTTTGCCAGCCAATTATCGCGCATTTCTTACTCCACAATTTTTTAATTCATAATGATTTTTAATTCGAGTCATAGTCCTTGTTTGAGTTCCAAGACTATTTTTTGACATTAGTAAAATAAATTCAGTTTCACCCCCCTCCCCCCATATTTAGGTTTGTCTGTATAGATTTACATAAGGTGCAGTTAAGGTTTTTGTCTCGGACTGGGTAATGTAGATGAGATCAAATAATTTTCATTATATTAGTTTTTAAATAAGTAGGTATACCATCACCGCCCCCCTCGACAGTCCTAACGCCCCCCATTTTTCTCTAGACTCGCTACCGCCCCCCTGGAAGGCTCCAGCGCCCACTGGGGGGCGGTACCGCCCCCGTTGGGAACCTATGATCTAACGTAATCCCATTTGTCTATTAGATTAACTTTAAACACGATTATTCAATCGGTAAATTAATTATAACAGATATAAATTTTCCATTTTTCATTTTGGGGTGAAGAAAGTCCGGGCCAGGATTCGAACCAGGGATGTATTGGCTGAAGCCGCCAATGCTCTACCATCTGTGCACCCATCTGAGCAGTCATTTTTTCACCCAAAAATGAAAAAAATACATCTGTTATAATTAATTTACCGATTGAAAAATCGTGTTTCAAGTTAATCTAATATAATTTCGTATGCAGCGATGTTCTGCAGTTCCCTATATTGACCTTCGATTTATTCTGTTGAGCTGATCCATAGTATCAGACCAGATTATATGGTCGGTATGGTTATTTAGGTGAAATAGCCCTCCAGTGTACGTGTCCGGTATGGCTCAGATGGAACAGCAATTGGCGGCTTCAGCCAATACATCCCTGTTTCAAATCCTGGCTCTGACTTTTTTCACCCAAAAATGAAAAATGGAAAATTTACATCTGTCCTGTTTGTCTATGTCCTCTTTCTGCATGTTCGTCAAAGATTCAGTACACAAAAACGGCAGAAGTCAGAGACATCAAATTTGGTGTAATTATACCTCGTGTCACACGGCAAATCATAAAATTTTGAAAAAGTCTATTATTTGAATTAAATCAATATTATCAATGTCATCCGTTAATTTTGGGGATTTGAATTTAAACAGAGAACCTTAATTTTAACGTTTTTTCTACAGACATTCAAGCTTGGACGGAAAGCATCTCCCAGAACGTTCTTAGTTAGAATCCCAATGCTCGGCCTTGAAATGTTTATACACTGTAAAAAAGTTAGATGTTTCTAAATATATAAAAATGTACTGTAATCAAAAACGAAAATATACAGTAACCTCTTCTAAGTCACCTAAAGTTTCGAAAAACGTTCCTGTTACGGCGTCACCATAATCATGTATATCGCGCCTCCATGGCGCATTCTTTTGTAACGGCTTCACCATAACCTTGGATGCCGTGCGTCTCCTTGGCGCATTCTACTGTACTTTAGGTTTGCCGTTTTGGCAACACTGGAATATCGTTTGTTATTGTTTTGGTTTCGGCGATCTTAGCGGACCTATCGTGTGTTTCGCTAGATCTGTATTCTTTATTCGAAATGTAAATAATGTGTAAATAATTTGTATATAAAGAATTTTTAAGTAATTAGTAGCATTAATTGAACCAGCAACCTAATGAGTATTAAAGATACTCGCAACATTCGACAGTTCGTTACATTGGTCCGTCGAGCAGGAGGGACTTTCGTTTTTAATTCGAACTTTGTATAAAACTTCCTTTTTCTATTTGAATTAAAATGGCTACAATAATTAGTTTGAATAGGACTAGAGGCTCATTAAAAGCCCAATTAACAAGATTAGAAAATTCTGTAAATGAAAAAACCGAAGAATTGTCTAGAATTCAAATTGAAACGAAAATCAAGAATCTTCAAAAACTGTCAACAAACATCGATGTACTTCGTCGAGATTATTATACAACAGCACTCGAAAGCATAAATAGAAGCAATTTAGCTAGACCAAAAATTTCTAGTGAAATAAAATCGAAATCCCTTTTAGTAAATACAAGTTCTGAAAAACAGTGTATTATTTGTAACTCATTTCATCCCCTATATAAATGTAATAAATTCTTAAATATGAATTTTGGTGAAAGATTTGCTATCGTTAAAAAAAAACTTTGTCTCATATGCTTTAACAAATCACATTTAGCAGCTAACTGTGTTTCGAAACATATATGTAAACATTGCAAATCCCCTTACAACACTTTGTTACATAGAGATAAAGAAATCGGTTCCAATAATGAAACGCATTTCCAAAAACCAGGTGCTGATCAGACAGTAAGTCGTCTAGAATCAAGTCTGACGCCTTCAGTCTCACAAACTCTTTCTAATTGCTTATTCGCTTCAAATAAAACTGTTATCTTGCCAACTGCAGTTATTGACATAAAAGCAAATAAAGGAAATTTTATCCAGGCAAGAACTCTCTTAGATTCTTGTAGCCAAATAAATTGTGTATCGCTTGAATTTGCAAAGAAATTGGGTATAAAGAAATCAAAGGTTTTTGCTCCAATATCGGGTTTGAATAACACAACCACAACATTAAGTTATAAAATTAAAACTGTGATTTCAAATAAAAATAGAGATTTCACAAGGGAACTGGAATTTCTTGTAGTGCCAAAAATTATAGAAATAACCCCACTTACACCTATTCGTATAGAAATTGCTGATATTCCTACAAATATCTCGTTAGCAGATGCTGAATTTTATATCCCTGGGAAGATAGACCTGTTGGTCGGCGCGCAATGTTTCTTCGATTTATTAAAATCTGGTAAAATTCGCAGCTCATCTCAAAACTTGTTATTTCAAGAAACAGTGTTCGGATATGTTGCTAGCGGTGTCGTGAATAATTCCTCAGATGATTCCCAATATTGTAGTTTATTAATTAATGAAAAAATAGACGAATTTTTAAGAAAATTTTGGGAAATCGAAAATATTAATGATACTAGTTCTTTACTTAGTACTGAAGAGAAATTTTGCGAAAATCATTTTGAAACAACTTATTATCGAACTTCCAATGGTCAATATGTTGTTAGCATGCCTATGGAGGAAGCTACACTTTTAGGAGAATCCAAAAAACTAGCCAAAAAAAGGCTCGATCAAGTTTGGCACCGATTAGATAGGGATTTGAATTTACAACCTCTCTATTCGGAATTTATGGAAGAATACAAAAACTTAAATCATATGGAATTAGTAGAAGAATCAAAACCCGTAAAGAACCTTTATTATATACCACATCATGGGGTCTACCGGCCAGAAAAAAGTACAACACGCTTGCGAGTCGTTTTTAACGCTTCAACGCCAACGACATCTGGTTTGTCATTGAATGACATTCTTTTGAAAGGCAAAATACCTCAACAAGACTTATTCGTAATTATGATACGTTTCCGAAAACATCGATATGCATTCACAGCGGATGTAGAAAAAATGTATAGAATGGTATTAATTGACCCATCCCAACGAGACTTCCTTAGAATCTTGTGGAAGGACAGTATTAACGCGCCAGTGAATACTTATAAGCTTAATACAATTACTTATGGGACATCTAATGTTCCTTATTTAGCAACTCGTGCTCTTAAACAATTAGCTCTTGATGAGCAACCAAACTTATCTCTAGCATCGTCAGTCGTTTTAAAGGATTTTTATGTAGATGACCTTCTTTGCGGGGAATCGACTCTCGAAAAGGCGAAAAATTTAAAGTCCCAATTGATTGAACTTTTGAAGCGTGGAAATATGAAATTGCACAAATGGTGTGCAAACCACCGAGAATTACTTGAACCTAATACTATGGCTGCCACCGAATATAATTTCGATGATCAAACAGATTGTAGTTCAGTAAAAACTTTGGGTGTTCTCTGGGAACCTTTAAGTGACTGTTTTCTGTATAAATTAAAGATTAATAACAAGGAATTTTATAGTAAACGAGATGTTCTCTCTTTGATTTCAAAAATCTTCGATCAACTCGGATTAATTGGCCCTGTAGTAACAAGAACTAAGATCTTCATGCAAAAAACCTGGCTAGCTAAGATAGATTGGAATGAGCCATTATCAGATTCCATAGCGAAAGAATGGAGTAATTTTGTTTCCACTCTTTCAGAATTAGAAAATTTAAAAATTCCTAGATTTGTTTTTCGTGAAGAGCGCATAGTCGTACATGGCTTCGCAGATGCCTCTTCTTTGGAATATGGAGTCCACATATACATCCAGTATATACCAACTGAAGGTTCTCCTGATGCACATTTACTCTGTAGCAAGTCTAGAATATCCCCCATAAAAACAGTGACAATCCCTCGTCTTGAACTTTGCTCATGTCTTCTCTTAGCAAAATTAATGCATTAAGTTGTACCGTCACTTGACATTTCAGTAGAAACTGTTCTTCTCTGGAGCGACTCTACAATATCACTGGCATGGATTAGAAAATCTCCCCACCAATTGAAAACATTTGTGAGTAATAGAGTGGCTGCTATTCAAGACCTCACGGACTCTTATCAGTGGCAACACGTATCATCGGAAAATAATCCTGCTGACGTCCTATCTCGAGGTCTAGATGCTAAAGAACTGACTAACTGCAAATTTTGGTTTAGTGGACCAAATTATCTTCGGGACAGAATTCAATATTCAGAAAGCTATCCAATAAACCTGGAAGGCAACATTGACTATAACTCAGAATTTAGAACTGAAAATAACAGTAACTTTTCACTTATAACTGAAAATTATTTTTATAATTGTTTATTCTCTTTAACTAATAATTTTTTGAAATTAATTCGTATTACTAGTTATATTTTTAGATTTCTAAATAATTGTTGAAAGGATAAGGGAAAAAACTATGGTGCTTTATCTGCAAGTGAATTGAAACTTGGAGAAATTTTCCTGATTAAACAAGTACAGTATTCAGCCTTCTCTGAAGAGCTTAAACATTTGAAAAAACAGAGGAGCCTTTCAGGTAATAGTAAACTAAAATTTCTAAATCCTTATATAGCTTCCGATAATTTAATTAGAGTTGGAGGTCGTTTAGACAATTCTAGTCTGACCTATGAGAGAAAACACCCTATTGTGTTACCACATGATCATAAAATAAGTGAAATGATTTTTGAATATTTTAATTCAAAATTTTTCCATTTAGGGCCACAATCTTTGTTACATCATGTCAGGCGAAAATATTGGGTAATAAATGGGCGATCTTTGGCTCGTAAAATAGTTCACAAATGTGTAACGTGTTTTAAAAACAAACCAATAGGGGTAAATCAAATTATGGGAAATTTGCCAGCCGAACGAGTAAATCCTAGCCCGCCATTTCACAAATGTTCTGTTGACTTTTGTGGACCCTTTATGATTAAGTATAAAAATCAGAGAAAGGAGATATATAATAAAATTTAAGTCGCGATTTTTGTTTGTCTTGCCACAAAGTCCATTTAGTGACAGATTTAAAATCTGAATCACTTATTGCCACATTGAAACGATTTTTCGCTAGAAGAGGTAAAATCTCAACTATAATGTCGGATAATGGGACTACTTTTGTGGGTACAAATAAAAAATTAAAGAAATTACATGCCCTTGTATGCAAACCCGATGAAGCTTTTTCAAATTTTTTGGCTTCCGAGGCTGTTGACTGGAAATTCATCCCTCCTCGTGCACCCAATTTTGGTGGATTATGGAAGGATGGGGTGAAATCCTTTAAATATCATCTCAAAAGAACTTTGGGCAATTCTCGAGTCACGCTCGAAGAATTTTGGACATTAATCACCGAAATCGAAGGGGTTCTAAATTCTCGTCCCTTAGTACCTTTGTCATCAGATCCAAATGAGATTGAAGTCTTGACCCCTGCCCATTTTTGGTAGGTCGACCCGTAACTTCAATTCCTGAACCGAATTTGACCAAAATTGATGATAATAAATTATCACATTGGCAAAAACTAACAAAAATGACCCAAATTTTATGGAAAAAAATGGAACACTGAATATTTAGTTAATTTACAGCAACGGTTATCCTAAAGGAGGACAATTTACCTCTAGGCAAATGGGCATTAGGTCGTGTCATTAAAGTAATATATGGATCTGATAAAAAAGTTAGAGTATTAGAGATTAAAACAGCAGCAGGTATAGTTAGGAGATGTGTCTCTAAAGTTTGTCCACTTCCTTTAGAGAATTGATGAATTCTGTTATTTTGAAGGATTTAAATAATTATATTATATTTACCATTATTGTATATTTGTATTGAACTGTTTATTATGTATAGCAATTTCATTTGAGATTTAAAATTTGTTTTAATTCTTAGCTTAGTTCCATAACATAAAGTGTAAACTTACGTGTCTTCGTGTCTATATTTCTTGATTAACTATTATTAACTTGTTAAATTTATTAGATTGTTACATTTATTGAGTGTTAATTTGATAACTATCTGGCATACTCTTCAAGTGTAATTATTGTTTGTATTATAACTTATCTATTTTCATTTGGTAAACTTATATTAAGTAATACATTAAGTAATAATATTGAAGAATTATATTGTATTTTATCGAAAATACTGTATTATTGATTTTAGAATTGGAATTTCTATTATTTGCAATTGTTTATTGTTACATTTAGTATTATTGTTGAATTTTGGCACATAT
The DNA here is from genome assembly GCA_964019185.1 of Maratus speculifer. NCBI lineage: Eukaryota > Metazoa > Arthropoda > Arachnida > Araneae > Salticidae > Maratus > Maratus speculifer. Next base: position 166,325,630 of record OZ025290.1, read on the forward strand.
CAACGGGGGCCGGTATGTTATAATAATCATGTATATCGCGTCTCCATGGCGCATTCTTTTGTAACGGCTTCACCATAAATTGGATGCCGCGCGTCTCCTTGGCGCATTCTACTGTACTTTAGGTTTGCCGTTTTGGCAACACTGGAATATCGTTTGTTATTGTTTTGGTTTCGGCGATCTTAGCGGAACTATCGTGTGTTTCGCTAGATCTGTATTCTTTATTCGAAATGTAAATAATGTGTAAATAATTTGTATATAAAGAATTTTTAAGTAATTAGTAGCATTAATTGAACCAGCGACCTAATGAGTATTAAAGATATTCGCAACATTCGACAGTTCGTTACAGTTCCTTTACCTTTAAAAATCCCCAAAAAACTATTTATTTTAGAAATTCAAATAAAAATTTATAAAAATTAATTTTTATTAGCTGCCCGCCGATTTTGGAAACGTTTCTAAGTAGCTTTTACAGTACAATAATCACTTTTCTCAAATCAAAATATCACTTTTTGGATTCTATTAATCCTCAAGTTAACATTTTGTTGTCGCTGCATAACTGATTTTTTCATGCAATTGTAGCAAAGCAATGTTAATTTTCATATTAATGTTAATACTGTTAAAATTGTATGTTTGTTTATTAAACATGTTCTCTGAATATCAAAATATTTTCGCATGAATTAGTAGCATCCGAAAAAGTGATATTTTGATTTCAGAAAAGTGATTATTTTACTGTAAAAGCTACTTAGAAACATTTCCGAAAAGGACGGGCAGCTAATAAAAATTAAATTTTATAATTTTTTATTTAAATTTCGGAAATAAATAGTTTTTTGGGATTTTTAAAGATAAAGTAACGGTTTTCAAAACCTTAGGTGAGTTAAAAGAGGTTACTTTATATTTTCGTTTTTGTTTACAGTACATTTTTAGATATTCAGAAACATCTGACATTTTTTACAGTGTACTAAGATGGATATAATTAATTGAAATTTCGTATATTTTACCAATTTAAAGATTTATATTAATTTATTTCCCAATTATATATATTATTATTTTAATTTCATTTTTAATTTTATTTAAATAGTTTTTTGAATTTTTTTTAGAAATTTCTCCTTTCACTGCACTAGGTGCCATATATGGAACATAACAATAAAATCCTTCTGTTTTCTAAAGGATTTTGAATTTTGGTTATCTGAGCTTTGTGCCTTATTTAAAACTTTTAAATAAAGAGTTGTATTCCTATTTTTCTCAATCGATAGCAGTAGCTCAGTTTCTACTAAATTTTCATTAAAAAAATTTAAAAAATCCAGTCTGTATCGCATAGAACGGTAGATTAATGCTTTAAATTATTTTTGATTGAATTTTTTAATTAATGAGGCGTTTAAAAAGAGAATTTTTTTGCATAAATTTCCTGGTGGTTGTTTGCTGCCGTGATAATGACACTGCACTTGAAGTTTCACTAATTTAAGCGTATGCCAGTCCACTTTAGTAATAGATCCATTGTGAGTTCTAGAATAAAAGTTGCAAAATAAGCATTAAATACGTTTCATACACTTGTTTCTACATTTTTTATTTTATACTTGTTATTGGTTTCAAACGATAGCATGATACACCTTGGCATCTTTCTGGATCTGATATAACAATTACGCTTATTCTCTCATTCTCTCTCAATGACTGCAAGGGAAACTTCTGTAGTATGTTTTACTCCCCTTTCCACATTTTTAGTGTAGCTCGAGCAATCTTTGTTACCAAACATAAACTGCCGATACCAGACAATTCCCAGTTTTTACCAGTTTTTAATGATTACTTCCTATTGATAATAAGATATCTACCTTTGAAGAACATTTCAACACTATACATTTATTTGTTTATTTATTAAGTAAAAATTACATTTTCCCAGTTTGTTGATAAAATCATCAAAATCTTGTTTAGCGCTAAAATAAACTTTCAGAAGAACATGTAACAGTTTGGTGTCATTAAAATTGCGAAAACCATTTGTAACACGGTCGTCTATTTCGCTAGTTAAAAAAATATCAGTAACAATGTATACAAAAACTACTAATGTTCAGTCATACTTAACCCTTTGAGCTCTGGCGGATAAATTTTTTCAAAATTCCAAATGTCACATTGGCACCAGTAATTTGCAAAGAAAAAAGCCGGTTAACGATATACACGAAAAAATACATTAAACCTTTTGCAAGTAAATTCGGTCGAATTTCCTGGTGCCATTGTGACATTTTATGTGACAAAATTATGTGATAGACAATTCTACCATCAGAGCTCAAAGGGTTAAAAAGGCTGTCACTTCCAGTTCTGTAATGGTGCTTAAAACACTATAAACAATATCCCTTTGCCAAATATGAAAAATGTTAGCAAGTGTATGGAATCCCGTGCACACCAAAATTCATTTTATTTCGAAATAATTAAATTAAGCCCTTGCTCACGTCAAGGCTGCAGAAACTTGTTTTCTCTTTTAAGTTTTACCTGCTATGAAAACAAAATGCGACGTGACTTGAAATGCTCTGTGAAGCTTTCTAAAGAAACTATAGGGATCAATCTCAGCTAATTAGTTGTTTAAATTTTCAGTCCGGTATTTATACTCACTAGTTGTCCACAGCGACACTGCCGAATAAGAAACTCAAACTTTAGTATAATAAATGTTATTAAATGTTTTTTTAAATGTTGTTTTTTTTAAATTATGTGTATTTTAAAAAAATGTTTAATTCATTAATATGCGAAATTTCTGAACTCACAATGTGGCGGATATATTACCGACAAATTAAACTCTTACTAGTAAAAATGAATATCGATTCTTGACGTTACACTGTTAAAAATCTTGCAGCATTTTGTACAGTCATTTCACAGTTTTCTGAAAAACCAGTAACATAACCGTAATTTAACTCTATACTGACCATAAAATTGGTAATAATAAGTTCAGAATAACGTAAAAAGACGGTTGTTTTACTTTTTTTGTAGAAAACGGGCAAATGACTGGATAAAATCCAGCAGATTTTTAACAGTGTACTTTTGATTGAATTTTTTAATGAATGAGACGTTTAAATAGAGAATTGTTTTGCATAAATTTCCTGGTGGGTGTTTGCTGCCATCATAATGAAGTTTCTGCGAAAGTTTAAGTTTTACTCGTTTAATCATGTGTGAGTTCCACTTTCTTAACATATCCATTGTGAGAAAATCCATAGAATTAATCCATAGGAAAATGAAACTTTAGTATAATAAACGTTATTAAATGTTTTTTTTTTAAATATTACTTTTTAAAATTTTGCGCATTTAACAATATTTGTAATTCATTAAATAGTGAAATCTCTGTACTTGATATTGCCAGATAAACATTCTAATCTTATCAAGGGATATCTCTATCGTTTAAATAGCATAAGAAGTAGTCATTAAAATCTTCAAAAGAATCAAACCAATGATTTCATTCACATTCCTATTTTTGTTTTCATACTAAGCTGAACGATAATTTCTGAAAAAAACTTCATTTATTAAAAACAAACTCTGACAAAAAACATAATACCAATTTTTCATATTAACTTTGTTTTTACAACTATAAATAAATTTCATATTTTAAATGCATTTACACAAACTTTTATAAAAGAATCTTTTCAAAATTTCTGCACAAAACCTTCATTGAGTTCACTCTATCAAATTAGTATAGAATATTTTTGTAAAAGAAATGTTGTTTCTTGAAAGCTTCAAAGAAATATTTTCATATTTTTGGGGAACAAAGGATAGCTTTTATTCAACTTTAGCTTTTATTATTAATTTTATTTAACACGTATACCTTGCCAAAGTTATTTAATAAAGTTTACATATTTTATTAAACATATAGATCTAAAAATATTCTTCCCAGAACTATTTCTACACGTACATGTACTTTTACACCACATTGGCAATTAAAAACATGTTATTCTGAGAAATTTTTAAAATAATTACTTTTCGATTTTCTAAAGTTATTTTGAAAAATTTCTTCCAACAAGTCAGTTTTAAAACAGGGAAATCCCTTTAAATTCACATTTAAAATTTTCCTATAGAATATATATACATTTTTATTTAAATATAATAAATGATTTTTGAGCTTTTTATATGCTTATGTGTTATATTTTTTTCCATTCCATTGGTTAGTTTCGAAAAGATACATGAAATTTGCACTTAAAAATTAATTATTCTATGTATATTTTTAAGCAAGTGTATGTAGCTTTAAATTTTGTTTTTAAATGTTAAGATATTTTAATGGAAAATACAGAAGGCACGAAAAAGTCGTTTGATGATTAATACTATCGATGAAAATTGTACTTCTACTTAACGAAGATAAAATATCTAGAATATTCACTTCTAGAGAAAATTTTTCTGAGTTAAACTTTTTTCCCTACATACAACACAATTTACATATACTTTTACATTCCAAACATATTACGTTCACATATCCAAAAAATATGTGACAGTTTTGCAAATTATTATTTCTAAATCACAGACTCTTTAAAAATATTATTTACAACAAAACTTAAAAAATGTATTTTTTATAGTATCCGTGACTTTTTTCATTTAGAAAATGTTAACAAGCTTGTTTACCTTCATTTCAAACTTTGTTTATGAGATTTGCTGATTGAAGATAATGAAACAAGTTTTTGAAATTTTAAGTTTGTTTTAAATATTTTTATTTTTGTGAATAATTAAAAGGTCGTTAACACAGATTTAAAATAAATAAATAAATAAACACCTAAATATAAAAACAAGTTTCAAAACCATTTGGTTTATGAATTAAGTATATTAATATATACCTATATGTATGATTTTCCGTTAAAATCTGGAAAATAACTGTAAAAGTTTTCTTTTAAAATAAAATTGTAACTTATATAGAAGACAATCGGGTATTATGGAATAATATGAAAATATGGAATACCTCGTCTTATACGATGATAAAGCCAAGCATAATATTTTGAAATCCATTCCCAGTATTCTCGTGATGCATTGCAATGAGTTCTGCTTTGAAACCTCTTCTTGGCGTGACACAGTGAACTCAATTCTTATTCTGAAATTTTGCCGTTTTTGTAAGTAAGCTTGATCAAATTAACATTATTTATAAATGCTATCTACTAAGTTGAGTGTAAAGTTGAATAATTATATTTAATACTAAGCAAAACTGTTGATGAGTGAGCAGGTTTTTCTCACAAAAGATGGGTTCAAGGTTACATACCATAGACTCTATACAAATGTATCAAAACAAATCTAATTAAAAAACGAAAAAAAAACCTAATTTTAATTTGACGTAGCATGTTAGATGGGATTTTTATCAGGTTATACACCATATGAAAAAAGACACAGTTTTCCTGTTTTGTGAGGATTTCTTAATACTAAGAAAATGTAACAGAAGAGGAAAAGATAAAATATTGTTAGCGATGTGTACTGTGGTTGCACCAAAACAACAGATTACATTTCTATTTTTTGTAGAAATTACAGTACCTTTTCCAATAATCATATTATTTGAATATGATTTGGTCCTTTTTTCTAACTGTGCCTTACTCGCCCTCCACCAACTAAAATCATCTTGCTTATATCATAACAATTTTAAATATGCGCTTCAACATCCATCATGAGCTGACGGCTATAAAGCGCGGCTCTCCGTATGTAACTAATGAGAAATCCTTTCATTGAATTTGGTGAGTGTCAATTTATGCACATCACTTTTTATGAAGCATTGCTATAATGTAATTCTGCGGCACCTTATTTAGTTAGAGGTATGCAAAGAAGATTCGAGTGCTCCGAAAGTCTAATGTTGTTTTGAAGGAGAGTGTTTTAAGACAATGAGATAACATTTTCACTTTAATTTTTTTACAATAAGTAAATATGGAACTGTTGAAGATTTTCGAATTCCGGCATTCTTTGGATTTTACATGTTTTTAGGGGTCAGCGATTCCAAAGAACATGTTCTTTTTACAAAATTTCTGTCTATGAGTCTGTGACTATATCTGTCTGTATGTATGCATGTGACAGAAATTTTGTGATGCTCTCTATTTCAAGAAATAACACATAGAATTTTATAAAATTTTGCTTTCCAGCAGTTCCTACTATATGTGTACAAAACACACATAGCCTCAGTATTAATGTATGGAAAAATACATATAATTTACTTTTATTCGCGAAAATATAAATAGATTTCAGCAGGACAGATGCAATTGTATTTCCATGCATTTTTTATGCATTCAAACTGGTCAAAGAAAAATCCGATGCTGTATCACAACATATTACAATGACGGTCTCTTAATTACGCAGTTCAAATCTGATACTTAAATAGCTCCAAAAATAGCTGTCTAAAAATTACCTCTTAGATATGTGGGAATTGCGCTAAACCACGAGGTAATTTTCAAACAGGATTTTGTAAATTTTATTTTTTTGTTATTAATGCTAATTATCTGAAAATGCTTCAGAATATATTTTAGGGATATGATGCTTTTACCAAGAAAACTTACAAGAAATAATCATTTACTCTTGAGTAATTGTAAAGTATTTTTTTTTCTTTTAAAATTATCCCATAGTATCCTATTTGTTAGATAATCGCAGATATTATATTTAAATCTGTTAATCAGATATGTTTAATAAATAAAGTTATTCTGTACTATGTTCAAAGATGATACAGTTCAAATCAATAATCTTTTCCTTTTTCCTACCCATAATTTTATGTTATTGAATGATTTTCCCAGCAGTAGTCTAAAAGCTATATGGGTGCGTTGTTAGAGCGAGATCTCCCAGCGAGAATTTATTTAAAATGAAATGATGCACAACAAGTGCAGATGTTTATGAAGATTTGTCAAGAACGAATAATGTAATTTTAAAAAGTGAAGAATAGTTTTAACATTATACTGCGTACTTTTGTTAGCAAACTTTTTTTTAAAAATATGTTAATTATGTGAAATATCAAAAATGCTGTTTAAAGATATCCAATTATGAAAGTTATTCATTGTAAAAACTTGTAATTAATATTATTATTTTTGGAGAGTTTTAACAGATGAAGATGTTTGAAAATATTTTAAAGATAGAATAATATAATTGTGAATAGTGAAGAATAGTTAAATCCCTATACTGCATATTTTTTTTCACATATTATACAAATATGCAAATTACAAGAAATATTAATAAGACATAACATATTCTTTAAAGAAAATCAATTAAGACTTGTATTCATCTTTTAAACCCAGTATCTCTGTTACTATTTAATGATATTTGTAACAAATGCAAATTTTAGAGAAGATTTGTGAAGAGAGACTAATCAAATTTTAAATGGTGACGAATAGTTTAAACTTTATACTGCGTATATTTTTCTCACATTTTTTTCTTTCTAAATATGTAAATTACATGAAACTAGTAGATCGAACCTGGGCTTCCAGGGTTACATGCCACAGATAAAAAGCATTTTTTTTTAAATTGAAAACTTTAATGAATTTTCTACATGTAATATGCGTTTTAGATTGCTAACTAACTCCAAAAAAGCATTTTTAACCCTTTAATCCCTTGAAGGGGATGAGATAAAATGTATCCCACTTAATTTTAATTGCATAGTGCCACATTGACGCCAGTAATTTGAAATAGCAATTTTATTTTTGTCAAGTAAGTGAAGAAACGTTTTTAAATATTTTGAAACAAATTTGTTTTTAACCTCTTCAGACCCAAGGTGCACATTTGTGTATCTATAATTTCAACTGCGTATCTCACTTATTATTTAAAATTATTTTATTGAGACGAGAGGATGTCATTTGTGTACGTTAACCTTTTCTAGTTTCAGCAAGAATTGGCTCTAGCAGTCTTAATTCATATGATTTTGGAGGAAATAAACGAGCAATGGCGAAAAATATAAGAATTCGAAAAAAGTAAGTACATTTTTATAATTAGAAAATTAATATTTATTCACAATAATTTTTAAGAATGCTTCTTAACTCTTCAGTATTGCATAAATCATTTAAATATTTTATCTAGATCATAGTATCTATTTATTTTAGATGCAATTAGTAAGGTGCAAGTGTGTGCACATCCGGCTTCAATTCTGTGTTTTTGGAAAGAAGTCATCTCACTAAAAAATTTACACTAAATGATATATAATTGGTGCAGTTCTAAAGTTGTTGAATGACTTAAAAACTATACTTAATTATAAATAAGAATTCTTTTTTTTGATGTTCTAAATTAAACATTAATTTTTAAAAATCACAATTATTATATCTTTGTAAGAGTAAATAAACTGATTTGTCCAATGGTGTTGGTGAGTCTTCTGACAAGGAAAATTTAGCTAACACAGATTTAACCATTGAGGATATTGCTCCAGTTTCTATCCCGAATCCATGTATCAATAAGGTTTAACCTAAAAGACCTTTGTTATGGAAAGCTGAAAATAAATATATTTTTAAAGGTTGTGTTACAGCAAACTAAAATAATAATGCTGAGAATAAAACATTATATTTTCTCAAATATTTATTGAATCTTTTTTAATGGTATTTCGAGAACCATTAATTAATGAGGATTATCTAAAACCAGATTCCAGCATTATAAATCATTTTCAGTCATATCTAGATTAGTTAAATGAAGATTTTTGGAAAATGTTTTATATGAAACCAATTTATATTACGTTCAAACACGAAATCATCGACATAATAAATGCATCTAAATACGAAATTATAAAAGTTGCAGGCGTACACATACTCATGAGAACTTTAAAATGTCTCCAAGCAAGGTTCTACTGGCAAAAAGACTTGTCAGTACATATAATTGCAGCTACTATGTCACGTGATCGATTTTTGAGATTAGACAATTTCTTCATTTTGCAGATAAATCAATTGATCATTAAGCCGATGACAATTTATGGAAAGAAAATCTTATCTTGAATGTCGTAAGAATTAAATGTTTGTCCCTGCCCCGGCCAAAACACTCATCACTAGATGAACAGAGATCACTAGATCCCATTTGCTGGACGTTGTGGATTTAGACACTGTGCCGTTAAAACCTAATACCGTCGGGATGGCCTTACCCTTGACTGACAAATATATCAAAGAAAAAGATTTGTGTCATCTGATGATTCTAAATGATGAGATATGAGGGCAAAGTAAGTGAAGAACGACGACCAGGGAGACCATGCAAAATTTATTCATCTGAAATGATTCTGAAGACGATTCCGAAAATAATCCACAGCGAAAACAACATAAGGGTATTCAGCAGCGAATTTACTATATTAGATATGCCAAGTTTGGACAGTTTTCTCGTTCAACAAATGATAACTTAGCATCATAATGTAAGTATGAAAGCTGCAAATCAAGAACAACAGTTATTTGTACATAGTGCAATATATATCTCTGTAACAAATGATAATAATAATAATAATAATAATTGTTTCAAAAATAGCATGTACAATAAGCTCATATGTATTAGTTGTCCACCAAATTCCTTGTTTAAATATTTTTTTTTAAAATAAAGAGTTTTTTTGCAGTATGAACCCGAGGTGGACATATGTATCCCTGCTAGTAAATAGAAACTAATAATAATTATTTTGTTTTTATTACAAAATTATGTTTCTATGCGTATAAATAGATGAAACAAACTGTAAAATGATTTTTATGATGGCTTAACATATGTCAGGTCTGAAGAGGCTAAATTCTGGTGTCAATCAATCATTTCAGCATTTTAAGAATTGAAGTGCTTTTTCCTTCAAAGGGTTAAGTATCTTGCGGATTTTTTCATTCATGTTTCATTCATAAAATAATAACTGTAAAAAATATTGGTATGAAGATTTGTTTTTGATAACTTTACATATTTTTTTTAATCTTATACTATTCAAAAAATTAACATTAATCTCAATATTATATTAAATCAATCTTTGAATAAAAATATTACATATCGGAAAAACATGGTTAGGCTAACATGGTTAGGTTAAAGGGTTAAATGAAAAATACTAATTCTGGAATCAAATAAAGCAATGAATTTTTTCAAAAGTCACATTTCCGTATTAGAGGCATGCTAGAAGTTATTAGCCAAAGATTTCGTTACGGCAGCAATTTTGTTTCTTGTCATTTCAGTGCTTCGAGCACGTAATTCAATTACATGTCTGTTAAATTTGTATTTATTTATTTTATTTTATTTTATTATTTATAAAGGAAATTTTAATTTTGTTATAGTATATTAGCCGGAACAAATCCCAAACTCTTTATAGTTTTCTAAAGACAAATAGATTAATCTATCGTAATTGAGTTTCACTCGGTAGAGATAAATTTAAAAATAACTCGCACCTGAATTATTTTAAACCACAGCCATTCAGTAAATTGAAATACGGTTTTCAAACAAATTCAAAATATTTATATTTTTTTTTCTTATTTACAATGTAAAATATTAAGTTGTTTGATTACATGTTGAATTTGTAATTTTTAATAATTTATTCTGCGTTTTTAACCATTCTTTTATTTTACTACTCAACCAATTTTAATTTTATAATGGAAAATTCTCAGGAACAATATTCATAGATTTATGAGTAAATTGTGTGTCATTATTTCTTAATAGAGATAGAGATTTAAAAAATAATAAAATAAGCTTGCAATAAATGAGTCAAATGAGATACAGTTTTCAATCATATTGCATTTGAAAGTAGATTTTTTTTCCTATATGATGAAATAAAAATTGAAAATGTGCGACTTTTAGAAGATTAAAAAATTGCAGTAATAAAAATTGCAAAAAGTCATTTATCCTGAAATGTTGTCATTCGCAAAATAACGTCAGTGCTACACACGGACACATTTGTTTGTTACAATATAGATTTTGCGCATATGAAAAATCGGTACTACTTGATTATTCCATCGACCATTTTCGCCAAATTAAAAAAATCGCTTAACTAATAGCCAAGCTATATATGTTGACATAATTTTTATTTTAAGTAACGGAAAAAATATATTAGTAAAACATGAATAAAAATACAAATAAAAAGTGGTATTGAACACCTCTTGATGACATTTTAACATGTGTATCGTGTTTAATATCATTGAATATGACATTCACAAATCATCCATTTTTGGCATTTAATCTTATAGTTTGGCGATAGTTTTTTGGTCGACGGGGTAACCAAGTAGTACCGAAAAATCTTACGCGCATGCTAAAATGTTAAAAGTAAAGAAATGACTGCATGTACATTTTTTTCAAAAAAGTTTGCTTCAAAGTTATCTCTGAGACAAATTTAAAATTCGGTTTATAAATTAAAATACACAACACAAATTAAAAGAATAAACATTGCACTCCGTCAGTTGAACGTGCAAAGAAGATGCCGTATTTTTCGTGAAATAGGCAAACCTTGATTTTTACAAATCATGCCAAACCAAATTTTCAATTTCATTTTAAACATTGGATATTAGTGAATTATGAAATCTCATTTTGTCTTTTACATGGTTCTTTTTCTATTTCAGATCAATTTTCTATGTGAAAATGTACTTTTTTTTCTTTTCTGAAATTATACTTGGAAAATAAATATGGTTCTAAAAATAAAGTAAAAAATAAATAACATAAAAAATATAATTATTGCAAGAAGAAAGAAAAATTAAATAATTTTGCTTTGCATTTTCCTTCTGGTGAAATGACAGGTAACAAAAATGAACTAAAAAATTGTCTGCTCTAGCAAGTTTAACTGAAATTTATAAAAAATTATATTAAGCGAATAATGTTATTTTAATATATAATTACAATTGAATGTCTTAAATAATTGGACAAATATTTGGGGAATTGGACATTACTGTATACCTGGAATTATGGCCAAGATCGTATTTGTTTGCTTGCTATCTCAAAGAAAAAAAAATTCAACTCGGGTGAAAAAAAAAGAATCACATTGAACAGGTACTAAATCCTTTGACATCAGCCGTGCGTTTTTTCTTTAAATAAAATGATCTGCTTAAATTTAAGCATTATGAAGTAGCATTTTATTTTATTATAAACTAAAAACTATAGTACTAAAAGTTTCCACAGACTTGTCATTGAAAGTTTCCTTCTTTTTAGCGAAAAACATGCGGTTGTGTTTGCTTAATGTAGGAGATTTCAGAGTTACATTTTTTGCACCACTCCCAGCCACCATAAGTCCTCTCTATTTCTTCTTTTTACGTTATGGCTATTTTCCCTTTACTTTGCACAGAAATGGAGTACTCAAGTTGCAACCTCTAAAACTAAATTAAAAAATTCAAAAAAATTAATATCTCAAAAACAAATTAAGATACAATTTTCAAACAAATTGCATTTAAAAGTACATATGTTTTCCTACACAACGGTGTAAAGATTAAAAATATACGATGTCTAGGAGTTAAAAAATTTGCAGTAATGAAAATTGCGAAAGTGAAATTTCATCAGAAAGTGTTGCCATTCGAAAAATGACGTATGAGTCACGCACAGATACGTTTGGCCTTTATAATATAGATACCACATGTTCCGTTATGAAATTCTGTAATGACATGCAATTAATAAAAGTTTTATTTTTTCTTGTTAGTAATATTATGATACTGAATGATTTTCACAGCGGTAGTCTAAAAGTTCTATGAGTGCTGTGCCAGCGTGAGCTCTCCCGGCGAAAATTTCTTTAAAATGTGTAGCAAATGCAAAACAAAGATGAATAATAAATGAAGATGTTTGAGAAGATTCTTCAAGGAAGAATAATGCAATTTTAAATAGTGAAGAATAGTTTTAACCTTATACTGCTTACTTTTTTACATCAACCTTTTTTTAAATATGTAAATTACATGAAATATGAAAAAATTAACAAGACATAACATGCTCTTTAACGAAATACAAGTATGCTACGTATATATCATGAAAACCTATAATCAACAGCACTGTTGTCGAGAATTTTAACAAATGCATACGTTTGAGCATATTTGAAAAGAGACAATAATAAAAATTTAAATAGTGAAGAACTGTATAAACCTTATACTGCGTGTTTTTTTCTCAAACATATTATACAAAAATGTAAATAACATGAAATATTGATTTTCAATAAGACATAACATGTTCTTTAAAGAAATAAAATTATGACTTGTATTTATCTTGTAAACCCATATTCGATGTTACTATTTACTGAGATTTGTAACAAATGCAAATATTAGAGAAGATTTGTCAAGAGAGCATAATAAAATTTTAAATAGAGACGAATAGTTTCAACCTTATACTGCATACTTCTAATAATTTTTTAAACATTTAAATTACAAGAAATATCAAAAAATTAACAAGACATTGCATGCTCTTTAAAGAAATACAAGTGTGTCATGTGTATATCCTGTAAACCTATAACCAATATTATTATTTTTCGAGAATTTTAACAAATGAAGGTGTTTGGGAAAATTTGAAAAGAAAGAGTAATATAATTCTGAGTAGTGAAGAATAGTTTAAACCTTATGCTGCGTATTTTATTTCTCAAACATATTATACAAATATGTAAATAATATGAAATATTGATTTTCAATAAGACATAACATGTTCTTTAAAGAAATACAATTATGACTTGTTTTTATCTTGTAAACCCATAATCCATGTGACTATTTATTGAGATTTGTAACAAATGTAGATGTTAGAGACGATTTGTCAAGAGAGAGAAATAAAATTTTAAATATTGACTAATAGTTTAAACCTTATACTGCGTAGTGTTTTTCTCAAACTTTTTTTTTTTTTTGAAATATGTAAATTACATGAAATGTTAAAAGTGCATTAAGACATGATGCATAACAAATTCAGATGTTTCAGAAGATTTGTCAAAAGAGGTTAATGTAATTTTTAATAGTGAAGAATAGTTTAAACCTATACTGCGTACTTTTTCTTTTCTCTCTCTATCTCTCTTTTTTTTTTTTTTTACAAATATGTAAATTACATGAAATACCAAAAATTTAACAAAACATAGCATGTACTTTAACGAAATCCAGTATTTATCATATGTTTGTATCATATGTATTTATCATATAAACTTATAATTAATATTATTATTTTTCGACAGTTTTAACAAATGCAGATGTTTCAGATTATTTGTCAAGAGAGAGTAATATATTTTTGAATAATGAAGCACAGTTTAAAACTTATACTGCGTATTTTTTTCTCAAGCATATTATACAAATATGTAAATTACATGAAATATTGGTTTTCAATAAAACATAACAAGTTCTTTAAAGAACTAGAATTATGACTTGTATTTATCTTGTAAACTCATTGTAACAAATACAGATGTGAGAGAAGATTTTTCAAAGGACAGTAAGAAAATTTTAAGTCGTGACTTTTTTTCTCAAAATTTTTCTTTAGTATATATGTAAATTACCGTAATTTCGGGTGTATAAGCCGCGGATCAAACAATTCTTTTTGGACCCAGAAATCTTATTTAGTGATTGAAGACAAATTTTTACGGCGATCTAACTAGTTATATTTGTTTTTTAAAAAATTCTGGGTCGAAAAAGAATTGTTTGATCTGCGGCTTATACACCCGAAATTACGGTACATGAAATGCCAAAAGTTTATTAAAAGATAACATGTTCTTTAAAAAAATTCTATTATGACATGTAATTAATAAAAATTTTCTTTTTTACTGCCCGTATTATTATTATATTGAACAATTTTCACAACGTAGTCCAAAAGCTGCATGAGTGCGTTGTTAGGGCAAATTATCCCAGCGAGAATTTCTTTAAAATGAAATGATGCATAAGAAATGCAGACGTTTCAGAAGATTTGTCCAGAGAAGATAATGTAATTTTAATTATAAATAATAGTTTAAACTTTATACTGTATATTTTTTTTCGCAATCATTTTTTTACAAATAGCTAAATTGCATTAAATACCAAAAAATTAATAAGACATAACATGCTCTTTAAATGGAACAGTACATCTTCAACCATTCAAAAATTCTGGAAAACCAATTTCTATATCTTTTCACAAATTACCTAATATTGGCAAATTCAAGGAAAATTTTTGGACTGAAAAGTATATCATTGCTTGTTACAATAAGCTAAACACATTGATGAAAAATAATTAAATTAATTATGAAAACTTAATTAAGCTACCTACTGTTTTTTTAATTATTATACGTCTCTGCGCGCATAATATCGAGTGTTCATTTTAATTTGAGAACTTTAAATGGATTTTAATTTAAAGTAAAACTTTACTCAAAATAATGAACAACAATCTTTTATTTATCTTCATATATAATATTTTTATTTAATGACAAAAAATTTAAAAAGAAAAATTTGTAAATTTTCCCACATATTTTTTTTAATTAAAATTTTTACTATTTAAGATAATTCTAAGATTTTAGTTCATTTTATGAAGAAGTATAAAATTAATATTAGATTAATTTTAAATACGATTATTCAATCGGTAAATTAATTATAACAGATGTAAATTTTCCATGTGGGGGAAAAAAGTCCGGCCAGGATTCGAACCAGGGATGTATTGACCGAGTCCGCCAATGCTCTTCCAACTGAGCCATCCCGGGCACGTACACTGGAGGACTATTTCACCTAAATAACCATTAACGATCACATAATCTGGTCTGATATTTGGATCAGCTCAACAAAATAAATCGAAGGTCAATAAATGGAAACTGCAGAAAATCGCTGCATACGAAATTACATTAGATTAATTTCGTACACGATTATTCAACCGGTAAATTAATTATAACAGATGTAAATTTTCCATGTTGGTGAAAAAAGTCCGGGCGAGGATTCGAACCGGGATGTGAAATAGTCCTCCAGTGTTCGTGCCCGGGATGGCTCAGTTGGAAGAGCGTTGGCGGCTTCGGCCAATACATCCCTGGTTCGAATCCTGGCCCGGACTTTTTTCACCCACATGGAAAATTTACATATTTTATAATATTATAAACACACAAAAAATTTCAACGCATTATCTTTAATAGTTTTTGAAGAATTATGCAAGAATAATATATCGTTAAAAAGAAAAAAAAACTGTACGGTACTTAATTTTTTTAATTAATTTAAATATTTTTCATTAATCTGTTTTATTTATTGTAAAAAATAAGGCTATGCTTAAAAAAATCACAGAATTTATTTTAATAGTTAATCTGTGAAAAGGCATGGAAATTTAATCTGTTTTCTTTAGTTTTTCACCGGTTGAAGGGGACCTAACCTCTTAAAGAAATACGATTATGACATGTATTTCTCTCTATAATCGATATCCTTATTTATTAAGATTTGTAATAAATGTGGATGTTTGAAGATATTCGTGAATAGAAAATAATTTAATTTTAAATAATTAAAAAAAGTTTAAAAATAATATAGCGTTTTTTTTCTGAAAAAACTTATTTTTACAACTATGAAATTATATTAAATATAAAAAATTTTATAATCCATAGCTTATTTTTTAAAGAAAATAATTATGTCATTTACTTATCTTGTAGACATGTTATCGATATTACTATCTTTTGAGAGTCGTAAAAGAAATGTAATGGATCCTCCCTGCAAAACAGGAGTGTAGTAAGTGGAGGAAATGCATGTCAAAAATATTCTAGTTATAAAAGAAAATAAGAGTATGTTACTTTACTCAATGAAGATAATGGTACTTGTTAAATAATAAGCTGAAACCTTTATAAAGTTTTATCGCAAAAACAGGGCGCAAAAAATCACATACAGCAGTTTCGAGGATTTTTAGACCATTTTCCTTAATAAAAGTAAAAAAAAAAAAAAAAAAAAAAAAAAAAAGAGATTAAAATGTATTAAACAAACGCCTCGGTTAAAGCTCCGGGTACAAGCTAATGAATTGCTTTAAAAGGCAAAAGCAAAATTTTATATATTTTAACGAAATCACCGGAACTAATTGAAATCTAGTCAAATGTGAGTAGTCAAAACTTTCTTCGACCTCATGCATTTTAATACTTTAGTCGCTTACACAGTACCAAGAAATTAAATGATAATATATGCTCATCGTGAGGACTCTACACTGTTAAAACTAATGGTGACACATTGCACCTTTTAGGGGTGAAAGGCTTGTCTCACTGGTGACACCCCTAAAGGAGTCAGAATGGCATCTTTAATTAGGGTGAAAAGATGGCGCCCTTAATCCACAGTGTCCAATAATAAAAAAATAAAATATATACAAACCGACTTTTGGCCATCGAAGGATTCGAACTCACAACGTCTGTTTACAAGCTCAGCATTCTAACCGCTCGACCATCGAACTCACCTTCATTCACTCATAGCCATAGATTTTACTTGCCGTCACAGAAAACAGAATGACACACGTCACAGCGCATGCGCATGGTTCCAGTCACCCGATGAGGGGCCACATTGCTGCCAATACGAAGTGCACGGTACCTTATTTAGCTCCAATCACCCAGTAAGAGACCTGTCGGCACTGCAACCACATATCCAAGCCCCTGTGGCACCTTAGGGTTCCAAACGCCCCGGGTTCCAATAGACCCTAGGGCCTTTTCACCTCCGGGTCCCAAATGGCACCGGTTTGTCACCTTCACTTTTAACAGTGTAGAGGCAGGAAATTCCGAACTTTAGTTTTTGAAGTAAGACTATTGCAGATATCGGAAAAAGTGCAACATAAAAGCCCCATTTGTTGGACGATTTATACCAAAACATAAACAACGATATCATTTCTCAAGTTTTACCTGAATTCCCTTTGTCACCTTCACTTTTAACAGTGTAGAGGCAGGAAATTCCGAACTTTAGTTTTTGAAGTAAGACTATTGCAGATATCGGAAAAAGTGCAACATAAAAGCCCCATTTGTTGGACGATTTATACCAAAACATAAACAACGATATCATTTCTCAAGTTTTACCTGAATCTGAATTTTGATGAAATTTGTGCATTAGTTCTTGAGATAGAGCTATTGAAAACATCGGGACAATTCAGCATAACAGCTGTTGGGCTATTGACACGAAAAATAAACAGAACTAGTTCATATCACGCATTTATTGAATGTGAAGTTTAATTAAAATCCATGCATTAGTTCTTGAAATAGAGCTTATAACGATTTTTTCGTTATATATTGGTTATTTCTTAAATTATTCCTTTACACCCCCCCTTCCTTTTCAATTCAAAATTAGTTTTAAGTTGTCCTTCATCCCTTTCCATTTTTCCTCGCTTAGTTTTTCTCTAACCGAAAATCTGCAGCTGCTCAAGTTTATCTGTGAGAAATACACTCACATTTTTAATCAACCGTTAAAAACAATTTCCAGATGTCGGCTAATTCTGATCGAGTCAATTCTCCATTACCTTATAAGGAGATCATCTCTGTTTCGCAGTTAAAATTTATGCTTACGCTTCTTTTTCCTTTCTCGACAAAATCCTAAAAAGTATTTAACGTCTGCGCATTAAAATCTGGTGCCCCTTCGGTCGGCTTCTGTGTTTAGACATAACAACACGTGTAACATTTATCTATTGGCAACCTTTCCTTTCCCATCCCAGCTGGGCAACCAAATTGAATTCTGATCATGCCAGCTGCATTTTAACTGTTATTTGGCGTATACTGTCCATTGTGCATAGGCGAACTTGTGTATGTTGGCGATTTTCTAGCATGCCAAAAGTGGCGGTTTGTTGCTATGTATGAGGTCACTTGACTCACTGCTCTTGTCCGGTTAAGTCGCAAAATCTCTGTTCGGAGATTTTCTCCGAGTACTGTATATGTACCCCCCTATTACTACATGTTTAAATAAAAAGTGACTTTGCAATCATTGTGGGGTTTTTTCGCTACCTTCACATTTAGAACCTGGACTACTATGCTTTTATTTCTTTTCCTCTAAGTGTTTTACCAACATAGCTGCTACTACAAAACGCCCTCACAAGAATCTCTGGTGCTGTTTGACTTTTTCGTTTTTCCCCACATTAAAAAAAAATGGGGAGGTACAATCAACTGCCACTTTCCTGCGGATGTGATGCATCGTCGCTTCTTCTATGCTCTTCCCTGCATGCCCTGGTAGAAAATTGAACTGCTATTGCAGTCGCCTGCTACGGTCAGCCGAAATGGAATTCACGCCCCTGTCTGCACCTGCTCTTGCCGCCGTAAATGGTTTCTGTTCTGAAAAACGTCTGCCGCAAAATGCTCTCCTGGCTGCCCTTCGGTTCACGCTCACAAGGTCCAGCAGAAATCAACGGGTGCGCCAGTGAATATCTCCTACGTTTGTCACCCACAGCTGATGTGTGCGGGTGTTTTACAGTAATCTCTGTTTGTGCAAAGTTATACGAAGTGCCCCTCGTCAAAATATGCAACAGTAAAAAAATCGCCATACGTTTGTGTTGCCACTACCCTTCATAGTGTGTGTTGTATGTTTACTCAACCTATTCTACAAAAATTTCATAAAGTCTCATAGAAAATTTAGTGAGTAACAAGTATTTCTGTGTAGTTATGCATCGTAAAGTGATACATCGTGCAAAAAATAGTGATTCATTCACGGTTGTCTGCAAGGGAAAGTAAAAAAATTTGCACATGCAATATAAGTCTTCAATTCTGAGAAATTCATCAGAAATAATTCCTCGTGTGCATCATCATTTAATGGTGTGCAACAACGTAAATCAACATCTTCCAGTGCACAAAAATTATTAAATAAATAACAGAATTACAACAAATGCTAAAAAAAGATGTGTCACCACCTTCGATAAGTGAAATGCTATTCGTCAATGATAAAAAAAAAAGAAAAAAAAAAGTGCACATTTTCATATCTTCGAAATACGACAGCTTTGAGTGTGGGAGCAGATCGAGTCCCTTTTCCCTAACTATTACTTTGGTGTATTTAACAATATAATAATTAATTGTTTTTATTTTTAAACAAAAAACAATAAGTTACCCCATGTATTTTGTTTATTTCATGTTCTGCTTTCACAGTCAGTACACCACAGTCAACAGTGCAGTTCGTTGTTTTTAAATTGTGTTTAACCCCATATCACTAAAATAATCCTGTTATGGTGTTTTTGCAAAGATTTTTAATTTGCGAAAGCACGGTAACTGTTGTCATTTCTAGTTATTATTTTTGCTGACATTTTATGCAGTTTTTATCAGTTATTTGCATTTATGTGCTATTATTTCATGTTTTACGTCCCACCCCTTTTTTTGTTTTTTTAATTGTGTATTTAGATTCTCTAGTATGCTTAAATGAGTTTTTAACCAGTTTTGAACTTTAATTACAAGGCTAAAATAAGAACATTCTTTTTCATCCAAAAAAATATAAATAAACCAAAGTGTTTTAAGTTACGAAAAGGGAATTTTTTTTCCTTGTGTAAAGAAGTTAAAAGATTTCATTTTTCCTTGCTTACTAACAGTTTTTGGTGTTTTTATATATACAGCTCATATTCAAAATATTAGAATAATTACCTTTTTTTTAGAAATTGAAAATATCGTTTGGTAATTTAATGTCTTTTAATGAAAATATGCAAACGATATTTTTATTAAGAACTTATTGTTGATTAAACTTACTTGTTATCTTAAATTTAATATCATTTTTGAAAAGATTAATTGCAAAAAAAAAAATTATTTTGAAAAGTCAAAATATTAGAATATTTATTCAAGTGGTTCAAAATATTAGAATATTTCACATTAATTCTCCTTTAATTATTACTAATTCTTAACTGGTGGCATCATTGATTAAATTCAGACTATTTTATTTAAAATCAGTATTCTTTTTTGCAGTTTGTTTCTTTTTCGTCTTAAAATGGGCCGTGTGAGTGATATTCCTGAATCTACTAAACTTCGTATGGTTGATTTGTATCGGCACGGTAAAAATCAATGTTTTATAGCGAATTATTTACATTGTTCGCAATCGAGCGTTAGTAAAATACTAACACAATATTCAAAAATTGGAAAATTTCAAAATAATCGCCGAAATGGTGGCCGAAAACCAAAAACATCTGCTAGAGATGACAGGAAACTGAAGCGTATAGTTAAGAAAAAAGCGTTTTAAAAGTGTGCGATTCTTGCACCGAAAATGGAAAGAAGAAGGAGTTGAAGTTTCTACATTGACAACATTAAGACGTCTCCATAAATTTAAATTTGAATCTCGTGTACCGAAAACAAAACCTCTCATGACTGCAAGACAAAAGCGTATAAGATTGAATTGGTGTAAATCAAGACGTTTATGGCGCAATGAAGATTGGAAAAATATAGTATTTAGTGATGAAAGCATGTTTTGTGTTTCATATGGTAATCAAGGTATTCGAGTTTGGAGAATGAAGCAAGAAGCATTTGATAAAGAATGCCTTAAACGTTCCGTAAAATTTGCTGCTAGTGTCATGGTTTGGGGTTGTATGAGTGCAGAAGGACCTGGAAAGTTATGCATCGTCTACGAAAAGGTTAACTCTCTGATATATCAAGAAATTTTAGAATATTACATGATTCCATCATCAGAAGATTTATTTGAAGATGATTTCATCTTTCAACAAGATTTAGCGTCCCCGCATACCTCGGTGTCAACTAAGAATTGGTTCCGCCAACGCAACATTAAGGTACTTCCTTGGCCACCAAATTCACCAGATCTTAATCCCATCGAAAACTTAGGGTGTATAATGAAGAAAAAACTTCAAGAAAATCCTCCTTCAAGTAAAACTGAGTTAGTGGCACGTATAAAGTCTATTTGGGCTAATATTGATAGACATGTTTGTAAACACCTTGTATATAGTATGCAAGATCGATTGTACGCTGTTATGAAAGCTAAAGGGGATGCTACAAAATATTAACTACCATTTACTTCATATTCATAAGGTAATATTGTTGCGAAAAATAAAATATTCTAATATTTTGAACCAATCTAAATTTTATTCTAATATTCTGGTGTGTTTAAGGAAGCTGTATACCTAATTTATTGTGCTGTATTTTATATTTTATAAATGTTAAAATCTTATCTAAACATTCCAGATTTAATTTATAAGAAATTTAATTGCATTTACTTAGTATAAAATATAAAAAAATGACAAATAATTTTTTCTTATTACTTTTTCTCAATTATTCTAATATTTTGAATATGAGCTGTAGTTTTCTTCGCTTTATTATCTAAGGATGAAATAACTTCTTTTTAAAGTGAAGGAATATATTGATATAGATTTTCAAAGTGTATTTCTCTTGTTTTTTTTATTTAATTTATTTTCTAAATAATTTACTTTTGTATGTGCTCCCCTTGCTTTACTGTCATAAAAGGTTTAAATAAGATATCTTTAAAGTGAGGTATATTTTAAGGTCTATTTATTTTGCTTGTTTACATATTTTTACTAGCTAGGAAATTTACTCGTTTTCAATGTGCTTTAGGGTATGAATCCGGTCTGTGTATCAATTTCTCCATACTTGTGGGCTTAAATAAAAAAAAACTGTAATCATGGCGGCAAAACAAATTCCGATAAATATCATTCAATTTGATGGAGATCCAGATTTACTTAAATTTTTCTTTGACCAAATTAGAGTCTGTGCGGAAATTAATAAGCATAACCCACAGACAACAATCGCAATCTTAAAGGGAAAATTAGTTGGGCCTGCACAAAAATTTCTAGCCAAAAACCCTGACCTGCAAAAGATAACAGACCTCGATTTGCTGGAAAAGGAATTTGCGTCATTTTTCGCCCCCCCCCCCTAGTAAATGTGTTGCCTCTGTTGAATTGTCCAGTTTAGCACTTATGCCTTCTGAGACGATAAAAAATTTAGCCCATAGACTAAATGTTCTTGCGGCTACAGTGTATGCAGATATTAAAGACGAAAATGCACGCAACACTATCAAACTCATGAAATTTCTAGAGGCCCTTCCTTCAAATATTAGAATAAAATTACAGGAAGAAGGCATTAATGATTATAAAACGGCAGTTGAAAGAGCGCAGACCCTTCATGAAATTTTAAGGAATGAGAAAATCTTACATTCCTTACCTTCGGTACACAGACCAGAAAATCTCATTGAATCGCAATTAAAAGAAATCTATGAGAAAATAAATGCATTATCTTTTGCCCCTCCTGATACTAAAACCGAAACTGAACAAAAAAATCTGCAGACTACAACAAAACATTCCGCTGGTGTTTCACGCTTCAAAAAAAATTACAAAAATCGGAGCTACACTAGACGTTATTCCCCACACAAGTTTTCACATAAAAAACCAGTTGTTTGTCAGTTATGTGGACGAAACAATCACGACGCTCTCTCTTGTTTTAAATGGAAAAGAGCAAACACTCAAAGAAAAAACAATTACACAAATTACACTCCACAATTTCAGGAAAACTGAATCAGAGATACAATTTTTATGCTGATGGTGTTGTGTCTCAGTCTAATACTTCTACATCAGCAACTTTTCTTTTTGACCCTGTTTTACCTAAAATTTCAAGTTCGAGACTAGTTAATTCAGTAGGTTCCCAAACTTTTGACTCCATTAAGATAGCAAATAACATCAGTACACAAACAGAAAGTGATAATGTTCAGATAATTTGTAGTGTAAACACTATGTCACCATCCCTCCCTCTTGTTAAAGCCACTATAGCAAACATGATATTACTTTATTGGCTGATTCTGGTAGTAGTATATCTTTACTCTCACAAAAATTATTTAATCAACTTAAACCTGTCTTAAAATATAAAAGACTTTCCACTGACGTCAATATCAAAACTGTCAATTCTGACGTCTCATTTTCCGCGTGCATCAGAACATCCATCAAGTTAAAACAAAAAGCGTTTTCACACCCCTTTTATATTGTTGACATACCCGAGTCTTCCACTTTTGAAGGCATTTTAGGTTTCGATTTCATAACTAGATACAATGTTGTCATCGATACTTTTAACAAGTGTCTCCATGTCAACAATAATTTCTCTGTTCCTTTAAAAACCAGTAAAGAATCTTCTGGAGAGAAACAATCAAAATCATGCAATTCTTTGAGTGATGTTGTAATGAATCAAGCGGTGTTCTTAATTCGTAAAATTATATTAGAACCTCAACAACAAATATGGTGCTCTGTTTACACCTCCAATAACATCAACAATGACAGAAATTATCTATTTGAATATTTGGCATAAACAGAAGAATTAATAGGAAATGATGCCATTATTCAAATGAATAAATTATCCAATAAAAGAAAGAAAACTTCACAAATACATCATTTCTTCTCAATAACACTTAAAAACACTTCTGAAAAGACCATTCATCTCCCTAAACATACAAAAATAGGTCAATTATCTGAGATTGAGGAAATTCGCGACTATACTTCTGAAATGTCTGACAAGCAAAATAACTCAGAACAGCACTTTGTAAATTTTATTCAGGCGTCTAATGAAATCTTACAAAAAAGAAAGCAGGATTTATCGGCTAAGGATTTTAATCTTACTCACTTAAAATCGAATGAAGCAAAGAACCTAACTAAATTGTTACTTAATTATTATCCTGCCTTTTCCAAATCATTAGACACACTTGGTCATACTGATAAAATTGTACCTGATTTGAAATTCATTAATGATTACCCCATAAAGACTCTCCCTTTCCCTCTTCCCCAAGCTGTGCAGAAGGATGTTTTAAACAAAATCAAACAGTTACTTGATGCCAAAATCATTGAACGTCATTGTTCCGAATGGGCCTGCCCAATGCTTCTTGTTAAAAGAAACCAGACGGTACAGGTATACAGAAATATAGACTCGCATTAGATCTGAGAATGGTTAATACTGTAATTCAAGGTTCGTCCTATCCACTTCCAAAAATTCAAACCATTATTTCAAATCTTTCACAATATCGTTTTTTCTCTTCTCTCGACTTTCATCAGGCATATCATCAGATTGATTTGCCTGCAAAATTTCAAAATCAGCTCACATTCACTACAATGTTTGGTTCTTTTCGGTATAAGAGATTAGTATTCGGATTAAAAACAAGCGCCTCAATTTTTCAAGCTTTAATGGACTCGTTACTTGATGAATTACAGTTAGAAGGTGTCTATACCTACCAAGATGATCTTATTGTTGGTGCCAATTCATATCAAGAAATGTGTGATAAGTTGGATAAAATTCTTGCAATATTAGTCAAATATAATTTAACACTGTCCCCTAACAAATGCACTTTTCATAAAACCAGTTTAGATTATCTTGGATTTCACATAGAAAATCAAACTATTTCTCCTGTTCAGTCGAACATTGTAAAAATAACATCTTTTCCAACACCTACAACCAAACGTCAATTAAAAGCACTCATAGGTGTCATTACATTTTACAAATCTCTTGTTCCATCCGTTTCTGAACTTGTTCAACCTCTCATAAACTTAACTACTCCAAAGGCTAAATTTAAGTGGACAAGTAAACATCAAAAAATTATGGACACCATACAGAAGATATTCTTTAATCCACCCATGGTTAGATTACCTGATTGGAACAAAAAGTTCTATCTAAATACTGATGCGTCAAATATTGCTATTTCTGGCGTCTTACTACAAGAACATGATAAACAACTATTACCTGTTGCATACTTTTCAAAATCTTTAAAAGCATCAGAAAAAAAATATCCTGCACTTAAATTAGAACTCATGGCGATTCATAAATCAGTTACTGCTTTCAAATATTATTTAAACAACAGAGAATTTGTAATCCTTTCAGATAGTAAACCCCTGGAAAAGTACAACAAAACTACAAACCCGGCTGATATTATCTCTCATTGGCTCATGGATCTCTCAGAATCCACATACAAATTTCAACATATACCAGGTAAAAAGAATGTACTCGTTGACTATTTATCTCGCTGTAACTTTGAAAATAATCAACAGACTTTAGCTACAAATCCTGAACTTATTCATGATACTCAATCCTTACCTATTGTAGAATGTGATACTCCACACTCCAGCTCGACTGATTCTAATATGCATGTTAACTGCCTTATTTCTGGTACACAAACAAATCCTGACCCTTTATTAGAAATTTCGAATGA
The DNA here is from genome assembly GCA_964019185.1 of Maratus speculifer. Lineage (NCBI taxonomy): Eukaryota > Metazoa > Arthropoda > Arachnida > Araneae > Salticidae > Maratus > Maratus speculifer. The sequence continues at coordinate 166,351,489 of OZ025290.1, forward strand.
AACATTTGCTACAGAACAACAAAATGACCCTACTTTGTCTGTTGTTTATAAAGAAATCTTAAAGAAAGGATCTTCTCAAAAATTTCCTAACTACTTCATTCATCCTGATTCGAAGGTATTAATGTTAAAGAAGGAAAATATTTTTAATAACACTTTTTCGTATCACATTCTTGTTCCAAATTCACTTAAAAGCAAAGTCTTAACAATTTCACATTTATCCCATTTTGGCTTTAATAAAACTTATGAATTCTTCTCAGGTAGATATTTTTGGAAGGGTATGTATGTAGACACTTTAAACTTTGTTGCATCCTGTATCAAATGTCTTCAAACTAAACATCATCAAACTCCACCCGCACCTTTGCAGCCCACATACACTCCCAGATACTCTGGTCACACTATCAGTACAGATCTCCTTGGACCGTTTACTAATGGAAAATATGTTTTAACTATCACTGACCATTTTTCGAGACATATTGAACTCTTTCCACTTAATGACATATCTGCAAGTAAGGTTGTTAAATGCTTATTCTCTTACATAACCACCTTTGGGAGACCTTCGGTTGTCTTATCAGACTTAGGACCCCAATACACTTCTCAGGTATATAACATTTTTAATGATACAATGGGCATTAAGGTATTACACAGTTCTGCCTCGAGACCACAATCAAATGCGATTGCAGAGCAAATCAATAAAATATTCAGTCAATATTCTTTTACAAGAAGGTCACTCATTCGAAAATGCAGTCTTTATACACAAATCTCTTTATAACGGCTCCAAACATGCAACTACATTGTACTCTCCTAACCTTCTTCATTTTGGACGCGAGCTTTCTCTAATTTTTGATACTTTTGATCAGTCGTGCAATCAACCCTTTCTTGATAAACATATTGAAGTACACAAATTACTTGATGATTTGAGTAAGATATATCACAAGGCTTATAACAACATTAAATCTGCTCAAGATAAAAGATATAAATATTACGGTCAGAAAGCTAAATTAAGATCCATTTTCTTAAAAGATATTGTATATCTAAAATCAAATGACAAGTTTAAAACAAAATATACTGGTCCATATATAGTCACTTGTAAACATTCCCCTGTGTCATTCTCAATTAAAAGGTTGTATGCTCCTGATAACACAGCATTTCGAGTACATATTGATAGACTTCTACTTGCAATCCCTCGTTATGGACACTTATTTGATGCATCAAGTCATATAAACAACACTAACTTTAATACGTTTTATCAACCTCACACATACAATCTAAGAAACAGAAGCTAATGTAAAACACTATTTATTAATTTTTAAGTCATGTTTTATGATACCACATATCCAACCAAAGAGCTCATGGTTGTGTGTATGTTGTTTTTGACTGATCTTTAACAATATCATGGCTGGTCCATCACTGTTGCTTTGAAGATCTCTTGGGAACAATATTAGGTATCATTGTTATCCTTTAACACTTAGATATGTCTTCATACTCACTTAAAATTTTATTTACTTTTATTTATTTTTTTTTTTGCAGTACACTTAAAATTTCTTTGACAATCCTTATTAATTCAGTATTTTTCCAGTAGCTAACCTCCCACTTAACAATTCCTGTACTGTAAGTCAAACATATTATAGTTAGATCAACAGCTACTGTAGTTTAGAAAGGTAAACAAATGATTCATGTAGGTAAATAAAACACATTTTTTTTTCGTATATGACTTGTACATCACCGCACTCGATTGTGACACATTTTCTCGTCTCTCTTCACTCTAGGATTGTCTACCCATATTAGTTGTAATATGATATACATTTTTTTTGTTTTTTTTTCTTTTTGAATTCTTCCCTTTGAAGTCTTGTTCCCGTTCAAAATTAATGCCCTAAGGGTTCAAGCTTCATTGTGTTGAGAGAAAAAGTTTTGGAATTGGAGTTTCGATTCAAATTTTTGAATTGTGATTCCAGTTCACAACAATTCAAATTTTTTTTTCATGTAATTCGACGTGGGCTCCTTCAGAAGACAGCTAGTGCCTTCGGGGGAGCGTCACTATTCCCTCCTCATCTAAGGCTAGGCCCTAAGCCGATGCCATAATACTTGTGTTGTACACAAGATTCAGGGTAACGCAAATTTTTATGGGCGTGCTTGGAGCACCTCTTTTTATTGTCATCCTATGCTTCGGCATGAAACACTTTTTTACAAAAACATTTTTATTTTTTTAATATACATCCTATTACTTTTTTTAATTTTTTGAAAAGTATAGTGCTATTATGTTATTTTTGTGTATTGCCATTTTACATTCATTTAGTATTAGTTTCATGTTTTGTGTATAAGTTTCAAAATTTTTACTTGTGTCATGATAACAATCAAAGCTGCAGTAATGTTTTTGTACTGTCTGAGTCGACTCAACTTCTACATATAAAAATACAGTACTAGCTTGGATCCATAAAATACATATATAAAACAAATATAGAAACTTTAGAACTTTCGACTGTTTTTGAATTCCAAAGACTCCATGATCATGACAGCAACTTTCTACATAGATATATAAAAAAAAAAACTTTTGCATTTATGTATGTTTTTATGTTTGATAATATTTTATGCTAGTCTATGCACATTGGACAGCAAAAGTTTTTTGTGGTGCACTGGGTGATATATATAACGATTATTTCGTTATATATTGGTTATTTTCTTAAATTATTCCTTTACACACCCCCCCTTCCTTTTCAATTCAAAATTAGTTTTAAGTTGTCCTTCATCCCTTTCCATTTTTCCTCGCTTAGTTTTTCTCTAACCGAAAATCTGCAGCTGCTCAAGTTTATCTGTGAGAAATACACTCACATTTTAATCAACCGTTAAAAACAATTTCCAGATGTCGGCTAATTCTGATCGAGTCAATTCTCCATTACCTTATAAGGAGATCATCTCTGTTTCGCAGTTAAAATTTATGCTTACGCTTCTTTTTCCTTTCTCGACAAAATCCTAAAAAGTATTTAACATCTGCGCATTAAAATCTGGTGCCCCTTCGGTCGGCTTCTGTGTTTAGACATAACAACACGTGTAACATTTATCTATTGGCAACCTTTCCTTTCCCATCCCAGCTGGGCAACCAAATTGAATTCTGATCACGCCAGCTGCATTTTAACTGTTATTTGGCGTATACTATCCATTGTGCATAGGCGAACTTGTGTATGTTGGCGATTTTCTAGCATGCCAAAAGTGGCGGTTTGTTGCTATGTATGAGGTCACTTGACTCACTGCTCTTGTCCGGTTAAGTCGCAAAATCTCTGTTCGGAGATTTTCTCAGAGTACTGTATGTGTACCCCCCTATTACTACATGTTTAAATAAAAAGTGACTTTGCAATCATTGTGGGGTTTTTTCGCTACCTTCACATTTAGAACCTGGACTACTATGCTTTTATTTCTTTTCCTCTTAGTGTTTTACCAACATAGCTGCTACTACAAAACGCCCTCACAGAGCTCTTACGGAAATTGCGAAAAAAGCAACATAGCAGAGCCAATAGAGCGAGAACCAGAGAGCGATTTACAATAAAATATAAACAACATAAATTTATATCAAGGATTAACTCAATCTGAAGTTTGATGGAAATTCCGGCAACAGTCATTTAGATAGAGCTGGTTGAGCAAATTGTAAAAAATGCAGCATAGCATCGCCATCTCATGCGTGATTTACATTAAAATCTAATAAGTATCAATTTATAATCAGGCACTACCGGAATATATATTTTTTATTAAACTTCGTCCATTAATACATGAAATAGTGCGCCCACAAAAATTATGTAACATAGATACAGACAGAATCACAGACTCATAGACAGATATTTTGTAAAAACCTGTTTTTTGGAATCTGACATCCCTAAAACGAGTAACACTTGGGAGGCGCAATTATTATGCAGGTATTTTGAGTGATAAATTTAAACTAAAATTTCAGTTGCGTAAATGCGTTTCTAAAGGCCTTGAGCCTTTTATATTACACATAATGTAACTAATATTTCGGTTTAACACTAGAACAGCCGGATTTTCGACATACCTAAAACCGCCACACAGTGGATCGAAGTATAGGCGATTGCGAACATAGGATTATCATGATAGTATAAGGTTCTATATATGATGTTTTTTGTTAGATTTAGGTTCAGATGAGCATAATAAATAACACCAAAAGTATCTTAATCGTTTTTACAAGCAATTCCATACTTTTGGTTTCAAATAGAAATTTAGAGATATGTTGGGATAATTAAATTAGACTTTGAAAAAAAAAGAGTAAGATTGAAAAAACTTAACAGACATTGGTTTTATTATCTATCCAGTTTTTATTTATACCCAAATTCTTTTTGTGGAATATTCCATATTTATTTTATTTTTAATTGACGTCATATGCGATGTTCACATATCTCTTTAAAATTGTTTTACAAAATAACAACATTTTATTGTAAAATATTACAACTCATTTCAAAGCTGATTTATCATAGACGTGATTTAGTTCTTTAAACTTATCTTTACTTATTATTATTAATTTTTTTTGTTTGTTTGTTCATTTTTGTTTTATTTTTTAAAAAATATTATTATTATTATTATCTTCATAACGTTTTTCTTAACTTTTTTCGTTTGAAATTTTATAACAAATAGAAATCTGTTTCTGTTTGTAAAGAATTTAAATAGTGCTTTTATTTAAGTGAAATAGTGTCATTGAAAAGTTTGGGCAGTAGCCTCAGCAATTGATGAATAATATTCAATAGATCTTTCAAGTATGTTTTGTGCAAATACAATTCCAAAGTAAGCTAGTAGAAAAATTGTTGCCAAAACCTAATACTATTATTCACTAGATCTTATTAGACTGTTAGATCTGAATTTCTTATTTTAATCTGAATAATTTAAAATTGTATCAACGACTAGAAGAAGAAATGTAAAGCTTAATATACATATATGGCCATTGATAACAAGATGTATTTAACCATGATTTATGGAAAAGTTATTACTGTAATTTTAGATACATCACCATGTTTAACATGTTCTATTTGAGTTACAAAATCTTACAAATGAATAATAGTCATAAAACTGTTAAAAGAAGTGCAATTTTGCAGTGAAAACAGCCAAACAATGTACCTCAAAATATGGGTGATATTATATGCTTACTATATAAAATAATGATTTATGGAAAATATGTAATTAAGCGTTTTGATTTTCCAATTTGGCAATTATTGGAAGAAGCTTAGCTAAGCTCGTATTAAAGACTTTTGAAGGTACCAGGATTCCCAAACGAGAAAAATAAGTCGAAGAGCATGTAACGAAGACTTGTAGCACCGTTCGCTTATAACATCTGACTCGTTGATTTCCAGTATTAGACACAAAGTAAAAAACGTTCAAAGGAAAAGAAAATTTCCAGAGGCATTAGAACTTTCACTTTAAATAATACTTTAGGATTCACACATCATGCATCCATTTATTAGAGTAGATTTAACCCTCTGAGAGCATTTGCGCTTTTCAGAATTTTCATGTAAATATTTATATAACCCAAGATACTTATAAATTGAATTTAACTTTATAGTTTAATTTTAAATTACTTTTTTATATTATCCCATATTAGAAAATTCTTACAGTATGATATTTATTAAAAAATATTTTTGTCTACAGGCAATTTACTATGTTTTCCGGAAACGGAAAATTATTTATGATAACCACTAAAAGTGTTTCATATCCATTTATTTCAAAAACGCGCAGGTTTGCGCAAAAATTGCCCTATACCACATTAAAATGCAGACTTTTAGGAAGACAAACATGTCTTTGAAATTTCAGGCAACTTCAGGCAATTTAAAAAAAGCTATTTTTAAGTTTATTATACAGTTAATTTTATATAGGCTATTCATAATGTAAAATGATATATAAAATTCAATCAAAGTATAATCAGTAGAGCTTTAAAATGTGTTTTCGGAAATTAATAATGATATTTTAAACGCGTTATCATTAGTGGTTACCTTAGTTTAATTTCTGAACACATTAAAAATCACTAAAATTCGCAGGAAAATTCCTCTGCTGAAAAGTGTATATTCCAAGCTGTACAAATAAGATGTAATTTTGTATAATTTAAAAAATGAACGTATATTCGTATTTTGTAGGTATTCTTTTAAAAAATTTTATTGCAAAAAATTAATTATTTAAAGATTATTTTTTGGCCCTATGTTCGCATTTTCTTAAGGATCGATCCACTGTGCGCCGTTTGGTGTCAATTTGACCCCCCATGAGAAATTCAAGCCATATTAAAATAAATATATTTTTTAAATGATAAATGAGGTTTAAATTGAAAAATATAAAAGTTTTTAAAGGTTTTATAACTTTTTCTTTTTTTTATTTAGTTTTTAGAGATCGTTTATCCCAATTTTTACATTCTTTTGAAATGACAGTATATAAATGACAATGTATAATTCAAAATATTTTATTACACAATAGTACACAAATACAATAGATTTAATAATATATATATATATATATATATATATATATATATATATATATATATAATATTACACAATAAAATTGATAAGAAAAGAAACAAAAAATAAAAATACAAATAATAGAAATTAGCGCACAACATGTTTCAAAGAGAGAAAATAAAAACATAATTCCTGAATAGGCATATAAATGTGTTCCAAAGTTTTTTAGACATTAGCACAAGTAATTCAATATATGTGCTTGATGGTGACATCAACACACTTACCACAAATTGGTTTCTGACATCCCTCACAGCTTGCAGAAGTTTTATTTCGTCCCTTGCAATGTTGAAAAGCACATTTCTTTCGCTTCAGGGTCTGTGGTCGATCAATTGAGGGGCATGTGTTGCGCAACGCGCTACTTCTTAATTCTTCCACAAGGACAAGAATAAATTCCCGACGTGAAATTGGGGTTTTTGAGCATTCCTTGAAAATTTTCCAAGCATTTAGTGCAGCAATATCAAGGACGTTATAAAAGACGTGAAAAGGCCATCTGCGAGTTCCACATCTTGTAGAATATTTTCGTAGCATCTGATCTGCTACATCTACACCACATTTAGTTTTATTGTAGTAAACAACAGTGTTCGGCTTCTTCTTTGCACTACTTTCTGCAAACAAATTAGTGTGCATAGTGCTCAGAATCACGACATTCTTTTTGTTCTTGCACCTTTATATCGTGAGTATTTTATTTCCATTTTTTAGTGCAGAAAAGGAGTATCGTGGGGAAGATATGTCGCGGATAATAGAAGGTATTTCTTTCTTGTTTAGACGCATCGTCCCAACGATTGTGGTTTTCTTTGCCGAAAGTTCATCGGCAAGCTTTACAGACGTGAAAAAATTGTCAATAGTGACATTGAGACGGGAGTTTAGATATGGTTGTAGTAATTTCAGCACTACACTTTCTCTAAGTTGTAAATCAGTTGGCCGCTCTTCATCCTTACCTAAATAAGGATAGCCATTTAACACATATTTCGAATTTACATCAGTTGCTAGCCAGAACTTGATGCCGAATTTGTCCGATTTATTTGCCATGTATTGAATGAATCTACACCTTGACTTACAAGGCAACAACTGTTCATCAACGGTTATTTCTTCACTAGGATTATAACATAAATAACAATTTTCAATCAGCTTCTTCCAAGTTTCTGAAGCGAGAGAAAATTTGTCCTTGGCCAGGCGTTCCGATCTGCTACTTCGGAGATCGAATCTGAGATATCGCATGATTTCACGGAAACGATTGCGTGGCATTGTCTCTTTGAACACAGGTGGTCCCCAACTTTTATTTCATAAGTTATCTGCACAAAGCTTTGAATGACCTAGTGCCCCACTGGCGTATAAGAGGGCGAAAAAAGCATCCAGTTCTACCAGAGTAACATACCAGTCTCTGTCATCTCCTAGCTGACGTCGTGCTTCAGCAACTGTGCATGTTTGAATGTGTTTCACCATTGTTTCAGTCACCATCAAACGCCAGGCTGAAGCTGGATTAGCCCCAATGTTGCGACGAGCATAAGGTGTTGGTCCACTAGCAATTTTTATAATATTTCGAGCTGGTGTGCGACCTGTAGTAGAAGTAGGGGTGTTAAGGTTCATCGGAGTCCAAAGAATACCGCTGGATGACGCATACTTTTCGTTACTGCTAACAACAGAAAGATTAAAGATCTTATTACCTCTTTTTTGCGCACGTCCACGTCCACGTGAAGTTCCTGATCCTCGAGAAACAGTGGAAATCACATTGGTAATATATTATACAGCATCACTGTCACTGCTTTCAGAAGGCGACGCATTCTGTAAATTCACATTATCTATGCGAAAATATTCATCATTACAGTCATCACCACTCATATCTGAATCTAACTGCTCCAGGAGCGCAAGGCACTCCTGTGTACTCAATCCTCTCCGCATTTTTTTTATAAAGGAAAAAGACTACATTCTTGTCGCAATCGAAATCTTTGAGAAAGACACTGCTGTGGAAAATGGTTTCAAATTTCGTTTTCGGCCGTAGCTCTAGAAGAACGATTTTTCCTCCAAAAATTCTGTAGTACGCCAGCGTTGCTAGGATGCATGCGCATTTCAGAGAAGAGTCAGTATGCTTAGAAGCCCCCCCCCCTAATTGAAGGCGCGCGCGCAATAGAGAGAAGACTACTACCCCCAACACCCCCTCTCCGCATCGCTGTTCGTCATCGAAACAAAGTAAAACTGGAGTTTACTTTTCTCTTTTTTGTCATCGCGATAAGAAATGTGTGTTCCCCCATGCGCAGTAATCAAAATCGAGATATGGCGAATTCAAAAACAGACTTTGTCTTGAAAATTTATCATTTTTCTTATGGGGGTCAAAATGACACCTGTTGGCTGTTTTAGGTATTTCTTTGATTATTTTTTTTATAATTAATATAAAAAGATGAAACATTGTCACAGAACGCTTAATATAATTTTAGAAAAAGTAAAAAAATATGAGCTGCGGTGTTCGCTTACATGTTGAAATAAAGCATTGGAAATTGAAACAAAATGCGAAATGACCCCAACGGCGCTTCTAGTGTTAAATTAATCACTCAAAATGGCTGCACAACCAATGTGAGTCCAAAGTACATTGATTCGATTATATAGATTACACGAATACCTAGATAGTCAATTTTGACATTATTTTAGCTTTTTTAAGACTAATTCAAGCGCTTTGCATAAACAATTTTAATAGAAAGAACCTTTTTCATTTGGAATAAATAATTAAATTACTAAAAACCTTTTAACACATTACACTTGCTTATCAAGAAAAAAAAATAACATGTGTTGGGAAGCTTTCTTGAAAGAAGATAAACACAAGAAAAGAACGGATATTAAAAAAATCGAGAAAGAAAAAAGAATTTTGTACTGAATATAATGCTTGGATAAAGAAAATTATTTTATTTGAAATTGGATGCAGACAGCGTGGAAAGATTCTTTGCTGTTTTCTTTTATAGGCAGCTATTGTATATTTCAGACAAGATTTGCTTAAAATAAAACAATTATTCTCCCAGAAACTTGTGAAAACATAACTACAAATTTTGTATGCGAAATAAGAAAAAAATTAACGGGAGAGTCGTTCATTAATACACTGTAAAAAATGTGAGATGTTTCTAAATATATAAAAATATACTGTAATCAAAAACGAAAATATACAGTGACCTCTTCAAACTCGTCTAAGGTTCCGAAAACCGTTCCTTTACCTTTAAAAATACCAGGAAAATATTTGTTTTCGAAATTTAAAGAAGAGTTTATAAAAATTAATTTTTATTAGCTGCCCGTCCTTTTCTGAAACGTTTCTAAGTAGCCTTTACAGTACAATAATCACTTTTCTCAAATCAAAATATCACTTTTTAGGATTCTATCAATTCTCAAGTAAACATTTTCAGCTGAATAACTGATTTTGTGCATGCAATTGGAGCAAAATAATGGCAATTTTCATATTAATGTTAATACTGTTAATATTGTATGCATGTCTATCAAACATGTTCCCTGAATATCAAAATATTTTCGTATGAATTGGTAGCATCCGAAAAAGTGATATTTTGATTTGAGAAAAGTGATATTTTGATTTGAGAAAAGTGATTATTGTACTGTAAAAGCTACTTAGAAACGTTTCCGAAATGGACGGGCAGTTAATAAAAATTAATTTTTATAAATTCTTCTTTAAAAAAACAAATAGCTCTCTGGTATTTTTAAAGGTAAAGGGACGGTTTTCGAAACCTTAGGTGCATTAAAAGAGGTTACTGTATATTTTCGTTTTTCATTACAGTGCATTTTTATATATTGCATTTTACAGTGAAATTATCCGCATACTATGTTAAAGTACGTGTAGCAAATTATTGAGCTGATTTTCTTTTCTTGGTTATACTATTTCTATTTATAAATTTATTTAACTTATGTCTAATTCGTCATATCAACTTGTTTTTTTGCGAGGTTGTATAATTATGTTAGATAAAACATTTAAATATAAAATTGGTCGCTTTAAAATATATGCCTATATTCAAGGCACATTAAAAAAAATACATATATTTTTATCTAAAACAGGGACAAAAACTTTATGTTCATATGGATTTTTAATGGATTTTTAAATAACTTCACAAATTTAGGCAATACTTAGACAATATTTAGTACAGAATTTTGTTTATGTCAATACTTCTGTACCAAATATATTTCACTCTACTTTTCTACAATAAAATTTCAAATCATTTACTTGAGTTATGAAGCAAAAAAAATGTTAAAACTTATTATTAACATTAACGAAATCGTAATTTGATACTTTTAACGGTATTTATTACAGCATATAAAATGTATTCCAGGACTTAATTATTACATGATTTACTTTTAGATTACGTACACATCTAAATAATTTTGACATTATCTTAGCCTTTTTTTATCCCAAGCTTTAGTCAATCATTTCTTAATAATAAACCACTAAAACCTTATAACATGTTACACTTATTTATCAACTAGCTGAGCCGCCCAGTGTTGCCCGGGCCCGTAATAGTATTCTTTAATAAACCTGAAATTGACGCTGCAAAATATCATAAAAAGACCCAATCTCGAAGCGAATTACCGCAGCTTTCGGTACCATTTTGCAGAAGCGCTGAACACACACGCAAAAGGGGGTCGGGGGTGTCTAGAATCTTTTAGTTTCATATTCCACCACCAGGGGCGAACTCTTTTCTTAACAAAACTGTTTCTGGACTTAAGAAAGATATTTGATAAAATTATTATTCGAAAATAGGGGTAGGTACACTTTTAAAATTTTGTATTAAATGTATAAGTATTAGTTATCCCAGGTCTTTGAAAAATCCGCATCTAAAACGGTTCGGTTTTAAATATTTGATTACCTCCCTAACATAAATATTCCCACCCCCCTACCCATAATTTGACGTCCTCTACTCTTTAAAATCTATATTATGTGTTATAAATTATCTGAAAATTTTCTATTAAATAACTAATATTTATCCCAGAGCTTAGTGAAAAGTCCGCATTTGAAATTGTAGAGAACGGTACAATTTTAAGTATTTGACCGCTGCCCCTAAAAGATCCGCCCCTTATTTGATGTTCAATACTCTTTAAAATATGCACTATGTGTTATAATTTATCTGAAAAATAAAAAAAATTATCGTTATGTATTTTTAATTTTTTTTTTTTAGAATTTTAATTAATTTGTGTTTCCTCATTCCTTTTCCTTAAAAAAAATTAAAAAATAATAAAAAAAATAAATAAACATTTTTTTATTTTTAAAAAACTTGGAATTTTATAAATTTAGATATTATTAAACAGCGTTTAAAGATATTGCTCGATGCCTAGCTTTAAAATATCCAATAGTGTATTTTAAAATATTTGACAGGGTGCCAAAGAATCCTTATATAAAAACTGTTTATGTTTTCGAAAAACTAGCTTTTAAATAGAGCAAGTCATCCAAGTAACGAATTAAAAATTAATATCTAAGGTTGTAATGGAGCGACTGTGAAGAAATTTACATATTTGACATCAGCAAAAAATTTGTCATCTGGATATATAAACATTAAATTTATAAATTTAATATTTGAAAAAAATTACAGGTCGTTTTTAAATGCCTGTACCCACCAGCGCCCAGGTGTCTGCGATGAACACCTGCTCCCGTTTTGAAAGATTTCTCAAAAATCTGTTTCTTTAAACGGAAATAAAATGAGATTTTATAAATAGATTTTTAATGAATTTTTCAACTATTTAAAGAAGTAGGAAAATGATCTTTAGAATTTTTGAAAGGTGGATATTTTCTGCATCTAGCTGTCTAATTTTTGAGTTTTTAGGCTCAGTAGATTTATAAACCAACCCTTTACATAAAAAAATAAATAAGAATACTGCCCAGTTAAACTGATGGCATTGAGCTCACAGGCTACAAATACTAATTGTACATTAAAGCCTTATATTTTCAAGGGTTAATTCCGTTCGAAAAAAAAATTAAGAAGGGGAAACAACTCTCCTCTTTCCTCTTTTTTTATACTTAATCATTGAACCTCCTATACTATCAAAGACATGCTTTATCATATAAAAAATCTATATCCAAAATTCAGAGCAAATGAGATAATTCTTAATAAAAACCCATTTAGCATTTATATAATTTAAAAGGAGTTATCCCCCTCTTTTATACTTAACCATTAAACTTCCAAAACTATTCAGAGGTTTGAACGAAAACTGAAAATTCTGCTTGAAAAACCCATTTATATAAATTAAGGGGGGAGCATTAGAACCCCTGTTCCCCCTATTTATACTTATTCAATGAACACTTAATAACAGTCACGGAATTGCGTCATCAGAATGATCCTAATCTAAATTTTGAACGAAAACTTAATTCTGCATGAAAATCCCATTTATATCAACTAATGGGGGGGGGATTAGAACCCCTGTTCCCCCTATTTATACTTATTCAATGAACACCTAATAACAGTCACGAAATCGCCTCATCAGAATGATCCTAATCTAAATTTTGAACGAAAACTTAATTCTGTATGAAAATCCCATTTATATCAACTAACGGGGAGGGGGGGGGGCATTAGAACCCCTGTTCCCCCTATTTATACTTATTCAATGAACACCTAATAACAGTCACGGAATTGCCTCATCAGAATGATCCTAATCTAAATTTTGAACGAAAACTTAATTCTGCATGAAAATCCCATTTATATCAACTAACGGGGGGGGGCATTAGAACCCCTGTTCCCCCTATTTATACTTATTCAATGAACACCTAATAACAGTCACGGAATCGCCTCATCAGAATGATCCTAATCTAAATTTTGAACGAAAACTTAATTCTGCATGAAAATCCCATTTATATTAACTAACGGGGAGGGGCATTAGAACCCCTGTTCCCCCTATTTATACTTATTCAATGAACACCTAATAACAGTCACGGAATCGCCTCATCAGAATGATCCTAATCTAAATTTTGAACTAAAACTTAATTCTGCATGAAAATCCCATTTATATCAACTAACTGGGGCATGAGCCCCCCGTTCCCCCTCTTATACATATCGAATGAACTCCAAAAACTAATCAGGGAAGCGCCTTGTCAGGATATACCTGCATACAAAATTTCAAGTGGATCGGATATTTTTATCATGAGTTATCGCGTTACGCACGAACATACGAACATACGAACGTACATACAGAACGGACGGGCACATAAGCTCTCAGGCTATGATAGCCTGTGAGCTAATAAAAACGAGTACATTTATCGCCATGGTAGCCCTCCATTTACATTAACCCTTTTCCCTCTCTTCCAGCTTTCGAAGAAATATTCTGCGGTTTGATAAAAATGTATGCTTCTACTAAATTATGAGTACTTTCCCATTCTTCTAATTTAGGAGTTTTAATTAATTTCTCAACTAATTATTATAATTTTGAAGTTCTGAGGGTCAGGTACATTAAGAAAGGCCTTGAACAATCTTCACAAGAAAATTGAGCCTCATACGTGCCTTAGCTTTCGCTATCCATCGCCATCGCGGACACACGGACACACACACAGAGCTATTTGTCATTTTATTAGTATGGATAAAAAATATCCATTGCGTTTGGGAAACTTTCTTGTATCAAGTTAAATACAAGAAAAGAATGGACATTAAAAAATCGTTTTCGAGAAAGAAAAGAGTATTTATTATTAAAAAAAAATAGCGCGAAGCAGATATTTTATTGTTTTGTTCCATAGACAGCTATTTTATAATCCTGGCAAGATTTGCTTAAAATAAAAGTTTTATTCTTCCAGAAAGTTCAAATTTTGTTTGAAAAATAAGAGCACAGTAGCGGGAGAGTCTTTCATTAATTATTATCCGCATGTTATTTAAAAACAAATGTAACAAATTTATTGAGCATATTTTCTTTTCTTGGTTTATTCTATTTAGTTATATGTTTATTTAACTTATTTTAATGTATTAATATATTAAATTCATTTTTTGTGCGATTGAGAAAAAAAATATGAATTAGTAATTGGGGTCTTTAAAGTATATGCCTATCTCTTCTTCTTCTACTTTTTTTTTTTTTTTTTTTTTTTTAGAAAATTACGAACAGTTTGATCTGGACCTTTTTTGATATTTTGTTTTTGAATACTTCTTTTTTCCCTTTCGGATTCCGACGTAATCGGTGGTGTTTCAGTGCAATATAAATACTTTAATCTAAGGAATACGACATGAATAGCTGACCTGCCCGGCATTGCCCGTCCCGTGATGTTATTCAGTTTTCAAATGTGTTATTTGTTTTTTAAATGACCCTTAAATTAAAATCAAATTTCTATGATTTAATATCTTTAAGTCCATTTTGTCAAAATTAATATTTTTAAATGGAAAAATCGTGAAAATATATTGAATTGAAAGCATATGCTGTTTGTTATTTTATTTTCTATGTAATTTGATTTTAATTCGAACTAAACCGCGACGAAACACTCAGGTTTTTACTGCATTCATAAAAATTTTCACACTTTTTATTTTGTAAAAATATATATATATATATACGAAAGTTTTAAAATATTTGTGAGTAATGTAATTCTGGTTTATTGAAAGGTTCTAAAAAGATTGTGCTAAAAGACGGACATTTATTACTTTTAGCGTAGCAAAAATGTATTCTCCGTGAGCCGGGATGCGATTCGTGTTTGCGGTGTCTTTGAACGGGTTAAATATCGTATTTTATTTAAACAAATTGCACCATAGATTATAAAAGTGTTTTAGCTTTAAGAAAATATATTCGGTTTTTCAGGACGTATACAATTGTGCCATGCAAAGGCAAAACCGCAATGAAACGATATGGTTTTTATTGATTTCGTCAAATTTTGCGCACTTTTTATTTTGTAAAAAATATATTTCTATTCGTCCGAACGTTTCAAAAAATTTTAAAGGAGTGTAAATTTGGTCTATTGAGATGCTTTTAAAAGATTGAGCTGAAATATCTACGCTTAGATACTTTTAGCGTAGAAAAAATATTATATCAGTAAGTCGCAAAGTGGCCTTCATTTGTCGGTGTATTTGAAAGGGTTAAATGTTATATTTTAAAAAATCATTGCATCATATATTATAAAAATGTTTTTAAGCTTTAAGATAATTTTTTTTGTTTGCCAGAATCTATAGGATTGCGCTTTGCTAAGTCAAAACCACAATGGAAAACGATTTGTTTTTTATTGATTTCATCAAAATTTTCGCTCATTTTATTTTGTAAAAATAATTATATCCGTCCGAACGTTTCGAATTTTTTGTAGTGAGTATAAATTTGGTCTATTGAGAAGATTTTAAAAGATTGAGTTGAAATATGAACGTTAAGATAATTTTAGCATAGAAAAAATATCCTCTCTGCGAGTAGCAAAATGACTTTCTTTTGCCAGTGTATTTGAAAGGGTTAAGTTCCAATTTTTTTAAACCAATTACACCATCGGTTAGAAGAAAGTTTAATCTTTAAGATCTTTTATTTGGTTTGTTTACATCTTAAAAATTACGCCCTAGAAGTACATTGACAAAAGGGTAAAAAACGGTTTTGGGAAAAACGACTCTTTTCGAATATTTCTTTTTAAAGGGTAACTGTAACATTATTTCGAATTGATTATAGCATTTGAGACCTAAAAGTACGATCTTTCGAAACATGACTGTTAAGTTTAACTGCGTTGAGCAGTTTGTTGATTTGGATTTAAACAAAATGATCCAAAATCAGAAATAAACGCCGAAAAATGCTTCTTTTTTCTTTTAGATGCGTAAATGAGTTTGTGCGCATGTGCAAACGATTTCTTTCTCCGAATATTAAAAAAATGACTTTTTCATGAAAGTGAGTTCAACTTCGTAATTAATATACAGTCGACTCTCGTTAATTCGAAATCGAATAATCCGAAACTTCGCTTAATTCGAGCTAAATAAGAATTTCCGAAATTTTCAATGGCAGAATAATGTTAAAAAATTTCATTAATTCGAACTCATTTACTCTTGACTTCATTTAATTCGAACTAACGAGAATTCGGATTTTTCATTTTTCTCTTCTTTCTCACTGATTTCAGATCATTTGAATAACTTTCTTTCTTTGATTTTTGAGAAACTTGTTCTAATACATATAATCCAATGCATTTGATATTCACCTTTTTAGTGCTCCGTCTGTCCATCAGTGAGTCTTTAAATATTTTTTCCATTGTCCTTGGTTCAAATCTCTTAATTAGTTATGCATTTATACATTCTAATTTAATATTAAGTCATATTCTAATGATAACAGACGAAATAAATTTATAAAACACTTTAACATTGATCCTTTTGTAATAGTAACATATTAAGCATGTTTTCATTTCATATTTTTCATAATTCGAATTCTGGATAGTTCGGACATTTCTTATGGTCCTGACGAGTTCGAATTAACGAGAGCCAACTGTATCTGAAATTAATCAAAAAATTAAAATCCTGATCTTCAGGTACATCAGGAAAGATATAAGGCTACTCTCATAAAAATTTTGAGCCTCGTACGTGCCGTAGATTTTTCTGGCCGTCGCAGACACACACACACACAGACAGACAGAGCGATTTGTTATTTTATTAGTGTAGATTTTCTTTATTTACTGTATAATAAGTAATTGTATGCAACTCGTTTACGCGTATCAGCAATAAAGCACACTCACGAATGATCTTTTCCTATTTTTGGGTAATATTTAAAGATTCAAGGTTTTCTTCTGCCACGTATTAGCGAGTATTGGAACTATGTCTACCAGCCGAAGTATAATAAACCCCAGACTTACCTGTCCAACATACCATAAGTTTCAAACTTCTGTCTCTCAATGTTTCGTACTTATGATATTTCAAAGTTGTAGTACACTTTTTGAAACCCTCCGTAGAACATTTAAATAAGAATATTAATAAATTACATAATGGGCATTTGTATAATGTATTTTCATATAGTATGAAAAATTTTCATTTTTCTGTTAAAAAACATTGTTTCACGAATAAATGTAATGCACGTTGATTCCTATCTTTCTGAAGAAAGCGAGACAATCAAAATAAATTCATGAACAGTTTTTAACTAAGTTGGAACAATTTGAAAAAAAAAATTGAATACTTCCGGGTATAAATATAACAAAAAAATATTTTATCAAATACAGCAGTTAAAAATTTTGGTATACATACATATATATGTAGATATATATATAACATTTGGAGCACAAACTTCCTAAAGTAAATCCCAGAGGTGTAAAACAACCAAGAAGACATCCCAAGTAAGGTGGAGTGACGAAATCAGAAAAGTGGTTGGTGTAAATTGGAGGATGAAAGCACTTGACAGGAAAATTGGAAAAATCTGCGGAGACCTACATCGAGGAGTGGATCGAAAAAGGTTGATTATGAGAATGATGATTTATGTAACACTCTGCACATAACTTTGCAAAAGTTAAATCAAGATTAATATGATTTGTTCTAAAGTGTACAACTATCCTGTTTTACATCTTATACAATGTAGTTTTATTTATACTTAAAATTGAAAATATACTTAAAATTTAAATAAAATTTCATGAAACTTATATTAATGGGTTGGAAATTTTTTAGAAACTATTTAAATTTTAATTTTATGAAAAATACACTTAATTAAAATTCGAATGTCTAAGGAGGAGAGGTTTGTAAAACACGATTATTTTATTACCAGTATGGTACATTTCAAATAGTAATTCCTGCGGAAGTCCATTAATCACGCACTTAAAAATTTTAATTTAAATGCATTTTAATAATTATCTGCAGGAACGTAAATGAGCAACATTAAATAAGAAAAAAAAAAAAAAACTTTTATTTATTTTTTTTTTGTAGAAACCAATATATATATGTATATATATACATATATATTTAAGTATGTGTGTATGTTTATGACTTTTAAGATAACATTAAAATCATCATATACAAATGTGGGGAAATTCAAGTATAATATTATGTTATGAATAAATATGGAACATTGAAAAAGTAGTAAAACGTATAATTGATTTGTAAAACAACATTCACAAAATAAGACAAAAGTTGCCGCATTTAGGCTATTGAACATAAAAAAAAGAAAGTTGCATAAAAAATGTGAACATATTAAAAGAGGCAATCTATACGTATCTTATTAGGCGTCTTCGTCATGATGTAATTACGTTACAAAAATAGTCGTTGTTCAGTCCGTCCGTCCTTCCTTTTGTCCATCTGTCCCTCCGTCTTTCCGCATATAACAACGCAAAAAATGCATAACAAAATCGTTTGAAATTTACAATATCTTATTTTTGCACAATTTGATCGAATATTTTCAAAATTAATCATAAACAGATGTATAGATAAATTACAGGGATAGTCAAAATTAATTCGTTGCATTACGTCCAATGGAAAAAATAGTTTAAATTGCATTTTAAGGATGCTACACTCTTTCGAACATAATAAAACCAAGATGAATTTAGTAAGTATGTACTAAAATATACATTTCGTACAATCTGTGGTGCAAAGAATATTTGTTATAAATTTACTGGGCAACACAAAAATATTTCATTAAATAATGGTATAGGAGAGAACTTTTTTGGATTTCGTTTTAGATATATTATCATATTTCACATATTATGAAATTGATATACGTTGCTAAAGTTTACTACAAATTACTTTCATTATAGTAGAAAGCAGATAATATTTGCAGGGACTCACAAAAGATTTCGGATACCATATTATATAAGAAATATTGTAAATTATTACACCACCGTATGTCCATTTTTAAAACTTCGTTATAGTACGAAAGAACTTCATTTATTACTTTTGACGGGCAATTTCTGTCTTTTAATATAATACGATAAAATTGTACGTGTATGAATGTAAATTGTATTTTAGCAAGTTCGAAATTGCACGTGAAGCGTAGCAAATGTGGTGTGTTCCTATGATAACGCGTTTTTAAAAATATCCCTCTCATATATTAATCACATAAAATTGTAAATAGATAATTACAATCAAAATGCGCACCAAACAATGTACTAACTATACAATTATGTAAGGGGGTACTTTCGGGTGGCCTTGTAAATCAATAACAAATGTTCATTGCACCACAGATTATACAAAATGTATATTATAATATGTACTTTATAGATGCATATCAATTTTATTATGTTTGAATGAATGTAACGCTGTTACACTCATTCAAACATAATAAAACTGATATGAATCTATGAAGTACATATTATATTATGCATTTTGCATTCAAATGCATTTTAATGATGTTCCACTGTAACACCATTAAAATGCATTTGAAACATTCCCCACATTGACCGTAATGTAACGGAATACTTTTGATTTTCCCTGTAATTGAACTATGCATTCGATTTTGATAAAATTTGAAATAACTCTACAAAGTTTTGTAATAGTTACATATTTTAAATTTCAAATGATTACAATGCATTTTAAACTTTTTTTCCCCATTGACTGTAATGTAATGGAATAATTTGATTGTCCCTGTAATTGATCTATTCATCCGATTTTCATAGAATTTGAAATGACTTGACAAAATTATGTAATAATTATATATTTTAAATTTTAAACAATTCGGTTGGGTAGTTTTTGCGTTGTTATATGCGGACGGACGGACAGACGGACGGACAGACGGACGGACGCTCTGAACGACAACTATAGGTGCTACATATTTACATAAATACGAACTCACTTAAAAGCGGGGAAATAACGAGTTCGACTAAATTTTGTAGTTTATTATTTTTTTGCAGAAGAAGATCACTGGATTAGATCACACGTTCCAGAAAATTAAATTAGTGGATTTTTTTTGGATCACAATGGGTCAGGGTCAATTTATATATAACTAAAAATATGCTTCAATTGATTTTAACTCAATTTTGTATCCAACTGTTTATGGGCTTCAGAAAACTATTAGGCTAGGTCACGTGTTCAAGAAATTTCAATTAGTAGGTTATATTTGGATCAAATTAGTGTTATCTAAAAATTGGCTCAAACGATTTTAACTACGTATTGTAATTTATCGTTTCAGATTAAGAAAAGTCTATTAAGCTAAATTACATGTTAGAACAAATTCGATTTGTGGATCACTTTTATAGCCTCATGGATCAAGCTAAATTTATATGGAAAGCGGCTCGAATAGTTTTGACTAAATTTTACATTCTATCGTTTTCGTATACAAAAATAGAATGGGGCTAGGTTATATGTTGAAGAACAGTTGGTGGGTCATTTTTATTCGTAATGGTTAAGCTAATAATACCTAATGAAACGGTTCAAACGATTTTGACAAAATTTTGTATTATGTCACAAGAGAATGACTGAGCTAGTTCAAATGCTCGCGACATTACGATTAGTACTACATTTTTGGGTCAAGACGTCTACGTACCAAGTAAATTTTATCTAGAAAACGACTCTAACGATTTTCGTTAAATTTTGTATTTTATAATTTTTGGTGACAAGTATGCCATTGGGTCAGACTGTATATTTAAGAAAAATTGATGAGTGGGTTATTTTTTCTATCCAGAAACTCATGCATATTTGGAATCCATTTTGACTATGAAAATGTTTTTTAAAAAGTAAAAAAAAAGCCATGAACGTCTGAAAGCAGCATTTTAAACCCTGAACTCCGTTGTGCTACACCATAAATACAACATAGAAATTTTGTATGAATACAGCAGAAAATTCTGTAATAAATGTATACTTTAACAATAGTTTAAAGTGAATACATGTTATTCTCATCGGAAAAGTCCATTTCTTAAATTGAGCTAGTTAGTTCTCACATGTTTGGACTGACGTACATATTATAAAATATTTAATAAAGCAAAATATAGGGGGAAATATAGGTCTCTACTTTATTAAAACAGTTTTTAAAAATTTTAGACATCTACAAAATAAATCATTTTTAAGAAATAATTTAAAATTTACATGTTTCCTATAAGATGTAATTTTTCTCAGTGTAAAGAATAAATCATATACATACATATAAGTTAATTATTTCGAAAATTTCCCCAAAGTAAAACATGATAAATAATCTAAATATGAATATAGCATAACATAAGACCTTGTTTAGTTGAATTTTCAAATGATCTTCCAGATTTGCTGTTTATGCGCTTTGAATAATTAAAAAAAAATGGTTTTTAGAATTATGAAACAATCTTAAAAGAAAATATACAGCGTGTCCCTAAACAAATGGTATATACCCTAGGGGGTGATAGAACACATCAAGACGAGTTACAGTAAATAGGAAACCAAGGGCCCCAAACGTTTTCCAAAGAAGATAGCCACCATTAAAGTTTGGGGTCCAAAATTTCAAATACACATAAAAAGCGGAAAAATTTGTCGATTGATTTGCAGTTTTCACTAAAATTATTCTTTATGTTGGTATTTTCTTGAAAGTAAATTATAAAAATAAATTTCAAAAAATGCCGATAGAGGGCGCTTTAGACTTTGAAGTAATGAAAAACTATTTTTCGCCGTGATTTTTTGCATCTTGTTAAATGGTTTCGTAAGCTTAGATATAAACTTAAATTTTGAGCTCAAAATCTGAATAGTTGGAAGCGGTTAAGTAGAACAAACTTAACTGTGTTCAGAGGGTTTAAATTTCAAATGATTATAAAAAACGGAAAATTTGGTCAATTGATTTGCGGTTTTCACTAAAATTATTCTTTATGTTGGTATTTTCTTCAAAATAAATTATAAAGATAAATTTCGAAAAATGCCGATAAAGGGCGCTTTAGACTTTGGAGTAATGAACAACTATTTTTTGTCGTGATTTTTTGCATCTTATTAAATGGTTTCGTAAGCTTAGACTTAAACTTGAATTTTGAGCTCAAAATCTGAATAGTTGGAAGCGGTTAAGTAGCACAAACTTAACTGTGTTCAGAGGGTTTAAATTTCAAATGATTATAAAAAACGGAAAAATTGGTCGATTGATTTGCAGTTTTCACTAAAACTATTCTTTATGTCGGTATTTTATTAAAAATGAATTATAAAGATAAATTTCAAAAAATGCCGATAGAGGGCGCTTTAGACTTTGGATTAACGAAATAATCCATCCTAATACTATTTTTTGCATCTCATTAAATGGTTTCGTAGGCTTAGATTTAAACTTACATGTTGAGCTCAAAATCTGAATGGTTGGGAGTGGTTAAGTAGCACAAACTGAACTGTGTTCAGAGGGTTTATATTTCAAACGAAACGGAAAACTATTAAAAAATGGAAAAATTAGTCGATTCGTTTGCGGTTTTTGCTAAAACTATTCTTTAAATCAGTGTTTTCTTGAAAATAAATAAATAAATAAATTTTAATTATAAATAAATAAATAGATAGATAAATTTCACAAAATGCCGATAGAGAGCGCCTTAGACATTGGAGTAGCGTACAATTATTTTTATAAATTATTTTTTTAAATCTCATTAAATGCTTTCAAATGCTTAGATTTAAATTTTGAGATCAAATTCTGAGTCGTTGCGAGTGTTTAAGTAGCGCAAAAGTGAACTGTGTTCGAGGGGTGGGGTTAAATTTCAACTCCTGAACACACTTCAGTTTGCGCTTCTTAACCCCTCCCAACGATTCAGAATTTGAGTTCAAATTTATGTTTAAATCTAAGATTTCGAAAACATCTAACAAGTTTTGGAAAGCATTTAATTAGATACAAAAAATAACGGTTAAAATTTGCTGTTGGTTACTCTGAAGTTTTAGGCGCCTTCTAACGGAATTTTTTTAAATTTATCTTTAAAATTCATTTTCAAGAAGATACTGACTTAAAGAATAGTTTTATTTTAAACCGCAAAAGAATCGACCAATTTTTCCGTTTTTTATTATCATTTGAAATTTGAACCCTCTGAACACAGATTACTTTGTGCTATTTAACCACTCCCAACTATTCAGATTTTGAGCTCAAAATTTAAATTTATGTCTAAAATTACGAAAACATTTAATCAGATGCAAAAAATAACGTAAAAAGTAGATGTTCGTTACTCCAAAGTTTAAGGCGCCCTCTATCGGCATTTTTTGAAATTTATCTTTATAATTCATTTTCAATAAAATACCGACATAAAGAATAGTTTTAGTGAAAACCGCAAATCAATCGACAAATTTTTCCGTTTTTTATAATCATTTGAAATTTAAACCCTCTGAACACAGTTAAGTTTTTGCTACTTAACCGCTTCCAACTATTCAGATTTTGAGCTCAAAATTCAAGTTTAAGTCTAAGCTTACGAAACCATTTAATGAGATGCAAATAATTGCGGCAAAAAATAGTTTTTCATTACTTCAAAGTCTAAAGCGCCATCTATCGGCATTTTTCGAAATTTTTCTTTATAATTAATTTTCAAGAAAATACCAACATAAAGAATAATTTTAGTGAAAACCGCAAACCAATCGACCAATTTTTCCGTTTTTTATGTGTATTTGAAATTTTGGACCCCAAACTTTAATGGCGGCTATCTCCTTTGGAAAACGTTTGGGAACCTTGGTTTCCTATTTACTACTACTCGTCTTGATGTGTTCTATCACCCCCTAGCATATATACCATTTGTTTAGGGACACCCTGTATAAACAATCTACAAATAAAGTTGTTCTTTACAAAAATAGTATGTTTCATGTTCTGTACATTGAAACTACGAAATTTAATTTAATTTTTAAATGTAAAATCATGCATTCAAAAATGAAGTAAAAGTTCGGAACTAAGGGTTCTAAATTCCAGAATATGTTTATTATTAAAAATGTTATTTATAATGTAAAATATACGCTGCATTATACAAGAACCTACGTTAACAAAATACTTACCAATATATTTTTTTCCCTTTATCTTATAGTATCTGCTTGAAATATTTATTAAATTAAGCAACAGGCTTTCGAAAAAAAATGTGAAAATATTAAAATGACAAAAAATGATGCACTTAAAAATTAATTAACAAAAAGAGAGTGAAACCGAAATTTATTCAATTTTGCTAAGAAAAAAGATAAACATTGTTACGCTCCAAAACATTGGAATGCAATTAAAAATTATGATTAAAAGAATTCTTAATAACGAATAGCTGATTGAGTTTCCCTTTTTTCTTCAAAGTCAACAAATTCATAAAAAAAACCTGTTTTATTGTTTTTTTGTTCTCCTTAAAAATCATTTTTATAAACAGATGAAAAAAAGCAAATTTTCCATCTGAAAACTTTTTTTATAAGTGGATAACAATTTTTCCTTTTTTAATATACGTTATAATGTCTTACATAACGCGCAAAAAATGCTATATGTGAGAAAACTTAATTTTCCTCAGTATAGTCAAAATATTATTTAAGACAATTCTTAATATTAATATTAATATTATTTGTAGCTACTATAATTTATAAATTATACAAGATTTTTCTCATTATTATACAAACTTACACAAAATTATGATACGCAAGCACACAAGAAGCAAATGTATCATAGTGTGAATGAATATGTGAAAAAAATACATCTAATGACTAATACGTACTTATGTGTATGCTTATACTGTGTGAATATTTAAAATAAAAAATCATTTTGGATAAATTACAAATTATTAATAATTAAAACTTTTTTTGTTACATATTTATTTTATACAAATTTGAGAATATGTATGTTTTTAATATTTTTTTTTTTTTATCCCACGAGGGCTCGGACACCATCTGTCCAGGTTTGCACATTTTTTCGGACGGACGCTGTCTAAGTGTTCGTGTAAAAGTTAATATAAAATTTTTGGATGCGTTCGTAATTATATAAATACGTGTACGTATAGTCGTCGTCCCGTCCGTCTCTCTACCTGTCCGTATATAACAACGCAAGATCTACTCAACCGAAATATTTGAAATTTTAAATATATTTTTTGGCGGAGGGAGGGGGATTTTATCAAGTTATTTCAGATTGTATGAAAGTCGGATGCATAGTTAGGGACAGTCAAAGAAGCAGGGCTGTGCAATACGGTGCCCGCGGGCGCCATTGCGCATTTTGACGGTTTTTTATGCCCTTTTGAAGGTTCCCTGTTACTAATATTTAAAAAATAAAATTACATTTAAAAGGATACTTTATTAAAACCCTTGTGTTTGCTTGAGAGACATTTTTAAAATCTTTGTAAGCGTGTTTCAGACAACTAAAATTAAAACGTATTTTTAAAATGTAAGTATGTGTTATTTGTTTCTACACTAATTTATAGTGATTAGTTATGGAAATTATAACAATTAAATGTGGTAAAGGTAGCAATATACTTTTAATGTGTTAAGATGTGAAATGTAGAAAATCTTACCACTCCTTCGTTCAGGAAAGTTCAGTTTTTTTTTTGTTGTTGCTAATATTGATGTTTCTGCACTGGCCCAATGCTTTTTTTAAAATTCGGGTAAAGGGGTATCATTTTGACTCCAAGGTGTTTAACATTTTAGGTAGTTTTTTTCATTTTGCTAAAGAAATCTACAACAGTGGGCAAAAAGATTCCACCGATAAAAGCTCTTCCAAGTTATCGCGTTGGAGTCACCCATAAATTATTCACTAAAAACGTATATGTCTTTGTCATTGTACTTTTTTAACAGCACATTTGCACCTCCAAAATAAACCAAGGAGTATTTATTCACCCTAGAAACACATTAAAATATTTCTGATTTCCATTTTATTTCAATTAAAAATCAGATTAATGTTTCTGGCACCTTCCACTGTAAACGTTTTGAGATAACGCCATAGAAAAATGTATATTTTGAAATTTATTGCGATATATTATTTTTCTTTAATGCTTTTTTACACGAATCACCAGATTCACATAAGGGCCCTATATCTTCTAATGCAATATATATTTGAATCGCTACTAATACTGTGAGATAATTTTTTTGCATATTTTGAGTCTTCTTAATGATTGTGCCCTTCACTGTTTGCTAAGAGATGAAATGCGTTCTTGCTTGGTGAAAGGTTGGATAGGCATGGTTAAAAGTATTCTGTTGTATTATGGCCAATGGGAAAATTTGTTTCAAGTGCATTTTAATGGTATTACATCCTTTCGAACATAATGAAAGTGATAAACGTTTATGCAGTGCACTAAAATATACATTCTGTGGAATGTAAGATGCAAATAATATATATTTTTCACTTATAGGGCTATTTAAAACTATTATTTTACATAATGGTGTAGGAGGAAGGATTGTTGCGGCGAATTTTAATTATGTTAAACTATTTCCCATATAATGGAATTTATACACGTTGCTGCAATTTAATACATGTTACTGCTTCTATAATAGAATCTCCATACTACTTACAGGGACATACAAAAGAATTCAGATACTATTCTGTGCTCGAAATGCTGTATATTAGCAACGATTGCTGCTTTCAAATTTAACTAAAAGTTTGTATATTATGTTGTGTGTATAAATTCCGTGGATCATACACAGGGTTACACAAAATTATTCATAAGAATTACTGAGTATGAAATAAAATAGGTTAAAAAGGTGTTTAAATGAGTAATACATTTTTACACTGAATTACATATAGTACAGTAAGATGTGTTTGTAAAATATAGCGAAAATGATGTATAGGGTCATACAAATAATTGAATACACAACCGTCGATGACACTAATCTCTAAAAGTGTGTTTTCACTAATTTTAAGCTTGTTTTAGTCATAATGAAATTTTAGTTAAATAGTGGCAAGTACATTAAAAATAATACGTAAAATACAGGGCTATACAAAATTCTTCAAATTTTTAATCTTCAATTGGTACTTCTAAAAGTCAAATCAAAACCTACTGTGAGTTTTTACGCGTTTCCGACGTTGTGGAAAGACGTTTGAGGTTTATCTGTCCATCTATTTATTTGACTGTCCGACCTCTAACTTGGTTTATTATAATCCGATTGTTTTATAATTGAAGTATATTAATTGTTTAAAAATTATTGAAATTTTCTCTGCTATGTTCCGCATGTTGAAAATAAAGTATATAGCATTTATAGCTTAACACTTTCAGGGGCGGTATTTGCAGTCTGCAAACACTTAATATTACTGTTCCAATTGCAAACTAGCACCAGTAAAATTTTAATAAAATTTCGATTTTATAATATGCGCGAAAAACAGCTCTTGATTAATAAGTCTGTTTGTCTGGCTTTTCAAATAAGTCTGTTCTTAAATTGTGGTGTGAATCAATTATTTAAACATTTTTGGAGCAGAAATACCTTGCCCCTGAAAGGGTTAATTACTGAAAATAGTAGCATCGCAGTCTATCCAGAAATTCGGTATAGTTCGCGGGCGTCAAGTTTGCGAAAGTTTTTTTTTCTTAAGCGGAATTTAAATTATGCTTATTTTTCATGTAAAAAATAATATATTTAATGAATCATAAATTTGGAAGAATATGAATTTAATAGAAATAAAAATAATATATATGATTTCATTTTAAAAAAATATATAACGTTAGTTTCATATTCATTAAAAAAAATTGTGGACGGTATAAATGATAGTTTGGTAGATGCATATTCTTTTAACATCCTAAAATTTTGACACAGTTTCTAGTTCTATGAAACTTTACGAAAAAATATTAAAATTACATATATAACTTTACGGGCTGATTTAAAAATTAAATAATGTGTTTTAAGTATGTGAGTTTAAAGTGATTCAATGTTTAATATGCGGACCTTTGCACATATAATTCATGCATATTAATAATTAATAAGGATTATTTCAAGTCGATTGATTCGTTATTTTTTATGCCATTAATCAGTGGAATTTGTAGATGTGAATACTTACTTTCAGAAATTGTATATTTAGAATATCTGAAAAATATTTACATTATTAAACTGCAAATTCTCAACACACAAAAATAAACATATTTTAGAACGCTTTTTGTAACCTAATTTTCTGTGTTGAATTAGAAAACTTTATATATAAAACGTTTTTTGTGTTGTGATTCTGCTCTCAATAACGTATTTACTCGTTTATGACGAGCAATTTTTTTTTTCAAAAAATTAGGGCAAAACTCCTAGGTGCGCGTTATACACGGAATATTATTTTACTGTTGGATGTAATCCCACGATATACATATGAAATATGAAATTATTCAAAGAAGGCACAGACACTCAAAAAACCTTACTTTATTGAGGTACTACTGCATCTTTATTTCATTCCTTGCAGTTTTTTATACAACACAGCTAGTAACATAATCTAAATGCTAATTAGCAATTCTCATTACTGTCACTTACCCCTATTTCTTGTCATTCACTTACTACCCGAAATCTAAAAATGCATTTTCGCCTTGTTTTCTGGCCTAATGTAATGTTACTTTCGACTTTCTGTACTGAAATTCATTTGGTCATTCTCCATTAGCATATCAGATTTAATCTGCGCGTTATATACGAAATTAAAAAAAAATTCGCTATTTTTTCTTGTAAAGTACGGGGTGCGTGTTATACACGCGTGCGCGGTATACACGAATAAATAAAGTAGGTTGCAAAAGTGTTGCTACCTAAAAACGTGTCCTGAAAATAGTTTATTTAACATAAGTAACATCTAGTAACATAATCTAATTGCTAATTAGCAATTCTCATTACCGTCACTTACCCCTATTTCTTGTCACTTCCCTTATTTAATACTTACTACCCGAAATCTAAAAATGCATTTTCGCCTTGTTTTCTGGCCTAATGTAATGTTACTTTCGACTTTCTGTACTGAAATTCATTTGGTCATTCTTCATTAGCATATCAAATTTACTCTGCGCGTTATATACGAAATTAAAAAAATTCGCTATTTTTTCTTGTAAAGTACGGGGTGCGCGTTATACACGCGTGCGCGGTATACACGAATAAATAAAGTAGGTTGCAAAAGTGTTGCTACCTAAAAACTTGTCCTGAAAATAGTTTATTTAACATAAGTAACATCTAGTAACATAATCTAAATGCTAATTAGCAATTCTCATTACCGTCACTTACCCCTATTTCTTGTCATTCACTTACTACCCGAAATCTAAAAATGCATTTTCGCCTTGTTTTCTGGCCTAATGTAATGTTACTTTCGACTTTCTGTACTGAAATTCATTTGGTCATTCTTCATTAGCATATCAAATTTACTCTGCGCGTTATATACGAAATCTAAAAAAATCGCTATTTTTTCTTGTAAAGTGCGGGGTGCGCGGTATACACGAATAAATAAAGTAGGTTGCAAAAGTGTTGCTACCTAAAAACGTGTCCTGAAAATAGTTTATTTAACATAAGTAACATCTAGTAACATAATCTAAATGCTAATTAGCAATTCTCATTACCGTCACTTACCCCTATTTCTTGTCATTCACTTACTACCCGAAATCTAAAAATGCATTTTCGCCTTGTTTTCTGGCCTAATGTAATGTTACTTTCGACTTTCTGTACTGAAATTCATTTGGTCATTCTTCATTAGCATTTCAAATTTACTCTGCGCGTTATATACCAAATTAAAAAAATTCCCTATTTTTTCTTGTAAAGTACGGGGTGCGCGTTATACACGCGTGCGCGGTATACACGAATAAATAAAGTAGGTTGCAAAAGTGTTGCTACCTAAAAACGTGTCCGGAAAATAGTTTAATTAACTGTGTTGAAATAGTGTTGTAATTAGTGTTGATAAGATATTTTTTTAACAATAGCGTTGTGCTGCCCATCACTTTGTCACCATATTAGTAACACATTGTAAATACTATACAATTTAGAACACTATAAAACAACACATTTGCCTTTAAGAAAGATTACACAATTTTAAAAACGAAATACGAGACAAATTGTTTTATAGAAAAAAATATTGCTGGAGATGACTGAATGAGTTGACAAATTTTGCCAATAAATCTATATTATAAAGGCCAAACGTATCTGTGCGTAACGCATACGTTATTTTGCGAATGGCAACACTTTCCGATGAAATTTCACTTTTGCAATTTTCGCTACTGCAAATTTTTAAACTTATAGACATCGCACACTTTTAATCCTTATACCGTTGAATAGAGAAAAAAATATACTTTGAAATGAAATTTGTTTGAAAACTGTATCTATATTTGTTTTTGAGATATTATTTTTTTTTGCAGTTTTAATTCAATTTTTCTGGAGATGGCAACTTTAGCACTACGTTTCTGTGTTATGTCAACGCCGACTATCGGCCGAGGCATTTCGGAAAAACCGCTGAAAAAGTGAAGCTGGATTAAGCTCCAAACTCTGAACCATTTCATTGGACCTCGTGTAAGTCCACGTGACGCAAACCCTGCCCAATTAGCATTGCATTCTGTTCTGTGCACATGTTTGCACATGTGGTCATTGGGTTTGCACGATTGGTTAGATTAGTATCAGAGTCCTCTGGCGGGAGACTTCATACTTTATCTCAAATAGACAGGCCTTTTATTTTGTGGGCTATGGCTATGTAAAGGGAAATTAGCCATAAAGTAAAAAGAAAGAATAGATAAGAAGTATAGTGGCTGGGAGTAGCGTTGCAAAGGTTAGAAAAAACCCGGTTTAAACCCGGGAATAAACCGGGTTTTTAGGAATAAACCTGGAAAAAACCCGGGAGTTTTTGGAATAATTCGGTTTTTTGGGAATAAACCCGGGAATAAACCTGGTCTATTGGAAATAAACCCGGGAATAAACCGACATTTTGCAACTCTAGCTGGGAGTGATGCAAAAAGTGCAACTCTGAAAAAATGAAGACACGTGAATCATTATGTTATCAATATATCTTGCTAAGTTTCTAAAATGATGAAGTTGTTTTCTTATTGTGTTTTTGACGTCAGAAGCACATTTTTCTATACAGTTTGTATAACACTTGATCGTAAAAGTTGATTGCTTTGCCGGATGCAAATGATGTCATCATATATATATATGTAAACGTGTGTTAAAACTTGAATATGTTTTGACACACGTTATGTTTTATGAAGTCTTAAAACTTGAATATGTTTTGTAGAAGTGTATCATTTTCACTCCTGTGACTTTCAAATTCTCCACAGTTGGAAATGCTTCACTTTTAAAAATAACATAATTGAAACCATACACTGATTAAATGTCATGTTTAAAAGTAAGCCCGTCTTTATGGAAAAAGCAGTAGCATGCAGTGTGCGTCATCAGATTAGAAGTTTTTGTACAAAATACAGCAATTTACATTACAGAACTTGGTCATTCTCTACAAGATTTTTTTTTTCTTTTTATTTTGCCGAGTTAGACAAGCAAAGATGATCTTGACACTTATTCCAGGCTTAAAATAGTGTCAGGTTTTCCAAATTTCTGTCCAAAAGCTTCTCATCTGTAATGAAATTGTATTGCTATTCTTTAAGAAATTCTACAGTAATTTTATTAAAATAACATAATTTGCTTAATGTAATGTTTTATAATTTTCAGTTAAACTTACTATAGCAGATGATTTTTTAGTTTTGTTTTGCTACCTGTCATTTTACCAAAAGGAAAATACAAAACAATATTATTTCATTTTTTTTTCTTTTTGGAATAATTATATTTTTTATGCAATTTATTTTTTACTGGGTAGCTCCATTTTTATTTTCGAAATATTTTTTAAGAAATGAAAAAAATACTATGTACATTTTTCACATAGAGAATTGATCCGAAATGAAAAACGAAAGATGTAAATGACGAAATGAGATTTCATATTTGGTTTGGAATCACATATAAAATTCAAGATACGCGTGTTACAAGGGAAAATACAGCATCTTCTTTATACGTTAAAATGATGTCGGGCAATGTTTGTGCAGTTTAGTTTATAAAACGAATTTTAAATTAGACATAGAGTTAACTTAGGAACAAACTTTCTTTAAAAAAATGCACGTGCTGTCATTTCTTTACTTCTGCATTTTACTATGCGCATAAGATTAAGTTTGTCATATGTGCAACATACCTATCTATATTATATAACGAAGAAATGTGTCCGTGCGTAGCACTGACGTCATTTTGTGAATGGTAACATTTCACGATGAAATGACTTTCTGAAATTTTCGTTGTGCAATTTTTTAATCTTCTAATCATCGCAAATTCTCAATTTTTATTCCGTTCTATAGGAAAATAAATCTACTTCCAAATGCAATTTGATTGAAAACTGTATCTCATTTGAATCACTTATTATGACTTTATGTTTTACAAGCATTTCGTTTTAACCTCTGTCACGTATCTCCATTCAGAAATTCTAATATACAATTTTCACCTGAGTCTTTAAATATTGTACCAGATAGTTTTCCATAATGAAATTAAAGTTGCATGAATAAATAAGTAAAATAATGGCGAAAAACACAGATAAAATGAATAAAAGACTCAAATTAAACATGTAATCTAATAATTTAAATTATTACCAAATAAGAAAAAAATACTTTCAAATGTTAATTGTTTGAAAACTGTATTTCAGTTTACTGATTGGCTGTGGTTTAAAAAAAAAAACAGGTGTGAATTATTTTTAAGTTTATCTCTACCGCGTGAAACTGGATTGCGAAAGATAAATATATCTTCCCTTAAAACAATGTAAATAATAAGGGATTTATTTCCAACTAATATACTAAAACAAAATTAAAACTTCCTTGATCAATCATTAAACAAAATAATATTAATAAATACAAGTTTAACAGACATGTGATTGAAATGCGCGCTCGAAGCACTGAATTGATCAGAAACAAAAATATTGCAGAAAGTAACAAAATCTTCGGCTGATAACTTCTGACATGCGTCTAATACAGAAGTATGTTTTTTGAAAAATTCAAAGTTTTATTTGATACCATAATTGATGTGTTAAATTTAAAATGCTTTTTTAGTTTTAGATGGTAATCTAAAAAGCATAGCGCATGCGGAAAATGTATTAGTTTTATATTTAAAATTTTAAAAATTGTTTTTTATCTTTACTATGTTACCCGGGTACCCCGGGTTCGATCTACTAGTATAAATAAATGCATTTCTGAAAAAATAATATAATTTTTGACAGAACTTTTTACACAATCTTTCTTTCTTTGCGTAAGACATTCGTAACACCTTCATAATAATCATTAATATGTTCAGTTCTGTTCAGTGTTAATTATCAGAATAATTATTATGTTCTATGTTAATTGTCAGAATGATTATTATGTTCAGTGTTAATTATTATGTTCAGTTAGTGTTACAAAAGTGTTCACGAATTTGAAGTCTATTTAATGACAAATCTTTTACGCTCTAATAAACAATTGCACATATAAAATGAAATTTAATAAGCTTATGTAAAAATATACTGTGGTCTAATATATTTGGTTAATTTATGATATATGTTAACATAAAAAATTGCATGAAAATATAATTTAACAGTTTCCTTTAAAACTTAATGCAGTTTTGACTCTTCTAATACAAAGATTTAAAAAAAATACGTTAACTACATATTTTCACTGCTTAATTGAAACTGAAATATACTCTCTGTTCTAAAAAAAAAAAATAACACCGCCGCTAAAAATGATTTTTTTGTGATATAGGGTATTTCTTCGCTAATATTAACAAAATTACCGCACACAGAAATATGAAAATTTGTTTTATTATGGAGAAATGTTTGAGAAACACGCTAATACATACAGCTTTCAATTGAAAAAATTATTTTAAGAGATATTTAATGCTGAATTTAGTCAAAATTGTTCCATTAAAAAAGTTTTATAGGAGCAAAAACTATACATAAAAATCTAATTTTTTTAGATGATTTTATGCATTTGAAGTTCTTTGTGTGCAGATTTCTTTTTACTTATTTTTCGAAGATTTATTTCCATTTTAAACTCAGATTTTCAACATTTTGAAAGGCATTTTGTACATATTTTAGAAAAGTTTATTATTTTAAACTGTTGCCAAATGATCAAACAATATTATTTTCTTAAATTAAAAAGATGCTACCGACTACCACAAAAAGAGAAAAAAAAACGTTCAAATAAGAATTCGAAAATTAAATGTTAAAATCGGGAATTATTGGAAATTGCATCATAAAACTGTTTGCATGTAAAATTTACATATGAATATTTGCACGTGAATGTTAAAAGATAAATAATACATTCAAAGAATGAATTCATTAAAATGCGTGAACCGCCGTAAATGGGAAAAAAATGCAGAAATGTAGAATATTTCTCTTTAGCAATATAAAAAATCATAAAGTGAATATCAAAAAGAGAAAGTAAACATTTAAATAATAAATAAATTCAGTAATATGGGTTAAAAGCAGCAAGTAAATGAAGCTATGTCATATTTAAAATGACCAAGTAACACCGCAAAACAGTTTAAAAAAATAGACATTTTCTTATTTATTTTGATATAATCTTTTTAATTACTGTTGGGAATTCTAAAACGGTACATATAAAATTTTCATTCAGACAATAAAAGTATTGTTTAGTAGTGAGCCTGTAGTAATGAAAATTTAGTAAGGAAATTACATCAGGTTTAAACAATTTATTTAAAATATGCTACTTAAAATATTTTCTTATACCTCTGTTCGAAAAATAACAGGAAGTAACGACTCTGTGTACTTCATTGTTTAACTGATTTTGTTTAATCAAATACGTAAATAGCCATAAGATGTTTAACAGCAGCTGATTGGATTTTAAAATTTCCCCAATCAAAGCAAAATGAATTGAAATCTGTTTACAGGGAGATAGCCATTTAAAACATATACATATGTAATATAATAATTCACAATTCTTAAAAGCCTATCAAATTAACGTGATTTTAGAATTTATGGTATCATTTGTGGTACGGGGAATTGACGAGTGTAGCCCGGAGGGGGGGGGTGGACCCCCTAATGTGTCAAAAATATTAATACTACTTGAAGAATGAAATTTAATTGTATATTTGAAATGTAAACCGTCCCGATATGTAATTCAAGCCGATATCAATTCATCTTGATAATAAATATCAACGTTATTTCATGTCGATTTATTCCTATAACACATTATCGCATTATTCTCAGATGAATTTCTGAGGTTGAGCAAATTTTCTATGTGTCGTAATTTTAGATAATTCAAAATATATCCACATGTTCACATATTTTTGAATTATTTAATGAAAATAACTCCAGACTCAAATGAACAACTGTGCTTTTAAAAATAAATTTAATAAGGCAAATAATGGAAATTTAAAAAAAATATGATCTTATATATTTGATTAATTTATTGACAATAACTATAACGCATTGCGCTAATAAAACAAGTTCTTTCCCTATAAAGTATAGTTTTTACTTGATTTGAAGTGACAATTATTATATGGTCAAAGTGAGTTTAAATAAAGTTTAGGAAAATATTACTTGAGAGTTTTTCTTTAAAAAGTTTTAAATTATGAATTAATTGTTTAATGCCTCAAATTTTAAACAAATCTAACTCATTTTATGAAAATTATTCATATATTTATGCATATTTTAGTTTTAAAAAACTGTTGATTGCTATAACAAATCTTTTAGAGGAAATATAGATAAACCCAACAAAACAAGTAATTAATTTCGTATCCATAAAACTTTTGTAAATGGTTTTTGTCAAAGATAAAAATAATATTTATTGAAATATCTATAAAGTATAAATTTTTCGCTACAAATAAAAAAAGTCAAAGAACAATTTCTGCATATTATTATTTTTTTAAATGTTTCTTTTTATGTTGTTATCAAGTAATATGCAGAGGAGAATGATTTTCATTAATATAAAAATAAATATTAAAAAACAAGAACGTTTTTTATAAGATTAAAAATTTTACATATTCCATTACCAAATTAATGATGGATGCTATTGAATTTACCTTCGCGTCCTATTTTATGATAAAAATGCTTCTTTCAGAAACCATTAGCTCGACTTTGTTATGCAACATAAATTTTTCGTATATGATAATTACATGTTTTATGATTTTAGGGTTAAAAGCTTTTTCTTTATAAAATAGTGCAGGGTAGGATTTTAGTTTAATGATATAATTTTAAATTCTGCTACAAATTCGTAAACGAAATATAATACAACGCCTGAAAATCTGAAATATGTAAAAAAAAAAGAAAAAAAAATTAAATGGAAATGAATAGAAACGCAAAAAGTTCGGTTAAAAAAAATACATCTTAAGTATTTTAATAAAAGTCTTATTAAAAGATTATTATTAGTTATAATTATTATTTTAATCGTTTCTACTAAATCAGTTACAATATTAAGCGTCTTTTAATAAAAAGTATTTCTAAAAGACTGTTATTATTTTTAATTATCTGTAAAATATTTAACATGTATATATATATGTTAAATTATTCTATATATGAAACGTGAAATATGTATTATTTTGTATTATGGATATAAATATTAAATTATGCATCGGAATTATGAAGGTACATCTTAAAGCTTTGAAAATTGAATTTTCTTTGAATAGCGTCAAAATATTTTATTGATAATTATGCAGACGGGTACTTAATTCCAGTAGGATAGGTAAGATCTTATTTCATTCTAAATTACTTCTTTTAAGACCGTTGATTCAAGAGATTCGTCAGAAAGTTGCCCATATAGAGCGCGAGTGATATTACTTACACGTCTGTCTTGCTAATTCTTCTCCTGACTTTGATTTTATTGACAGAATTTCATGGAATAGAGTCCTCAAAGCTTCTTCGATTCATTACTCAGTTCTAAAAATAGAAATTTAGTATATTTTGTAATAATTCTGTCGTTAATACCTTCAGAAATGTACCTATTGTTAACCAAAATGCTGTTGTCAATCTTTCTGTCGATTTCAATTCTAATGTTTATAAGCCAAAGCTTAATAGTTCAGTAAAACATTGTCTAAAAAATTTGTGTTCTGATCCGAATTTGATCATAACCAAAGCTGACAAAGGTGTCAGATTGTCGTTCTTGATAAATCTACATATTTGAAAATATCCAATGAATTAATTAATCATGATCCTTATGTGGATATCCACAAAGACCCTTCCCCTATTGAAATTGATACTATCAAATCTGCCATTAAGTCTTCACCCATTATTCCTGCTAAATTAAAGAGGTCTCTCATTCTTTCACAAAATTGCACATTGGCCAGGTTTTATGCTTTACCTAAGGTCCATAATCCTGACATTCCTTTTAGACCCATTGTCTCTAGTATCGGTACGGCTTCTTATAAACTTGCAAAATATCTTGTTTCCATATTTTCTCCACTCTCAAATAGCAATTTTTTCACTGTTAATAATTCTTTTGAATTTGTTAAGAAACTTCACAGTTTTATGCCATAGGGCAACACGATGGTTCTTTTATGTTTTTTTATTATTTTCTAATGTTCCTGTCGAAGGGGCTTTAGACTGCATGAAGAAAAGGCTCTATGAATTTCACTTTTCTTTTTTCGAAATCGAGGATCTCATTTTTCCTACTCGTGCTTGCTTGTCTCAAACAACTTTTGTATTTAATGGGAATTTCTTTCGTATGACTGACGGTTTGGATCTGGGTAATACTTTTAGTTCGATTTTATGCTATTTGTACATGCACTATTTTGAAATAAAATTGTTTGAAATCTTAAAACTTCAGTTTTATGTTCGTTATGTAGATGATATTTATGCTTTAGTTGTATCGAATTCAGTTATTAATCATATTCTCTCTGTCATGAATTCTATTGGTTTTTGCTGTCAATCTACATATGAAGTTGAATCGAACAATTGCCTTTCATTTCTGGATGTCCTTGTTATTCGCAATAAAGTTAATTTTCAGACTACTGTCTTTCGCAAACCTGTTGCGGTCAGTCTTCCATCTCACAGATATTTTTCTCATCCTCCTAAACGAAATTTGCAGCTTTTAAAACTTTTGTTTTCCGGGCTTCCAATATTTGTTAAACTCCTCAGCTACTCAGTGACGAACTTAATTACCTAAAAGCTATTGCTGTTGATCGTGGTTATTCTACTAATATTATAGATTCAATTTATAGAAAATTGACGAATTCCACCCATTCTGAAAGTAAAAAAAATATTTCGAACTCCCATATTTTGGTTGTTTTGCCATTTTTTCCAAAAACAGTCAGCAAGTTGCTAAAATTTTAAAAAGGTTCGATTTCAAAGCTATTTTTTATCCCCGTAATAAAATTGCTTTTTCAAATCTTAAGCACCCCATTGATCGCTTAGATAACTGGGGTATTTATAAGTTTTTTTTTGCCAATGTGGTGTTTTTAATATTGGTCAGACTAAACATGCTCTCAAATTTCGTTTAAAGGAGCATAAGAGGTATGTCAAAAATCAAGAACTTAAACATTCTTCTATTGCTCAACACTGTTGGTCTTCACAACATAAGTTCAACTTTTCTTCAGCCACCACTATCCATAAGTGTCCTTTTATACCTGATCTTAATTTTTGGGGAGCATTTATGTTTGGCATTTGTGCATTTGTAATGGTTGTTTTTCTATCGTTAAACATTTTTGCAAAAAGGCTTTTTTGCTATTTTAATGTAAGCACCACTGTTTCAATCAACATGAATGTACGAATAAACAAAAATCAATTTATATATTTTTCTACAGTATTTTTTACATTGGGTGTACAGTATATTTCAAATAATTAAAAACAAAAATTCTCAGAAAAGAAGAGAAAAGATAACAATGCCCTATGGAAACTTTAAATTTTTTAATTGCTTCAATATTTTTTAAACGAGCTGAAATATTTTTACCGTATATGAACGAAATTTTGAATGAAAAATATATGTATATTAAAATATGTTTAAAGAGAATACATTAGATGTGAACCATGTGAAAATTGTTATAATAATTTCCATATATTAGAATTCATGTTTTATTATTTTTTATTTTTTATTTATTCGGTAAATTTTTATTCAATATGTTTGTATTAAAAATCAATAAGACGACAGAGAAGTATAATAAAGGAACAGGTATATTAAGTTTATGTTTATTTATTTATTTTTGAAATGTTATAGCTGCTACCTAAACGCAAAAGAAATCTTCTGGGTTTAATATTTAAAATAAAATCCTAACCACACTGAAATTCTTCATTATAT
This sequence comes from Maratus speculifer, assembly GCA_964019185.1. Taxonomy (NCBI): domain Eukaryota; kingdom Metazoa; phylum Arthropoda; class Arachnida; order Araneae; family Salticidae; genus Maratus; species Maratus speculifer. Next base: position 166,390,843 of record OZ025290.1, read on the forward strand.
ATATATAATTATACGAGTGCTTTAAATTTTTGTATGTAGGAAATATTTTATCTCTTATTTTTAACCCTCCTCTCCAGATCAAATTCCGTTTTAAATTTAGAATTGTACATACAGAAAAGCATGTAATAGTTTTTAATGTTAAATATAAGTAAGCCAGTAATTCTTAGAAATTTCGATATAAATCAGAAATAACTAAATAAATGTTATACCATTATATATATATATTCACTGGTGTGCAAAATTTAAGGACGAAGTCCCAAAATGCCAATTTTCAAGGGATTTTCAAGCGATAATTTTCACGCTAATATTCAAAAGGAAGTAATATAAATTGAATAACTACTATCCCTGCATAACAACTAGTCTATATAACCTCTCATTCAGGTCACACATGGTCACAAGTGTCACAGTCACTACGGTGAAACAAAAAAATAGGAAATTTCATACGTCTCTTTTATGAATCTCAAATGACTACTATATGTGGCTTCACTGTCAGGTCACTGCGACTGCGGCTTTGTGACGAATCACCTGGTGACTCGTCACAAAGCAGCAGTGTCTTTTTATTGAGACTCTCATGTGACTATCATTTGGAGGCTCAGTTTCAAAGTAATTGTGAATGTTGCATTATGATAAATCACCAATATCCCATTAAAGTGACATGGTGAGTTTCGCCACTTTTCACAGTGGTTACTTCACAGTAGGGTCTTTGTTACCATTTGACAAAGTCTTGTGACAGAAAGTCACTATGTGACTTTAATGTGTCATAATTTGGTTATTTATAATAATGCAACATTGACAATGACTTTCGAATCGAGCCTCCAAATGACAGTCACATGAGTCTCAAAATACGACACTGTAAAGTCACCTGGTGACTCTTCACAAAGCAGCTTTCGCAGTGACCTGACAGTGGAGTCATATATAGTAGTCATTTGAGACTCATAAAAGAGACGTATGGAATTTCCTATTTTTTGTTTAGCCGTAGTGACTGTGACTCTTGTGACCATGTGTGACCTGAATGAGATGTTATATGGACTAGCTGTTATGCAGGGATTATTCGAATTATATTACTTCCTGTTGAATATTCGTGTGAAAATTATCGCTTGAAAAGCCCTTTGTCCTTAAATTTTGCACACCTGTGTATATATACATAACATAGTTTGTCCTGGCTGACTGACAATCAATACATAGCCCAAACCACTATACGTAGAAACATGAATATTGAGGAAAATATACTTCTTATGGTGCAAGCGTGCACTAAGATGGGATTTTTGAAAATCCCCTCTCTAAGGAGGGCAAACGGGGGTCAAAAATTCTAGACCATCTCAGCAGCCGATTAAGGGAGCGGTGTGAAATTCCAGAAAATAAATCTAATAAAAAAAATAATTAAACACATATATCAGCGAATTTAGAAATTGCCCCCCTCAGGGGATGTTGAAAGGAGGGATCGAAAAATTTAGAGCATTTAGCACATCTTAGCCGTCGTTTTCAGTAGAAGTGAAAAATGGCAGAAAATAAATCTCCTCTGACAGTCTTGCAATAGGGCAAAATTGTAATGTTATTTTCTCTAAATTTTGTTTTAAATGCTAAAAAAAGACGATTCTTTCAAAATTATATATAAAAAAACTTAAAAGCGAATATGAAGGTTATCCTTGAAAGCTTTAATTATTGTTCAATGACTTAACAATCTATTAAATTAATACAATTATATTATTTTAAATATTGCTTGTATTGCAGTGGAACCTGGAGCGTATTGAACGTGTTAACACGGACTTATCAGTGAGAGGGTTAAAAAATAATAATATGTGTGTTTCAGCGATTTTAAAATGTCCACCCCCGAAGGTGTTAAAGAGGGGGTAAAAAATTCCAAAATTTTTTGGACCCGTCCTGTAATTCTATCATATCATCCGAAAGCCCTCCTATCGCTTTTTCATATTATGAATTTCTCTTCACGTCGCCAATTTCTCCCCAAGGGGCATTCGCTCTTTCACATTATGAACTTTTTTTTATGTACCCAATTTGCGCCAACGGGGGATAGTTTGAAAAAATTTCTGAAATTGTAGCGTTTTATCATTACAGACCGATTTTTTTAAGGGACCCTCTCATAAACATTAGTTATGATATTTGAAAATTTCAAAAAGAATGGAAAGTTTTATACCGGGGAGACGTAATAGGTCATACAATTTTCTAAATTTAGCCTAAACCCGTCATGTGATGCATCATTAGAAAGCTTTCTGTCCATTATTTCAAATTATATACCTCCAGTTCCTTTGAGATATTTCGCCATACCGCAGCAGCAGGTTTAGTTAGAAGCGGGAAATTCAAGATTAGATACGTACTAGTTAAACATAGGTACTTTAGTCATTTTGGAGCTATTTTGTCTAATATGTCGCCAACATCGTCTTTGATTAGGATAATGCAGGAGTATACGAATAAGACAACAATTATACATGTTTGATTTGATATTATTTAAATTCTTTTTTTTTAAATTTGTATTAGATGTGTATTGTTTAATTCAAGATTCTTTCACAGAAACTGGCCAGCGTACCGGGCGAAGACTGCTAGTGTATATATATATATATATATATATATATATATACACTAAAGATATATAAACGATATGAAATCTATATGTGATCCACAAATTTTTATCTGATATACTTTTAATCTTAATTTCTTTTTTCTAAGTAACAGAAAAATATATAATATCGACATAAATCAAACAAACTGCCATTGTTAGCTTCGAATTAATCACATGAAATGTTCATTTAATTAATTATACAATGTGCGCGTTTATGTGAGGATACGTATATTTGCAAGTATGAATGGAGGTACATAAAGTAAGAAATTATTTGTCAAAATATATGAAAAAAAGCTAGGAATTTGTAAAGATTTACCTTGGAATTTGCATTGCTGAGAAAATATTTCAAAAACATATTTTATTGTAAAAATAAACCCAAAATGGAAAAAGGTACTGCGAAATTAGTTTTTTATTGTTATAGCGAAACAAAACTTATAAAAGGTATTGCTCGAAATTCTAATAAAAACCCATCCAGTCATTATTAATTACCTTTCATATCATCAGTAAAAGTTGTTAGATTTTATCCTATTCTTATTTTTCCTGTGATAAGACATATTAATAAAATGACTTTGAAAACATAATTAGAGCATATGTTTACTTTACTAAATCAGAATCCAACATCTAAGGAAGAACATTTTTTGAATAATTTAATAATTTCTTTCAACATATTTTTTTGTGAGAGCAGATTATTGTACGAAGACAGTTTTATTTTCTAATGATACTTGACAAAACTACTAAAATATTTCCATAATACGTTAACTATTATGGAAAAGATGCATTGTAAAAATGTGACTGCAGTAAATTGCATTTTAATATTTAATAATAAAGATTAAACTTAATGATTTTAATATTTGTGGGGTTCTTTTATGTATGTTGTTTAAAAAAAAGATTCAATTCCATATTAAATTTAGAGCAGTATATAGAGGAATGCATGTCATAATTATTAATGTTAAACATAAGTAAACCAATAATTCTGAGAAATTTCCTTTTACGGTCAGATGACTTAAACAATTTACCCTATTAGGTTTTCTTTATACTCTAGATATTTAAACCATCTGAAATCTAAATACAGCCAACTATTTTTTATTTGATATACATTCATCCTTATTTTTTTCCTCTGAGTAATATAAAACGCCAAAAATATATTGCCGACATAAATCAAACAAATTACCATGTTAAACTTTCAATTAATCTCGCGAAACATTCATTTAATGAATTATACATATCTGCGTGTTTTTGTGTGCCTAGGTATATTTGTAAGTATACATGGAGGTATTTTTCGTAAATGGAATAAGAAAATATTTGTCAAAATCAATAAGAAAAAAAAGAAAGAAAGAAAGAAAAAGAAGAAAGAGAAAGATAAAAAAGAAACTTTTTATATTTACCTTGAAATTCACGTTATTTACAAAATACTTAAAAATGCATCATTGTAAAATTAAAACCATAATGAAAAGAAAGGTACATTGAAAATAGTTTTTCATTATTGTAGACAAAGAAAACTTATAAAATAAAAGATAATGTATACTCTTCTAATGAAAACGCATTCAGTCATGTTTAATTACCTTTCATATCATCCAGAAAAGTTCTTAGATGTTATTCTATTCTTATTATTTCTGACATGAGACATATTAATAAAATGTCTCTGAAAACATAAAAACACATGTTTACTAAATCCGAATCCAGCATTTAAAGAAGAACATTTTATGAGTAATTTAATATTTTCTTTCGGTATACTTTTTGTGAGAACAAAATTATTGTGCGGAAAAAATTTCATTTTCTAACAATGTTTGATAAATCTGCTAAGGTTATATGTTAAATATTCTGAAAAAGATTCAATGCAATCATGCGACCGTAATACATTTTATTTTAGTATTTATTAATAAAAGTTAAAATTAATTATTTTAATACTTATGGTTTTTTTAATGTATGTTCCCCAAGAAAAACTATAGCGACAATCTTTTAGCATATTTAGTTTTCGTAAAATATACACATTTTAAACTTTCATTTTTAACTCTCATTTCCAGATTAAATTCCATATTAAATTTAGAATTTAGAATTAGTGAAATTTCAGTAAACTCATAAATCTAAGAAATTACGATATGCAGTCAAACGACTAAAGAAATTTTACACCATTTGGGCTTTTTATACTAAAGATATTTAAAAATTTTAAATATAAACATAGCCAAAAATCCATTATCTGATATACTTTCACCCTTAATTCATTTTTCTCTGGGTAATATAAAACGGTAAAAATATATTGTCGACATAAATAACAAATTAACATGATTAATTTTCAACTAATCATGCGAAATATTCATTTAAATATTTATGTACTAGCAGTTACCCGTGACTTCGTTCACATAACATTTAAAGAAGAAATAATTGATCAATCAAGCAAAAAATTTCGATGATGAAAAGCATGTGTAATTAACTTTATATCGCGAATTTATGGTAAAAAAACTTTTGATAATCCCTATTTGCTAAATTGTTTGCTGGTCAAAATTTTCCTTTCAGCGATTAATACTAATAGATAGAAAAATTCTTGAATTCTTTTGTTCAGCCCTGTAGTTTTCCAAGTGCTTTTAATACACGAAAGTATCTTTCTAAAATTTATTTCAAACAAAAATATTTCTTATTACTACCTAAATTACATTTTCAGAAATTATCATCCGAAGACAACCTTGTATCCAGTTCTTTACGGGACCCTGTTTATCATTTTATATATATACTACAAACATTTCTTAGTTTACTAAATGCAGTTCAAAATAAAAATGCATATTTTATTTAAAAACCACCTTTAAGTAAATTACGCTCATATTCAGTAACCTTTCCGAGATCTTTTGTGTAACTCTGTATATCTAAATTTAACTATTTATACTATTACCATTTATACTCTCCATTTAATATGCATACATTTAGCGAAACTTAAAAACACATATCATAATTCAAAATGCATTTCATCCATGCAACAGTCATCATCCATGATATACAGTACTTCGGATAGAATATATAATATTTGAAATCTTTTGTGTGTCCATGTAAATGCTATGCACTTCTTATTATGCATGTAATAACTTACATTAAGCCTCAGCAACATATATCAATTTGATTATACTTGAAATCGTTTACCGTAATTAAAATATGTCGGAAACTGTTCCTCCCTTTATTCCCATGCAATGGAATTCTTCTGTCTGCCCTGTAAATGAATAGTAAGTGCCCTTTTCACTACATACTTTACAAAATGCATATTTTCGTGCACTTTGTAAATGCATATAAATTTGAATATGTTCTACAGGCTGTAACATCGTTAAATTTAATTAAAACGATTTTTCCCCATAATGCCGTAATATAAGGAAATATAATTATTTATCTCGCTCCATTAGCTATCGGTGTTCATACCCCTTGTATTTTTAACGACTGCTATAAAGTACCTGTTTTATTTCAACTATGACTTCACATTTTCATGAGTGAACCATTTTATTAAAAATATAATTCTTTTTCATTCTTTTTACTTTTAATTTATGTCACCATATTTTACACAAAAATTCCCATTAACTAATCAAATATCCTTGTTAAATGTATTATAAAAATACCCCTTTTATTTTTATTTCAAACATGACGTCATATTTATTTTCTTTTAAATTATTTTATTATAGTTTTTCGTGGAAGTTTTCTATTAAAAATTCATTGCCGCTGAAAAATTAGTATTCCAATTTTTTATTTTCTTGGCAACAGGAAAGGAAAATGGTTAAATTTTATCTGAAAAATGCCTATTGATTTTGTATGAAAAATAATTAAATTTTGAATTATTAAGGAAAATATTTGAATAAAATAAATAAAAACTACCCTATTATTTAATCCGGACTTCTAACTTTACGTCTGCAAAATTTCAAAGCAATCGGTTCAGTTGTTACGGCGTGAAAGCGGAACAAACAAACAAACTCACTTTCCGATTTATAATATTAGTAAGGATATGTGCACGTTTATGTGTGCCTACGTATATTTACAAGTATGCTTTTAATATGTAATGTAAATTTGAAATGTAAGTGATTTTCTTATGATGTGTTGCGATATAAAGATAAACCACTTTTTCCGAAAAATAATCAATATAGATTAATAAAAAATTTAAAGAAATTTGCACCCTATTTTTATATACAATTATTGAAATAATAGTTCGAAGACCATAATGAAACATGCGGCAATTTACTATTTCAATTCAGTCAATTACTACTGATGTTCAAATTTAATGTGGATTTTCTTTAAATTCAGTTTCTCCAAATCGAACTTTTGTCAAGTGTACCCCTTAACTTTTGAGGTCGTCATATACTCTAAGATCATTGTCTAATTTAATATCCACTGCAATTATTTTATTGTAAATATGATGCAGATTATTCCTCTTTTACAGTTTTATGTATACCAATCGCATTTTTCTATGCGTAAAATATTTTATTTAAAAATTATTAGCTATGTATTTAAATAAAAACTTAAATGAATTCTCTACATTTACAAGTTCTCATTCAATAATTTATTTTCTCGATTTGTTTAAATATTAAAATATCTTTAAGAAAAAATTAAAGTATAATTTTAATAGTTTTACACAACATATCGATTTATATATATATAACATTTAGATAATGGAATATAAATTATAACATACAAAAAATGCATAAGTTATGCATTCTCTCCATATTTCACAATTATTATCAAATACACTTACCACTATATATTTCGCAAAGATAATTATCACACACAAACACTGTAAAAAAATCTGTTAAGTTATTAAGATTTTTCTAGTAGATTTGTATTCGAATAACTTTTCATGTGACGGTAACAGAAAAAACTCATGTAACCTTCCTCGGTTACATAAAATTTTGCTGTTATTGTTATATGAAAAGTTCTTGGAATACAAATCTACTAGAAAAATTCTAGTAACTTATTTCTAGTAACTATTAGTAGAATTTTTTTACAGTGTACAATGCACAAATAAAAATGATTTTAAAGATATATTTATCTAAAGCCTTTTTTTTATTTAAACTATATTTAGTTATAAGAAATATCATCCAAATAAAATGTTAGGCCATAAAATGTCGGTTACGCAATAAAAATATAAAAACATGCAGAGCGCAAGTTACACTACGTCCAATATTTCTATTTTTGCAATTTCTTTCAGGGCATTAATTCAATTGTTAGAAGTTTTAGGGAAATTTTCTCATGCTCGGGATTTTATTTTCAGAATCAGCGCAATTTCTGGAAAGGAACGTGACTTTTGACATTGCTAACTCTCAGTAATGGAAGGTAAATGTCGTTATCTATGTATTTGAGTGGATGAAATCGGCGATAAGTATCTTGAACAGTAGTTGAAATAAATTATTTGAAAGAAAATATCGAATAATATCGTCCAAAAGAGATATAAATAAAGTTAGAAATTAAAATAATATTTTCCATTCTTATTTTTCCCTTATATATATGAACACGCATTATGACCATTTATTCGAGATTAAAATCATCATACATAAACACATTTTTTTTTCAGAATATTTTATCATTTAATTAATAAATACAAAATGTTTAATTTATAATTATTACATTTTTCATAGATGATAGCAAAAATAAATTTAATTTTAAAATAATTATAAAAGGGAATTATTTATTTTAATCAAATAAAAAATGTTCAAATCAAGTTATTTAATTTCTTGGATAACAGGCTGGAATTCATTTTTGGTTGTACTATAGAGGAAGCTAATTGATATTTTCCAGTTTATATCTTACTATATGCATCATTACTCCCTAATCCATTATCTTATTAATTCCTTTTTTTCGATTTTTTGGGGTTTTTTTGTGTTAGAGCCCTAAATTCGTAATATTTAGCTTTTTTATGGCTAATACGAAGAAGAAACCACACATTTTATTTGTAGTGCTAAAGTATTTAGGGCCTGAGAATTCTGCTTTGGTTTCAGAAATTTTCATTTTATTCTTGTAATCTGTATTTTCTATGCTTCTTTGCGTTAATTTGTAATTGATTTTGATGTTCATATATATACAGAGTGGATGAAAAATATTGTCATGCGAAAAACACTACTTTAGAAAAAATATATGCTATTAATTAACATTTTTACCCTAAAGAAATAGAAGTATAATAAATAACAATATTTAAAACACTTATTCAAAATGTCCACCATTCGCTTTTATACAGACTTTCTAAAGAGCGATCACAAAACTGACAGTTCGACGCTGGAATCTTCCATCTAAACTTCCATTCAAAATCATCCCAAGTATTGATAAATTTACGTTACAGAAAATCCAAGTTGGAAATTTTTTAATCCTTTACTTTATTTCTAAGTAGTCCCAAACAAAAAAGTCGAATAAATTGAGATTCTTGACTAATCGAAAGTCATTAACGCATTCTTAAATATCCAGGCACGTGAGCATCAAAGAAGGCAAATGTCGTTTTAACTCCATGTGCAGAAACCCAATCCTGCTGGAAAATTACATTTGGATTATTTTGTTTCCATGGGACTATTATCTTAGCAACACTTTGTGTTGGACCATATTTTCATAACGTTTTTCTTAACTTTTTTCGTTTGAAATTTTATAACAAATAGAAATCTGTTTCTGTTTGTAAAGAATTTAAATAGTGCTTTTATTTAAGTGAAATAGTGTCATTGAAAAGTTTGGGCAGTAGCCTCAGCAATTGATGAATAATATTCAATAGATCTTTCAAGTATGTTTTGTGCAAATACAATTCCAAAGTAAGCTAGTAGAAAAATTGTTGCCAAAACCTAATACTATTATTCACCAGATCTTATTAGACTGTTAGATCTGAATTTCTTATTTTAATCTGAATAATTTAAAATTGTATCAACGACTAGAAGAAGAAATGTAAAGCTTAATATACATATATGGCCATTGATAACAAGATGTATTTAACCATGATTTATGGAAAAGTTATTACTGTAATTTTAGATACATCACCATGTTTAACATGCTCTATTTGAGTTACAAAATCTTACAAATGAATAATAGTCATAAAACTGTTAAAAGAAGTGCAATTTTGCAGTGAAAACAGCTAAACAATGTACCTCAAAATATGGGTGATATTATATGCTTACTATATAAAATAATGATTTATGGATAATATGTAATTAAGCGTTTTGATTTTCCAATTTGGCAATTATTGGAAGAAGCTTAGCTAAGCTCGTATTAAAGACTTTTGAAGGTACCAGGATTCCCAAACGAGAAAAATAAGTCGAAGAGCATGTAACGAAGACTTGTAGCACCGTTCGCTTATAACATCTGACTCGTTGATTTCCAGTATTAGACACAAAGTAAAAAACGTTCAAAGGAAAAGAAAATTTCCAGAGGCATTAGAACTTTCACTTTAAATAATACTTTAGGATTCACACATCATGCATCCATTTATTAGAGTAGATTTAACCCTCTGAGAGCATTTGCGCTTTTCAGAATTTTCATGTAAATATTTATATAACCCAAGATACTTAAAAATTGAATTTAACTTTATAGTTTAATTTTAAATTACTTTTTTATATTATCCCATCTTAGAAAATTCTTACAGTATAATATTTATTAAAAAATATTTTTGTCTACAGGCAATTTACTATGTTTTCCGGAAACGGAAAATTATTTATGATAACCACTAAAAGTGTTTCATATCCATTTATTTCAAAAACGCGCAGGTTTGCGCAAAAATTGCCCTATACCACATTAAAATGCAGACTTTTAGGAAGACAAACATGTCTTTGAAATTTCAGGCAACTTCAGGCAATTTAAAAAAAGCTATTTTTAAGTTTATTATACAGTTAATTTTATATAGGCTATTCATAATGTAAAATGATATATAAAATTCAATCAAAGTATAATCAGTAGAGCTTTAAAATGTGTTTTCGGAAATTAATAATGATATTTTAAACGCGTTATCATTAGTGGTTACCTTGGTTTAATTTCTGAACACATTAAAAAATCACTAAAATGCGCAGGAAAATTCCTGTGCTGAAAAGTGTATATTCCAAGCTGTACAAATAAGATGTAATTTTGTATAATTTAAAAAATGAACGTATATTCGTATTTTGTAGGTATTCTTTTAAAAAATTTTATTGCAAAAAATTAATTATTTAATGATTATTTTTTGGCCCTATGTTTGCATTTTCTTAAGGATCGATCCACTGTGCGTCGTTTCGGAAAGTTCTTTTCTTGATATTGTTGCGAATTCTTGAGGTATTGACAGAAGATGATAGACCTGATTCCTTTTTTACATCAACGTTTCCATTTTATTCCCACTGGCTAATAATCCTTTGCACTGTTCGAAATGAGTCTTTCATATGAGATGTAAATGTTTATTGCTTCTCCCTATTTGGGAACTAGGAAGTGAATAAGTATTACTTCACATGAAAATCTATAAAAAAATACCACTAAAACTGGAAAAATAGCAGGTTCTATTTAATTTGGTTGTGAAAGGTCTGTGCCAAACAACAGGCCATTACTTTTTAGCCACCCTGTATATATAATACGTATGCATATATGTACAATATACTGTATATATATATACTATATGTATATGTGTATATACCGGGTGTCCCAAAAATGACTGATGGATTTTAAAATTCAATAACTTGCAAACGGTGACAGCTATTTAAAAAATTAATGCAGGAGAGTTATGTATAATGTCAGGAGTTTTTTTTTTACCGTAATTTTTTATTTTAGTTCGCATCTCAAAAATAGGTGACGCTGACGGCGATTGAAGGCCAAATGGACGCTTCACTCAGCACTGATCACCTGGCCTTCAATCACCGTCAGCGCCACCTATTGTTTGAGATGCGAACTAAAATAAAAAATTACGGTAAAAAAAAACTCCTGACATTATACATAACCCTCCTGCAAAATTTTTTTAAATAGCTGTCACCGTTTGCAAGTTATTGAATTTTAAAATCCATCATTCATTTTTGGGAAACCCGGTATATATATATATATATATATACACTGGTGTCCAAAAGTTAAGCATAATTGGTAATTAAGTAATTATTTTTAAGTAATGAAAGAAATATGAATCGGAATGTGCTGAAACTCCAGGTGTGTAAACAAAATAGTACGCGTCACATATTTTCGCGAAGAGTTTTCCCCGAAATCGAACAGGGGACCGTCAACAAATTGAAAAAGAACAAAGATCTTTTGGATAACCCTGTCAAAACTAATGTAGCAAAAGCGTTCAAACTGCACATTATGATTAATTGGCTTATTGTAATGTACTGTGTTTATTTTTATAAGGATAGCATGTACACTCGTAGAGAAATTAAGGTTTTTATAAAAACAGTCCTAAATTTTTCCAAGTTTTTTGCTTATAATTTGCAGAGTTCTTATTATAAAATAATGTTCTTTTCTGAAAATATGACAAACATCATTGTACACAATACCTTGTCATCAGAATTTAAAAATAATAAAAATTGTATGAAAAATGAGTATGTTTAGTAAATAATTTTTCATTGCGCATGCGTCAACGATATCAAAATGTCATTTGCATATTGTGTTAGCTAAATGTATAGAGCAACTTCTGTAAAAGTTTCAAAAACATAGCTTGAAAATTCTGAAAATGGGAGCCTATAGAATCAACTCAAAATCCTTTATTCCCTAAATGAAGCAAAAGGATGAGGGGCTGTATCCATATTCCATTGTTTAGTGCCTACACAATATTGCACGTACAACTATATTTAGGTAAAACCCCTGATTTTTTTGCTTCCTTTAGGAATAATGGATTTTGAGTTGATTCTATAGGCTCCCATTTTCGGAATTTTCAAGTTATGTTTTTGAAACTTTTACAGAGGTTGCTCTATACATTTAGCTAACACAATTTGCAAATGACATTTTGATATCGTTGACGCATGCGCAATGAAAAATTATTTACTAAACATACTCATTTTTCATACAATTTTTATTATTTTTAAATTCTGATGACAGGGTATAGTGTACAATGATTTTTGTCATATTTTCAGAAAAGAACATTATTTTATAATAAGAACTCTGCAAATTATAAGCAAAAAACTTGGAAAAATTTAGGACTGTTTTTATAAAAACCTTAATTTCTCTACGAGTATACATGCTATCCTTGTAAAAATTAACACAGTACATTACAATAAGCCAATTAATCATAATGTGCAGTTTGAACGCTTTTGCTACATTAGTTTTGACAGGGTTATCCAAAAGATCTTCATTCTTTTTCAATTTGTTGACGGTCCCCTGTTCGATTTCGGGGAAAACTCTTCGCGAAAATATGTGACGCGTACTATTTTGTTTACACACCTGGAATTTCAGCACATTCCGATTCATATTTCTTTCATTACTTAAAAATAATTACTTTATTACCAATTATGCTTAACTTTTGGACACCAGTGTATATACCGGGTATTTGTTTGGTTTTTTAATTGTTAATTCTTCACAGTTCATTGTTACCATTTTTAACATACACTCTTTCCTTGAAAATTATGAAATTTCATTGCATAATGTGAATTATATATATATATATATATATATATATATATATACCGCGTGGCCCAAAAATTACTGATGGATTTTAAAATTCAATAACTTGCAAACGGTGACAGCTATTAAAATTTTTTGAAGTAGGTTATGTGTGATGTCAGGAGTTTTTTTTAAAGTGATTCTTGATTTTAGTTCGAATTTCAAACAATAGATGGCGCTGATGGCGATTGGTGCTCAGTCGACGCCGAAACTGACGTAACTCACCATTGACGCAAAAGAAGGAGATTAAGAATATCGAATGCATCTCATTCTCCAACACAATCTTGCTCTCATACCCCGATTCTGAACACATTTGATATCATTTCAATGGAATGCGTTGTTGCCATGGAAATATCAGGCATACATTTCTCAAGCAGTATTCGAGTTTGCAATAGATTTTTCATTTTTGAAGTTTTATTTTCCCGGATTAAATTACTTTTTATGGCACGATTTAAAGAATATTTTATGCATCGTATTTTAAAATTACATTGTTAAAATTTGAAACCTTTGCTGAATCGTCACACCTTCTCATTTATAGAAAACGATTACTTCATTGTATTATGGAGCATTCTTATTGTTCAAATTGGAGATATTCTATAATAGCAGTGGAGGGATTATGCAGCAAAAGTTTCAAATTTTTAACAGCGTAGGTGAAGATGACTTGCTACAATTTTGTTCTTAGGGCCCGATTCTGAACTCATTCCATATGATTTTAATGGAATGTCTTGGTGAAATGGAAATAACCAATTCTTTCATAGAAAAATACAGTGTTCGGAATTAGTGTATGAATATAACACGCTGAATTCGAGTTTGAAGGCTACTTTGCATTTATGATTATGATGGGAATTTTATCGAACCAATTTAGATATTTAGCTAAAATTTACAAAATTTTAGTTTGGAATAAAATTTTAAACTAAGTTATGCAATTCCTAACTTTCCCATTGTAATTTTCAAAAATTTTGTTAAAAGATCTAAAATTTCCTAAAATGTAACAAAAAATGTAAAATTTTTAACAAAAAAAAAAAAACCTTATCACTTAGTTTTAAAATACAATGCATAAAAATTCTTTAAATCATGTCATAAAAAGTAATTTTATTCGGAAAAATAAAACTTCATAAATGCAAAATCTCCTGCAAACTCGAACACTGCTTGCGAAATTTATGCCCACTTTTGAACGCTGTATTCCACTGTCGAAGAATCTGTTTTTTCCTTGGCAACAACGCATTCCATTGAAATCAAATCGAATGAGTTCAGAATCGGGGCCTGAGAGCAAGATTGTACTAGCGAATGAGACGCACTCCATAGCCTTAATCTCATTCCTTTGCATCAATTGTGAGTGACGTCAGTTTCGGCTTCGACTGAGCGCCGAACGCTGTCAGTGCCATCTATTGTTTGAAATCCAAACTAAAATCAAGAATCACGGTAAAAAAAATAAAAAAATCCTGACATTATACATAACTTTCCTGCAAAAAATTTTTAATAGCTGTCACCGTTTGCAAGGTATTGAATTTTAAAATCTATCAGTCTTTTTTGGGACACCCGATATATATATATATATATATATATATATATATATACTTATTTATCTACATACATATAGCTAGATAAAGATTTTAACTGACGGTGGCTTTGTATTCTACGGGTCGTTATCGGTATTGATCTTCAAAAGTGCTTCTGAAATTCTGAATAACGTAGAGGAGAATGTAATAGCTATTATCTCTTACGAAATCTTACGAAAGATAAGTTTTTAAAAATTCAAATCGTGATCGCAAAATAAGAAAGAGCGGCGAGCATCGCATTGCAGCAGCATAGTCAAGTTTTAAAGCGCTTACCGAAGACCGATTAGAATTGCTGAGCCATAATGGATGAGCTTGCGCATGAGAGTAAAAGTGGGGATTAAACAGAGCCAGTTAACGAAATGTGAGCCACAATTTTGAATAACTGGGCACCTGTACAAATCGTAAATTACACTGCTAGAATAAAGTAATTACATAATAAAGTAACATAACTACATAATAAAGTAATTATTACCATGATTCATAATTAAATTTTGGTTATATGAGTTTTTGCTTTTACCGTTACATGAAAAGTTCTCATAATACAAATCTAATAGAAAAATCTTTGTAAATTTACAGATTTTTCTTACAGTGTATTAAGCGAGACAAGAATTTCTGAATTACCTTGTTATATTTATTTCTTTACTAGCAGTATCACCCAGACTTCCGAGGATTTTTTAGATAAAACAGAGAGAGATTATAGGAAATAGATTCGCATTTTCCTGTTGCCAAATATGATATTTCACGATCTCAAGGGAGACTACTTATTTATCTTTTACTCTTGAGATTTATAACCACATACTCGGATCAACGAACATTGTCCACTCTTTCTTCCTTATTTTATTTTTATTATTATTATTTTTAGCATATCGCCATTTTCCACTAAAGGACACTGCTTCAAATGTTAAGTTCTAAGGATTATTTTAAAGAAAATTCATAATTAATGCCACAAAGAAAAGATTTTGCAATTAAGATGCCTTTGTAAAATACATTTTTCATATGTTTTTTAATTGGTCATTCCTTTATTAGATTATTTTTTATGTTTTTGAAGTATATTTGGAATAATCAACTGTAAACCGGTCGCTGGTCATTTGGTGTATTTACTGTATTATTGAAAGTTTCATTTCTATTTGATAGACACTCTGGACAGGGAGTTCGCTGGCAGAAGAATGGACAAAATTTTGTGCTTAAGGATTAGTAAATTTATGGTTTTCATCATGAAGGAAATGAAAATAAAAAGAATTACTATTGTATGTTTATCATCTGAAATTATTTTACTATCACCAGAAAAACAATATTTTGAATCCCAGTACTTGGAAAAAACAAAAGTTCCGAAATTTCAATCGTAGCCTATGAAACAATATTTGTCCATTTATCATTTTAGCTTAAATAAGAAAAAAAGTACCAAAAATTCAGATACAATTAGATCACTATTAAGTTATTTCGTCTGACGCACTTTACAAGAAGCTGGACCTGATGACAAATTAATTATTTTAGGTTTTTTTAGGCAACAAATGAAGAATAACCTTAAGAACAGAAAAAAAACAGTATATTAAACAGATTATTACTAAACATTTTGCATAACTAACATTATTTATAATTCTCTAAGTATTTTGTTGGTGACAGATACATAAATGCCCCAGCAACAATTTCACTTTATTAAATGAAGTGTCGTTACGCACGTAACTCCATTTTTTATACCTAATTCTGGTACATTTGAAACCATATAGTTACAAACTTCTTATGTTTGAGGTTAAACTTGAATGTGTACCCCATTATGGATGATTGGAAAGATTTTATATGATTAAAATTAAGGTTTATTTCCCTATCATACTCAATTTTCAGGGTTTTTCTAGAGTATTAGTTATACAGCTCATATTCAAAATATTAGAATAATTACCTTTTTTTTTAGAAATTGAAAATATCGTTTGGTAATTTAATGTCTTTTAATGAAAATATGCAAACGATATTTTTATTAAGAACTTATTGTTGATTAAACTTACTTGTTATCTTAAATTTAATATCATTTTTGAAAAGATTAATTGCAAAAAAAAATTATTTTGAAAAGTCAAAATATTAGAATATTTATTCAAGTGGTTCAAAATTTTAGAATATTTCACATTAATTCTCCTTTAGTTATTACCAATTCTTAACTGGTGGCATCATTGATTAAATTCAGACTATTTTATTTAAAATCAGTATTCTTTTTTGCAGTTTGTTTCTTTTTCGTCTTAAAATGGGCCGTGTGAGTGATATTCCTGAATCTACTAAACTTCGTATGGTTGATTTGTATCGGCACGGTAAAAATCAATGTTTTATAGCGAATTATTTACATTGTTCGCAATCGAGCGTTAGTAAAATACTAACACAATATTCAAAAATTTCAAAATTTCAAAATAATCGCCGAAATGGTGGCCGAAAACCAAAAACATCTGCTAGAGATGACAGGAAACTGAAGCGTATAGTTAAAAAAACCGTTTTAAAAGTGTGCGATTCTTGCACCGAAAATGGAAAGAAGAAGGTGTTGAAGTTTCTACATCGACAACATTAAGACGTCTCCATAAATTTAAATTTGAATCTCGTGTACCGAAAACAAAACCTCTCATGACTGCAAGACAAAAGCGTATAAGATTGAATTGGTGTAAATCAAGACGTTTATGGAGCAATGAAAATTGGAAAAATATATTATTTAGTGATGAAAGTATGTTTTGTGTTTCATATGGTAATCAAGGTATTCGAGTTTGGAGAATGAAGCAAGAAGCATTTGATACAGAATGCCTTAAACGTTCCGTAAAATTTGCTGCTAGTGTCATGGTTTGGGGTTGTATGAGTGCAGAAGGACCTGGAAAGTTATGCATCGTCTACGAAAAGGTTAACTCTCTGATATATCAAGAAATTTTAGAATATTACATGATTCCATCATCAGAAGATTTATTTGAAGATGATTTCATCTTTCAACAAGATTTAGCGTCCCCGCATACCTCGGTGTCAACTAAGAATTGGTTCCGCCAACGCAACATTAAGGTACTTCCTTGGCCACCAAATTCACCAGATCTTAATCTCATCGAAAACTTATGGTGTACAATGAAGAAAAAACTTCAAGAAAATCCTCCTTCAAGTAAAACTGAGTTAGTGGCACGTATAAAGTTTATTCGGGCTAATATTGACAGAAATGTTTGTAAACACCTTGTATATAGTATGCAAGATCGATTGTACGCTGTTATGAAAGCTAAAGGGGATGCTACAAAATATTAACTACCATTTACTTCATATTCATAAGGTAATATTGTTGCGTAAAATAAAATATTCTAATATTTTGAACCAATCTAAATTTTATTCTAATATTCTGTGTTACGAATCGTAGCACCTGCTATCCAGTCACGTGATTGTTTTTCGGCGCCGTTGCTTTGGGCCGATCATCTTACGAAATCATGTTAAAAAGGCCAGATGTGCTCGAAGGATTTTCTCGACGAGAGAAATAAAACTCTCGCTTATTATACATATAAAATTTATATTTTTATGTTTAAGTGTTTTGTAGTTGTGTTTAGTGTGTGTGTTGTCCAAAATAAACAAGTAAAAAGACTCCATTTTCAAGTATTATTTACGTATACTTTCGAATTCGCGAATCGTAAAATTCTATATGGTGCCGAAACCCGGGATGTTTATTTTTGGTAAATTTATTGTTGTTGGTCTAGCATTGAAATAAGGAGTTGTACTCGCGTTAAATAAAGAACTAGCATCAGGTTTATCAGAATCAATTTTAAATTTCTACAAATTCAGGTATCAGAAAATGATAGAAATTATCTATGTTTTTTGTATTTCGATGACTGCGACATAAATAAACACAGTGTTTTGTATCACTTTAATCGTCATTGTTTCGGCGTCACCAGCTCTCCCTATGTTTTAGCCTCTACAATTAAAAAGCATATTGGTAATTATAAGGATACGGAACCCGCCGCCTATGAAATTATTAATAAATATTTGTACGTAGATGATTTAATTTACGGATCATCTACAGTCGAGCAGGCTATGCAACTAACAACTACTGCAGTTTCTATATTTAAGGATGCCAATATGCAATTGCGAAAGTTCGTTACTAATTCTCCAGAATTAAAAGAAGCTTGGAATGGTAACCCGGTTATAGAGATTAATGAAAACTGCGCCGAATCAAAGGTATTGGGGTTAAATTGGAATGTTGAAGGGGATTTTTTGGCTATAGATTTGGCATCTTTAGTGTCAATAGGTGACAACTTGGAATTCACCAAAAGGCATGTTCTCCAGACTGCCGCTAAAATATTTGATCCAGTTGGATTTATGTCACCTTTTTTGATAAGGGTAAAAATTTTCCTTCAAGAATTATGGCAGAGTGGGCTAGACTGGGACGATGAATTTAACGAAGAATTTCAAATTAAATACAGAACATGGTATCAGGAAATCGAATTGCTAGACCAATTAAAAATACCCAGATATTATTATCACTCGAGTGAAGTGCACGACAAAGTAGAACTACACATTTTTTCCGATGCTTCCTTGAAGTCCTATGGAGCGGTAGCCTACTTCCGGTTTCAAACATCCGAAGAAAATTATAGGACATGTTTTGTTATGTCTAAGGCTAGAGTAGCCCCATTGAGAAAAATAACACTACCACGCTTAGAGCTTTTAGGGGCACTAATAGCTGCTAGAATAGCTAGTCACCTTAAACTCATTTTCACGAATCTAGATAAAATAGTACTGTGGTCAGACTCGACTATAGTACTACATTGGATCAAAGGAGTGGCATCCAAATGGAAGCCGTTTGTGGCTAACAGAGTGATACAAATTCAGGACTTAAGCGACCCTAGTTCTTGGCTGCATGTAAATAGCAGGGATAATCCTGCTGACATGCTAACTAGGGGACTGTCAGCGAAAGAGTTAATAAACTCCAATCAGTGGTGGTACGGGCCGGAATGGCTCGGTAAATCTGAAAAATTTTGGCCTAAGGACGATAATTTAAAATTAAAATCAGTCAATCCTGAAATTGAAGCTAGAAGTAATATTGTGGTTAATACAATTATTGCCAAGGAGAATTTAATTGATATACAAAAATTTAGTAGCTTGAGAAAATTATTGCGTGTAACAGCCTATGTATTTCGTTTTATCAGATTACTAAAGAAAAATCGTGAACCAATACGTACACTTTCGGCGGAGGAAATCCGAGAAGCCGAAATCTTCTGGATAAAAAATTGTCAAGCTGAAATTTTCGAAAAAGAAATCTTAAGCCTGAAAAATTCCAAGCCAATTCCTAGAGACTCTAGATTGCTTTCATTGAACCCTTACCTCGATTCAGATGGAGTTTTGCGAGTTTTAGGAAGACTCCATAACGCAAATTATTCGATGGATGAGAAACATCCAATAATTCTTCCGTCAAAAACCAAACTTTCAGAACTTATAATTTGGGATGCCCACTACAGAGTTTTTCATTCTGCTGTTGCCCATACACTTGTGCAGATTAGAGAAAGATTCTGGTTATTAAAGGCTAGACAATCTGTGAGAGCTGTGCTTAAAAATTGCATCATTTGCAAAAGATTTTCTTCAACTCCAGGCGATCAGACGGTAGCGCCATTGCCTAATGATCGAGTAGAACAGACCAGTCCATTTAGTGTCATAGGATGTGACTTTGCAGGGCCAATATACGTAAAAGACTGTGATAACAAACAATACATTTTATTGATTACATGTGCAGTTACTAGAAATGTCCACTTGGAGCTTGTCGGCAGCTTGTCGACACAAACATTTTTACTAGGCTTTCGTAGGTTTGTTTCTCGGCGAGGATTACCATCTGTAGTATATTCGGACAACGCCAAGACTTTTAAACGTGCGGACAATGACTTGAAAAACCTTTGGCGGATTATGACTCATCCAGATGTGCAAGACTATTTTGCTTCTCATCACATACAGTGGAAATATATCATTGAACGAGCAGCGTGGTGGGGGGGGATTTTACGAGCGAATGGTTAGAACTATAAAAACTGCTTTAAGAAAGACACTCGGGAAATCATCGCTAACTGTTGATGAACTACATACTGTTTTAGTTGAAATTGAAGGAATGGTCAATTCTCGACCTTTAACATATGCCTCGCCAGAAGGTCAAGACCCCCTACCATTAACGCCTGCTCATTTCCTAATTGGGAGAAGAATTTCTTCTCTGCCACCAGTTCGCCTTCATCTTGAATCGAATATCTCTTCCAGGAAAGAATTAATTAAATCTTTTAACTATCGTGAGAAATTAATGCGCTTGTTTTGGACTAGATGGAAAGGGGAATACTTGTTAAATTTGAGGTCAGCTCATTTAAGTTCGAACAAAACTAATTTTCCTCAATTTAAATTGAATGACATAGTATTAATCAAAGATGATAAATTACCCAGAAATTTCTGGAGTCTAGGAAAAATTATTGAATTATTTCCTGGAAGAGACGGCAAGGTGAGGGCCTGCAAGGTAAAAACTGAGAAATCTATTCTCAGACGACCAGTATAGTTATTGTATCACATGGAAATTTGAACTGATTAACTTGTATATACTAATCTTGGTTTTTTTTCTTATTTTAGTTGAAGTTTTGTTGTATTTAGTTGAAGTTTTGTCCTTGAAGTATGTATAATATTCCATATTTATATTCATGTTGTATTAAATTGATATATAATTTGTGATGGACATCCATATGTTCATGGGTGGGCAGTGTTACGAATCGTAGCACCTGCTATCCAGTCACGTGATTGTTTTTCGGCGCCGTTGCGTTGGGCCGATCATCTTACGAAATCATGTTAAAAAGGCCAGATGTGCTCGAAGGATTTTCTCGACGAGAGAAATAAAACTCTCGCTTATTATACATATAAAATTTATATTTTTATGTTTAAGTGTTTTGTAGTTGTGTTTAGTGTGTGTGTTGTCCAAAATAAACAAGTAAAAAGACTCCATTTTCAAGTATTATTTACGTATACTTTCGAATTCGCGAATCGTAAAATTCTATATTCTGGTGTGTTTAAAGAAGCTGCATACCTAATTTATTGTGCTGTATTTTATATTTTATAAATGTTAAAATCTTATCTAAACATTCCAGATTTAATTTATAAGAAATTTAATTGCATTTACTTAGTATAAAAAATAAATAAATGACAAATAATTTTTTCTTATTACTTTTTCTCAATTATTCTAATATTTTGAATATGAGCTGTACTATTGTAAGTGGTATTTAAAACGAAATGGCAATGAAAATGATTTTTTAAGCACTTCAGCTTTAAAAATCCACTTTCACATGATTAACATGTATTTTAAGTATAAAAACTAAACAAGTTCTTTGCGTGCAAATATATTATATATATATACAGGGTGAGTCATAAATATCGAAACAATAGGCTATCTCCTTAAATATTGCCTCTAGACCCATACTTCCAATTGCAAAATTTTATTAAAAAATGTGAAATTTCTGATAATATAAGTTGCAACTCCATGGGGGGTTTATTTGAAAAAATACGAAAATTAAATTTTTATACGGCCCCCGTAGAGCAAAATTCCCAATTAGGAAATTATACCTTATCCCATCCTAAATTGAACAAAAAAAAATTCATCTCCGTATCTGAAAACCTGACAGAGATATTAAAATCGAAAATTCTCAAAAATTCGTGACTTACACCACTTTACCATGCCTGTAAACGAAGTGTTTATCATCAATTTTCAAAGCAAATAAGGGATCGTCCACAAATTGTCCGTTATTATATGTCGGTTTAAGACCGTGCCTCTTATTTGGACTTAATAAAGAAGCATATTGATTTAAATCAAAACTTGTTTTCAAAACATGTTGATCGTTAGTACTTGAGGTCTGAATAGATCGTAATATCAAGGTCCGGTCCTAAACTGACCCATAGGGCAAAAAGTTCAGCTCGGCATGAAATAATGTTAAAATCATAATCCGGACCAGCCTGGAAAAAATCTTAAATCATAGCCGGCTCAACCGTCAATTTCTACATAGTTTTTTACTTCAGTATAGTTAAAAATTGTGTCGCGTGGAGGAGTTCTGAGAAAAAATATTTAATATAGAATTTCGTTTTTTATATTTATACTTTTTAATATTAAAGAGGCGCCGAAGGCTGTGATATATTTATTTTATCAATGAATCTCTGTTTATATCTAAATGTTTCATTTATATTTTATTATCGCTAATCCATATCCCGTGCGTTGGAGACTTTGAAAAATGTTATACAGTAAAACCTTTTAAGACGAAATCACATAGGAAAGAAAAAATAAGTAATAGACAAATGCCCTTCCTAGGAGGGTTAAATGGAGTTTATTTTTTTTCTCAGGTATTAATGTATTTATTTGCATGGATCAGCACATTTTCTGTTTAAGACAGAATTCCGTCATACGCAGATTTTTTTTTCCTGGTTTTATTGTATTTAATTTTTTTTAGCATTTAAATATACTATTCTTAAAAAAATAAATTTTATAAAGTTTTTTTTTAATGAAAGCGATTTTAAAATGTATGTGGTTTTCGCAAAAATATTGATTAAACCAAATTTTACTTATTTTATGCGAGTATTAGGTCTGTGATTTTAATACGAATTGTTCGAGACCGGTATTTAAAATTCCGTCCAGTGCAGGCCTGGGAGAAAGGAAGCAGTCCCCTTTGGTTTGGAAAATACATTAGACCCGGATAGGCGAGTCTTCAGAAAAAAAGTAACGTCTCGGTCCTGATCTGACCTGAGCCCAGAATACAGATTTTTTAACAGCCCCTCCAGGACGATAAAAAGCTTGAAGTTGTGAGAGCTAAATTTTTAAAAAGGTTTTAATCTGCATCTTAGAAAAGCATTCTTTTAAATAACTGATGGGCAGTAAAACAGTGCATTTTGTTTTTCTGTAGAATGACCTTTTTTCCCCGACTATTATTTGTCTTTAAATTATTAAAAGTTAAGAATTGTTAAAGAAAAAAAGTACAAACTTGAAAAATGCTATTTTTAATTATTTTACATTAGTTTTGTTTAAAAAAAGGAAAAATATGTACTTTTGAAAATATGATTTTTTAAAAGTTATTATTTTTTAAATAAATATTTTTAATAGTTCTAAAATAAATATTGAAAAACAAAAACCCCGAAACAAAACTAAAATCATATTTTCATTTTTAATTAAATAGAAAGAAATTGAAATCCGATAAATAATGTTTGGAGTTATAACGATTTTTAATCATCCCATTTAAACCAGTACTAACCGTTTGAAATTTTTATAAATTTTATGATAAATTTTAGGATGTGATTTTCTTAGCAAATTATTTGGCTAACCAGCAGAAAAAAAAAGAAAAAAATCAAAAATCTAACTCAAAAGATAGATTTTTTACGTGCTTCCTACAATTGTTAAAGTAACATTGTCTTTTGAATTGCGCGCATTTCAATTTGTGTCTAACCCCTTAAATCCTGATGAATTATTCAAATCGTTATAACTCCGCGAATTTTGAAGATATGAAGATGCAACTTTTTGTGTATTATTCAGGACTGGATAAGGAAAGTTTTCCTAATTGGAATTTTTATCCTACGGGGACCGTATAAAAAATTAATTTTTCTACTTTTCCAAGTAGACCCTCCATGGAGTTGCAACTTATCTTATCAAAAATTTCACCTTTTTTTATGAGTTTTTGCAATTGAAAGTATGGGTCTAGGGGCAATATTTAAGGAGATAGCCTATTGTTTCGATATTTATGACTCACCCTGTATATATATATATGTATATATATATATATTATTTTATTTGCCCTGTTGTCATGCAAAGATAGAAAAGTGTAGTAAACATCTGAAAAGAAGACGTTTGTTACGAAACATAATTAGGACGGAAGTCGGAAACACAGCAATAACATCATCAAGTTCATGAGTTAAAATCTAGGATTATATAAATCTTGATTCCCTAGTTAAAACGCAATCCGTCTCACAAGTCATATCTTGGTGAAAAACACTTTAAAACTTTAAAGTTTTAAAACATGGAGGATTGGGAGCAGGAAAACACAATGTTAAACTTATGAATCTACCGCTAAAATCGGGTTTTTAGGTGTTTTAAAACAAGATATGACTTGGCAGACCGATTGCGTTTTAATGGAGATTTGAATCGAGATTGAATTATTCCTAGATTTTCAGCCATGAGATTTATGAGGTAATATTCTTTGCTGCCGCCCTGTCGATTTGAATGTAATAAGCAAAGATATTGTATTTAAGCAATCAGTACCGCACATAGCAAAAACTGAAATTCCCCGAGTTCAAGAACTAACACCATAAAGTAAATAACCCTGATATGATTTAAGTACAAAGGCCAATCATTTTAATCATTGTAATTACCTCTCTTTTTTAATAGTGAGGTCAATACAGAACATTTTATTTTCTGATGATCACATTGGCCATATTTCCCTCCCAACTGCTAGTTAAATGATATTCTATAAAAAAAATTGCTTTTGAATAGCTCGAATTTTATCTAACACATAAGATAATAAAATAGGGCAATGAACGGCGTTGCATTGTATTCAACAAATGTGGAAGTATCTTCCTGGTGCAGGTCCATATTAATGTGAAATACAGGGCTAAACTCGCCATTTTGTTTGATTCAAGGAAATGGACCAGCGCAGAGGGCAAGGTTTGCTAATCCTCATATTCAACTTGGGTTAAAAACGCCTCGTTATGGTTCTTCTTTTTCATGGCATAGTTTTAGATTTTTTTTTCAAAACAAATGCAGAATTTCATGCAGAAAATTATTGACTATGTCTACAAAAATACATATATTTAAGCAGATATCTATCAATAACAGTAATGGCATGATTTCTTGACCAATGCTATTTGGTATTATTACCAGCCTATGTGGGTAATAATGCTATACAAATAAAACTATAATATACGATAGAATAACTGCATGTAAATTGTCCATTTCTAAAAATACAAATCCTAGAAATTGATAAATGTGTAGAATTTGGCAGCACTTAGGACATAAGAATTTCTCTTTATCCTTTTCCGTTTTGAGCAATGGCAGTAATGATCTCTGGTGCATATAATAAATATAAACCCTCTTAGGATGTAATTCGAAGTCTGAAAATAATCAGCCTGAGTAATTAAGATTGTGGATGACACTATTATCCCAATATACTTATTGCGCAATACATTTTAAACTACAAGCTTTCTCGTGAACACAACTAGAATTTTTCACAGCCTTTTGAAGGTACACCGTTAAAAATTTGAAACTTTTACAACATCGTTACTCTACCGCTTTTATAGAAACCGATTACTTCACAGAATTATGGAGCGTTCTCCTTAGTTAAAATAGGGATATTCTATAAAAGTGGTTGAGTGACAATGCAGCAAAAGTTTAAAATCTTTAACAGTGAACTTGGAACACAAAACAATTTTATGTAGTAAGCAAAGTATTTCCTATTAAATATATAGCCTTCAGATCACAGAACTTACCTCTCAAAATATAGATTGGGTGTTAACTTTTATGATCTTCTTCCAGCGATAAAGTCTAGAAATGGGACAAATTGAATTTTAGTGATTACTTTTAATTCAGATGACTCAGAGCTTTTTTGTGCAGAACCCATAATTACTTTCTTCTTCATTCCTTTATAATTACATGTAATATTAGCACTTGGCGTTATTACTCCTAGGCACCTTATATAAAAGATAAAAATTTATTTTTTAACATTAAAAAATCATACTTATTTTCTGTTAGAGAATTTTTTCATTAAACTAAAAACAACAGTTCGTTAAAAATTTAGAAAATATTAAAAATAGAGAAATGACGAACTTAAAAATTAATTACTGAAAAGGAAGTGAGCCTAAATTTATGCATTGCTAGGTTACAAAAAAGAATATTAATATAGTTACAATAAAAGTAGCTAAATTCAATTAAAAATTGCAACTAAAAGAATTCCTAATTACTAATAGCTGATTTAATTTCCTTTTTTAAGTAGAAACATGAATAAAAAATCAGTAATATTTCTTTTTGTTGTTAAATTTAATAAAGTAAAATTTCATTATTAAATGAATGAAAAGTAAGAAAAGAATAATGTAAAAACAACCTTAGACAAAAATAACTTGTTACTATTTTTAAACGTATATTTATGTATTTTAGTTAGCCTCCACAGCCCTGAAGTCGTCTGTTGTCTGAGGTCTGCCTGACACTAAAGAACACGCTTTAAATTGATTTAAATTCTTCTAGAATAGTTAAATTTACTTCTAGACCTTTTTAATAAATGCGGGAAAATCTGAAGCACCGGAATGCAAACTAATACATCTTTGGAGATATTTTGTAAAAATTTCAAACTAGTTTTTGTTGTCTTTCGAAATATTTGTCTCAGATCTGAGGTAGTTAAGAATACTCTATACATGACATACATACATACACACACATATACAGCGTGATTCAAAATAACGTGGACAAATTGATATGACAAAGCAGGCATACGACAAGGATAAAAAATCACATAGGAACATAGGGCCGCAAACCGCTTGCTGAGTCAAAAATACAGGGTGTTTCATCTTAACTCAATTTTGGTTGACGGTAATAAATTTCAGACAAATGAAGTAAATTATAATAAAACATTTAAAATATATTCTCACCTTCGTTTTAAATGTGATAACACCAATTAAAAGTGGTAGAAGTTTGCATTACGCGCACCAGCAATACGCACTTGCCACCTCACATTTTGGACTGAGATAATCAGTTTATACGGTATCAGCGATTGCTTGAACAATGTTTTTCCAGATCTTTTCGCAACGTTATCACATTTCACACAAAATTAGGTACATGTCGTTCCATTTTCATTACGATGTTATTATTTTCCTGGAAATTATTACTTTCAAACCGGTTGTAGCGAGAATGAAACACCCTGTATTTGTGACTCAAAAAGTAGTTTGCGACCCTATGTTCCTGTGGGATTTTTTATCCTTGTCGTATGCCTGATTTGTCACATCAATTTGTCCACGTTATTTTGAATTACCCTGTATATATATATATATATATATGTATATATACACCCACTACAAATTTAGTAAAGTATAAACATTTTTTTTTACTTTTTCTGCTTTATTGTGTACGCGTGTCGATGAAATGTTCGTTACATGATCATGTTATAAATTTTACATAAATTTCAAGTTATCTATGATTTTCAAAATAACATGAATTTTGCTTTTACAAAATGCTATATTACATTAGAATAAAAGAAAACAATTGTTCAGACCATAATTAATACATAAAATGGCCTAATGTGAGACGCACTGAGAGGGCTCTTCAATATATATACCGGGTGTCCCAAAAATGACTGATGGATTTTAAAACTCAATAACTTGCAAACGGTGACAGCTATTTAAAAAATTTTTGCAGGAGGGTTATGTATAATGTCAATGCTGAGTGAAGCGTCGGCCTGGCCTTCAATCGCCGTCAGCACCACCTATTGTTTGAGATGCGAACTAAAAAAATACGGTAAAAAAACTCCTGACATTATACATAACCCTCCTGCAAAAAATTTTTTAAATAGCTGTCACCGTTTGCAATTTATTGAATTTTAAAATCCATCAGTCAATTTTGGGACACCCGGTATATGAATTATTAAGTACATCACTAAAACAATCTTAAACAAACAATTTCTAAAAGAGTAAAAAAAATTTTAAAATATTATTTAACGTTGAGTTGAGTATAACCGTATGCTCTAGAAAAATGTGAATGGGTATACCATGAAATTTCAGAGAGGTATAAATACTAGACAATATCAAACGTTGCAATTTAATACAACTCATTTTTTTAAATCTTACCTTATTCTATTTATGTTGAACTTAATTCGTTACTGACAATAAAAGTAGTGCAAATTTAAACTTTATTTCGCTTTAAACAACTACTACATTCAGTGTCACTAAAAAAATCCTTACTCAAAGTTTAAACTTAAAATTATGTTAAGCGCTTTTCGAATAAAAACATTACAAAGTTTTATGCGGCCTTGGTCCATGCAGCGTTTTTCAGATAGGCTTTTCATTATCTTTTTAAGTCACAAGAGATGTACTGAGAGATTCATTCAAAACAAGTCGTGAATCCTATTGTATTTATGTGATTATTTCTAATTAAATTTGTATGTTATTAACGACGTTTATTGCATTTATGATTGTTGCAGGGAATTTTTAAAAGGGTCTTATTTAGGCTTTCAAAACTAATGGTAAGTAAGAATACACTGACATTGTCATTTAGTAAGTCTGAACTGTTCATGTTTTTAAGGGTTGATATTTCGGTTAGCCACTGACGGGTTTTTTTTTCGAAGAAAATTGTCAACAATGCATTTATACTTCAGCTGAGATACGTACCTCAGTGATTCTGACAAATTTTGTTGATAACCCGCAAATCGAAATTTGCATGTAAAGGAAAAATGAGCTTTTCTCAGAAACTACATGATCTAGGGTAATCGCTATAGTTTTCCTGCAAGGATAAAAGTAACGCATAGTACTGTTATTTTTTTTTAAAATTTTAGTTTCAATAGATTCGGAAATAGATAGGGGGAGCTTTTACACCGCATTTTTTACGATATCTCTGAAAATGGAATACCTAAATTATAAGAAATGTATTTTTGATTTCAGCGTTTCGAAAGCGACCACAAGATATACAAGTGCAATATTTTCTTTAAATATCTTAACTAGCCCCTCTACATTTTACCTAAATATATTTGCAAATATTTTCTTATTATATATGTGAATGTTTAAAAATCTGTAAATATGTACGTCAACCGTCTTCATTACTTCCCACGGTTTGGACTTTGCACGTTCCATAGTTTACGAGTAAAATCACTGTGGCAGACACACATCTTTTAATCGTCCTGTTTTTTAATTTTTAAGCACTGAACCCTCAAAAAGGAGAAGATGAAAGATATACAACACTTTTTTGCTTCGTAAAAGGTTTTATATGCAAACAGATCGATTTTTCTTAGTGCAGAAATAAACATTATAATTGAAACAACACTTTTATTGATTAGATATTTCACATGTCCCATTAATAAGGTTATAATGGAGGCTATTTATTAAACATTATTTTAGTATTTTGAAATCAATCTGTTTCCTTTAGAAATCCATTAGCACAACTACATTATACGAGATATATTTTCCTAACAATTAAATTCATGTTTTTTTTTTAAGATAAACTGATGTTTTACCTACAAATGCTTTATATACGGGTGGATTTTTGTTGATTGATTTTATTAAAATTCTGTAACAAATTTGTTTAAAAAATAATAAATCAGTTATGAGAAAAATGTATTTAAAACCATAAATTTTGAAAAGGAAAACAATAGATGATGGAAATTATCTGTGCAATAATATTAAAATAAACTTTGTTTCAAGATAATAATTTTATTTATTGCTATACAATTGCAGGTAATTGTTTATTACATAACTTCGTATAAACTTTTAGAATGCGGATTATTTTATAATATGAACATAAATCCTTGCGATTTTTACTGGGTGATTCCATTTTATTTCCGTTTCAGGTTTGTTTATCAAATAATAAGTCATTGATACGGAAAACTGAATGTGCATTTTAAAACATAAACTTTGAAAAGAAAATTAACATAAGCACAATTTTTTCCGCAATAATGAGTTGAATAAAATTTCATGCAAACAAAAGCAAATTAAAAAGTGGATTTATGAACATTTTTGTCAGAATTTAGAACTTGTTATTGGGTTTAAACCAATGTCTATTAGAAAAAGCAAATGCTCAATTTCTCCAGATGTTTAAAATATTATGTCGAAATTTTGTTGCCTTTTTTATTAAAAACAGAATTTTTATTAGAAGGTGATACATAAGGTTATTAATAATCGGCACATACGACGGCATAATATTCCGCCTGTGTTAAAAATTCTTTGTGTTATAAAACCAAAGTTCGGCTGCTGGTCTTAAACTTTTACACGACTGTAGTCTCTGTCTTAACGTATTGCTTCGATCTCGCTTGTACGGAAAACACATTTCTTTGAAAATTCGTCTTAAGTAAATAACTTGTATAAACATTTTATCTTACATGTTATCACATTTTCTTTCACTCTTGTGGATTACAAAAGATACAATTTCTCAACATTTGGGGATATCTAACCATAAATCGCATAATAGTTGATATTTCATTGTAGATCGTAGTTGTTATTAAACTCTGAATGTAGGCTTTAGTATATTCTTATGGAGATAATTGAAACTCTTCAGAAATTGTACAAAAAATTTCCGGTTAAACCGATTTCATTGAACTAGCAAGCAATTTAGACAAGTTGTACACTCAAGAGCTAAAACATTATGACCACCTCTACATTTTGCAATGAACTCGCCTGGTGACCTGGTGGAAGTGGTATTTAACTGCTGCTGAAGAGTCTGAAGAATCATTCTTTCACTAAGTTCTATCTGTGATGGGAAAGGCTGCGGATCTAAGCGAGTTTGATAGAGGGCAGATTGTAATGGCTCGAAAGCTCGGAACAAGTATTTCCGAAACTGCACAACTCGTGGTCTGTTCGCGATCTACAGTTGTTAGCACGTATGCAAAGTGGATGAATGACGATGAAACCAGCGTTAGACGATATAGTGTTGGACGTCCACACGATATCAAAGAAAAGGGTCGTCGGAGACTGTCTCGAATGGTGAATCAAAGCCGGAGCCAGACAGTGGCTCAGCTGACAGCCCAACAAAATGCAGGGCCAAGTAGAATAATATCGGAGCTCGCTGTTCAGCGGACATTGTTGGATATAGGAGATACGCAGCAAACGTCCCACTCATTTGCCTTTGCTGACCAAGCGTCATCGCCAACTGCGCCTGCGCTGGGCCCGGTTACATTGCGACTTGTCCATGGATCAGTGGGAGAAAATTGCTTGGTCAGATGAATCATGGTTTGTGATTCATCACGCCGGTGGCCGTGTCAGGATACGCCGTCTTCCAGGCGAACACTTGCTCCCTCAATGTACTGTAGGTCATACACAGGCCGGTGGTGGCGGTTTTATGCTTTGGGGGTCATTCTCTTGGGCGTCTCTGGGACCCGTGGTTGTGGTAGAGCAGACCATTAGTGCTACAGTGTATGTGAACATCATTGCGGACCACTTGCACCTTTACATGGCCTCTGTTTTTCCTGCCGGAAATGGAATGTTCCAACAGGACAACGCCCCGTGTCACACGGCTAAAATTGTGTTGGAGTAGTTCCAGTGACATGATGTTGAATTCCAGTTAATGTCCTGGCCACCTTACTCACCGGACTCAATCCAATAGAACACATTTGGGATTTCATGAGACAGCAGCTAAGAGTTCATAGATCACCAATTCGCAATATCTCGCATTTGCGCGACCGTTGCTTAAATATCTGGTACAATCTGTTTCCGACCATCTACTAAGGATTTGTGGCATCCATGGCAAGGCGGGTTGAAGCTGTGTTGCACGCTAAAGGTGGGACAACTAGTTATTGACAGGTGGTCAATGACCACCTGTCATAATATTTTGGCTCTTGGGTGTATATTATACACACTTATTTATGTATATTATTCATAAAATATAACTCATTCTTTTGAGCAAAGTGGTAAATAATCAGGGAAATATACCGGTATACAAAATTTTAAGCAAAGCAAAGAACTCTGCATGGATCTTCTGCATTTATTTAAATCAAGATGGTTGATTAGTAAGCGGTCCAAGTGTTTAAAATTAAACAATGAACCTCCAAATCTGATCATAGAACAGCGATCAGGGTACCAAGGAATTTGGTATACCGGTTATTAAACTGGTGACCAAAACCTGGATCATATAGGGACAATTCTGTAGGAAAAACCTATTTATCTAAATTAAGAAGGGTATTAACCCCTTTTTCCTCCATAATATTTAAAAACAATGAATCACAAAAACTAATGAGGGCAGCGCCTTATATGAATGTACCAAACTACAAAATTTCAAGCAAATTGATATTTTTATAATGAGTAATCATACAAACATACATACGCATATAAAGAACCTGTGGACACATTAGCTCTCAGGATTTGACAGCTTTTGAGCTAAAAAGTGAAATGCTATATTTCCGATAAACAGAAAAATCGACATTTTTAAAAAGTCAATAGTTTATTTATTCATTATTTCTCTACATTACAGAAGTAATCCTATATTTTTTTCGTGTTGGCATTATATTTCAATTTAAAAAATAGAATGTATTTCATGCTTTATATTTCTTTAAATGATATAACATGCTTTTTAATATACATAAGTGTAATTAAAACAACACATATATTTTTTGCTAACATTACAACGGATTTCTTATGTGTCGGAATAATGAAACAAATTGCTGCAATGCCCGAATAGAACATTATTATGCATTTTCTCGTATCTCTTTTTATTTTATAACTTTAAATTGAAATTCTGGGTAACGAAGATGTCTATGATAAACAAAGAGGAAAGGAACTATGGATGTCTTAAATTTATGTTTACTTTTCTCCGTAATTTATCATAATTTTTACCAAAACCCAAGGTAAACATTCAGTGTTCACAATTTGAAATTGAACATCTTTACTGGAGTAAATTGCTTCATTAAAAATATATTTATGTACACAGACTTTAATTTCCTATATACAAGATATTTTATATTAAAATAGCAAAAAGTATATTTTATGGTATATTAGTATATCATATTAAACTAGTATGTACAGAAAAATATGCAAGACTTTTTCATGTTAAACATATATAAATCCACGTAACATTAGTAACATTAAATTAAATTTAGTATTATTAAATTCTATACATAGAAAAATGTACAAAAATTATTCCGGTTAAATAAAATAATTCTAAAATTTCGAAAATAGCGAAAACTAAAATAATCTTTCGCATTAGTTTTTATTCACGCTTTCAACTTACTTATATGAAATTAAATATAGTTAAATAAAAGTGAAACTGAACTCCTATTAAAACATATTCATTTGATACATTTTAATTCTTAAATTTCCTGTTTTCTTACTACTATAAAGCGACACTATGCCTCTAAAGTTATAAAGTTTTCTATTATAAAACATGTGAAATGAGTAGAATGTAATTATCCCAAATATTCTTTTGTCTCATACCTTTTAATATTTGTGAAAAACGAAGCATAGCAGAACCACCACTTAGATTATTTACAAAATCCAATCAGCAACAATTTATGTCAAGTTCTAACTAAATCTGAAGTTCGATGAAAATCTGTGCTTTAGTTTTGGAGATACAATTGTTGCCGATATTGTAAAAAATTCTGGATATAAGTGCCATATGTTGAGTGATTTATAACAAAAATTAAAGAATACTAATTTATATAAGAGACTAACTGAATCTGAATTTGATTAATATTCGTGCATTAGTTCTTGTGATAAAACTAGTGCGAGAATCATGATTAATTCTGCATAGCTGCGCCCCCTGTTGTCTCTTGTGATTAAGTCCAAACATTAAAGAATCTTAATTTACATGAGGGTCTATTTAAATCAGAAGTTTGATGAAAATTCGCGCATTTGTTCATGAGATAGAGCTATAATGATTATTAATGCCACATAGCAGAGTCACTTGTACAACGATTTACACCAAAACGTAATCAACACAATATTATATCCAAGATTGACAGAATCTGAGTTTTTATGAAAATCTGTCTATTGATTCTTGAGATATTGCTTTTGCGGATATTGTGAAAAACGCAGCATGCCAATGACACCTGTTAGGCGATATACACCAAAAACTAATCAGCTCCAGTTTATACCAAGGGCTAACTGATTTTCTGTTTTGTAAACGTCCGTGCATTAGTTTTTGAAATAGAGCGAACACAAATGTTTTGTCACATAAGAGTGACAGAGTGATAGAGTGACTGACAGGCATTTTGTACAAACATCTTTTTGGGTTCTCTCCCCAAATTCATAGAAAACCGGATTTCGAACATTTTCACGAATCTAGTACTTTCGACTTGTAAAGGTAGAAGAAAGTAAAAATATACATGTTGAGGTAAAGGAAAATAAGTTGAGTTGACATGCAAAAATTTTAAATTATAACGAGAAACTTTCAGATAAATAATGTTATGTATGTTTATATGTGTGCTTTTATGTGCAAGCAACCATGTTTTTTCATTTATATTTAAAGTTATGCATGTATGTGAGGTAATAAATTATTTATCAACTAGCTGACCCGCCCGGCTTTTCCTGGGTCCGTAATAATAATGTTACACGAACTTGAAATTTCTATGATTTTATCTTTAACTCGAAATATGTGTAAATACACTGTTAAAAATATGACCCTTTTGCTGCATCGTCACTCCACAGCTTTTATAGAAAAGGATTACTTCAGCCTATTATGGAGCATTCTCATATGTCAAAAGAGAGATATTCTAAGCGGGGGAGTGATGATGCAGCAAAAGGGTCAAATTTTTTACAGTATAAATTATATTAAATACGTGCCCCCTGACTGTGTCAAAAGTCGGTTTAAAAAAAACTAATATTTAGCTGCAAAAATACCCAAAATAACTGCAATGGGAAACGCAGGAGGGAATATGTGTCCAACGATTGCGTGATTTTCGTGTTAAAGTGTTGATATTTATCCTTAAATGTACTGTTAAGTGACTTAACTAAATACTTTTTTCACATAGATATCCCAAGTGAAATATTTTGAATTTCAAACTAATTATATCACTCTTAAATCCGACTATACCGTGATTGAAATCGATAATCGATGATTAGCTAAAAGGTTAGTATATAGTATTATAATTTCAGAGCCATTTTACAAAAATAGGTGTATATTTTTTATCAAACATGCGTAATGTTCATTCTGTGAACAAAATCCTAACCTTAACCTAATTGTATTGTAATCACAACTTGTCTGTAACCTAGCTGTATCTTAACAGTAACCTAACTGTAACTTAAATATACCATAAATGTAACCTGGCCGTCACCTTATCATAACCTACCCATAATCTAACCATAGCCTAACCGTAACTTAACCCTAACCTAACTGTAACTTAACCATGACCTAACTGTAACCTAACCGGGAATTAAATATAACATAAGGCTCGCCGGAACGTAATTGCAACCTAACTGTTACCTAACCGTAACCAAGATCTAATTTAACACTAACTAAAAACGAAATATCTTAACCATCACGCTCTACAAAGTACTTAGTTTCACTTTACAGAGCTACGGAGCGCATTATGTTTTGTAGAACATCCGAATTTTAGGTTCGGATTGGATTCATGTCGATGGAAACTATTTTGTCTTCTTCGGATGCGGTTATGGTTGTTTGGAATATTTGTGTTCAGTTTAGATTCGGTTCAATTCAGATTTCGTGGGGTTTTTTTTTTCCCTTCAAATGGGATTTTTAAGTTCGGGTCGGGTTGTACTTATATGGAAAATATTTTGCCTTGTTCGAATGAGGTTATACTTCACTGAAATATTTTTGTCAGGTTCAGATTAGGTTTGGTTCACATTTCGGGATTTTTTTTTACAAATTTTTTGGTTCGGATTGGATTTATGTCCATGGAAATTATATTGTCTTGTTCGTATCTGGCTATAGTTATTTGGAATATTTTTGTCAGATTCAGATGTGGTTTGATTCAGATTTCAGATATTTTTTCAAATTGATTTTTAAGATTCTGATCGGATTCATGTCCAGGGAAATTATTTTGTCTTGCTCGGATCCGGTTTTGTGTCTTTAGAATATTCTTATCGGGTTCAGATGTCGTTCAATTCAGATTTCGTTTTTTAACGGAATTTTTAGGTTCAAGTTGGGTTGCACATCAACGGAAATTATTCTGTATTGTTCGAATAAGGATATGCTTCCCTGGAATATTTTTGTCAGATTCGGATTTAGTTTAGTTTTTTAGGTTCGGATTGGGTTCATGTTCATGGAAATTTTTTGTCTTGTTCGGATCCGGGTATGGTTCTGTGGAATATTTTTGTCCGGTTCATATTAGTTTCGATTCAAATTTCAGATATTTTTTTCAAATGGAATTTTAGGTTGGATCGGGTCCATGTCCACGGAAATTATTTTCTCTTATTCGAATCCGGTTATGGTTCTTTCGAATATTTTGATCGGATTCATTTGATCAGATGTAGTTTGCATAAAATTTTAGGTTTTTCATCAAATGGAATTTTTTAGGTTCGAGTCAGGTTTATGTTCACGGAAAGTATTTTGTCTTGCTCTTATCGGGTTATAGTTGATTGGAATATTTTTATCGATTTCAGGTTTCGTTCTTGTCATTTTTCGGGTTTTTTCAAAGAAACTTTTTAAGTTCGGGTCGGGTTCCATATACACGAACATTATTTTTCCTTAATCGGATTGGGGCATGCTTCATTTGAAAAATTTTGTGGGATTCAGATTTGATTCGGGTCAGATATCAAATCCATATTTTTTTTAAAAGGGATTTTTAGGTTCGGGTCGGGTTTGTGCTCATGGAATTTTTGTCTTGCTTGGATCGGAGTATGGTCTGTTTTTTTTCTAGTTGGGCTCAGGTTATGCATTAATACGCCTAAACATTATGTTTTGCTACTATTCTTTTAGTGACTATTTTTGATACATAATTTACTTTGTTATTTGATAATTTATTATTGTGTATGAATTGCCTGCCGATTCGAACAATTGTACGTCAAACAGCCATTTCATTTTTGTTTTAAAAACAAATTAAAGTCATAATAAAATTTTAGCTTAAATAAAATGCATTCAACTTTAATCAGTGACTTAAAAAAACTGCTAAAAAGCTTCGTATATACATATGTAATATATTTACTACAACACAGCTAAACACACATACATTCTAATATACGAAGTACAAACGATTTGACGTAACAGCTGTGTTCAAAAATCCTGAGTTAAACTGACATTTTGCCAGTCTATGAATTTTAAGGGTCTTTGGAAAAAAAACACTCACTTTTGAAATGTAAAAATCTCAATTGGTTTCTTTCATAGAGTAAAAAAAAAATTAATAGAGTGGAAGTATTATATCTGGAGGTGATGCTAAAAATGTAAATCTACATTAAGTCCAATTAAGTACCAACAAAAGCACGTGCTTTGACACGCCTATCAATTGAAACAGGTTTAAATCCGTATTTTTTTGGTCTTGTTTCTTAAAAAGAACTAATCTATAGCTTCATCCGTAAAAAATTATTAATTATTTTATCATATGTGTTTTAAATATCAATATAGAAAATTATTTAAACGTTTTGCTTAAAACTATAACATTCTTTTGTTAATATCTTAAAATCGTCTGCTGTCAGAAATCTATATTTTAGAATAATATTTATTACTCAAGTTTTCATACATGATTTTAAAAGAATGTTTTCATTATTATACTTTAAATATTTATTTACATGCAATTATTAAGTCATAAACATTTTTCATCTACGTTATAAAGTATTTAAAATTACATTAATGAAATAAACTTTTAGTTATACAATTTTTAGTTCGTATCAAATGTTTTCAATATCTTATTTAATGTTAATTTGATATTTAATTATTGCTAATTTTCCAATTTCCTTCATTTTAAAAGCGAACATTTATTTTAATAAATAATTATAGAACAAAGACCATTTTAAAAATTTGCTATTTCTTCTTAAAATATGCTTCAATTGTAATTCGTTTTTTTTCAATTCGTCTTATAATACAAAATCCCTTCCACGTCCTTTTGTTTGGCACATTAAAATTTGAGCGATAAATGGTTTCATATTGCAAACCTTTTTTGAGGCTTAATTCCCCTCCACTTATCTCATTCCTCCATGGGTTGTTGTTGTTGTTATATAGGCCCGCGTGGACCCGGTGAGCCTCCATGGGTTTCTTTAATTCTGTCTCAGCTTTCCTATTACTTCTGTGAAAATTTTTACTCAACCAACCAACCGTAAACAAACGAAAGAGAAAAAAATTGGCAAAAAGATGATTTTTTATGAGAGTGACCTCTCAATTTATATTAATTACTCAGTTAATAATTGGAATTTCGAAATTCTGAAACTCAGGTGCATCAGGAGAGATTTGGGGCTACTCTCAAAAAAATTTTGAACTTTGTACATGCTGTAGATTTTGCTAGCCATCGCAGACACACTCACACACACACACAGACAGAGCGATTTGTTCTTTTATTAATATAGATATCTATAGAAACAAGTATTTTATATAAAAACAAACGATTAAAATACATTACACTGCTCAAAACAATTAAAGGATATTTGAAGTTTTATATAAAATAAAGATATAAACGAAATTTTTTTTGGCGAAAACAGAAGAAGAGAATCACAAATGCAAATTTTTCTGGTTTTCAAACTGTGGAGTATGAAAATTTTGAGTTCGACGTCAAAATCGTCGCTTCAGCGGCAGCGAATGAAATTTGACTTTCAACTGGATAAAAGAGAATGAAGACAAGGATGATCGGCATTCAGTGATTGCTTTTTTCGATGAGTACGATGTCTCAGCGAAGTCATTTGACAGATTCAGAAGCTTGGAGAATTGTTGGTAGGTAAGAAGAGGGCCAAACTCAAGCCAAAGTAGCGCAAGCGATTGGAGTGTCACAAAGTGTCATTTCCAGGATCTGGAACCGTTTTTTGGAGAGTGGCTGTGCAGGCCGAAGACCAGGGCAAGGTCGTAGACGGGCAACAACGCCCAATGAAGATCGGTATTTAGCGTTAACAGCTCGGAGACACCGAAACATGAACGCTACTCTTCTCCAACAACACCTTCGCTCGGCTACAGGCACCACGACTTCAACTCAGACTGTCCGAAACCAGCTCCATGCTGTAGGTCTGTATGCTCGCCGACCGATTTTATGTGTTAGATTAACATCAAGGCATCGTCGCGACCGCAGGAAGTGGGCAACCGAGCATGTCAACTGGAGGAGAAATGAATGGAGCAATATTCTGTTTTCTGACGAGTCCCTTTTTTCTGTGCATCCGGATAATAGGCGTATTTTCATCTGGATTGACCGTGGCAGTAGGAATAATCCTGCGTTCGTGCACGAAAGTGTCAAATTTGGCAGTGGAGGAGGGTTGGTGTATGGTGGCATCTCCATTGACGGGCGCACTGACCTCTACATCATTCGAGATGGAGCTCTGACTGGTCGCCGATATAGGGATGAGATCCTCAGACCGATTGTAGTCCCTTACGCTGCAGCAATCGGAGATAACTTCATTTTAATGGACGATAACTGCAGGCCACATCGTGCAAACCTCGTGGAGGATTTCCTCTTCGAGGAAGGAATTGTTCGATTGGAATAACCAGCGTGATCTCCAGACATGAATCCAATCGAGCACGTTTGGAACACTCTAGGAAGACGAGTTTCTGGCCGCCAACAACCCTCACAAACTCTCCAAGAACTGGAATGAGCTCTTCTGGAAGAGTGGGGAAGAATACCCCAACTCGTCATTAATAGCCTCATTGAGTCCATGCCTCAAAGGTGTTCAACGTTGCTGGCCGCCCTTGGAAACCATACCCCTACTGAAAATGATTTTTTTTGAAGAAAACATCTTTTCTTATTCTTTTTTTCTCATATGCACAAATTGTGTTTTTTTTTCCTTTTGTACACAAATGCGCAATAAAATGCATTTTTTCTGCCAAACATGTGTAATTTATTATCATATAACCTACTATGTCTGTCGACCATGTATCAATCAGCTAAAAAGTTTCCCAGATATAAAATCCACTTAAAACTTCAATATCCTTTAATTGTTTTGAGTAGTGTATTATGAAACTACATCATGAATTAGGAAAAAAATACATTCAAAGAAAATTTCTTTTATTATTCTAGAGTAACAAAATTGAGAAAATAAAAGATTATAATATATAATCCTCTAATAAAGAACGTATTTAATCATGTCTAATTACATTTAATATCATCCATAAAAGATGTTCCATTTTATGTTGCTTTCATTT
Source organism: Maratus speculifer (assembly GCA_964019185.1). Taxonomy (NCBI): domain Eukaryota; kingdom Metazoa; phylum Arthropoda; class Arachnida; order Araneae; family Salticidae; genus Maratus; species Maratus speculifer. The sequence continues at coordinate 166,431,380 of OZ025290.1, forward strand.
TTCCTTTCATGGTAGATATTAATAAAATGTCTAGTGAAAACGTTATTAAAACATATGTTTACTTCACTAAATCGGTTATTGGATCATCTAAAGAATAAAATTTTTTAGGTAATTTAATAAATACTTTCAACATACTTTTCGTGATAACTTAATTACGTACCGTTGTAAAAATTTTACTTTCTGAAAATGTTTGTTCTAAATGATGTGTTTATATAAGGCATTATAGAAAAGACTAATTAGGATCATTTGGCAATAAAACATTGTATTATTAAATTCATTAATATCGATTAATCATTTTTTTTGTATTTTTTTTTAATTGTGTGCTTGATGAAAATTTGCATGTGAAACTTTTAACATATTATTTTTTTAAAACCACCAAAATTTCTTATGTATTAAATATTATGTTACCATTTGACTTTTTAAAATGGTTAAATTTTTTGAAATGATTGTGAGACACAATAAATCAACAAAGTGATTCCATGTTTATAAATTCCTATAAAACAGTGTTGCGGTATAACAGTTATAAAACAGTGTTGAACAGTGTTGCGGTCCCAGACTGGGCTCAAACTTCTTGGCGCACAGTCACATAACAAGTTGTCCAAGACTCTTTTGTTTAAGTTTGGATTTTATGTATTACTTTTTTTATTCTTTTTTTCTTCTTTAGACGGTATGTACGCAATTGAAAATGTAGATATGACAAGACAATTTATGTAGTTATTTCATTCATTAAATGTTAGTTTCATGCAAAATAGTTTTTATTTGAAGTAAATTCTTTAAATCAAATAATCCTATAAAAGCGTCCAGTATTCACGACTGAAGTAAAAAAGATTAAAAAGAGTCATAATTTCTGTAACAAACTGAGTTAAATAAAGCTATGCGTTTTTGTGTCTGGGTGCAGTAAAAATTGTTTGTGTCAGGATGAAGGTCTTTAAAGTAGTTAACTATTGTAGGTAACAACCGGTTTGGTAACTACCAGAGGTAGGAACCGTATCCTAAAAATATAAACTAGCCAATGAAATGTTTAATAACCTATTTGAACTATATCATTGATTTAGTAAAAAAAAAACATATTTCCTAGTCATACGTTTATTTTGAAAAATGCACGACTGGACAAATAAAATTACCAGAAAACAATGCATTATTTTTAGAAAAATTAATTATAGAAACAATGCATTTATTATACAAGTTTAAATGTTATCCTTTGTGGGAACAAAACAAGAAAGAAAATGCATGCAAGCATAGATTATGAAACACTTTCAAACCTTCCTGATATATTTAACAAAACTTCGTTAGTTAGAAAGTAAATAAAATAAATATGTAAAAATTTTAGAATTATACATTTTTAGATAAGACATTTGAAAATCTGATTTCAACAATTAACTTACATTGCCAAATAACGATGTTTTCCAAGTGTGAACAGCCCTGTATTTGATATCTATGCATATATAAAATAGTTTGTCTTGGTCGACTGATAATCAACGCACAGCTCAAACTACTAAACTTAGAAGCATGAAAATTGAGGAAAACGTACTTCTTATTATGTAAGCGGGTAATAAGAATGGAAAATTATCCCCATAATGGAGTTAAATGGGGGTCAAAATTATCGAACATCTTGCTATACCTCAGCTACTGCTGTAGGTAGGTGCATGAAATTCCATAATATAAATCTACTCAAAAGATAATGAACCACATATTTCATTAGCTTTATAAATTCCCCTCCCCCTAAGGGGGGTTAAAAGAGAGTCACAAATTTTAGAAGACTTCGGACATCTCAGCAGCTGTTTTAAGTAGGAAGTAAAACTGCAGAAAATATATCTGTTAAAAAATAATTAAACATGTGCTTCAGAGATTTTAAAACCTCCACCCCTGAGGAAGGGGGGGGGGAAGTGGAGGCAGAAAATTTTCAGACATTTTTTGGACCCGTCATGTGATATATCATCTCAAAGCATTTGGAACACTCATTCAGATTATAGACTTTTCTACCTTCCCCACAAGAACCCCCCCCCCCCAATAGGGAGAAATCTTCATTTTTTTCGAAACCGCTGTACTTTTGTCATTTTAAATCGCTATTTTTTCGGAGCCCTCCGATAAATATTATTTATACTATAAGAAAATTTTAAAGAGAGAGAAAGGGAAGGTATTTTTCCCCGGGGCACAATAGTTGCACCTTTTTAAAATTTTATGACACATGAGACCCATCATTGGAAAGCTCTTTGACCCCTATTAGATGTTATACAAATCCCGAGCCCCATCTTTACAATTTGCCCTCGCTAGCGGGGCATTTTTTGAAAATTAGACGATACTCTTCATCTGATATAAGGATGGTAAGTCCTGTAACCACTTATTCATATAATGCACCTCCCTTTCATCTCTCCTCATTTTTCTCCCACGAGGATGTACATTTAATATATTTACCTAAGAGGAGTAATGGGATGGTCATACTTTTAGGGCGTTTCGCCACATCTCTCTAGCAGTTTCAGGTGGAATCGTGAAATTCAAGTCAGCAAACGTAGTAATTTATAGCTAAACATAGTGATTTTAGAGGTATTTTATGTATAATGTCATCGACATCGATTTTGAGCAAGATAATGTGAGATTATACGAATAAGACAAAAATTATGGTTATTTAATTAGATATTAAGATTTTTTTTAATATTTACTACGTTCAAGATTCTTTTAAAGAAACCGACCAGCGTAGCAGACGAAGGCTGCTAGTATATGCTATATAATGGGAAAATTTAGTTAAGAAAAAAAAAACAGATTGAAATTTCTCGTTCAGCATTTTAAACCAAAAATGGAAACATACCTAAATGCATTTGTTCAGTGCAATACTTCAATTCGTATCTTTATTACACACTTCTATTTATCTAAAATTTAATTCACACGAAAACACTTAAAGAAAAAACTAAAATTACACTTCGAGAAATTATAATTCATAGACGGTCGTGTATCCAGTTCTTTGCGTGCTTCCACTCTATCATTTTGTATATTTTCTACAAACATTTCTTAGTGCACTAAATGCTAATCAGCGAAAAAATGCACAATGCATTCAAAAACCACCTTTAAGCAATATACGCTCATACTCAATAATCTTTACGAAATCTCTTGTATAGTTCTATGTCAACTACACCATTTATAAACACCAAATAGTTTGCATTAGTATTGCAAAACTTAAAAGAGTTTATAATAATTAAAAATGCATTTCCGGCCATCATCGCTATTATACAATAATTCGGATAGCATATATGAAATCTTTTGCGTGGCCCTCGCTATTATGCTACGCTATTATGCTAAATGCCACGCACTTTTTGTAATACAGGAAGTTACTTTTAGTAAACCTCACCTACATATGCACTGTTAAAACTAAAGGTTGCATATGGCACTCTTAGGGGTGAAACGCTTGTCCCTTAGGTGATTCCCTTAAGAGAGACAGAATTGCATCACTAAGTGTTCCCTAAGGCACCCAATGGCATCACATGGCATTCCAAAGCACCCCCATGGCATCCTATAAGGTGCCATGAGGTGCCCTAGGGCACCTCTAAGGGTGCAATTCTAGCTCCTTTGGGGGTATCGCTCATGGGACGCGCGTTTCACCCCTAGGAGCCATATGCCTCCTAGGAGCCTAGGAACCATATGCAACCTTTAGTTTAAACAGAGTAGCAATACCATTATATATGAAATATTACATTAGAATTTTAAAAAGCCACAAACAATTTCTCCCTCTACCATTATGTAATAAAATTATTTTGTGTGGCTTTGTAAATGAATAGTTTATATTTCTTTCCTTCACATATTATATAGAATCGCAAATTTTAGTACGTTTCGTAAATGCATATCATTATTTTTATGTTTGAATGGCTGTAACTTCTATAAATTTTGTTTTGTGCTGCTTTTACCCATTACCCGTATTTTTGAATGTCTCTACAGATAAACTAAACATGATACAAACTTAATTTGAAAAGGAAATCGCGCGAAAGTACACCCAGAAAAAAAATTTATTCAATCAATGAAAATTTGTTTGGTCTAACAAATCGTTTCCTTTATAGGTCAATGGAAATTTTGTTTGAATAAACAAAAAAAAATATTGTTGATTTCTTTTTGCCCTTTTACATCCACAATTTACATCCAAAATAACGTAATAATAACGTCATTAACCAGTATCAATTTGAAAAGGTTTTATTATCCAAAAAATATGTCAATCCTTTATAGCTATATAAGTCAATTAAACAAAATTACATGAGAGAGTTATGGCTACTGCTCACCAATTTGAATTGAGCTAAAATAACAAAATTTTGTTGGAATTACAAATTTAAAATACAACACTTTAGTAAGACTGATAAAAAATTGATGAAATTTTGTTAAACTTTTATAAGAGTGTTAACAATATATATATTTTTTTGTCTGAGCAACAAAACCAATTTGTACTTAGCAAAAGATGTTTTATAGTTTTAAATTAATTCCTTTTCTGGGTTTAAATGTAAACAAACTAAAGAAAAAATCTGTGGTATTACAATCCATGAAAAATCAGCGCCGACAGTGCCCATCCCTTTTTACTAGATCCTAGACCACGAGGCGCTATGCAGCTTGTGTCCTAACGCGAGATCCGTGGTGTTTATAGTTCCAAAGTAAGCTTGGTACTCGTTTTATCGACGCGGAACTGATGAAAGGTGAGTGAACCATGTAAATAACATCCACAAATTTCAGGATAATTCGAGAAATTTACGAAATTTAGAGCGCAGACAGACGGACAGACAAACCAAAGTCATGAGCACTTTTCAACTTTTTGTAAAATATTTAAAAAAATTGAATTTTAATCTAAATTTTGATTTTAAATAGAGAATTAATCCTTTCATACTATAATTATATTAAGCCAGTATATTTGCCGAAAGGTCAGTGAAAGCTTACTTTGGAGACACGATTTTTTTAATTCTGTCTGTCTGTGTGTCAGCCTGTCTGTCTGTTCCGCGATAACTGACGGAAAAAGCATTCGATTCGCTTGAAATTATGTGGGTATGTTGGTGCGGCAGTGGGATTAAGCTGTATAGTTTTTGTTAGATTTGATTTATTAGTTCGGAAAATATAGAATATTTTATTTTGCGCAATAATGCTTTTCAACAGCAAATCCAATGATTTTCATTTTTTTTTGTTCTTTTAGAGAAAATGACACATTTGATTAATGGAATTAACTGAATACTAAAATTTACCAGTTAAATTATTCGTTTTGTTTTGAAATTTTGTCTACGCATTTGTCAAACTTTTAAAATTACTACTGTAAATTTTGGAGATTTTTTATAAATGTGTTCCAATAATATAAACTAATTTGTTTTAGAGATTTACTTATTTCAAATGTATTTATTTCATTTTCTTTATTTTCTCTTATAGGTTGCTAAGAAATCATTCATCTTAATCCTTATCCTTATAATGTTATAAATTTGAATGCGTGTACGAAAATTTAAATGAAGTCAACATCAAAACAGATTAATTAATCAATGTCTTTGTATCCTTGCGTATAAATATAACATAGCCCAGAAAAGAACATAGGCTATGTTTTATTAATTTTATTCAAATAATTTCCTTAATAATTCAAAATTTCCTTCTTTTACAAACAGAATCAACAGGGATTTTTTAGATAAAATTTAACCAATTTCCTTTATTGTTTCCAAAAATATCAAAACTTGGAATAATAATTTTTTAACGGCAATAAGTTTTAATTGAGCAATTTCCATTCGAAAAATTAAACTAAGAAAAATAAATAAATATGACGTCAGAATTAAAATAAAAATAGATATAGTACTTTTTGTTAAATATTAAACACGGATATTTGTTCGTTAATAAGAATTTTTCTGACAAAAATGGGGACATAATTAGAAGTAAAAGAAATATAACAAATAATAAATTCAGCTCATCAGTGTATATTAGATGTTAAATTTTTTAATTAAAATTCATGTACTACTTACAACCAAAGTAGAGTTGATTTCCTACAGTTTCGAACAATAAAACTTGTTCATCATCAGGGAAATATTAGAAGATAAAAACTAACACGTTACACAGTTCACATAATACAATACTAAAAGCAAAAAACCAAACTAAAAGCAAAAGAGGGGTTTTTTGCTTTTAGTATTGTATTATGTGAACTGTGTAACGTGTTAGTTTTTATCTTCTAATGTTTCCCTGATGATGAACAAGTTTTATTGTTCGAAACTGTAGGAAAAAACTCTACTTTAGTTGTAAGTAGTACATGAATTTTAATAAAAAAAATTTAACATCTAGTATGCACTGATGAGCTGAATTTATTATTTGTTATATTATCAAACAGTGTAATTGGTCCTCCTATATTAAATGTAAAAGAAATAAAAAAGAATTATATTTTTAACAACTATTTCACTTAGTAAAATATGACGTCATGCTTGAACAAAAACAGGTATTTTATAGTAGTCGTTAAAAATACAAGAAACATGGATATCAATAACTCATGAATAATGACGTCATTGCCGAAACTTCAGTGAAGGCTTACTTTGGACATCGTTGAAATTTGTTGTTTTTCCTCTGTCAGTCTGTTCTTCTGTCTGTCTCCCTGCACCGCGATAACTGCCGCAAAATGCAATCAAAACTTTTTTTTCGGAAACAAAATTGTAAAACTCTAGATTACTGAGTTTACTCTTTCAAAAGTTCCTGATACTTTAGATTTAGGTGTTTGTGGTTGGCAGGTATGTAGAAGTATGAGGATAATGAAAAATGTTTGTTTAAACTGTTACTTATCCTTATAAATTAAAATGTATAAAGAAATGCAAGATATACAATAACCATTAGCACAATTAATAGAAAGTTACAAATTTAAACTTAATGAGACTAAGGGGGTTCAGGGGAGTGGAGTTCCCCCCCCCCTGAAGAAATCTGCTATGTTATAATTAAAAAAATCATGAAAATTTCAGAATATCCTAACATAACTAAATTTTTAATTTAACGCTTTTGATGGCTGAAAACTTCTTATTCTTAATTTATTCTTATAAATAATTACGTAATTTGAAAATTTTAAATTACAGTTTCCAGGAAGTTGAATATTACCCAAAGTGTGTTTAAAAAATATGTGCAAAGCTGACGTTGAGGCTCCTGATCTGCAGATTTACTAGTTCACATTTGTGTACTGTTATATTCTCGCATGATAAAATGGCATACAGATTCTTTAAAGAAATTCTTTACGCTTCTTGAGAAATTTTGTGTTTTTCCAGAAAATAAAGAAAAATGTCTCGCATATGTATCAGATTATTTTTATCATTGCAAGTAACTGTTAACGTTCACATGAATCCGATAAATATTTTTATACTAAATCTATGACACTCTAAAATTATATAAAAATTTTAGTTGTATCTTCTCATATTTTAGAATAAGTTTCCCTAACTTTGACATTTACCCCTTATGCCTGATAGATTAAGGGTGAATTCGGAAAAAAGCTTTTCCACCTTCAACAGCTCGAAATTTTCCGATACAATTTCAGACATATTTTTAAAAGTAGAAACATGAAACTTGCTGAGGGGATTCTTGAAGGGACGTATGAGGTGCCGTGAGATGTCTTTTTACGCTCAATTCATTAGAATTTGAGTTATAAACAATTACCTTATCAGTATGACACTTTTTCGTTCCCAAATCTCCCGTTTGGGAAAAATCGGTTCGAAATGCCGTTTTTGATTGCTTTTTTTGCAACATTTTCTGCCTTTATCAAAGAATCGACAATCACGGCACCTTGCATACTTTCCAAATAAGAGATTTTGAAAGTTTGGTGTATTTGAGAGCAATAATGAATTTAAAAATAAATCGGAAAATAGGCAGTTTGAATCGAAATACACCCTTAAAAATGTTCGTGTAGTAGAAACACTTTTCACAATGCTTACATACCTTGTACATAAGCTATCAGTTACTGAGTTCACAAGATATTTGACAATAAATGAAACTAAGGAATCATACCGTAATAAAGGAGTCCGCGAGTACACAAATGTGTACCTCCATTCTTTTCCTCATAAAAAATAAACTGCTGGGATTTTTTGCATTTTTACTTTACTTCTATAGAGCTGAATGTTTTTTGTTTTAAAACAAAACCAAAAAATGTCAGCACTGATGAATATTATCTCGTAAAATAAATATTATTTTCTTCCGAGTTTCGAAAATACCTTGAAAACATTGTGGCCAAGAAAGTAAGAAATAATCATGATTATTTAACTTAAATACTTTAAAATAAAATATTTTGAGATTTGCTGATCATTTACTCGTTTAAAGACCTTAATTTTGTTATTGCGTTAATTTATATTACTGATAGTTAAACTGATGTTTTAAGGGGATTAATACTTTTAGATGCATATTTGTAAACCTAAATTACTAGTCCCCTAAAGAACTGATTTCATAAAAATGACTCTTTCTGTCATCTATGGTGTCATTTCAACTATGCAAAAGCAATAAATATATATTTGTAGAGTTATTTTATTCTCAGGTCTGAAGAGGTTATTGCAATATTTTTTTTATTTATATATTTGAGATTTTTGTGTCCTTGACCCCCTGAAAGAAAACTATTACCGCAAAGCCATGCATATGCTCGCTGTGTGAATACATTTTGCATTATTTGCAGATATACTTTTAGCAAATTTAATGAATTTTTTTTCACTGCTAGCGAATTGAGATCTACTAATCAGAATTTCTCATTTTTTGTAAACTTTTCACTGTTTGTAATAATGAAAGCTTCTGATTGGACAATCTTGTTTCACTGGCAGCGAAAAATGTATCTGCATTTTAGCACACGTTTTCTGTGGTCAATATCTTATGAAAGGAAAGCCCCCTAAATTAACATTCCTTTAAAAACTGTAATTATTTTTGTTATTGCACGAAAGAATTACTTCTTTTCTATATAGATTGTAATATACCACGAAAAAAATATTCATGTAAGGTTTTTATAATCTTTTACACTTATTTAACAATGCATTTTAATCCTATTTTAAGCCCATTTTAAGCCACTTGTTTATGCCTTATTTTATTGTTTTTTTTATTTTTTTTGACTTTTCAAATAGTTCTTCAAGTTGTTTTTTAGCATAAAAATAAAATAAATAATAAAAATCCCTTTACGATATGATATTGAGAAGAAAAATTAAGAAATATAATAATTTTAGTTTCACATTTGAACATGGAATGGAATATAATTATTTAAATAGTTTATTTTTTTTATTTTTTTAAATACATGAAAGTTAAAATCATACTATTTTTATCATTTTTGTGTGTCTGTTTAAGAAGCAATGTAAAATGTCAAAGGAGAAAGCTACTTTCCATTCCATCACAGTAAAGAAATATATATTTCGTCTGTAAATTTCATTTCAAGCTATTTTTAAAAGAAAAAATAACAATATTTCTAGCTAAGTCTTAATAAAAATCAATAATAATTGCTTACAAATAGCATTAAAGATGTTTAAAGTAAAATCGCATGTATCCCAATTTTATTTCATTTCCCTACTTAATGATTTCAATATAGTTTTTACTTAAAAAAATATGAAGTATAACTGATTTTCATAAATGCCACATTAAGAATCTTTACACTGTTAAAAAAAATCTGTACAGTGACTAAACTTTTTTTAGGAAACTGGGATTCCTCTAACATGAAATTTTTCTGTTAACATTCATAACAAAAATTCGAAATCCATTTCCTAGAAACGAAATCGTAATTTTACAGATATTTTCCATTACAGTATACATTTAATTTAATTTTAAGTATGTTAACTGTATGATAACTGTAAGCTAACTGTGATTTCTGATTCTATGATTTTCTTGTCTTGCATCACGGTACAGGTGACTATTTTTATATTTTTTATACCCCACTATTTAAAAAACTAAATTTTGTAGTATCTTTCTCTCGTAAATGTCTTGAAAGTGGAAAAGGTTTTGTTAGAAAAAAGAATATATGCTGGGGGATAATCACATGTTGCAGTCCTGACTACACTACATCAAAGTAAAAGTAACTTTATTAAATGATTTTCTAGATATTTAACGCAGATGTATTCCAATGCGCATATTAAAATTATTTCATATAGTTACTCATATTTCATAAAATATTTATTATATTTCTATTTTAATTGCACTATGTTGCCTCTACTACAATTTTCCATTTTTTCTGAAACTGGCGGAAAATTTGGTTGAAAACTCTGCATGATGTATTCTAAAAACAGGTAAGAAAATTTTTAACATATAAAATTCACTATATCTTATTGAATATGCTTGCTATTCTTACAACAATCAGTTGACCTGCAGCACAGTACCATATATTTGTATCCCGTAGCGTTGAATCATTTCGTGCATTTTAATGCATAGTGTGATGCCAAACATTATTACTGTTCTTTGATTTTTTTGTCAGGATCCTAATTATCTTCATTATCAAATAAACGTTATTAAATATAAAGTCAGACATATTCTTAATAATCATAAAATTCCAGACGAATCCGACAAGAAGATTTTTAAGTAATAGACAAAATGTCTAAAATTTAAAGTGTCCGGCTATTAACTGACATGCAATTTACTTCGATAAACTTTTTAGGTTAAAAGTTTTAGTTTAAATTTTAAACAGAATTAATATTTATAAAAATATAATGTTAAATTATTGTATCTCGAGCTTTATATCACAGAAAAAAGCAAAAGTCAACAAATAAAAGTGTAAGTGCTACTTTATGTGAAAACAGACATCTCTTAAAATAATAGACGAACTAAAGGCCAACCAACAGGCTTCACCCTATAGCGCACCAAGAAAACGATATCTTACCAGTGAACAAATTGAAAATATCAACTAGTTACAACTATTAAATATCAACTGGTAATCCCGATTGTGACTACAACAACCAATATATGTGACATCAACTACCAAGATATGAGAAAATGAATATAAGACAAATAGGAATATATGAACAACGGTGGCCCAGATGGCAGAGCGTCATGCTTATAGACGTAAAGATCGTGGGTTTGAGGCTCACCGCTAGCTAAAAACCCACCATGTACGCTAACGGCCCCTGGTGCATGTAAAATCCGTCTTGGGTGCAAAGTCCTCCAAGTTACCTGTGAATTATACCTCTGGGGGTGCCTTGTCAGGTGAAGATCTCGTAATCCGATCAAAGCTCTAAATTACGAGAGCTAAATTACGAGAAATCAAACTCCAGTATCGGTTGTCGTATAGGCAGCTCACATGAGTTCTGTGGAAGAATTAGCGATAACCCCTTTCTTTTTAATCCCTTCCAATTACAACATCGTACGATTGAACCCAAACAGATAATTAAAAGTAACCTAGAACAGGTCAGAATAGTAACTAATATTATAAAAATAATAGTGACACAGCCACATTCAGGTAGATCTCAGCTTGTGACAATCAAGCGGCTTCTGCCCCGCAGCCAGGTAAAAAAAACCCGTTAAGCTAGGCATAATGCCCGGCAGGCAGGGGCCTGGTCTGCGGTATAATAATAATAATAATAATAATAATAATAATTACTTAAAGTAAATGGATGGCACAGTTGTATTAAATTTGAGTGACTGTGTGTTTGACATCATCACTACGGAGAACTGCGAAAAAAAACTAATAGCAGTAATTCTATTCATTCAGCATAATAGAATGCCATAATGAGTTTTAACTTTTCAAAAAAATCAAAATTTTATTTATTTATTTTTATTTTAAAGGTAATTTTATAATGTTGGAAGATCAAATTTCTCCATAAAATTATTCTATATTTCTCACTCCAAATACGAAATAAAAATATAAAGATATATTAGAATTATTACATCTTTTGTTGTAATTTCTCATTAAAGTTGAAAAAAATAATATCACGATCATTACTTGCTTTACAAAATAAAAAAGAACAACAAATTCTTTTAGGACTTGTTTTTAAATCTTTACAAATTAATTTTCAAAGGATTTTTGATAGTTTTTATCATTTTGTTGATTGTATTTATACTGGAAAGAAAAAAAAGTATAAATATCTTTAAGCCATTTTGTGTTTGTACTTTACCAATATTATCTTTGTACTTTAGAGAAAGTTCTGCCTTAAAATCTGTTATCTTTTAAAGACTAATAAATATGAGTAATATTTAATCTTAATATATTCTTTTGTTTCGGAAGACCATTTTTGTCGTAGAAAAAAGAATTTCTTTATTTATATAACGATGCTGGTCAATATGTTTTAGTAAACTGGCTTAGAATTCTTGTTTGCGTAAGAAGAATACAAAGTAAAACGACATTTAGTTAACGATTTTTCAGTCAATAATCAATTGAAAATATTGATATTCTGTGCATTTAACTACAAAACATAAATTTTGTGCTTTTAAAACACAAGTATTTAGTATATTTGTATCATTTTCTTTGTCATATATTTTCAGAAATTCGTGCATTATTTAATCACTAATGATCTGTAGGTGAAATATAAGTAAGAAATTATGCTTAAAAAATATTAGAGTCAAATTTAAAGATTTTTTTGAAGCCTTTACGAAACGAACGACAAAAATTTTGAAGCCCCAGCGGTCTTGGGTGTATAAAAGGACCTGGCCTAACAAGGCATGATGTGATATAGATACGACCGAGAGAAACTTGATCACCTATTCTTATAATTGTCAAGGAATAAAATAATAAGTAATCAAATTTCTAGAAAGATTCTAGAAAATTTCTCTATATATTTTAAATGCAAATGATTACGGCGAAACGAAGCTAGATGTAAATAGTCTTTCAGGACAAACAAGATTATGGACGAAATAAAAGCAATTACTTCATTGGGGATAAATATAGGCAACTTTTAATAGTATAAAGGAAACCGTATTTTAATATTCAAATTATAACTGTGTCAATTTGTGTACTTCGAGACAAGTTCAGTCAGAAATGAAATTGGGTGTGTTTTTTCTTGTATTATGATTTTACAATTACAGGCAGTTTTGTTAATTTATTTCTACACATATATGTATATGAGAACGTGAATTTGAAAACTCGCCTTATTCAGAATTAATATTTCGAGAAATTGCGAAATACTATTGATTGAGTTTATAGTGTTTCAGGGTGAATGGTGATTTTACAGTACCAGAAATTCATCATAAAACAAATTTTTCTCAGATTATACCACTTTTTCGATGCAGAATTACAATCAGAATAGATAAATAAAAAAAAAACTCGATTATATATATTTTTTTTGAAAAGGCGAATTTTGAAACATGCGTCCTGATACATACTATCCATCATCACTTCGTCTTTTGTCGCTATCTAACTTAACCCATTCGTGCCCAGCATCTTTTGCGTAAATTTTATTTGGTTGGCACCACTATTTTTAGAAGATTTAAGTTTAGTTCAATAATTACGAAAATGCATCATTTAAATAAAGTAATTATTGGTTTTCTTTTTTTACCGGTGTCAAAAACAGTGCTGAATGCACCTTTTGAAGCGTCCCTAAAAAGTGACGCTAGGCACTAATGGGTTAAATTACTGTATTTCACTGTTAGGACATAAATTTCATCAAGTTAAAAGCAATTTTTCCAATTACAACAACAACAACAACAAAAATATATTGTCCTATTGACAAAAGCATAGGTGGAAATTTTAATATGATTATTCTTGTTTATTATTATTATTTTATTTTTATATATTTCTTTCTTCTAGATAGATTGAATGAAGGTACTGATTTGATTGTAATATATTTTTGTGTAAGGGAAATATGGAATCATAAAAAAAATAAAAGAGATGTAGAAGTTATTTATATTTTATATACTCTAACTTGATAAGATAATCATGAACCTTAAAACGTGACCTCAAATGTCTGACGATAAAAAAATAAATTCTAAGCTTTTTCTTGATTTAAGAGCGTTTTTGGTTTGACGAACATTGCACTGCTATACAATAGCTTGTTAGGGACATCTTCACATGTCTTCTTTACATAAAGATGTTTAGATTTTTTTTCTTATCAGAAAATATTTTTTGGACAATCTGTACTTTTTAAGGCTTTTTTTTACAACTTTATGCGTCTTTGATGACTTATATTTATGTATTGTTTGTAAATGAAATATATTTTTTGTGTCATTAAATAGTTAATTTTACTGTAGCAAAACTTTATATTAAATATTTTTTAACACCCAGTTTCTATTAGATACATAGATATTTTTAATTTAATAAGGTTAGTTAATAATTGCCTTGTGATGTACCTTAAAATTTTCATGTTTCAAGAGAAATCTTAAAAGCCTTATCTACTGTAATACTTCGATGCACTATGCATGACTAAATTGAGAATTAAATTTCAGGATCAGTTTTTTAATACTTATCAATCGTTATCATTTGATACCAAATATGAATGACTGAATTGTGAATTAAACAGCAAAAACAATTTTTTAAACAATATTTTAAAAACAAGACTTTATCTATCCCAATCCTTTGTTACAGGTTCTGCATGACTAAATTATGGATAATATAACAGATGCAAATTTTAAAGGCTTATCTACCATAATCATTTGATACAGACAGTGCATGACTAAAAGCGAATTAAATAGCATGAGGAAATTTTAATACCTTCTCTACCGCAATCCTTTAATACAAACTTATGTATAAATCAATTGTGAATTAAATTAATGTAAAGAAATAAATCGAAAAATTAAATTCAATAGAACACAGATCTTCAGAAGCGAAGAATAAAATTTTAAAACAAAGTTTCACAAAGAAAAAGTTGCCTCTAAATAATAATAATATATATTTCTATCTTTTTTAATCAAAACTTTGTTACTTTAGATCTTGTGACTTGGTCCAATTTTATATTGATAATCTCGATGATAATACTTATTTAAAAAAATGACATTTTTCTGAAACAGAACATTATACAAACAAAAAAGAACACTCAATATTTACATAAATTATATTTTACACATATTTCGTTGAAATGTCGTACATCTCGTTCACAAATCAAACATAGATAAAACATAGACTGATAAGGATAATTGGAACATATTGCCAAAGATTTCTTTTTTATCAATTTATATTTTTGACCAAGAATCCTAGAAGTTGAGTCACAAATCATACTACTAGTATAAGATGATGCTTTTTCTAACAATAATTTATAATTAAATACTTGAAATACATGCTCTCTACATTGTCTATTGAGAAAATATCTCATTTACTTGAACTAAATAATTAATAAAATTTGGCATTGAAATACTAATGCAAAACTTTTAAACTGAAAGTAAATAAAAAATTAGACGTTATGAGAAATAAAATCCAATTCAAAGGAAACTAAAATATTTTTCATTAATTAATATATTTAGTACATATACTTTCCTCTGTGCTTGTACTATAAGGAAGAAATGTGCTTCATGCACTATCTTGTTTAAAATTCGCGGTCATTAAGAGACCGAAATAGTCTGTCTCTAACTTGGTTCAGATAGCAACTCTAAATTCTAGGGTGGTTGACATTTTGAAACAAGGCAACAATTAAAGCAAGTCAGGTATAAATTTATGAGTGAAAATTAGCTTTAAATTCTCGCGATACTTGACAAAATATCGACAAGTTTGTCGATCAAAATTTCTTGCTGATTTCTTGCGGGATCATCGCATTTTAACTTCTTAAAATTTGTGTAACATTTGCACAATTTTTGCATAATCATCTTATCGAGTTCCACTAATTTTAGCTTCGTGTGTTTGAGTAAAATGAGCAATAGAAAAAAAAGAAAGCTAGAAAAAAAAAGAATATAAAAACTATTTTTTCCTCAGGGCACAGGCCGAAAGAATTTTTCAGAAGGAATTACGAACCGAATTCAAAAGTAAAGACTGTAAATTCATGATGACATTCTCTGTTTAATCTTATGCATGACAATTATATTTTACTAAGTGAAAACTATTTACTTGCGAAATATGAGTTGCGTATTTAAATACGGTGTCCTGGGGTAACACCGCCAGGATTTCTACCAACTTTTAGGGCTTAGTTTTAGATTATTATTATTATTATTTTAACAAATATAGAATTTGATGCTGCAACTTCTTGACTATGTATACAAGATTGAATATTTTAGCAGACATTTATTCATAAAATACAGTGACGTGATTTCTTGTCAGATGCTATTTGTCGTTACTACCCATCTATGTGAGTAATAACGCCATACAAAAAAAATAATAATATATAAAAAAAATCTATGGAATAATAGCATGTAAATTCTCCAATTCTCAAGATAGAAACTCTATAGCCAAAAAAAGACAAACTGCTTTTACTTATTATTAGTTGCGCTATCATAATGCAGTAATAATTATGCATAAATAATACATAATGCAATTAAAATGTATAAAATACTCAACAAATATATGTAATAAATGAAATATTTTCTAATATTTACTTAGTCTTTACATCACAGAACTTGCCAAGCAAATTTTACATCGGATGTTGACTCTTGCATGCTTATTCCAGGGATAAAGTCTACAAATCTAACAAAAAATGTACGAGGTTTTTTTTTCGATACAGATGACTACGAACCTTTAAACGCAAAACCCATTTTTCCGGATTTCTTTATAACTACACTTAATTTTAGCACTTAGCGTAATGATCTAGCCTGACATTATTACTTCAGGAAATATTATAAATTGTACATCAACAATATTTTCTACATTTAATAATGGTGCATTAGCAGTTTCTTTTCCCTACTTATTATAATACTCAGATATCTTCAGTACATATTTGAAAGAGTAACATTTTAATACTTTTTAGGATTATATATAGTTTAATCTACAAAAAGGAACATTTAAATAATAAAATATATATGAAGACTAAAAAAAAAGCATATTTGTTCAATTTCTATACAATTCGTAATAAATTTTAGCATTTTGCTGAAAAGTTAATTATTACAAACGTACAAAAAGCATATAAAAATGATTTTCTGAGATTTTTTATCTACATTTTTATTTACTTAAAGAATATTTAGTTTAACATAAAAATCACTCTGACAAATATTGAATCATGAACATGTTCATTACGCAATAAAATATAAAAACACGTTCGTGCACTAGCTTTAAATTCAATAATTCTATTTTTGTAATTACTTTTACACCATAAATCGATTATTGGAAGTTTTAGGGAAGTTTTCTGATGCTCGGGATTTTAGCTTCAAATTTGTACTATTTTTATCATTAATGAGGCCTTAAACGACTTATAACACGACTTATGACGCAGTTAAATGTGAGAATAGAGAGTAAAAGTCACTATTTTTTTTTTAATTGGGATATATCTATGATAAATAATAGTTAACATAAACTCTTAAAAAATTATTTGAAAAAAAAAATGAATTTTGCAAAAAAAGTATTTACACTGTTAAAAAAATTCTGAAATTCACGAATATTTTTATCTTGAATTTCACAAAAAAAGTCCCTTTTAACAAGAAAACGGCATTTTCCGATAAAAATCAGAAAACTCCACCATATTTCCTGAAAATAACGAAACGGATGGAAATAGAAACAAAAAACGGAAAACTATGTTTAATGTTACTACTTGTTACTATGTTTAATTATTCTTAAATACATATTTTTTTTAGGTTCTATGAATTGCTGAATTCTTTAGAATTTTTTATGATGATATAATTTTAATTTTAAATATATTTATGTCCGTTTTAAATCATTTAGTGTCTAATTTCGGTATATTGTTTTAAATATAGTGCTTTTTAAAGGTGGGCCTGGGTTTACCGGACAATATATGAAAAACAGCCGCATTGCTTATAGTTTTGCTGGTCAATTTATAAAAAAAATATTTTTAAATATACCATTTTTAAATATAAATTATTTTGATAATCTATTGATAACTTGCAAAAACCAGAATCTCTATGATACAACATAAATTTAAGCATCCAACGTTGCTAAATATTAATGGAAATAATATATAATGGAAGACGATAGTATTCTGATAGTAGAGTGGCGCAACTTTAAGCCTAAAATCGTAAAATGGTTGTAGAATAGCGGTACTGATATATACAGCTAACTCGATATCATAGGAAACACGAAAAGTTGCCACCACTTAATAACTCACCAAATACAGCTCATATTGTTTAGTTATATATATATATATATATATAAACAGCCTTATATTTTGCTAACTAATGTTATTTTAAAATTTTTACATTTCTACGTGCGATATATATTAGGATCTAGAAATCCATTTTAAAATTATATTGTATGTATTTCCTATATTGTTTTTTTCAAAAATATCCCGGGTGATTTTTTTACATTAATATATAATATGAGTTTTTTTAGATGAAGTGAATAAGACTGCACTTGTTTCTATATAAACTCTTGGTTGTCATATAATCCTCATGAAAAATGAGACTATATTATTTCACTATTCTATAAGAATTTTAGTAAAAATGCATAACAAGTCTTTACTGTATTCATTCGTTTAATTTCTTTTTCGATACTTTTGAGGATAAAAATCTAACCAAATGGTTAAATGCAATCAACTAGTAATACTGAGATCGCAGATTCTATGATCATCTATGCTTATTTTGACATGAAAATCTTGATCTTTTTTAAGAGAGTTCATAAAAATATTTGATCATTATTATGAGTTCTTTTGTAGTATTTTAATTGTTATTAAAATAAAACGAATCATATTACAATTGTAACTAAGCAAATTTAATAAAAAATTCATTAAAAAATCAATATTTATATTTTAAAATTTATGTAATCTTTTTTTTTTTTTTTTTTTTTTTTTTTTTTTTTTTTTTTTTTTTTTATAAAAATGAACATTTTTTGTAACTCTATAATAATAATTCCTAAAAAACTTTAAATATATTTTTATGTTAGAAATTGAGTAACAGATAATTATCAAATTAGCATAGTTTGTAAGTTTCCATTCTGAAAATTCTGAAATTCTGTATCCAATTATATTTTTTAAGAATTTGACATAATGTGATTTCATGGCAAATTTTCAGCAATAAAAATATTACCATGGGAAGTTTTATGAAATTTTATAAAATATTTTATTTTACTCACTTTACAAAAATTATAAATTAAGAGTTATTATTTGAATATAAATCAGAATATGAAAAACATAAAGACATATAAGTCATTTCAGCTCTCATTCTTAAAATTTCTTTTTCCTTATTATTATTATTGTTGTTATTATGACAAGCTATGATAAATAATCACTGACATTCATAATATTGTTTTCAATTAATTTTTATTTATTAATATATACCACTGCAGTACAAATATTTCATTTAACACTTTCGGGTCTGTTTTTTTTTTTTTCAATTTTCAGAAAATATTACTTTTAAATTAATAACCCCAACATAAGCTATCCAAATAGATTAATTTGTGTTTAAGGAATATTTTATTGTTCAAAGATAAGGAATGTTTCTGTTTTGGATACTATTCAATTCATATTCATATGACAATAGGCTAAGGAAGAATCTCTGGAGTTATTTAGAAATATTATATTACAATAAGGTTTAACTTATATTACTACTTTCTAATACTTTTTGCCATTTATTACATATGGTCCTTTGAGGAAAGTAACTTTTATTTTAGATTTAAAGATTGAAATATATGTTTAAGATAAAAAAAAAATCGCGAACGGTGCAAAGCGAATTAAGCAAATAATAATAATTAATATTACTGCTAAATGCCTAAACATAAATAAAATCAGATAGTAAATGCATAAACATATACCAACATTACTACATATAAATAGTAGCAAAAGTATCTTTTAAACAAAATAATGCAAAAGACAAAGACCAAAAGACATGTACTATTAATAGTACACCATAACCAAAAGTGATATACTGGGGACAATAACTTTTAAACCATCCTCGCAGTGATAGACTTTTTAATATACGAATCGGCCGCATAGGAAAATGACAAATCCTCTTAAGACTATTAACATTTTACTTTATACAAATAAATAGTATATTATATATAAATCTAATTAAAAGTAATCTAACTATTCCAGCTAAGTACCACATCTTACAAGCATCTACATTATCGTAATATGATTTCGAGATATTATATAAAAGAAACAAACTCATTTAATAATTTTCGAGTCAATTTATAGCAAACAAAATTTTCATATTAAAAAAAAAACTATTTAGAGTAATATCGGTTGTAAATTTAAGATTTTTTTAATTTATTACTCGTCAGCCAATCACTTATTAAAATGTTTATAATCTAAAAGTTATTTTTTATGTAAATTTGAAATTTTGGTAATTTTTTATAATGAATTATTAAAATTGAATTAAACTGTGATACATTTATACAAAACTTATGCAAAATAAACCTGTAATAATACGACTGTTATCATAGCATGAAGGGAATATACAAAAATAAATTAAATATAATAAAAATAGTGTTTTACATAGAAAAAAAATACTGAATTCATTTTATCATTCTGTTGGATATTATGCGAGGATTTATTTTCAATTTTCAATTTTCACGTTACAGAACACGGATTAAAGTTAAGCATTTTTCATATTAAAATAAGTAACAAACTTTATTTTATCAGATTAACGAATATTCAGTGTTTTGATTCCTAAAACAAATCAGTTATTTATTTATTTTTTTACTAAATTAAATTTAGTATTTTTATTTCAGAAAATTACTTTTAAAATAAAACTCAAAAAAATATAACATAAACTATAGTATAATCTATGAAATTATAATATAAAATATAAAACTACATAAAACTACATATAGAAGGTATTTGAAGCATCAAACCTAACTTTATATTTGCTAAAAGTAACAAAAATACTTTTTAAAAGTAAAAATATATACATTTATTCAGACTGACATATTTAATTGATCTGACAGTAACATATTCATATTTACACAAATATTACCTAAAAAAAGAAAAAAAAACATCTCATACATTACGAAATTGTAATCATGTATTGTAATTTAAACAGCGAACTAGAAATATTTCATATTATTGAAATATTACTCAGCAGAGCATCGCTTTCCAAATTTTAGGAAGCTATTTAACATTTTTAAGAACCATGGAGAGTTGCATATATATTTATTGCGTAAAGAGACTACTGATTCTGGGATAACTGATGGCAGATAATACTATGATGTTAAATTATTCCACTACTTTTAAAATCAAACTGGACAGGCTCTTTTTTATATATTCTAGCTAAAGTTGTGGATTTCTTGCTGTATTTAATTTGACCATTTCATGTAAAAGTAATTTTAAATATTCAGATTAAGTTTACATCACATTTAACATAAATCTTAATATTTTTTTCTCAATCATTAATAAAAAAAAATCTTTAATGTTTTTTATTTTTTAAAACATGCTTATTTAAATTGATATGTTATGTGTTACTTTTGTAAATGTAAAGACCTTCACTAACAAATTATTAATAATATTTATGTCGAATCAATTATGGGTACGACAATTATATAAATAATACTTATATTTTATTAATTTAGAAATTTCGAATCTATAATCTAATCGAAAAATTCTGGCTTTTTTAAAATCCTACATTATGTGAAAGAATAATTTAAAAAATATTTTTAAAAACATTTGAATCTGCATTTAGAATTAGTTAGAGATATAATCTTCTATTCATATTTCTGTTTTTAATAGTTTCGGAATTTAATCCGAAAATAAACACTTCATGAATCAATTAGTTCAAACATATGAGCCACAAATTTATGATTTAAAGCACACGACTTCTGTTACGAACTGTCGAATGTTGCGAGTATCTTTAATACTCATTAGGTCGCTGGTTCAATTAATACTACTAATTACTTAAAAATTCTTTATATACAAATTATTTACACATTAGTTACATTTCGAATAAAGAATTCAGATCTAGCGAAACACACGATAGGTCCGCTAAGATCGCCGAAACCAAAACAATAACAAACGATATTCCAATGTTGCCAAAAAGGCAAACCTAAAGTACAGTAGAATGCGCCAAGGAGACGCGCGGCATCCAAGGTTATGGTGAAGCCGTTACAAAAGAATGCGCCATGGAGACGCGATATACAAGATTATGGGGAAGCCGTAACATACCGGCCCCCGTTGATATGTGCCAGCATTCAACAATAATACTAAATGTAACAATAAACAATTGCAAATCTTAAAAATTTCAATTCTACAATCAATAATACAGTATTTTCGACAAAATACAATTATACTTCTTCAACATTATTACTTATAATATTACTTAATATAAGTTTACCAAAATGCAAAATAGAAAAGTTATAATACAAACAACAATTACACTTGAATAGTATGCAAGATAGTTATCAAATTAACACTCTATAAATGTAACAATCTAATAAATTTAACAAGTTAATAATAGTTAATCAAGAATAGATAGAGACGAAGACACGTAAGTTTACACTTATGTTATAAAGTTAAGCTACACAAATTATGAAGCTAAGAATTAAATATTTTTAAATCTCAAATGAAATTGGTATACATAATAAACAGTTCAATACAAATATAATAATGGTAACTATAATATAATTATTTAAATCTTTCAAAATAACAGAATTCATCAATTCTCTAAAGGAAGTGGACAAACTTTAGAGACATATCTCCTAACTATACCTGCTGCTGTTTTAATTTCTAATACTCTAACTTTTTTATCAGATCCATATATTACTTTAATGACACGACCTAATGCCCATTTGCCAGGAGGTAAATTATCCTCCTTTAGGATAACCATACACCCTTACTTTAGGTTGTCCTTCTTAATATACCACCTATTCCGTTGCTGTAAATTAACTAAATATTCAGTGTTCCATTTTTTCCACAAAATTTGGGTCATTTTTGTTTATTTTTGCCAATGTGATAATTTATTATCATTAATTTTGGTCAAATTCTGTTGAGGAATTGAAGTTATGGGTCGACCTACCAAAAAATGGGCAGGGGTCAAGACTTCAATTTCATTTGGATCTGATGACAAAGGTACTAAGGGACGAGAATTTAGAACCCCTTCGATTTCGGTGATTAATGTCCAAAATTCTTCGAGCGTGACTCGAGAATTGCCCAAAGTTCTTTTGAGATGATGTTTAAAGGATTTCACCCCAGCCTCCCATAATCCACCAAAATTGGGTGCACGAGGAGGGATGAATTTCCAATCGACAGCCTTGGAAGCTAAAAAATTTGACAAAGCTTCATCGGGTTTGCATACAAGAGCATGTAATTTCTTTAACTCTTTATTTGTACCTACAAAAGTAGTCCCATTATCCGACAATATGGTTGAGCTTTTACCTCTTCTAGCGAAAAATCGTTTCAGTGTGGCAATGAATGATTCAGATTTTAAATCTGTCACTATATCTAAATGGATTGCCTTTGTGGCAAGACAAACAAAAATCGCGACGTAAATTTTATTATATATCCCCTTTCTCTGATTTTTATACTTAATCATAAAGGGTCCACAAAAGTCAACAGAAAATTTTTGAAATGGCGGGTTGGATTTACTTGTTCAGCTGGCAAATTTCCCATAATTTGATTTGCCCCTATTGGTTTGTTTTTAAAGCACGTTACACATTTGTGAACTATTTTACGAGCCAAGGATCGCCCATTTATTACCCAATATTTTTGCCGGACATGATGTAACAATGATTGTGGCACTAAATGGAAAAATTTGGAATGAAAATATTCAAAAATCATTTCACTTAATTTATGATCATGTGGTAACACTATAGGGTGTTTCCTCTCATAGTTCAGACTGGAATTGTCTAAACGACCTCCAACTCTAATTAAATTATCGGAATCTATATAAGGATTTAGAAATTTTAATTTACTGTTACCTGAAATGCTCCTCTGGTTTTTCAAATGCTTAAGCTCTTCAGAGAAGGCTGAATACTGTACCTGTTTAATCAGGAACATTTCTCCAACTTTCAATTCACTTGCAGACAAGGCACCACTTTTTTTCTCCTTACCCATTCGACAATTGTTTAGAAATCTAAAAATATAACTAGTAATACGAATTAATTTCAAAAAATTATTAGTTAAAGAGAATAAACAATTATAAAAACAATGTTCAGTTCTAAGTGAAAAGTTAGTGTTTTTTTCAGTTCTAAATTCGGACTCATAGTCAGTGTTGTTTTCCAGTTTTACTGGATAATCTTCTGCATATTGAATTTTGTCCCGAAGAAAATTTGGTCCACTAAACCAAAATTTGCAGTTAGTCAGTTCTTTAGCATCTAGACCTCGAGATAGGACGTCAGCAGGATTATTTTCCGATGATACGTGTTGCCACTGATAAGAGTCCGTGAGGTCTTGTATAGCAGCCACTCTATTACTCACAATGTTTTCAATTGGTGGGGAGATTTTCTAATCCATGCCAGTGATATTGTGGAGTCACTCCAGAGAAGAACAGTTTCTATTGGAATGTAAAGTGACGGTACAACTTTATGCATTAATTTTGCTAAGAGAAGACATGAGCACAGTTCAAGACGAGGGATTGTCACTGTTTTTTGGGGGATACTCTAGACTTGCTACAGAGTAAATGTGCATCAGGAGAACCTTCAGTTGGTATATACTGGATGCATATGGCGGCTCCATATGCCAAAGAAGAGGCATCTGCGAAGCCATGTACGATTATGCGCTCTTCACGAAAAACAAATCTAGGAATTTTTAAATTTTCTAATTCTGAAAGAGTGGAAACAAAATCACTCCATTCTTTCGCTATGGAATCTGGTAATGGCTCATTCCAATCTATCTTAGCTAGCCAGGTTTTCTGCATGAAGATCTTAGCTCTTGTTACTACAGGGCCAATTAATCCGAGTGGATCGAAGATTTTTGAAATCAAAGAGAGAACATCTCGTTTACTATAAAATTCCTTATTGTTATGAATCTTTAATTTATACAGAAAACAGTCACTTAAAGGTTTCCAGAGAACACCAAAAGTTTTTACTGAACTACAATCTGTTTGATCATCGAAATTATATTCGGTGGCAGCCATAGTATTAGGTTCAAGTAGTTCTCGGTGGTTTTCACACCATTTGTGCAATTTCATATTTCCACGCTTCAAAAGTTAAATCAATTGGGACTTTAAAATTTTCGCCTTTTCGAGAGTCGATTCCCCCGAAAGAAGGTCGTCTACATAAAAATCTTTTAAAACGACTGACGATGCTAGAGGTAAGTTTGGTTGCTCATCAAGAGCTAATTGTTTAAGAGCACGAATTGCTAAACAAGGAGCATTAGATGTCCCATAAGTAACTGTATTAAGTTTGTAAGTTTTTACAGGCGCGTTAATATTGTCCTTCCACAAGATTCTAAGGAAGTCTCGTTTTGATGGGTCAATTAATACCATTCTATACATTTTTTCTACATCCGCTGTGAATGCATATCGATGTTTTCGGAAACGTATCATAATTAAGAATAATTCTTGTTGAGGAATTTTTCCCTTTAAAAGAATGTCATTCAATGACAAACCAGATGTCGTTGGCGTTGAAGCGTTAAAAACGACTCGCAAGCGTGTTGTACTTTTTTCTGGCCTGTAAACCCCATGATGTGGTATATAATAAAGGTTCTTTACGGGTTTTGATTCTTCGACTAATTCCATATGATTTAAGTTTTTGTATTCTTCCATAAATTCCGAATAGAGAGGTTGTAAATTCGAATCCCTATCTAATCGGAGCCAAACTTGATTGAGCCTTTTTTCGGCTAGTTTTTTGGATTCTCCTAAAAATGTAGCATCCTCCATAGGCATGCTAACAACATACTGACCATTGGAAGTTCGATAAGGAGTCATTTCAAAATGATTTTCGCAAAATTTCTCTTCATTACTAAGTGGAGAACTAGAATCATTAATATTTTCGATTTCCCAAAATTTTCTTAAGGATTCGTCTATTTTTTCATTGGTTAATAAACCACAATATTGGGAATCATCTGAGGAATTATTCACGACACCGCTAGCAACATATCCGAACACTGTTTCTTGAAATAACAAATTTTGAGATGAGCTGCGCATTTTACCAGATTTTAATAAATCGAAGAAACATTGCGCGCCGAGCAACAGGTCTATCCTCCCAGGGATATAAAATTCAGCATCTGCTAACTGGATATTTGTAGGAATATCAGCAATTTCTATACGAATAGGTGTAAGTGGGGTTATTTCTGTAATTTTATTTAAATCAAACTTTTTTAATTGTGTTTTAGCAGATTCGAAGAAATTATTATCCAAATTTCTTCGAATCTGCTAAAACACAATTAAAAAAGTTTGATTTAAATTTAATTGCAAGACCCCCTCCAAAATTAAAATCAATTTTAAAAACTAAAATTGACCCCATTGATAAATTTGACCGATCAGGTGTCTATATCATTCCATTTCTCAAAGAAGGTGGTTATAAAAAATATTGTATTGGCATGACTCAAAGAAAATTCAAAGTAAGATGTAAAGAACACATTGCAGACATAAAATTTAATAGAGGTAAAACCGCATTATCTAGGCTAAATCAAGTAGAAAACATAGATATTTTATTTAATGAAAGTAGATTAATTTATAGGTCAGATTTTTATTTGCAACTTTTTATTAGAGAGAGTATTGAAATTTACGTCAGAAGCTCAATGGTCTGCAATGACTCATTGTCATTTCAAATCCCAAATATTTGGATTGATCTGTTAAATAATTTAAAAATTAAGCAACGTGATACATAATTATAATATAACGCGCGTGATTTTTATTTTTAAAAAAATTTAAATTTCATTTATAATAGATTTTTGTCATTTTCCATCTTTGTGTTTATTTGTATTTCCTTTTTCTGATGATGATTGAGTAAATTCAATCGAAACATGTAAAAATTATTAAGATCTTTTAATGTTTTTATTAGTATTTAACGTCCTTTATAGCAATTAAATATTTTAATGCATATTTTTGAAATGTTTTTAATGGACGTATATGAAAACTTCTATTTATATTTAAACTTGATTTATCTAATAAATGAGGCAAATTAATTTGTAACAATTAGTAATAATAACTAGAATAAATAAAAGTATAAAATAGGATAATTAGAATAATTAAGTCAATTTGTACGTTTAGGTATGATCGTTATAAAATTAATGAACAAATCGAGTTTAAACAAGCTTGATTAAACTAATAAATGAAAAAATAGTATGTAATAATTAGTATAAATAATTAGTATAAATAATAGTAAAATTGAATAGTTAGTATGAAACAAATACTAATAAATAAACGTTTATTAGTATTTGTTTTACACAAAAAAACAACTGTGCTTGAACAAAGTTTCTGATGAGATATAGTCTAGATATATATGATAATTTAATGAGGAAATTACTGAGAGTACATTTACATATTGATATCGAATAGTTCTAATTATTTTTTCGCATTTTTTACATTTACACTATCTATGTTTTTAATTCCTTAGATATGCATTTAATGTTTTGAATTGTCATATATATTCATAAATTCATAAAACTAAACTAACCATAAACCATGTAATAATGCTTTATTTTAAAAAATCCAGTTTCTTTTTTTTCATACCATTAAATATAAACGCTAGAGTAAGACTAATTCTATTTTTAAAATATATATTAAAAGTTCAGTACAAATTAAAACTGCCCCTTTTCGTTGCAATTTATTATGTAATACTTTAAAACATCCACATTACCTACCAACACACAAAGAGAAGGTTGTCAAAGTTAAAAGATAAGTGATTTATTAACTTATTGAGTAGTTTGAACACCTTAATGGAATTACACCTATATAAAAAAAAAAAAAAAGATATATACATTTTGTTATGTCCCATAGTTGTTGCATTTTTATTGTGATCAAATATATCAAATAACATAGGTTAATGGAATATTAAATAACATAGATTATGTTTTTTTTTAGAGTGACAAATTAATTTTATAAAAACTAATAACTTTTACCAGTTTTATATAAATAGAAGTATTGATCTAAAGCTTTTCTTTAACTAAATAAAAAAATATTTATCTTCTAAAAGTGATAAAATGTATGATTATTGTTCGTAAAAATATAAAGTAAAAAATTGAGAAGGAAGGAAAATAATAAAATTCTGCCACTTAAAAATTTTGAAAGCGTCGTTTAATTTTTAATTAAAATTGTTCAATCCGAAATTTCAAAGTGAAGCATTTTCTTGAAGTTCGGCATTAAATGTTATGTTATTTAAGTAAACATAACTAAAGATGCTTACTGAATGTGAAAATATAAATTAAACGTAATTTCAATTAATATGTTAGAAAACGCTGCAAAAATATTACGATGGATCCAGAAATAATTTTACTGCACAAGTACATTATTGAACGCATTTCAGTAACGTTTCTTTGTTTTATATTTAACAAATAATGTAACAAATTCAAAATCTATGCAAAGAAGCTGGAATTGTTGATGCAATTTGCATTGAAATTATTTTTTTTAATTTCTAAGAGACTTCATTCATAATTCATTTTGATTTGTTTATCTTTTATTCTGGTTGTGAAAGTTTTACAGGATTAAGTGCGTGTTTGGTCGATATAAATTTTAAATTTTTCAACTTACTGCAATTACATTTGCATCTTGTTGTGAGATTTTAATACTTTAATCGTCAATATTTGTCTCAGATTTCAAAATTAACAATTTGGAAAGCAAACATCTTTTAAATTAGTAAGAAGTTTGTTGTGTACACGAAATTTCTGTATTTTTTTATTTTTTTTTTTTATTTTAACTACATTTTAAAAAGTCATTTTATATTAACATTTTATAGGTAATATTTATTACATTTAAAATAATTAAATATCGAAACAAATTATTTCAATTTTCTTCCATTTTTAAGCAAAGAAAGTATTGGATTTGTGAAAGTATTTGGAATTTGTTTTACGACGGATTTACATATTTTAGGGGTAAAAGAATTTAAAAAAATCTAATATTTAAAAATTTCTGTCTTTGATTCTGTCAGTTTCTCTGTAATACAAATTTTGTATGCGTTCTATCTCAAAAGCTAATGGATGGAATTCTATAACAATTTATATTCAGTTAGACCCTAATTAAAACTGGGGATGATTTCTTTTTAGTGCAAATTGCAGAATAGGGAGCACTGCGTTGTTGCCTTTTTCATGAATTCAGTAATAGTTGTTCAAAAAATATAATGGACATATTTTCATAAAAAAGAATTAGATTTCATTAGTCCCTGATATAATATGAGCAGACTAATTTTTGGTTTAATCCACCAATAGGTGCCGTTGCTATACGGCATTATTCATGGTGTTGCAATAGCTCTATCTCAGGAAATAATTCAGAAATATTCCTCAAACTTCAGATTTAATTAATTCCTGGCATAATTTAATGCTGTTTAGTTTTATGGAGTAAATTGCTCATCAGGGTGCGCTTCTATGGAGAATTTTTCGTTTTTGTCTGTAAAAACGTATGCATGGATTTTAACTAAACTTCGTATTCTGTTAAAAACACGCCAAATATGGCTGCTTATTAGATTTTATTCGGCCCCTAATTGGTGATTATGCAATGCTTTATTCTTCAGGAAGTATTAACAGACATAAGATAAAAGAAAGTTTTTGGATTCATTGACCCGACTAATTTTAAATTGTTTGCAAATTCCGGTTTCTCTGAATGTAACCAGAATTTGCTTAAGAAATGTTTACAGGAATTTTTCTTCGAATATTTAGTGAATTCACAACTAAGTAAGGAAACAAACACTGCGATTGAAAATCTAAAATGTATCTACACTTGTGTGTTTTCCATATATTAAGAAAAATATAAAAATTGAAGAAATTGACAGTTTCTATGCATTCTGCTATTTCTGTAATACACATAATACATATGTCCACAAATTCACATAATGTCTTTACTGAGAAGCGTTTTCCTTAGTCATTGAGCCATGTATCAATATTAACAAGTCTATATCCTTGATTATTGTGGGGCAAACATTACCTGGCAGATATAAAATTGACTTGCGGGTGCCTTTTTAACTTTTTATCTATCGACTGACTATATTTTGTATTTGTCGGATGTTTCCGTCGGTGAGAGTTGGATTTTACTTACGGTGTGCACTACACTTTTTTGGCCATTTGAATTTAGCGGTCCATTCCTAACATTTCTATATGGCAGAGCATTATATAAATGTTTTGTATCAAATAGAGGAATTTATCTATACAAATAGCATAGCTGTTATACATTTCCGTGTGTGTTTGTATTTGAAGATTAGCAGCGATATGTCTTCTACAACACAAAATTTAAAAATAAAGAAATTTAATTAAACTTTAATATTATTAATTTGAGTGTATAGAAACATGCTTACATCCGAAAGGAGTAGAAATGGAAAGAAAGTAGAAGAAAGTAGATAATGGCGTCCTTTTAAAAGAAGTTTATGTAGAAAATTAAATTAATACGTTCCTTGTCCTCTTGTGTTTAATTTAGAATTTCATAAGTACATTTTAAAACTGCATATGTAATCTTCGGTATAAAAAAAAAAAGCTTAATATTAATAGTTAGAGGGGCACACAAAATAATTTAGTTACGACGTAGTTTCTATAATTCAAACATTCTGAATTTTTTTTTTATAATTTCATATATATTACAAATTATTACACATACAAGCAAAAATGTCACAAAAATAAAAATATAAAATAAAATTGCAGACTTTTTGAGTTAATTCTTGACACTTTTCAGTGGAATAGCATGAAAATGACCGGGAATATAGATATCATGTTTACAGTTTAAAAATGTGTAACAATTAAAATCAGAGAAAATTACGAAAATAAGACTGTGTATTCATAGGAACTCCACATGTTTCTTTAATACACAAATATTTGCATTTGAGTGAACTCTCATGAAAAACTCTATTTTTGAAATTACTAAAACTCGTTCTGATACAACAATGAGATTTTTAAACATTGGACAGTTCATAGCATTTACCGTTCATTTAAAATCCCACACAAAATATTCGGCTGAAGATAACTGTGAACGACAATTACCGAATGTTCGTTTTCAGATATATGTATGCATATATATATATATATAAATATATATATATATGTGTGTGTGTGTGTGTGTGTGTGTGTGTGTGTGTGTGTGGGTGAGTGTGTAATAAAAAAATTGCGCCATTTTGCTTTCTCTGAGTTTTTAATTCTAAAATTGTGGAACATATTTTTAATCTTAGTTTCGTAATATATTTTTCTTTTAACAGCTGAAGTCCTTTTTCTTTTTTTTTATTTAACTTATTAATAATCTATTGCTTGTTTCTCAAAAAGGCGGAAAATTATTTCGTAATCTTTCCTTTTTAGAATATTCTCGCAATTTTTTATTTTATTTTTTATTGATCACCTGATCTGTGTTAATGCGCGAAGATGTTAAAAGGCTTGTCTATTAGCGAGACGTGAAGTAATTCCTACCCGTACGCCCCGCCTCCTAGGCCAATCAGAGGTGGTCATTTTTATTACGTAGACTCAGATTAATCCTGGTTGGATTTTTAAAATGATTGACGCGGAGTGAGGAGGGGCTAGTTTGTCGTGCAAATGTGGCTTTCTCATTTGAGTTTTTAGGAGCTGAGAATGCATCTTTCCTTTAAACTGCTCGGGAGCCATGTCATTTTTTCCGAGAATGTAGAACGCCGGAATGTTGCAGCTTGGTGAGCGAAGGCTGTAGTGATAGATGTGTGGAACGGTGATCTGTGGAGTAACTTAAGTTCGTGCTCTAAATAATAAAGAATTAAAACTGATTTTCTTGCATTGTTATTAGAGAAACTCCTACGAGAACAAATCCATGGCTTATCCACTTACCAGAACGACTGCTCAGCTCATCCCGCTATTGATTCTTAGTGAATAGTAGTATTCTACAGCCAACATGGTATTTCACTAGAGCTTATACATTATTATAGAACATCGTCGTCTTATCATGACATTGATTAGCCGGCAGGATGAAAAATGAACCGGCGTACGACTTTTGAGAAAAGGAAGTTATCGTGGCTTAATAACTAACAACTGAACCTTTGTCTGAGAATTCTTCGCAACGCTGTGTGTGCACGCGCCATTTTCGCCGAGCTCATATTGAACCGACATGAGTCATCGGAGTAGTGCTACTGGTGTTGAGGGGAATGCGGTCGATAAATAAAAACAATTTTCTCAAAAAATATAATCTGAGAACAACATCTTCCTGTCCATATAAATGAAAAACCTTTCAGCTGTGAAAAGGATCGTCTTATAAAGTTTTGTTTGTAATTATGTGTGGTATCTACATCTACAAATCTTTTAATTGTGAAATATACCTCGCATTCTAGTGAGAAACTTTTCAGCTGTGAGATATGCAACCAAAAGTCTTCTACTTAAATTATCTTGAAACAACATCTTCATGCGCAAACAAATGAGAAAGCTTTTCAACTGTGAGATATGCAAAATAAAAATTACAAAAGATCACCTGCATGAAATCAATTCAACATCATTTGTTTTTATTTATTTATTTATGTATTTTCTAGATAACAGTGCTGCAATATTTTGATCAACTTTCATTTCATAATAAATGATCACCTGCACCATGATTGCGAAACTACTGTAAATTCCATCGGTAATACAAGATAATTGAAATTTACACCTGTGAGTCGTATCTACAAAGTGCTTTATTTTTGTTTATTTTAATAAAATTTAGGTATTTTAACAAGTCCATATCGAGGTGATTGTAAGTTATTATTTATTATTTATCTAATTGTGTTATTGTTTACGAAATTTTAATAATAATCCCTTATTTAAATTGTTGATTTTATCATGATTTTTACAGATATCAAAAATATAATGTTTGTTCTTAATTTATTAATTGAAATTTTCTGCTCACAGAAATTTTACTTAAGTTTAAAGTGTTCTTAAAAAATATTTGTTGTGTATTTCCTATGTATTGAAAACTATGATATTTATTTATTATTTACTTATTTATTTATTATTTATTTATTCCACATGAATTTAAAGCAAGAGTTGATTTATTTATTTATTTATTTTAATAGTTATTATCGCATTGAAGAGTAGCATTTAAATATTTTCCGTATGAATTATCCCTCTTTTATATTATTTAATAAGGATTGGTAAAGGAAGAAAAAATGTCAGAAGATAAACTTGATATTTTACCGTTTGACTTTGAGTCAGGTATGAATATTTTTAAATGGTTTAAACACTTTGATAACGAATATTCTGGAGAAAAAAAAGATAATGATTGGAAAAAACTTCATCTCTCGAAATTTTTAAAAGGTGAAGCATTAAAGATTTTTATTAATGAGTGCTTGGAGTGTGCTACTTATGATGAAATTGTTGAGATTTTAACAGAAAAATTTATTCAGGTTAGAGTCCCAAATTTTTCTGAGTTTACCTCTTTAAAGTTAAATGATCTAAGCGATTAAGATTCTTATTTTAGAAAGAAAGTTGAGATTGGAAGACAACTTCAGCTTGGGGAAAATTTAATTATCCAGGGATTACTGATGGACTTAAGCCTGAGTATCAAAATTGTTTAATTGTAAACCCTCCTTCTCGTGAATGGTTTCGCATTTCTAAACAATTAGCAGCGATTCCAACTCATACCCCTAATAACAACAACAGAAATTTTCAACAAACTAGACCTATGCACAATCCCAATCCTCATCCTAGACACTGGACTTGACCCACTCCAAACAACCCAACCCAAAATTTTAATCCTAGATTTTTCACTCCTAGAATGCCTACGACTCATTATCAAACTAATTATCCAAGTCGTCCCTGTAGAATATGTTTAAACAGAGGTATACAAAATGTTTATCATTGGGAGAGGAGTTGTATATTTAACACAAATTCATTGCAATCTCAAACTCCTGCTCATATACAACCACCTCCTACTAATAATATTTGACAATTACTTATTCCTGGATATGTGGACAATACAAAAATGTATTGTCCAGTATTGTGTTGTAGACAGTGAATCAACTGTCTCAATTTTACCTCTCAAATTTGTTTGATATTTAAATGCTAATTTACATAATGTGTCCCCTATTACTATTAGACAGGCACAAGGAACTCTTACAATTAATAAATCTTGTCGATTATGAATTAAATTTGGTAATATAAAGAGGTATGTTAATTTTTTAGTAAGTCAGATAGATTTGGACTATGCTATTTTAGGTTTACCAGATTGTGCCAAATTTAAATTGAAAATTGATTGTGCAAAAAGCCAGATGCTACAGGACAATTTTACGTTAATCCAACATGTCAAAATATCCAGTGATAATTTAGAATTACTTCATTTTGATATTATAAAAAATGATACCAATGTGCAATCCGATTATGGAAATACCATAACTCCCCAATCCTTGCCGCGAAGTAATAATGATGATTATAATCTATTGGGGGATCTAAATGCTATTCAAAATAAAAATGTAAGGGAACTTTTAAGGGATTATTTAGATATTTTTGCCAAAAACAAATATGATGCAGGGAGAATTAATATTGAACCTCAGTGTATTTTTCTTAAATCTGACCTACCAATATCTTTGAGGCCTTATCGTACATCCACTGCTGATGAAAAAGAAATCTCTCAGCAAATTCATTCCTTATTAGCTGTTGGATTAATTAAAGAAAGTTATAGCCCATATTCTTCCCCAGTTACGTTAGTAAATAAACGAGATGAAGGCAAAAAACCCGAATGTGTGTTCATTACCGAAAATTAAATTCTATTATTAAAAATGACGCGGAACCTTTGTCCCGAATAGATGAAATTTTAGACAAATTAAGTGGTGCCCAATATTTCTATTGATTGGATTTAGCCTCAGGCTATTGGCACATACCTATTCACCCAGCAGATTCCGAAAAGTTAGCCTTTACTACTAATTGTGGGCTCTGGGAATGGAATGTTCTCCCCTTCGGTGTAAAGGTAGGCCCCTAATTTTCAATAGGACAATTAGAAGAATTCTTACAAAATATAAAATAGAATACTTAAAAGGATCTACAAATGTCGAAGCCGACATGTTGTCAAGAAATCCTCTTTCTCATTTTTGTAAACCCCTTACTTTTCTTCTTGACGTTAAAGAGATTATTGAGATGCAAGAAAAAGAAAATGTGTGGTTCAAATTATATTAATGACAATGGACTGATTATAGTTAAAAGAAAAGGTTTTCGTAAAGTAGTAGTTCCCATGTCCTTAAGAAAAAAATACTTAATGTTGCTCATGAACAGTTTGGTCACCCTGGTGTTCAAAATATGCAAAATTTAATATCTCCTAATTATTATTGGCCAGATATGACACAAGACATTACCAATTTTGTTAAATACCGTGATATTTGCCAGAAAAATAAAAAACCTAGACAGAAAAAATTTGGCTTATTACAAGCTATGCCCACTACAGATCAACCTTTTGACTGTCTGTTGATACTGTAGGAGGGTTCAATTATTATAATTCTACAAAAAATATCTTCATATTATAATAGACCATGCAACAAGATATGTTTGGGCATTTCCTTCCAAAAGTGTCACTACCGAAACTTATACAAATTGTCTGAAACAAATCTTCAATATCAAAATCCCTCAACAATTATTCTGTTTTAATAAAATTTCAAGTGTACAGTCCCCTCAAAAAATACTAAGTGACTGGAATGCTGCTTTTACTTCTTCAAGATTAAAAAAATTCCTGCGAAATCATAATATTAAACAGCGTTTGACCACTGCCCATCATCCACAAACGAATGGGAAATGTGAAAGAGTAAATCAGACAATAGTAACTAGATTAAAATGTAAACTCCACTACCTCTAAAATTCCCTGGACTAAGCTTTTAACTGAGATAATTAATGAATATAATAATACCCCCCATTCTATTACTAAATTTCCACCTGCTTATTTACTTTTTGGCCAATTACCATATGACTCCCCCTTACAACAAAATTATTATCCTCCTGATCATGAAGCCCTTAAAATTGCTAAAGCAAGAACTGATGAATTTCATTAAAAAAAAAATATTATGATAAAGATTATATCGAACCAAAATTTAAAATTGGGGATCTAGTTATCTATGAAGAATTTCTGTACCCTAATACTAGAAAGTTATCACAAGTATTTAGTGGCCCTTATAAAATTCTTAACAAATTATCCGAATAAAATTTTGAAATTGATAGGCAAAACCAGTTCAAAAGTTCAGAAATAGTACATGTATCTAAATTAAGGCCTTATTATTCACCTGATAAATTTAAATTAAGTCATGAGCAACAACCCCCTAAACAACAACAAAATCAAGTAAAAACTGTAGCTTAAACTTAAATCCCTAGTTTATTATCATTTTGTAATTTTTTTTCTTAAACAGTAAATTTCTTTTCGTATTTTAATTCAGATAATATCCTGTAATTCTTACAGAATGGCAATGATATCTCTTGACTGCAGCGAGAGTGTCACTTGTCTGGAAATTTTTATATTTGTTTATTTATGCCGGCGTAGACGGACAAAGCGAAAATTTCTTATTCTGTATTGAATTACTCTAGTGATAACTTAGAATAATATAATAACAATTAAATTTTAAGTCAATTTTTTTTATTTTAATTTTCAACTGAACCTAATTGCAATATTAAATTTAATCGATCAATTATTAAATTAATTATTTGCCAAGTAACAAAATTTTTATCACTTTATTTTAACTTTTTTTCTTTCTCTCTTTCTTTGCTTCTGCATTCCAGTCCAAGTACATGTTAATTAGAATTTAATTTTGTTTCTTTTTATCTTTCCTTCTTGCATCTTGCAATGTTTTATCATCCCGAGAGAACATTTATTGCGTAATTATTTGACATGAATAGATCTTGTCTTTTATTTTTATTATTTATTAATATTTCTTTTTAAGAATCTTAGTAGTTTAAAGGTCACGTGGATTCTCAAACATGAACAAAATTTTTATTTATTTTTATTTTATTTTATTTTATCACATTATAATTTAACTTTTTTTGTACATATTCTTACTTAATCCTGTACTCGAATTACAAGATTAAGTAAATGATTATATAGAAAGGAGGCAATTATCATACCTTTAAAATGAAGATTTATATAAGGTAATGTAATAAATACATTATTGAGATCACAAAGTAAGCTTATATTTTTCAAAAATTAAAAACTATATATAAGTGATGAAACATGAATGTTATTGAAAACAATGCATATTTATTGATAGAACACATAAAAGGAGATAAAAATAACACTCAAAATAAATATATATATATATATATACAAGAATTTGCTGCAGCAAACTTACTAGTAACCTCTGGATTAAATATGTGAAGTTAATCGATACATAATGAAATTGGACTTGTGTTTTCTTTGGCATCTATATTATTTGCCTCACTTCCGCTTTTTACCATGTGCTGCTGGATTGTGGCAGTGATTTTTATTCTTTTTTGATCATTAGATCTTATCAGTCAATTTGACTGATTTTTGGCTAAAACGATTGTATGCACCACGCTGCTTTTTATATCACTGATATTTTTGGATTAGATCGATATTTAAGACCATCATGGTAGACCATCAGGTAGGCGAAGAACATATAGCCTGTTAGTCGACACCACACTTTATTTTCTTATGGGATCTTTTAATTGGCACTATTTTTTTAGATGATGTTGATATTTTAGATGATGGCGATCACACTAACTGAAGAAGACACACG
Organism: Maratus speculifer; assembly: GCA_964019185.1. Classification (NCBI taxonomy): domain Eukaryota; kingdom Metazoa; phylum Arthropoda; class Arachnida; order Araneae; family Salticidae; genus Maratus; species Maratus speculifer. The sequence continues at coordinate 166,468,953 of OZ025290.1, forward strand.
ATCACATTGGAGACACAGAAGGTACTCAGCCGGTCAGTCAGCACTACAGTCTAACTTCTTAGGAGATCATCTTATTAACGTAATATAGAAGCAAAAAATTCATACTTGAAGAATTAACTTACAAAATATAAAAAATCACCAGCCCACGCTGCAGAAAAGGCTTTTTTTTTACCTAAACTGCAGCGCGGCTTTTTCGCGTAAAACTCGTAGCTTGCCACCAATTCACGTGTTTTCTCTCTCTTGCGATTTTCGTACTGGCTGTGGGAGAAATGAAGTGTTTTTTTTTTTTTTTTTTTTTTTTTTTTTTTTGTGATGCGTTTGCTTTGCCGATTGATTTTGAGTTCTTGCCACTTGTTTATATTAATATGTAGAGACCTTTTTCTCTACATTTCCTCCCCATAATAGGAGAGAAGGAGCACATAGGATGAAAATCAGAAAATTATTGAATAGTGCCAACAAAAAAAAAATTTAAAGTTTTTGAGCTGCATTCATATTTTGATGAAAGTCACTTGTGCCTTACAATTAAAATTTATGTACATACATAGATACAATACAAAAAGAAGAAAAATATCTTTACACATAACTGAGAAATAAGTTTGCATTCTTACCAACAAATTGCATGAAAATATTTTTTTATATACCACATTCATTCAGTTAAGAAATCATGAGAAATGATAAGCGTTACATTTTACACTTAAAGAAATTTTACACAAAATGTGCAGAGAGCAAAATACACCAAAGTGAATTAAAAACAGAGATTTGGCTTTAAGTGAAGATTATAATGAAATAACAAAAATTGTTTTAGAAATTGACTAACAGAAGAAATTTCTTAATATCTCAAAAGGAAATATACTGAAATATGCTGGTCAAACTATTAACTTAAATGCGAACTTATTTGCAAAAAAAAAAAAAAAAAAAAAAAAAAAAAAAAAAAAAAAAAAAAAAAAAAAAAAAAATTAGCAAATTATCTTTTAGAATTTGATCTTTGAGCATAAAGTTAACTTAATACTTAGAAAACATGCGTTAAAGTTATATGAAAAGAATTTTAAGTATAAAATTTTCTACGAAAATTTATACTTATAAATATTTATAGCTAGCTTTTTAATATATATCTTTAAACTCAATATTTTAACAGAATTGTCAACTAGTAAGACCTATCCATTTAGGTGTTAAACCTCTTTGAGAAAATGTATCATCATAACAACCTAGAAATTGATACAACTGTCCTAACCTAACGGACCAGCCAGCTTAAGCCAGAAAAAGATAAAAAAAATAATGACGTCTCACTATCTTGATACCTACAGATGTGTAGGTTTACCAGGAAGCATAGATACAAATTTTTGATGATAAAGATGTTAGGAAAATTGAGAGATTTTTAAATGAGCAAAGAAATACTAAATTGACAATATTGAAATTTAAAATTAATTACCAAATTAACATTTATACACAATTTTGAATGTTAGATCTTAGAGGTTTTTGCAAAAAGAGTTTACTAACATGTAATTTCTTTTCAACAGTTTGATTATTAAACATTCTAGACACAATATAATTATTATTACGAACAATTTTAATTATTTCCCAAGGACCAATGTATTTTTCAGTTAATGAGCCAGAATGTCTGAAATTTTCAGTAAAAACTTTATCACCTATCTTTAATTTCGGTTTTTCTCTCCCTTTTGTATTTTTATTGTACACAGCAAAATATTGTTCCTCATTTATTGAAATCTGTTGCCTCATCTCTTCTAACAATTTTTTAATATTTTCTTGATAAGCCTGAAAACTTTCAAAAAATTTTGGTTCATTTATGGAATCAAGTGGAATGTTTAGAGATCTGCCAAAGAAGATTTCAGCCGGAGTATACTGAGTGGCTGTGTGTAATAGAAAGGAGGCAATTATCATACCTTTAAAATGAAGATTTATATGAGGTAATGTAATATATACATTATTGAGATCAGAAAGTAAGCTTATAAGTAGTAGGAAAATAACAGTTTAAGGACATGCGGCGGCGGCACTGCGGCACCGTGCCGCCGCCGCACCACGCAGCAACCGTCCCTCCGCATCCCTCCGCATCCCTCCGCATCCCTCCGCGTCCCGCCTGCGGTGCCGCCTGCCCCCACCATGCATCCCCCTCCACAAACGCCCCCTAGTGGAAAAAAGGAACATTCTATTATAACAGAGAGGTGATCAACCTTCCCTAATTAAAAATATTATCAATCACATCTCAACTCGGAATCATACTATAAGATGAAGATTAAATTTATATTTGAATTTTGAACAACCGTAATTTTAATGAGTATTATTAATTAAGCGAAACAATTAAAATCTCAGTTTTTAACCATTTTATTTAGATTTCTTCTACTACAAGATGAGATTATCAATTTAACAGAAGAAAGTTAAACATATATTTGAATTTTGCTTGATAGACATCTTAATGAGTAGTATTAATTAAGTAAAAACAATGGAAATTATCAATTTTTATAGAAAAAGACTGATTTCTTACGATTTTTAAAACTTAAACGTACATTTCAGTTTTTCAACAGCTATAACTTTAATGAGTATCGTTAATTAAGTAAAAAACAATGGAAAATATCAAGTTTTATAGAAAAAGACTGATTTCTTACGATTTTTATCAACTCAAACTTCAGAATACCAATTTGAGAGAAAGAAACTTAACCATGTATTCCAGTTTTGAACAATCATTTCCTTCACGGGCATTTTTAATTAAATAAAACAACGGAAAATATTAAATTTAACCAATTTCTTTAGAATTTTTCAACTATAATATCAACTTAAGAAAGGAAACTTAAACATTTATCTTAGTTTTTGAACAGCAATCCCTTAATGAACATTGTTAATTAAGCAAAAAACAATGGAAAATATAAATTTTAACCGATTTCTTTAGATATTTTCAACTTAAAAACGAAATTTAAACATACATTTTTAACATTTGAACAACTATTACCGGAACGAATTTTAATAATTAAGCATTTAACAAACGAAAATAGTGATTTTTTATTTATTTATTTATTTATTTTTTAAAGCAAGAAGGCCAATTGTATAAACTTTTACAGTAATTTGACATTTTAACATACTTTAAAAAACACTATTTACATAAGATTTCAAACTTTACGTGACTAAATCTCAAGATATATTTTTCTCGAAAACAAATATAAAATACATTTTTTAAACTAATTTCCTCAATCTTACGAATTCAACAGGATTTTTACCGATGCAAACATTAGAAGTGAACAACAAATTCTCTCCCCATCTAACCTCAAAATTCCTAAAGGGGAGAATACAATGGGTTTTTCGACGTCACACTTCGTAAGGTTTTCATTCAAGAAAAATATCTTTTACGTTATAAAAGTCGTTTTCTTAGAAGGATATAAACTTGTGATTTTTGTTTTTGAACAATCACTATCTTAATAAATACTAATAATTAAGGAAAAACAATGGAAAATAATATTTTTTAAGGAAAAAGACGAATTTTATCGAATTTGATTACTTTTTATACTAGTATTTACAAAAGTAACATGGAAACATCGATTTTTTAACTGAAGAATTTAACGCAAGTTTTACTTTTAACAACAGAAACTTAATAAGTATCACTAATTAAACAAACAAACAAAAAAAAAACAAAATACTGATTTTCAAGAAAAGGCGAATTTTTATTCAAATTTTCAACACTTTACCTTTCTGAAATATTTATGTTATCAAATACCAAGTTATTTAAAATATAAATATTATGCTTAATGTTTAGATAGTACACATGACTAATTCCACTTATTCTTTTCATATTATTAATTAAATTGACACCTGTTTCGCTCTACACTTTAATGATTTCTGAGTTTTTACAATACTCACCACCAATTTTCTAAGATTTTTCGATTATACATTCCTCAGAAGTACATATTCGAAATGCTACAAACACTTTACATATCTAAAAAAATATCATTGAAGTAGCTGTGTTTAATATTTTTAACACCAATTTTCTAAGATATTCTAACATTTTCCAATTATACATTCCTCAGAAGTACATATTCGAAATGTTACAAACACTTTACATATCGAAAAAATATCATTGAAGCAACTGTATTTAATAGTTTTAACACCAATTTTCTAAGATTTTCTATCATTTTCCGATTATACATTCCCCATAAGTACATTTCTAAATGCTATAATCACTTTACATATCGAAAAGATATCATTGAAGCAACTGTATTTAATATTTTTAATACCAATTTTCTAAGATTTTTTAATGTTTTCCGGTTATACATTCCTCAAAAGTATGTATTCTAAACAATAGAAAATATTAATTTTAAGAATAAAAAGACGAATTTAAACAAATTTTATTAGTTTTACACTATTTTTTCTCATCACCAACACGGATATATCAATTTTAACAGAAGAATTAAACGTATATTTTAGTTTTTAACAATAAAAATGTAATAAGTATCATTAATTAAACAAAAAATAAATATCAATTTTCAAGAAAAGACAATTTTTTACACAAATTTTCAACTTTGAAATACATTTGCTTACATATATTGTTACAGTATATTACTAAACTTAAACTTTTTAAAAAGTTTGAATGTCTTTACAAAGGGTTCATACTTATATTTTTCACGTCTTGACTGCATTCGAAATCTTACAACAAAAGTATACTTTTATTATTATTATTATTCTAGAAAACCTAAAATGTCATTTCTTGCTGCTTTAGACACTTGACATATTAAAACTACTCTGAGATATTCTACCCATATAATTAATCAAATTAGGACATGATTCATCTTACACTTCAAAATTTCTGAATTTTTACAATACTTATTTTCATCAAACTTTATTCTTGATCCTATATATTTTAACAGTACAGAATTTTAGCATCTGTTTTTATCTACTTATCAGAAACTTATTAAAACACCCAACAACATTTTCCAAATATGAATATTATCTTTACAGTTTAATAATATAAAACATACACGAATACAAAGTTTAATTTTTACAAACATTTCATATTTCAAACCAAACTATTCAAAATTTTTACAACATAAGAGCAAACATTAGACGAACTTTTTAACATCAATATTGCTTAGATCTTTTCATCATAACTTTTAATTATGATAATTATCCATTTTTAGGTTGATTGTCGAAAAACTGTAACTGAAACTACATAAACTTAATGTAAAAAACCATGTTCTCACACAATTTCTTGAAAATCAACAAAGAATTGACTATTACTCCAATAGTTATCTACATCAATCTCGACTCTCGATAGTATATATATATTTCATCATTACACACTTACAACTCTTTTCAAACGTTTATCAGAAAAATAAATCAATCAAAGTCTAGTAGTTATCACACCTGTTCCTCAGAAATATTACTATCATATGAAACAGTGAAGAAAATTAATAGATGTTTAATATTTAATAACCTCATACGTGAAATTACTGTCGAATGAGAATACTAATAATCTATAAAATCAACAGTTGAAAAAAAAAAATAGTACAGATTACCGAAAATTCAAATGTTTTTTCTACAAAAGTTACAAAAATTAACAAATGAATGACAAGTTAGAGAAATAACTAAAAAAATTAATGAACATATTTACAAATTTATTAAAATCACACCATTTTCTGGGTTACAAACCACAATTTCTTGAAAAATTTAACACCGAATTTGTAAGATTTTAATACTAGTATTACATACACTCAATAAATATTCAAAATTAACAAAAAAAAGTAATTTTTTTAGTCTCATCAATAAGCAGAAATTCTATATTAAAAGAATATTTTCATAGTAGTACTTAATAAAATAAGAGTTTACAAACTGATTTTCATAATTTTATCACATTTAATCTTAATTTTTATACATAGAACATTATTTAATCAAAATTTATGCTTTCTAATTCAGTAAAATTCAATATTTTTTTAGTTTTTAAGCCAATACCACAATATTTATTTATATCAAACTTGATTCTTTACCTTTTATATTTCCACATTACACAAGTGAGATAAATACTAACTTGGAACAGGAGTCGAAGTCAATTGATTCCATTCGATTTTCATCGTATACGCATTGCTCCTACGCGAAATTTCTTACTACTATAATCATCTAATGTATTAAAACTAATCTACTCATATTTTTAATCAATTCATCAGATGTTTCATCTCGCACTTCTGAATTATCGTCCATCAAGTTGCTTAAAATATAAATACTATCTTTATAGTTTTAATGATATATAGTATACATGGTTTATCTTGAGTTAGCAATTCCATAGTATTAATCAAATTATATGTTTCATCTTCCGCTTCTGAATTATCGTCCATCGAGTTTTTTTAAATAATAATATATTTATAGTTTTTGAGTATACATAGCATGTATGAATACAATCTTTAATTTTAACATTTCATATTTCAAAAAACCTATTCCCGAAACCAAGCTATGTGAATTTTACCACAATGCTTATTATCATAGAATAATTTGTGTTTCACACTTTTCTAAAAATTATCAGATATGTAACCTTCAGAGGAATTACTATCATATGAATAAACGAAGAAAATTTAATTTATATTAAATGTACACGAAATTGATTGCAATATACATGTATTTAATAAAAATAAATAAATAAGCGATTATTTATACATTAAACCTTTACTAAATATATATTTCTTTCATTATACAGATGTTTCAACAAGATGAACCAAAACAGCAGGAAACTTCAGAAAGTAATGATCCGAATGATTCATCCCTAGCGCATGTAGCGTTAACGAATAACACGTATGTGAGTACTTATATGAGAAATACTAGAATTCGTATATGAAACGTAATTAGAGTAAATACAAAATGATTTGTCTTACTACCTACACTTTAACAAGTGCCTTTTTACCTATATTGTTGAAGAGAATCCTAACTGTGTCCATTTATTTCTATTACAGATGTGCTCTATTTGCTACAAACACTTCTTAAGTAAATGGAATTTAACAGAACATGCAAAAATCTATACAGGTGAAAAACCTTACACTTGGAAAGATTACCATAAATGCTGTTTTCAAGGAGACGTGAATCAAAAATGCACACATCATCATATAAAACATCGCCAGAATATGTAAACTTAGTGAAGATATTCAAAAATTAGTCAGACTTTTGAAGAATTTAGAAATAAAGGAAGATATTTAGACTATTTACCCATCATATTTTCACAACATTTACCACAATATCTCAAACTTAAAATTTGGAAGACATACACACTGCTGAAAAGTAATTTTGCGTTTTTTCTAACCTGTATGAATGTATAGATATTATTTTGCAATGTATTCTTTAAATGCTCACATTAAATATTCTTTTATATACATATATCGTTGTGTTTATTTTTCTAATACCTATTACATTAATGAAATACATAACATTTTATGTGAAACAACACTCTCACAACTTAAAAAATGCATAAGAACATACAAAAAATAAGCAGATGTATTAAATGTGCAAGTTTACAAAATAATTTCATTGTTTTCTAGAAATAATAACAAAAAAAATATTTACAACATGAAAAAATTGCAAAAGTGAAAAGAAAAAACACAAATGTAAAAACAAAAATCACAAAGTGAAAAACTCGTAACAAAGTTTTTGAAAAAAATATTTACAACAAAAAATTTTTTTTACAAAAACTAAAACTTCAAAAAATATTTTTTCAAAAAAATTTTTTTTCAAAAACTTTTTACAAATTTTTTTTTTTTCAAAATATGTTTTTACAAAAGTGAAAAAAAATCACAACGTTAAAAAAATGAAAAATTTTTGTTAAAAAAAGTGTGAAAAAAATGCAAAAAAAGTTGCAAAAATTTCAAAAAAGTTATGAAAAAAAGCTTCAAAAATTTTGTTGTTTTTAATACAGTATGCAATGGCGAAACCATTGAATTTGCAATTAAAAACAACAAAAATTTTGAGACTTTTTTTCATAACTTTTTTGAAATTTTTGCAACTTTTTTTGCATTTTTTTCACACTTTTTTTAACAAAAATTTTTCATTTTTTTAACGTTGTGATTTTTTTTCACTTTTGTAAAAACATATTTTGAAAAAAAAAAAAAAAAAAAATTGTAAAAAGTTTTTGAAAAAAAAATTTTTTGAAAAAATATTTTTTGAAGTTTTAGTTTTTGTAAAAAAAATTTTTTGTTGTAAATATTTTTTTCAAAAACTTTGTTACGAGTTTTTCACTTTGTGATTTTTGTTTTTACATTTTTGTTTTTTCTTTTCACTTTTGCAATTTTTTCATGTTGTAAATATTTTTTTTTTTATTATTTCTAGAAAACAATGAAATTATTTTGTAAACTTGCACATTTTTTCATACATCTGCTTATTTTTTGTATGTTCTTATGCATTTTTTAAGTTGTGAGAGTGTTGTTTCACATAAAATGTTATGTATTTCATTAATGTAATAGGTATTAGAAAAATAAACACAACGATATATGTATATAAAAGATATTTAATGTGAGCATTTAAAGAATACATTGCAAAATAATATCTATACACTCATACAGGTTAGAAAAAACGCAAAATTACTTTTCAGCAGTGTGTATGTCTTCCAAATTTTAAGTTTGAGATATTGTGGTAAATGTTGTGAAAATATGATGGGTAAATAGTCTAAATATCTTCCTTTATTTCTAAATTCTTCAAAAGTCTGACTAATTTTTGAATATCTTCACTAAGTTTACATATTCTGGCGATGTTTTATATGATGATGTGTGCATTTTTGATTCACGTCTCCTTGAAAACAGCATTTATGGTAATCTTTCTAAGTGTAAGGTTTTTCACCTGTATAGATTTTTGCATGTTCTGTTAAATTCCATTTACTTAAGAAGTGTTTGTAGCAAATAGAGCACATCTGTAATAGAAATAAATGGACACAGTTAGGATTCTCTTCAACAATATAGGTAAAAAGGCACTTGTTAAAGTGTAGGTAGTAAGACAAATCATTTTGTAATTACTCTAATTACGTTTCATATACGAATTCTAGTATTTCTCATATAAGTACTCACATACGTGTTATTCGTTAACGCTACATGCGCTAGGGATGAATCATTCGGATCATTACTTTCTGAAGTTTCCTGCTGTTTTGGTTCATCTTGTTGAAACATCTGTATAATGAAAGAAATATATATTTAGTAAAGGTTTAATGTATAAATAATCGCTTTTTTATTTATTTTTATTAAATACATGTATATTGCAATCAATTTCGTGTACATTTAATATAAATTAAATTTTCTTCGTTTATTCATATGATAGTAATTCCTCTGAAGGTTACATATCTGATAATTTTTAGAAAAGTGTGAAACACAAATTATTCTATGATAATAAGCATTGTGGTAAAATTCACATAGCTTGGTTTCGGGAATAGGTTTTTTGAAATATGAAATGTTAAAATTAAAGATTGTATTCATACATGCTATGTATACTCAAAAACTATAAATATATTATTATTTAAAAAAACTCGATGGACGATAACTCAGAAGCGGAAGATGAAACATATAATTTGATTAATACTATGGAATTGCTAACTCAAGATAAACCATGTATACTATATATCATTAAAACTATAAAGATAGTATTTATATTTTAAGCAACTTGATGGACGATAATTCAGAAGTGCGAGATGAAACATCTGATGAATTGATTAAAAATATGAGTAGATTAGTTTTAATACATTAGATGATTATAGTAGTAAGAAATTTCGTGTAGGAGCAATGCGTATACGATGAAAATCGAATGGAATCAATTGACTTCGACTCCTGTTCCAAGTTAGTATTTATCTCACTTGTGTAATGTGGAAATATAAAAGGTAAAGAATCAAGTTTGATATAAATAAATATTGTGGTATTGGCTTAAAAACTAAAAAAATATTGAATTTTACTGAATTAGAAAGCATAAATTTTGATTAAATAATGTTTTATGTATAAAAATTAAGATTAAATGTGATAAAATTATGAAAATCAGTTTGTAAACTCTTATTTTATTAAGTACTACTATGAAAATATTCTTTTAATATAGAATTTCTGCTTATTGATGAGACTAAAAAAATACTTTTTTTTTTGTTAATTTTGAATATTTATTGAGTGTATGTAATACTAGTATTAAAATCTTACAAATTCGGTGTTAAATTTTTCAAGAAATTGTGGTTTGTAACCCAGAAAATGGTGTGATTTTAATAAATTTGTAAATATGTTCATTAATTTTTTTAGTTATTTCTCTAACTTGTCATTCATTTGTTAATTTTTGTAACTTTTGTAGAAAAAACATTTGAATTTTCGGTAATCTGTACTATTTTTTTTTTCAACTGTTGATTTTATAGATTATTAGTATTCTCATTCGACAGTAATTTCACGTATGAGGTTATTAAATATTAAACATCTATTAATTTTCTTCACTGTTTCATATGATAGTAATATTTCTGAGGAACAGGTGTGATAACTACTAGACTTTGATTGATTTATTTTTCTGATAAACGTTTGAAAAGAGTTGTAAGTGTGTAATGATGAAATATATATATACTATCGAGAGTCGAGATTGATGTAGATAACTATTGGAGTAATAGTCAATTCTTTGTTGATTTTCGAGAAATTGTGTGAGAACATGGTTTTTTACATTAAGTTTATGTAGTTTCAGTTACAGTTTTTCGACAATCAACCTAAAAATGGATAATTATCATAATTAAAAGTTATGATGAAAAGATCTAAGCAATATTGATGTTAAAAAGTTCGTCTAATGTTTGCTCTTATGTTGTAAAAATTTCGAATAGTTTGGTTTGAAATATGAAATGTTTGTAAAAATTAAACTTTGTATTCGTGTATGTTTTATATTATTAAACTGTAAAGATAATATTCATATTTGGAAAATGTTGTTGGGTGTTTTAATAAGTTTCTGATAAGTAGATAAAAACAGATGCTAAAATTCTGTACTGTTAAAATATATAGGATCAAGAATAAAGTTTGATGAAAATAAGTATTGTAAAAATTCAGAAATTTTGAAGTGTAAGATGAATCATGTCCTAATTTGATTAATTATATGGGTAGAATATCTCAGAGTAGTTTTAATATGTCAAGTGTCTAAAGCAGCAAGAAATGACATTTTAGGTTTTCTAGAATAATAATAATAATAAAAGTATACTTTTGTTGTAAGATTTCGAATGCAGTCAAGACGTGAAAAATATAAGTATGAACCCTTTGTAAAGACATTCAAACTTTTTAAAAAGTTTAAGTTTAGTAATATACTGTAACAATATATGTAAGCAAATGTATTTCAAAGTTGAAAATTTGTGTAAAAAATTGTCTTTTCTTGAAAATTGATATTTATTTTTTGTTTAATTAATGATACTTATTACATTTTTATTGTTAAAAACTAAAATATACGTTTAATTCTTCTGTTAAAATTGATATATCCGTGTTGGTGATGAGAAAAAATAGTGTAAAACTAATAAAATTTGTTTAAATTCGTCTTTTTATTCTTAAAATTAATATTTTCTATTGTTTAGAATACATACTTTTGAGGAATGTATAACCGGAAAACATTAAAAAATCTTAGAAAATTGGTATTAAAAATATTAAATACAGTTGCTTCAATGATATCTTTTCGATATGTAAAGTGATTATAGCATTTAGAAATGTACTTATGGGGAATGTATAATCGGAAAATGATAGAAAATCTTAGAAAATTGGTGTTAAAACTATTAAATACAGTTGCTTCAATGATATTTTTTCGATATGTAAAGTGTTTGTAACATTTCGAATATGTACTTCTGAGGAATGTATAATTGGAAAATGTTAGAATATCTTAGAAAATTGGTGTTAAAAATATTAAACACAGCTACTTCAATGATATTTTTTTAGATATGTAAAGTGTTTGTAGCATTTCGAATATGTACTTCTGAGTAATGTATAATCGAAAAATCTTAGAAAATTGGTGGTGAGTATTGTAAAAACTCAGAAATCATTAAAGTGTAGAGCGAAACAGGTGTCAATTTAATTAATAATATGAAAAGAATAAGTGGAATTAGTCATGTGTACTATCTAAACATTAAGCATAATATTTATATTTTAAATAACTTGGTATTTGATAACATAAATATTTCAGAAAGGTAAAGTGTTGAAAATTTGAATAAAAATTCGCCTTTTCTTGAAAATCAGTATTTTGTTTTTTTTTGTTTGTTTGTTTAATTAGTGATACTTATTAAGTTTCTGTTGTTAAAAGTAAAACTTGCGTTAAATTCTTCAGTTAAAAAATCGATGTTTCCATGTTACTTTTGAAAATACTAGTATAAAAAGTAATCAAATTCGATAAAATTCGTCTTTTTCCTTAAAAAATATTATTTTCCATTGTTTTTCCTTAATTATTAGTATTTATTAAGATAGTGATTGTTCAAAAACAAAAATCACAAGTTTATATCCTTCTAAGAAAACGACTTTTATAACGTAAAAGATATTTTTCTTGAATGAAAACCTTACGAAGTGTGACGTCGAAAAACCCATTGTATTCTCCCCTTTAGGAATTTTGAGGTTAGATGGGGAGAGAATTTGTTGTTCACTTCTAATGTTTGCATCGGTAAAAATCCTGTTGAATTCGTAAGATTGAGGAAATTAGTTTAAAAAATGTATTTTATATTTGTTTTCGAGAAAAATATATCTTGAGATTTAGTCACGTAAAGTTTGAAATCTTATGTAAATAGTGTTTTTTAAAGTATGTTAAAATGTCAAATTACTGTAAAAGTTTATACAATTGGCCTTCTTGCTTTAAAAAAAAAATAAATAAATAAATAAAAAATCACTATTTTCGTTTGTTAAATGCTTAATTATTAAAATTCGTTCCGGTAATAGTTGTTCGAATGTTAAAAATGTATGTTTAAATTTCGTTTTTAAGTTGAAAATATCTAAAGAAATCGGTTAAAATTTATATTTTCCATTGTTTTTTGCTTAATTAACAATGTTCATTAAGGGATTGCTGTTCAAAAACTAAGATAAATGTTTAAGTTTCCTTTCTTAAGTTGATATTATAGTTGAAAAATTCTAAAGAAATTGGTTAAATTTAATATTTTCCGTTGTTTTATTTAATTAAAAATGCCCGTGAAGGAAATGATTGTTCAAAACTGTAATACATGGTTAAGTTTCTTTCTCTCAAATTGGTATTCTGAAGTTTGAGTTGATAAAAATCGTAAGAAATCAGTCTTTTTCTATAAAACTTGATATTTTCCATTGTTTTTTACTTAATTAACGATACTCATTAAAGTTATAGCTGTTGAAAAACTGAAATGTACGTTTAAGTTTTAAAAATCGTAAGAAATCAGTCTTTTTCTATAAAAATTGATAATTTCCATTGTTTTTACTTAATTAATACTACTCATTAAGATGTCTATCAAGCAAAATTCAAATATATGTTTAACTTTCTTCTGTTAAATTGATAATCTCATCTTGTAGTAGAAGAAATCTAAATAAAATGGTTAAAAACTGAGATTTTAATTGTTTCGCTTAATTAATAATACTCAATAAAATTACGGTTGTTCAAAATTCAAATATAAATTTAATCTTCATCTTATAGTATGATTCCGAGTTGAGATGTGATTGATAATATTTTTAATTAGGGAAGGTTGATCACCTCTCTGTTATAATAGAATGTTCCTTTTTTCCACTAGGGGGCGTTTGTGGAGGGGGATGCATGGTGGGGGCAGGCGGCACCGCAGGCGGGACGCGGAGGGATGCGGAGGGATGCGGAGGGATGCGGAGGGACGGTTGCTGCGTGGTGCGGCGGCGGCACGGTGCCGCAGTGCCGCCGCCGCATGTCCTTAAACTGTTATTTTCCTACTACTCTTATATTTTTCAAAAATTAAAAACTATATATAAGTGATGAAACATGAATGTTATTGAAAACAATGCATATTTATTGATAGAACACATAAAAGGAGATAAAAAAAACACTCAAAATAAAAAAATATATATATACAAGAATTTGCTGCAGCAAACTTACTAATAACCTCTGGATTAAATATGTGAAGTTAATCGATACATAATGAAATTGGACTTGTGTTTTCTTTGGCATCTATATTATTTGCCTGACTTCGGCTTTTTACCATGTGCTGCTGGATTGTGGCAGTGATTTTTATTCTTTTTTTATCATTAGATCTTATCAGTCAATTTGACTGATTTTTGGCTAAAACGATTGTATGCACCACGCTGCTTTTTATATCACTGATATTTTTGGATTAGATCGATATTTAAGACCATCATGGAAGACCATCAGGTAGGCGAAGAACATATAGCCTGTTAGTCGACACCACACTTTATTTTCTTATGGGATCTTTTAATTGGCACTATATTTTTAGATGATGTCGATATTTTAGATGATGGCGATCACACTAACTGAAGAAGACACACGATCACATTGGAGACACAGAAGGTACTCAGCCGGTCAGTCAGCACTACAGTCTAACTTCTTAGGAGATCATCTTATTAACGTAATATAGAAGCAAAAAATTTATACTTGAAGAATTAACTTACAAAATATAAAAAATCACCAGCCCACGCTGCAGAAAAGGCTTTTTTTTTACCTAAACTGCAGCGCGGCTTTTTCGCGTAAAACTCGTAGCTTGCCGCTTTTTCAACTGTTGCCAAAAGGCGTCGAGAAGAACAGAGGGAGAAAAAAGTGGTTTTCTACCGTGAATGATTCTTCTCTGTTTCTCCCCAGGCTGGAGTGGAATTCACGTGTTTTCTCTCTCTTGCGATTTTCGTACTGGCTGTGGGAGAAATGTAGTGTTGTTTTTTTTTGTGATGCGTTTGCTCTGCCGATTGATTTTGAGTTCTTGCCACTTGTTTATATTAATATGTAGAGACCTTTCTCTCTACATTTCCTCTCCCCAACAGGAGAGAAGGAGCACATAGGATGAAAATCAGAAAATTATTGAATAGTGCCAAAAAAAAAAAAAATTAAACTTTTTTGAGCTGCATTCATATTTTGATGAAAGTCACTTGTGCCTTACAATTAAAATTTATGTACATACATAGATACAATACAAAAAGAAGAAAAATATCTTTGCACATAACTAAGAAATAAGTTTGCATTCTTACCAACAAATTGCATGAAAATATTTTTTTTGTATACCACATTCATTCAGTTAAGAAATCATGAGAAATGATAAGTGTTACATTTTACACTTAAAGAAATTTTACACAAAATGTGCAGAGAGCAAAATACACCAAAGTGAATTAAAAACAGAGATTTGGTTTTAAGTGAAGATTATAATGAAATAACAAAAATTGTTTTAGAAATTGACTAACAGAAGAAATTTCTTAATATCTTAAAAGGAAATATACTGAAATATGCTGGTCAAACTATTAACTTAAATGCGAACTTAATTGCAAAAAAAAAAAAATGAACAAATTATCTTTTAGAATTTAATCTTTGAGCAGAAAGTTAACTTAATACTTAGAAAACATGAGTTAAAGTTATATGAAAAGAATTTTAAGTTATAAAATTTTCTACGAAAATTTATACTTATAAATATTTATAGCTATCTTTTTAACATATATCTTTAAACTCAATATTTTAACAGAATTGTCAACTAGTAAGACCTATCCATTTAGGTGTTAAACATCTTTGAGAAAATGTATCATCATAACAACCTAGAAATTAATACAACTGTCCTAACCTAACGGACCAGCCAGCTTAAGCCAGAAAAAGATAAAAAAAATAATGACGTCTCACTATCTTGATACCTACAGATGTGTAGGTTTACCAGGAAGCATAGATACAAATTTTTGATGATAAAGATGTTAGGAAAATTGAGAGATTTTTAAATGAGCAAAGAAATACTAAATTGACAATATTGAAATTTAAAATTAATTACCAAATTAACATTTATACACAATTTTGAAAGTTAGGTCTTAGAGGTTTTTGCAAAAAGAGTTTACTAACATGTAATTTCTTTTCAACAGTTTGATTATTAAACATTCTAGACACAATATAATTATCATTACGAACAATTTTAATTATTTCCCAAGGACCAATGTATTTTTCAGTTAATGAGCCAGAATGTCTGAAATTTTCAGTAAAAACTTTATCACCTATCTTTAATTTCGGTTTTGCTCTCCCTTTTGTATTTTTATTGTACACAGCAAAATATTGTTCCTCATTTATTGAAATCTGTTGCCTCATCTCTTCTAACAATTTTTTAATATTTTCTTGATAAGCCTGAAAACTTTCAACAAATTTTGGTTCATTTATGGAATCAAGTGGAATGTTTAGAGATCTGCCAAAGAAGATTTCAGCCGGAGTATACTGAGTGGCTGTGTGTAATAGAAAGGAGGCAATTATTATACCTTTAAAATGAAGATTTATATGAGGTAATGTAATATATACATTATTGAGATCAGAAAGTAAGCTTATATTTTTCAAAAATTAAAAACTATATATAAGTGATGAAACATGAATGTTATTGAAAACAATGCATATTTATTGATAGAACACATAAAAGGAGATAAAAATAACACTCAAAATAAAAATATATATATATATATACAAGAATTTGCTGCAGCAAACTTACTAGTAACCTCTGGATTAAATATGTGAAGTTAATCGATACATAATGAAATTGGACTTGTGTTTTCTTTGGCATCTATATTATTTGCCTCACTTCGGCTTTTTACCATGTGCTGCTGGATTGTGGCAGTGATTTTTATTCTTTTTTGATCATTAGATCTTATCAGTCAATTTGACTGATTTTTTGCTAAAACGATTGTATGCACCACGCTGCTTTTTATATCACTGATATTTTTGGATTAGATCGATATTTAAGACCATCATGGCCTGGATCACTATTTTGTGATTACACTTTTTTGAGGGTACACACTATCACAAACAGGTAGGCGAAGAACATATAGCCTGTTAGTCGACACCACACTTTATTTTCTTATGGGATCTTTTAATTGGCACTATTTTTTTTAGATGATGTCGATATTTTAGATGATGGCGATCACACTAACTGAAGAAGACACACGATCACATTGGAGACACAGAAGGTACTCAGCCGGTCAGTCAGCACTACAGTCTAACTTCTTAGGAGATCATCTTATTAACGTAATATAGAAGCAAAAAATTCATACTTGAAGAATTAACTTACAAAATATAAAAAATCACCAGCCCACGCTGTAGAAAAGGCTTTTTTTTTACCTAAACTGCAGCGCGGCTTTTTCACGTAAAACTCGTAGCTTGCCGCTTTTTCAACTGTTGCCAAAAGGCGTGTAGAAGAACTGAGGGAAAAAAAAGTGGTTTTCTACCGTGAATGATTCTTCTCTGTTTCTCCCCACGCTGGAGTGGAATTCACGTGTTTTCTCTCTCTTGCGATTTTCGTACTGGCTGTGGGAGAAATGAAGTGTTTTTTTTTTTTTTTTGTGATGCGTTTGCTCTGCCGATTGATTTTGAGTTCTTGCCATTTGTTTATATTAATATGTAGATACCTTTCTCTCTACAGATTACATAATTGATTATATTCTTTATTCTATTTCACTTCTTTCTATATTTCATCCCAAAAATACCTGAGATGAGATAAACGAGATTAAGTATAATAATTAGAATTTAAAGATGTCTTTTGTGATATTTATTATTACTTATTAAGAGATTTACTTATACCAATTATGAGATTTACTTATAATTATGATATTTACTTATATTAGTATTTTTCTTTATTATGTTTCTTTATTATATTGTTTGTTTATTACATTGTTAAAATTTATTATTACTATATTATAAAATGTGTTATTATCTAAAAATATGATTATAAAAAATATTTTCACAAAAGTTCAAAAAAAGGAACTATTATAATTGTTCTAGGACTTTATTGCAAAAACAAACTGAATTAATATCCTAATGTTAGATGATAATAATTGGATGGTCTATAATGATATAATTAGACCTCCTTGAAAGGAGGTAGTGAACTATTCAATTCCAAATGTGACTTTTTGGACGAACATTGTTGGCCAAACTTTTGGATTTGATTTCATGAAATATCTACTAAATCTCGCCATCCTGTCTGGATTTATTTTTGTCAAGGAGGATTCGGCGTTATTGTTTTTCATTATTATGTTAAAAATATACCATGAGTAATGCTTATATTTTCAAATTACTTTATGATATGTACTTTAAACAAGATCATATCTTGTATTTTTATTGATGCCTATTTTATTGTATGTAAATTTAAATTTATTCTACGCATCACCTCAGTGTTCCTAAATTTGAATTCTATATTTATATATAAAAAAAATTAATTAAAATTTTCTTTTATTTAGTATCTAATTATTATTAGTTATATCAACAACTTCGGGATCTAAGTCTGCATCATCTCCCTTTCTGTGAACTTGCAGGTCTCAGACCTACATTTTCATCCGTCTTTCTGAAAGGGGGGGATTTGTAATAAAATAAAAAAATTTTGCGCCATTTTGCTCTCTCTGAGTTTTTAATTCTAAAATTGTGGAACATATTTTAATCTTAGTTTCGTAATATATTAATCTTTTAACAACTAAAGTCCTTTTTCTATTTTTTATTTAACTTATTAATAATCTATTGCTGATTGATCCCCTGATCTGTGTTAATGCGCGAAGATGTAATAAGGCTTGTCTATTTGCGAGACGTGAAGTAAGTCCTACCCGTACGCCCCGCCTCCTAGGCCAATCAGAGGTGGTCATTTTTATTACGTAGACTCAGATTAATCCTGGTTGGATTTTTAAAATGATTGACGCGGAGTGAGGAGGGGCTAGTTTGTCGTGCAAATGTGGCTTTCTCATTTGAGTTTTTAGGAGCTGAGAATGCATCTTTCCTTTAAACTGCTCGGGAGCCATGTCATTTTTTCCGAGAATGTAGAACGCCGGAATGTTGCAGCTTGGTGAGCGAAGGCTGTAGTGATAGATGTGTGGAACGATGATCTGTGGAGTAACTTAAGTTCGTGCTCCAAATAATAAAGAACTAAAACTGATTTTCTTGCATTGATATTAGATAAACTCCTACGAGAACAAATCGATGGCTTATCCACTTACCAGAACGACTGCTCAGCTCATCCCGCTATTGATTCTTAGTGAATAGTAGTATTCTACAGCCAACATGGTATTCCACTAGAGCTTATACATTATTATAGAACATCGTCGTCTTATCATGACATATATATATATTTAATATACTACGCTTAATCAGTAATTCTATTTAATATTTAAGAGATTTATTATGTTATACAGAGACATTATAAGCTATCGCTAACAAATGTTAAAATTAAATGTTGTTACATTGATTGAATTTTGAAATTATTTGTTTATTCAGGGGAAGGAAGAAAAAGCGCCCACTTTAAGGCTCCATAAACTTTTATACATCGTATTTTGTAATGTTCTAGAAAAAAAAGAGGAAGAACAAAAAATAATGTAACAGATATATGTTTATGCAGTAAATCAGTAAGTCTACGTAAGGTTACTAACAAACATTTAGGAAATTAGGATGCGTACAACTTATGTTTTTATCCTGAATCCGGGTTACAGTTAAATTTTTAGTAAGATTACCCTAATTTTAGTAGATTATTTTGTGTAACTACTGATTTGTGTAGCTTTACATAAACTAGATTTGTAGATTTACAACTTTTTCCGTACATTGTACAAGTAAGATTGTTGTAACATACAAATTTCTGTGGACTTCACATCTGTAGAATTATGTTTATTTTTATTTATTATTATTTTTTTTTATTTGTTATTTTTTTTAAATCACAGTGCAATAAAACATTATAAAAATAAACAATAATGAATGTCAATATGACGAATGGAAAAATAAAAGTTCTCATAGGAAATGGATACACACTAAATGGTGAGAATAGTTTTCCTTTGAAGATGTCATTGCATTCACCTGATTTATTTATTTTTATATTTTTAAATCTGATCTACATGCCTCCCCGTTTTCACACGCATATCACTTAAAAAGTTATAAAAAAGGAAATAATTATAACTCTAACTATTATTTAATTATAATATATAAATTCTATCACTTGCCTAAAAACAGCATATGTGACGACTGTTTAGCACAGTTTGATCGAGGAGGGGAGACAGGGTGACTACAATACAGCAAAAAAATTAAATGTCCTATTTTGCACTAACTGGCTATTTTATGCTTCCTTTCCCGATCTCACTTCCTTGAATACAAAAATGGAAATTTACTAATATTATTATCTTACTTCCGGAAAGGTCTTTATTATGTATGTCTGGTTACAGATTTTTCTTCCTTTTATATACTCTATTTTATATTAAGTTAAAATATAACATTATTATTTAAATTTATAATTTTGTTTATACAGACAGATAAATTTGAATTTAAAAGAATTTTGCAAATGCATTTATATATATGTATTTGTTTTGTAAAAGTACTTATATTTTTATACTTAATTATTAGAAATCTTTCGATACGCTGAAAAATTATTTTAACTGAAAAGCCTGTTGCGTAATTCAGCTGTTTGTATTTAACATGAAAGTAATTTAAATCCGCTTAACAAAGTTATTTCTTGGAAAAAACTTCTTTGTGCGCTTGTAAATTATATTTAAGAAAAGGATACTGCGTTTTACATTTTATTTTAATATCTTGCGGCTTATTAAATTATTTATTCTTTAAATAAAAATAACTAGCCTTCGCATAAGGGTGACTCTTTTATTTTATTAAGTGTGACTTAAACACTCCCACACAAATAGAAAGCATTCTGTTTTTTTCCCATAAAATTTATGTTTCAGCTACATAAAATTTTTTTTTTATTCTTCTGTGACGTCCAAAGAGACAGATGTAATCTTTAAAAACTTTTTTTTATGATACCTTTTTTTCTGTATTTAAAAATACAGAATCTGTATTTAATACTTTCAATATTTTACTTCTGAAGCATTGAAATAAAATTATTTATAGATATATAGTCAAAATTTAAATCCTAACTTTTTAACTATAAATGTAAAAATAAAAATTCATTTGTTTAATTCTTCCACGATTAATTGAAAGTTTATTTTTAGTAGCATTAGCAGATAAAGGTGACAAACGTCTAACTAAAAATTTAAATGCACAAGTTTTTTGTATAATACGAGGGCCGTTTTTTTTCAACCTCCGATTGCACAGCATCAACGTTAGACGAGCGGCAGGAAGTCGGTATGCGCATAGAGCGACGGCGCATGTTCCCCACATCACCCTCTTTGACTGCCTTTTCATTGACGCCATTGTGAGGCGAGCTGTAGCCACGTAAACATGGCTGCCTTAATTGATTCTCCCGCCAAGTGCGAATTGCGAAGTGTTATTCGATTCCTGCAAGCTGAAGGGAATAGTGCAGCTGAAATTCATCGAAGAATGAACCGAGTGTTTGGAGAAAGCTTTATAAGCGATGGTGTTGTGCGTGAATGGTGCCGAAAATTTAAAGATGGCCGAACCGATGTGCATGATGAAGGAGGTCAAGGACGCAAGTCTGTAGCCACAGACAACCTTGTTCAACGAGTGGACGAAGAAGTTAGAGAAAACCGAAGGTTCACTATAAATGATTTGTCCATAAAATTTCCAGAAGTCTCGAGGTCTTCTCTGTACACTATTGTGACGGAACATTTAGGCTACAGAAAAATTTGTGCGCGCTTGGTCCC
The DNA here is from genome assembly GCA_964019185.1 of Maratus speculifer. Classification (NCBI taxonomy): domain Eukaryota; kingdom Metazoa; phylum Arthropoda; class Arachnida; order Araneae; family Salticidae; genus Maratus; species Maratus speculifer. The sequence goes on from OZ025290.1 coordinate 166,490,612, forward strand.
AAAGATGTTGACGGACAACCACAAAACACAACGAATGGGCTCAGCCTTGACATTCCTCACCCGTTATGACGCTGAAGGAGAAGACTTTTTGAAATCAATTGTGACAGGTGATGAGACCTGGGTTCAGTATGACACACCTGAAACAAAACGTCAATCTCAACAATGGATGCATACGAACTCGCCAAACAGACCAAAAAAGTTCAAACAAACCTTCAACAACAGAAAGATTATGGCTACAGTGTTCTGGGATCAAAAAGGTGTGTTGCTTGTTGAGTTCATGCAGCCAGGGACGACGATTACTTCAGCTGTTTATTGTGAAACTTTACGACGGCTACGCAGAGCCATTCAGAACAAAAGGAGATGCATGCTGACTTCTGGAATTGTTGTGATCCATGACAACGCCCGTCCTCACACTGCTGCTGTAACCCAACGTCTACTTCAGCATTTTCAGTGGGAAATTTTCGATCACAGGGCATACAGTCCCGACCTAGCTCCGAGTGACTACCATCTTTTCCCTGAACTTAAAAAGTGGCTAGGAGAGAAGCGTTTTCAAAGTAACGTGGAGCTTCAAGACAGCGTCGAGAATCATTTGAATTCATTGGCGGACACTTTTTATAAAGAGGGTATTGGAAAGCTTGTCCACAGGTACGACAAATGCCTCAATTTACAAGGTGATTATGTTGAAAAATAACCATAAGTGAACATAACTTTTAGTAATAAAATGGTCTTTCTATATACTCTTGTCTTTTTTTTATGGCCCATCGGAGGTTGAAAAAAAAACGGCCCTCGTATTAATAATTCATACATTTATGAAATTGAATATCATCACATAAATCATACTGTTTAACTTACATAGGCATAATATGTGTTACTTTAGTTAACACATTTCAAAAAAAAAAAAAAAAACTAAGGATTAAACTATTTTCTGAAATTTGTTTCGAAATTTATCATTATTTACAGCATATGTATGCCTGATGCCTATATGTGGAAATGTCTGCAAGCAATGTACAATAATGCATATTCTTCATTAATGTATAAAATTTCAATCTACAAATTTTCGTAAGACGGGTTTTTCTAGTATATACAGAAATAATTTGATAATATTGAATTAGATATTATTCGCAAAATTGCTCATAATGATGAGTTTAAAGTTCGACACATTAATAAATTGTTCAAATTTATATAACAAAAAAAAAAAAAAAAAAAAAAAAAAAAAAAAAAAAAAAAAAAAATCGGAATCCAGAACATGAATTTCATTCGCAAGTATACAAACTTTTTACTTTTCAATATATTGTAACTTAAAAAAAAAAATCCATTCTTAAGTGTTTGAATATCTGCTTTATAGACGAACATTCTTTGAAGTTAAAGAATGCTATTTGCACTAAATGTGTCCCAACTCTTTTTGGGAATTACTGAGGGATATATCAAATACAATTTGTAAAAGAAGACTAACAAAAGAGCTAATAATTTAAAAAAAATGAATACAGAAAATCACAGTTCTATCAGAATTATATCAAGAAAAAAACTATCCAAATAGATTGTTAATGAAAATAAAATAATTATTACATCCAGTTTATAATATTCATCCATTATTAATCTCTTATAATCATATTACAGGCATTGTTACCCGGGAAAATTCAATGAGTAACGATGGAGCATCATTTAACTTCTCAAAATTATAAATCGAGTAACTCAATGGTTACGAAAATAAAAATAAACATTCAAGTAGATTAAAAAATAGCGACTTTAGAACTAAAAAAAATGAATAATGGTATTTCATAGACATGCAGTTAGAGAATAATTTTATTCATTTGTTTTGAACATGTCTCGGGTATAGTCAAAATGGGTAAAGAGTCGAATAAGTATTGTTACGAATTTTGTAAATAGTTAGTGTTTGTACTGTAAAATAATGTAAATAATCTTATTAAGCTCCATTCCTTTACTAATATTAGTTTTTGTTACATTGTCTCTGTTATCAAGCAAACTTGTCTATTATTTTCAGTGAATGTCTATGGCAGTTTGGCGAAATAATAAAGATATCGCCAAGTTGGCGTCACTTTTGACGACTAATTTTGTTCGCCAAATTTGGCGATATATCGCTAAATTGGCGACAAACTTGGCGATTGTTGGCGATGGTAACCCTTCCCTCTCTATGGTAACCCCCCTATAGATATACTGATACATTGAATGTTGTTCCGTGGCTTTGTGGATTTTTCGAGAAGGTTGTAGAAATTTCCAGCACATGCTGCGAGCCTACATAAGGAGAGCAATACGAGCTATTGTGTTATTATTTACCAGTCAGTCATTGAGTGAACACCTGCCAGTAACCACTCTTCAGGTCTAAAGTCGAGAACCAAGTGTTGCCCGCAAGTGTGTCGAGAGTGTCGTCAATCCTTGGCAGAGGGTAACTATCCTTTTTGGTGACGTCATTCAGTCGGCGGTAGTCTACACAAAATCTTGTAGAACCATCCTTCTTTCTTACTAATACAATGGGAGACGCCCATGGACTTGTTGATGGTTCGATGACGTCATTTTCTTCCATATCTTTAATTAAATTCTGCACCTCTTCTTGCTTGGCAAAAGGTAATCGTCTAGGGTGCTGTTTAATAGGAGAATGATCTCCCGTGTCAATTCGGTATTGTGCCATTTTAGTTCGTCCAAAGTCTTCCGATGTTTGGGAGAATAAACTTTGGAATTCCCTAATTAAATTTTCCTTAGCGTGCATCTGTTTTGGATCTAAGTCTGTATTTTGTAACAAATCCTTGACTAAATTATCTGAAGATTTCTCAGAGTGACTGGAATTTTGACTTATGCACGTCACAGGAGCACATGATGCTATCACCTCTCCTTTCTTGATAGTCCTCGTCTTATCACTGATGTTAGCAATTCTGACTGGAATGGTCTTTTTCGAGGGGTCTACTACAGAAGAAGCCACCAATACTCCTGCTTGTGTACTATTGTCTTCTGGATAATCTATATGGCCAAATCAGTAATTAGTTTCATTTTTAATTACAGCTGGAACTAAAAATTCTGTTCTTGGATCTAGATTGGTGTCTTCTTTGGCTATTACTGCTTGTTTACATTCAATTTCGTTATTTAATCCAAAAAGACTTATTTCTTCAAATTTTGAGAGCATTTTGTTATTTCTGAAATCAAGTTTGAAGCCAAACTTCTTCAGAAAGTCGAGCCCGATTAAGCAAGGATCTGTTACGTCAGCCACATATGCCGTATGGTAATATTTTGTTCCTCCAAAGTTGATGGTTAAATTTGCCTTTCCATATATGCCTATCTTGTCGCCCGTCACAGTTTGCAGGGTAACGCATGGTGGAGTCCAGATGAGTTTGAATTTCATTTTCCGAGCAAAATCTTCTCTTATTATTGTTACATTGGCTCCTGTATCCACAATCATACGGCATTGAATTCCGTTAATAAAGCCTATCACATATAATTCATTATCACCACCACTCATTTTTGATATCTGGAGGATCTTCAGGTGGGGCTTTTCATTCTCTGGCAACCTCCGCCCCGCGAGATGGCCATAATTTAGATTCCCTGCTGACTGTTTGAATTTATCTCACGTTCGTGGATTTTGGGGCAATTTCTTCGGAGATGTCCTGTATCACCGCATCCCCAGCACGTGAGATTCTGTCTTCTTGAGCTTGTTCTTCCATTTTTTAAAGCTTACAGCTCTTGATTTATTTTCCTAATTTCTTTCAAGACGTCGCTCTCAGTGTCTGAGCTTTTGTTCACCGTTGCCCCTCGGACTGAATGACGATCTCTTCGGCTGGCTTGTGTAGCTGCTTCCAACTTTAAGGCATATAGTAATGCAGCCTTTAAATCCTGCACATCTGCCATTCGTACCGCTCTCTGCACTTCTGGATCTTTTATTCCGTCTACAAAATATTGCAGTGAGAGCATTTCCCGTACATTTGTTGGGCAGTCAATGAATGCTAAATTCGCAAGCCGTTCAATTTCTCTTGAAGGGTTTCACTCGATTTTTGATGGCGGCTCTTCATTTGTTATCTCGTATAATCTTTGAAGAATTTTTCTCCGAATCGCATTTCAAGTGCACAACTTAGAGTGTCAAAATTGAGTTGCGTCATATCGGGCAATGTTTGCAGCACGTCGGCGGCTTCTCCTCTCAAAGACGCTGCCAGTTGACAAGCTTTCATCTCGTCACTCCATTTGTTCGCTTCGGCTACAATGGTGAATTGGGTCTTGTAAACTGGCCAGGAACTCTTTCCGTCGTATGTCGACAGCTTAACTTGCACAGGAGAAGCAGGCGGATTCCTAAATTCTTCATAATTACCACTGGACGCTGAAAGCTTCTTCTCAAGCTCTTCTACTCGTCTATTTAGCTTTTCATCTACTTCAACTATTTTCTTTTCCATTTTCTCATCAACATTAATTTCATTCTGAATTTTCTCTTCTACTTTCTCTATTTTCTCTTCTACCGAGTCTATTATTCTCTCTACCGACGGGAATTTTTCTTCTAAAATTTTATTCATTTCTTCTTGGCCTCTATTAATCTTTTCGGTCACTTCTTCTTGGCATTTATCAATTTTATTTGTCAACTGTTCCATTCTTTCTTCGTTTTTAGTCATCTTTTCCGCCAACTCCTCTTGGCCTTTATTCATTTTTTCCGCCAACTCTTCTTGGCCTTTATTCATTTTTTCCGCCAACTCTTCTTGGCCTTTATTCATTTTTTCCGCCAACTCTTCTTGGCCTTTCGTCAATTCTGTCTTTATGCCATTGATAGCATCTAACAGTTCTTTCAGTTGTCCGTCCATTGTTCTTGTTTTCGCCATAAGATCCCGACTCCTGACACCAAATGTTCCAGCGTATATAGGGTTTTTTTTGATCTAATGGTTAGACAAATTCAAACTCTTGTTTCTTAGAAAAGTAGAAAATAATTTATTTACAGATTTTCAGAACAACAGAGTCTTCGAAACTCACAAATATTACTAGATATTCAAAAATAACTGTTCAAATCTATCGTACAAGTGCAAATATAGGTCCCAGAGACTCTTTATACAACGTCTAAACACCAAAATCACATTCAAAATAACGTAAATAAGACTCAAGCAAACTTGCTTAAACAATACCCTAGAAGTTCACTCAATGACTGACTGGTAAATAATAACACAATAGCTCGTATTGCTCTCCTTATATAGGCTCGCAGCATGTGCTGGAAATTTAATTAGGGAATTCCAAAGTTTATTCTCCCAAACATCGGAAGACTTTGGACGAACTAAAATGGCACAACACGGAATTGACACGGGAGATCATTCTCCTATTAAACAGCACCCTAGACGATTACCTTTTGCCAAGCAAGAAGAGGTGCAGTATTTAATTAAAGATATGGAAGAAAATGACGTCATCGAACCATCAACAAGTCCATGGGCGTCTCCCATTGTATTAGTAAGAAAGAAGGATGGTTCTACAAGATTTTGTGTAGACTACCGCCGACTGAATGTCGTCACCAAAAAGCATAGTTACCCTCTGCCAAGGATTGACGACACTCTCGACACACTTGCGGGCAACACTTGGTTCTCGACTTTAGACCTGAAGAGTGGTTACTGGCAGGTAGAGATCCATCCCGACGACCGTGAGAAGACTGCCTTCACAACGGGACAAGGATTATGGCAATTCAAGGTAATGCCTTTTGGTCTATGTAATGCACCTGCAACTTTTGAACGCCTTATGGAAACGGTTCTTCGGGGGCTGTCATATGAGGCATGTCTTGTTTATTTAGACGATATCATAAGCATAGGAAAATCTTTTGATGAACATCTGAACAACCTCAGGCGGGTGCTACAAAAGTTAATGGAAGCTAATTTGAAGTTAAGCCCTTCGAAGTGCAGTTTGTTTCGTAATGAAGTCGCCTACCTTGACACATCAGTTCGGATCAGGAATTTCCGACCCTAAAGATAGTGATGGAAATGGTCTATGGCTTTCACTAAAGCAAGAAACTCTTTTCTCGTTACGCAGTAGTTTCGCTCGGCCTTTGATAAGCACTTGCTGAAATAGGCGATAACACGCTCCTGGCCGTCCATTTCCTGGGACAGTGCAGCGCCAATGCTTTCGTTACTTGCATCCGTATCAAGTATAAACTGTTTATCGATTTGAGGATATGACAGAATTGGAGTGGATGTTAAGGCCTCCTTAAGCTTTTCGAAAGCAGCGTCTCATTCCTGTGTCCACAAAAATTTTTGATTGGCTTCTGTTAATTTATGAAGTAGTCTTGCAATCATCGAGAAGCCTTTGACAAATTTTCTATAATAGGTGCATAATCCTAGAAAGCTTCGAAGCTGGTGAACATCTGCTGGACGATTCCAATTTTTCACGGCCGATATCTTCTCCGGATCAGTCCTAACTCCTTCCGCCGAAATGATGTGTCCAATGTAGGCGACTTCATTGCGAAACAAACTGCACTTCGAAGGGCTTAACTTCAAATTAGCTTCCTTTAACTTTTGTAGCACCCGCCTGAGGTTGTTCAGATGTTCATCAAAAGATTTTCCTATGATTATGATATCGTCGAAATAAACAAGACATGCCTAATATGACAGCCCCCGAAGAACCGTTTCCATAAGGCGTTCAAAAGTTGCAGGTGCATTACATAGACCAAAAGGCATTACCTTGAATTGCCATAATCCTTGTCCCGTTGTGAAGGCAGTCTTCTCACGGTCGTCGGGATGGATCTCTACCTGCCAGTAACCACTCTTCAGGTCTAAAGTCGAGAACCAAGTGTTGCCCGCAAGTGTGTCGAGAGTGTCGTCAATCCTTGGCAGAGGGTAACTATCCTTTTTGGTGACGTCATTCAGTCGGCGGTAGTCTACACAAAATCTTGTAGAACCATCCTTCTTTCTTACTAATACAATGGGAGACGCCCGTAGACTTGTTGATGTTTCGATGACGTCATTTTCTTCCATATCTTTAATTAAATTCTGCACCTCTTCTTGCTTGGCAAAAGGTAATCGTCTAGGGTGCTGTTTAATAGGAGAATGATCTCCCGTGTCAATTCGGTGTTGTGCCATTTTAGTTCGTCCAAAGTCTTCCGATGTTTGGGAGAATAAACTTTGGAATTCCCTAATTAAATTTCCGGAGCGTGCATCTGTTTTGGATCTAAGTCTGTATTTTGTAACAAATCCTTGACTAAATTATCTGAAGATTTCTCAGAGTAACTGGAATTTTGACTTATGCATGTCACAGGAGCACATGATGCTATCACCTCTCCTTTCTTGATAGTCCTCGTCTTATCACTGATGTTGTCTTATATAGGACATTTGACATTAAATTTCTTCTCAACCCGGTCGCAGTATCTACAATTCTCTGAGCAGGGTCTTCTTGAGAGAGCATCTGTATTTCCATGTGATGAGCCTTTTCGATGGCGTATCTACATATCGTATCTCCATTCTTGAAGCTTTTGTATCCACCTGGCTATCTGGCCTTCAGGTTTCTTAAAATTCAATAGCCAAGTTAGAGAAGCATGGCCCATTACTATCCTACGACTAAACGTTATTGGGTTCTCTGGGATTCCCTACATTTGAAGAACGGTATCTTGTACCGAAAATGGGAGTCTGACGATGGAAAGACATGTAGATGGCAACTACTACTTCCTAAGTCAAGAATTTCTATGGTCCTTGAAGAACTTCATGGTAGTCCCACAGGAGGTCATTTCGGTGTAATGAAGACCCTGCAGAAGGTTCGAGAACGTTTCTACTGGAATAATGTTCGCAGTGATGAGGAGAAGTGGTGTCGAACTTGTGACACCTGTGTAGCACGCAAAGGTCCAAAGAGGCGCACCCGTGGACTATTGCAGCTTTATAATGTAGGAGCTCCTTTCGAACGAATTGCTCTAGACATCCTGGTCCTCTTCCTAGAACATCTGATGGCAACAAGTACATCCTCGTTGTCATGGATTACTTCACCAAGTGGCCTGAAGCCTACGCCGTACCTAATCAAGAGGCGGTAACCGTAGCAGACATACTAGTTCAACACCGGGTTTCCAGATACGGAGTTCCTCTTCAAATCCATTCCGATCAAGGAAGAAACTTTGATTCGGCTGTGTTTAAGGAGATGTGTGGACTACTCGGCATGGACAAAACTCGAACTACACCTCTACATCCTCAATCGGACGGCATGGTGGAGCATTTCAACCGTACCATCCTAAATAGCCTCTCTCTCCTGGTGTCTAGAGACCAACAGGACTGGGACAAGAAATTGCCTCTTTTCCTGCTTGCCTACAGGAGTACCACTGATGAGGCCACTGGTTACTCCCCTTCTCAAATGCTCTTTGGTCGTGATCTTCGTCTGCCTGCGGATCTTTTGTTTGGCCGTCCTCCTGACGCTCCTTTGTCGCCTGAAGAATACGTGGATGAACTCCAGGCACGGATTGATGAGATTCATCGTCTAGCGAGGAACCGAATCGGACTGGCAACGGAAAAGATGATGGCACGGTACGATACAAAGGCAACAGGACGTGAGTTCAACGAAGGTGACAAAGTTTGGTTGTGGAATCCGATACGTCGTAAGGGACTGTCGCCAAAATTACAAAGAAACTGGGACGGTCCTTACACAGTCGTCAGCAGCCTGAATGTCGTCGTTGTACGCATACAAAAATCGCCACACGCCAAACCCAAGGTCGTACACTATAACCGGCTAGCCCCTTATTTTGGCCAAAGTGAATAGAAATTCAAAACTGGAATTTCAGACCATGGTCATGAAAGTCACTTTTTGTAAATATGTAAATAGTAATTAGTTCTTATTTATGTAAATCTTATTATTATTATTATTATTTATTTATTTGTTTATTTATTTTAAGTGTTTTCCTCTAACTCGAGGATTGCACTGCCCGGGACGTGCAGTCTTTGAGGAGGGGGTAGTGTTACGAATTTTGTAAATAGTTAGTGTTTGTACTGTAAAATAATGTAAATAATCTTATTAAGCTCCATTCCTTTACTAATATTAGTTTTTGTTACATTGTCTCTGTTATCAAGCAAACTTGTCTATTATTTTCTGTGAATGTCTATGGCAGTTTGGCGAAATAATAAAGATATCGCCAAGTTGGCGACAAACTTGGCGATTGTTGGCTATGGTAACCCTTCCCTCTCTATGGTAACTCCCTATAGATATACTGATACATTGAATATTGTTCCGTGGCTTTGTGGATTTTTCGAGAAGGTTGTAGAAATTTCCAGCACATGCTGCGAGCCTATATAAGGAGAGCAATACGAGTTATTGTGTTATTATTTACCTGTCAGTCATTGAGTGAACTTCTAGGGTATTGTTTAAGCAAGTTTGCTTGAGACTTATTTACGTTATTTTGAATGTGATTTTAGTGTTGAGACGTTGTATAAAGAGTCTCTGGGACCTATATTTGCACTTGTACGATAGATTTGAACAGTTATTTTTGAATATCTAGTAATATTTGTGAGTTTCGAAGACTCTGTTGTTCTGAAAATCTGTAAATAAATTATTTTCTACTTTTCTAAGAAACAAGAGTTTGAAGTTGTCTAACCATAAGATCAAAAGAACCCTATATACGCTGGAACAGTATGGTTTTATTATCTTTAAAAATATAATCCACATATTTTAGCAATTAAAATTATTCTGTAATAAAAACAGTTTTAAAAAATTATTTATAAAATTATTATTTCGAATTTTAAATAGCACAAAAACAGAAACCTTTTAAATCTTTTAAAATGTAATTACTGTAACATTGAATGTATAATCGCGATCGGTATGTCTTATATAAATCTCCAGCCCATGCTATGAATTAACCAAAACCACATTTAAAACACTTATGAAAGAACTTTTCACTAGAAATGTTTAAATAAATCTTGTTTTAAATTCCATTTAAACTAGATTGAAAAATGCGTATTGAAAAAAAAAGCATTTGAATAAATTTAATAAAAAAAGAAATATAATTATGGAAATTTTCGGGAAAGTATACTAAAATATATCCAAGCGTAATAATTCTTCTTTCTCAATATATAATATTTATTCTTAGCATAATAAATATATTAAGGTTAATATATGCCATTTTGAAGTGCTTATCTTTTCAAAAAGCGCATCTCACGTATGAAAAATATTCAAATGTTTTACTGGTGTGATGTGAAAAGTCATAAAATGCAAAGTATTTGCTTGAAAAAGAATAATAAAATTGAGAACAAACAGTTTATGAATTGTAAATGTCCTATTATAAATTCAGATTTAGGGAAAAGAGATTGCTTTTACAATTTTATGCAATTTAATTCATAAAAGTGGTAAAACAATATTCTTATAAATTGCATTTAACTTTCATAATATGTTATTTTAATCTGCATAATAAATTATTTTTTAGAAACTAAGTTCTTTTATTAAAGTTCTTAATAATCTGACAGAAATTGAGTTATGAATTCTTCATGATTATTAATGAAATCATTTTCAAAATACCATTTTAAGAGCACAATAATAAAAATTATGTATTTATAATAATAAAAAATTGGATACTTTTAATCAGCTATAAAATATGCATGAATATCTGAGATTTAAGTTTTGAACATATTAAGTAGTAATGCTATTTTTAAAATCCCACAAATAGCAGATCATAACTTTATATCCCCCCCCCCCCACCCAAATACTAATTAATATATTTTTTCACTGTCTAGCCAGTAAATTTACAAAAAGTGTCTAAAATTATAATGTTTGGGATCATATTTTTGATTGAATTTGAAAATTAGTTTTTCTTTTGATTGATACATGCTTAAAACCTAACAGCAGTTCTAAGACTGCAAAAAAGACTATAAAAATTAAAAGATTTAAGGCCGAACGCAAAAAAATAAAATACGTGTGGCACTCGGGGACTGCCGCGGTAAAGCTATTGCATAGCATTTTTCATCAACTTAAGCAAATATAATTATTTATTTATTTTTTATTTATGCAGTTTTTTTTGTCTTTGATATTAATTCAAGTTACACTTTTTGAGCGTGATGACCGATAACAATTTTTTTTTTCTTTTATTGAATGAATGAGAAGTTAATATCGTTTAAAATATTTTTATTATCTTACAATACATGTAGGTTAGTCAGGAATTTTTATGATTGAAACTATACGTTTATGGTAGCTGAAATAAAAAACATAAGTTTGAGACTTGATATTCTCAAAATATCTGAAAAGTACCGCGTCAATGTCTGCAGAAGTCTACCGAAGGATAACGTGCCGAAGTCTGCCAAACTGAAGCAACGTTAGCCGGAGTGTTAGGTTTTTTTCTCGTTACGGAATTTCTAGATTCTTTCGTCGCGCTCAAAGCCCGCGATAAAAGCTATGCAATACCTTAATAAATTACCAAACAAAATTTGTCCGCGCTACGAAAATTAGATCGCGAGTTATAAGCATTTTAAATTTTCCGAACCTCACCGTGGGGGTCTCCTGTCACCAAAAATTAACACTGTCTCATAATAAATTACCAAACAAAATTTAACCGCACTACGAAAATTAGATCGCGAATTATAAGCATTTTAAATATTTCGATCCTCACCATGGGGGATCTCCTGTCACCAAAAATTAAAACTGTCTCATAATAAATTACCAAACAAAATATGGCCGCGCTACGAAAGTTAGATCGCGAGTTATAAGCATTTTAAATTTTTCGACCCTCACCGTGGGGGGTCTCCTGTCACCAAAAATTAACACTGTCTCATAATAAATTACCAAACAAAATTTGGCCGCGCTACGAAAATTAGATCGCGAGTTATAAGCATTTTAAATTTTTCGACCCTCGACGTGGGGGGTCACCTGTCACCAAAAGTAACACTGTCTCATAATAAATTACCAAACAAAATTTGGCCGCGCTACGAAAATTAAATCGCGAGTTATAAGCATTTTAAATTTTTCGACCCTCACCATGGGGGGGGGGTCTCCTGTGACCAAAAATTAACACTGTCTCATAATAAATTACCAAACAAAATTTAGCCGCGCTACGAAAATTAGATCGCGAGTTACAAGCATTTTAAATTTCTCGACCCTCGACGTGGGGGGTCACCTGTCACCAAAAGTAACACTGTCTCATAATAAATTACCAAACAAAATTTGCCGCGCTACGAAAATTAGATCGCGAATTATAAGCATTTTAACTTTTTCGACCCTCAACGTGGGGGGGGGGTGTCCTGTCACCAAAAATTAACACTGTTTCATAATAAAACACCAAATAAAATTTGGCCGCCCTACGAAAATTAGATCGCGAGTTATAAGCATTTTAAATTTTTCGACCCTCAACGTGGGGGGTCACCTGTCACCAAAAGTAACACTGTCTCATAATAAATTACCAAAAAAAATTTGGCCGCGCTACGAAAATTAGATCGCGAGTTATAAGCATTTTAACTTTTTCGACCCTCACCGTGGGGGTCTCCTGTCACCAAAAATTAACACTGTCTCATAATAAAATACCAAAAAAAATTTGGCCGCGCTACGGAAATTAGATCGCGAGTTATAAGCATTTTAACTTTTTCGACCCTCACCGTGGGGGTCTCCTGTCACCAAAAATTAACACTGTCTCATAATAAAATACCAAACAAAATTTGGCCGCGCTACGAAAATTAGGCCGCGAGTTATAAGCATTTTAACTTTTTCGATCCTCACCATTGGGCGGGTCTCCAATCACCAAAAGCTACATTATTCTACCTTGTTTTATCTTAAGACGATTCTTTTCTGTACACATTCTATCAGGAATTTTTATTATTGAAACTATAGATTTATAGTAACTGAAATAAGAAATATAAGTTTGAGACTTGATATCCTCTAAATATCTGAAAAATACCGCGTCAATGTCTGCCGATGTCTACCGAAGGATACCATGTCAAAGACTGCCGAACTGAAATGATTGTTAGCCGAGTGTTAGGTTTTTTTTTCGTTACGGAATTTCTAAATTCTTCTCGTTACGGGATTTCTGTATTCGGTTGCCGCGTTCAAAGCCCGCGATAAAAGCTATGCAATAGCTTAAAAAGAAAAAGAAAAGAAAAAAGGAAAAATGAAGATGAACTGTACAGAATAATAAATAAACTTAAAAATATTATATCTGGAAGCTAGATTACTTTCTAGGACACTTTGTACAAGTGAATATAAAATTGCATCAAGAGGCCAGATCCCTTTTTCATTGGCCATTGTTTAAAGTATAACTCTAGTCACTTTATTGTTCAATAATTTACCAGTTTATTTTTAAACCTCTATTCCATTTCATGGTGCAGCGATACGTCCCCATTTGAAAGCAAGTCTTAATCATCTTACATTAACATATTTTCTAGAAATAGTTTAGTACGAAAGTCTTCTCAATTTTTTTCCTATTTTTTAATTTAAAAAAATGTTTTATGAACACTACTCGGACTAGGAGTATTTTTGGAATAGCTGGACTCTATTGCGAAAAAAGTAAATTCACTTTCCAACGATTAATTAGATAATTCTTTTTTTCTCAAAAGAATTCGCTGAACACTTTTTAAGCTAAATTCAGTAAATTAAAAATGATCAAAAAACGGAAATTCTGGGACCGAGTCTCTGAATGTCGACGGTCAGACACGATGTGTTAAGTGAGCACTAGAAAATCGCAGGGAATGTGGCACGCACCCTTTGTACGTTTCTGTATACTTTCCGACACTTGGCAGTGTTAGTAAAAAACAAGTTGGAAATTGCACGTGAACGTAGCAAATGAGTTGCGTTCGTACGATAACGAAGTTTTAAAAATATTCAGATCGTGCTGATATAGTAGAGCGTACTTCGGATACAGTATAGTTGTCGAAATCTTTGTGTTTCTGTAAATATGCAGAAAGTAATTTTTATTACACCTCAGCAACGTATATCTTATTCATAAAATGTGAAATAGTTGAATATAATTAAAACACGCCCCAAACAATGTTTCGCCGTGTAGCATTAAGTAGTGGAATACTTTTATGTGACCCTGTAATTTAATAATAAAAATTCTTTGCATCACAGATTGTACAGAATGCATATTTTAGTATATATTTCATAGATTCATGCCAATTCTATTATGTTCGAATGAGTGTAACGTCATAAAAATGCATTTGAAACTTTTTTCCCATTGACCGTAATGTAATGGAATACCTTTCATTGTCCCTGTAAATGATCTATGCATCCGACTTTCATAACATTTGAAATGACTCGATAAAATTACGTAATATTTATATGTTTTAAATTTTAAACGATTAAAATGCATTTGAATTTTTTTCCCCATTGACCGTAATGTAACGGAATTCTTTTGATTGTCCCTGTAATTGATCTATGCATCCGATTTTCATAACATTTGAAATGACTTGACAAAATTACACAATAATTATATGTTTTAAATTTCAAACGATTAAAATGCATTTGAAACTTTTTTCCCCTTTGACCGTAATGTAACGGAATCCTTTTGATTGTCCCTGTAATTGATCTATCCATCCTATTTTCATAAAATTTGAAATGACTCGACAAAATTATGGTATAATTATGTATTTTAAATTTCAAACGATTCGGTTGGGCAGTTTTTGCGTTGCTATATGCGGACGGACAAACGGACAGACAGATAGACAGACGGACGGACTGAGCGACAACAATAGGTGCTACGTATTTACATAATTACGAACGCACCTAATAAAGTTATAGCCAAAATTAAAAAATAAAAATGCTCATTATATTGAAGACATCAGTAAATTATGAGGCCAGAGCGCAGTGAAGTACTTGAACAAAATCCGGGACAAAATTTTTTTTCAAGATCATTTAATCTTCTGTAATCTAGTAATATTTTAAAAACAGCGCACAATAGCATGTTTTCAGAAGCTGCGAAGCCTGAACGGCAAATTTGCGAGCAAAGATCTCTGGGGCTGAGCCCTGTGGCCACACTGGGGTACACCATGTACCGATAGAAAGATACACAAATGGAATAAAATGTAAAATAATTTCAACTTAAATTTATCCTGTTATTTATACAATTTTAAAATTAAAAGACTATTAAATAAATATGTGGACTACTACTATATAATTAATTTTAAACAAGCTGTTCGATTATTGTATGCAAACACAAGTGAAAAGATGAGAAATCTATATTAACGGATTATATGAAAAATTTATCTATTTATGCTTTTTTAATTTTATCATTCACACTCACAACAATACTAAATTTTATGACACTCTTTGAAATATTTTTAGAGGAGATTTTAATATAATATCTCTGAATACATAATTAGAACTGATGTAAATAAGATTAGAGCGTCTAAAGACGTTTTCGGCTAATTAATATAATACATTCACCTTTTTTCTGATAACCTAATTATAACGCCGTTGAAATATTTTACTATTATGGAAGTTATTTGATAGAATAGCGATAATTAGCGATAATCTTAAAAACTTTGTTCATATAATATTCAGTAGATGTATAATTTTGTAATTTCACAAATTAAATACTTACTTATGACATAGTTTTTACAAAATTTGCTTTTATTAATATAGTATCTGACTCAGAGTTTTCCAAACTTTTATTTGTCTTGCCCCAACGAAGCATCTGTAAAATTACAATGACCCCCTCCCCACTTTTTCAAACACATATCATAGATATGTGTTATGTTTCATAATACATATGTCATGTGTTGTTATACAGATATATATATATATATATATGTTTCATAGCACATACAGGGTGAGTCATAAATATCGAAACAATAGGCTATCTCCTTAAATATTGTCCCTAGATCCATACTTCCAATTGGAAAGTTTCATAAAAAAAGGTGAATTTTTTTATAAGATAAGTTACAACTCCATGGGGGGTTTATTTTAAAAATTACGAAAATTAAATTTTTTTACGGCCCCCAGAGGAAAAAACGTCCAATTAGAAAAATTTTCCTTATCCGTTCCTGAATTCAGAAAAAAAAATCATCTCGATATCTTCAAAACTCAGAGAGTTATAGCAATTTTAATAAACCGGGAGATTTCAAGGCATCAGACACAAATTGAAATGCGTGTAATTTAAGAAACAATGTTGCTGTAATGTGTCAAGGAAATATTTATTTTATTTATTTATTTATAGAGTAAGAATTTTGAAAGTTTTGTGATGGTTAACGATATAATTTTTAAGCATTATAACATCAGACTTCTTAATAATTTTTTTTTCAAAAAACTTAGAGTAAATTAAAATTGTTATAACTCAAAATATTATTTGTCGCGTTGAATTTTTTCTTTTGATTAATTGAAAATGTCTAATTTTAATTTTGATTCAGCATTTTAAAAAATAATATATATATATATATATATATATTATAAAAAAGTATTTAAAATAGCAATATAAAAGAGATTTTTTTTGTATACAAATCATATTTTTTAAAAGTAAATTTTCTGAGGTGAAAACTTCTTTCGGCGCATTGGCCATTTTTTTTTTTTTTGGGGGGGGGGGGTTGTTAAAAAACTATTGAACTCGCTGGACTGTTACCATAACCGACGGTTATTGACATATGCCAGTTTAAAAATGAGAAATACTGAAATAAAACATTTGATGCAGAAAAGTGCATTTAGTTTTAAAGAAAGATGGACTCCTAATGTTTAAATGCTTTTTAAAAGTTTCTAGGTGATTAACTCCATCCTGTATAGTTTCGATTTCAGATTTTGTTTAAGTTTTGCCATTCTCACCTTCTTTAATTACTGTTTAAATGCGTCAGTTGATTTAAACCTCATTTTTTTATCACATCGATTTCAATTTTTTTCATTCTTTTGGCCCTGTCAACTTCATATATCTCGTGTTAAAATTTCTATTGCACGATGCGTGAAAGGTGCCTCTTATTACGCACAACACTAGGCGTATAATTCTGGCGATACAGCTATTGTGGAAATCGCACAAAATCCTGTACAGTAGGGTCACCTGTTAAGCGATTCAGACCAAAAACTAACCCGCATCCAATTTATATCAAGGACTAAGTAAATATAATTTTTTATTAAATTCCGTGGATTACTAGTTCTTGAGATAGAGCGCTCACAAAATTTTTGTCATATACAGAGATACCGGAGCAGTGACTCACAGACAGACATTTTGTAAAAACATGTTTTTCGGTATCTCTGAGCCCTAAAACGTGTGAATCCGTCGAAAACCGGAATTCAAAATTTTCATGAATCCAATACTTTCTTCTTGTATAGATAAAAGCAAATAAAAATAGGTTTAAAACCATCATAAATTTTGAAGCTGAATAGTAAAAAGTAGATTTTTGAAAATATTTCGGTGTAATTTATTAAAATATATTTCCAATGATTCCGTTAATAGGAGTATCATTATCACTATTACTATTTTTACTAAAGATGATAACGAATATCTCGACAACTAATTATCCGATTGACTTTATTTTTTATGTGAAATTTATGTTTTTTATTGTCTTTTATACTAATTTCTTAAAATAAAAAAAAATCGAAAAATTTTATGTACTTTCATGAGAACGAGTATTTCGAGTGTTCGAAAAAAGTAGTTCTGGATAATCCAGTTACTGATAGGCTTCGTTCCATTCTTACATACTACGAATATACCACATTTCAAATCTCTATCTCAATTTGTTCGTGAGATAGAACGTTTACAGACACATAGACAGACGGACGGCAAGATTTTTTTTCTAAAAATATATTTTTCGGAATATCCAGTGTCTGAAACGTGCAAATCCTTCAAAAAAATGTCCGATATTAAAAACGATTGCAAGACTTACCCTATACTACGTATGATTGGTAAGTTAGAAGAGAAAAATACACTGAATAGCCCGATTTTTCTCAAAATTGTTCTATGCACACGATCTGCAAAAATGTTACTGCATTTGATCAAATTAAATATTATATTTAAAGTGGCATTGAAGCATTTACGTTTTGTTTACAGTGTCATTTTTCCTTTTTTGAAGTCCATTTTGTCTTAGACGACAGAATTTCTTTATCTGGTTAAACAATACCATTTAATACATTTTAGTGAACATGAATGGAGCTTGTGTTTACGTAATAAGAACAAAAACAAAAAACAGAAGAGTCTTTGTTTAACGATTTTTCCTCCACTATTCAAAAAACTTTATTGATAGTGACTTATGTACTTTTTTTATTTTTAACAAACTATAACAGAAAACAACATTAACTGATATAGTTGAACTGTTTTTTTTTTTTTATGAATTCGCAATACAGCGGAAAAGTTGCGAATTCGAGAGACTAAAAATTGAGTTTAAAAAAATAGTTTATATCTCCCGATCGCGCATGCGCTATAAATTGTGCAGCGTTAATTTAATAACAGAAATAATTTTTATTATTAGACTTTAGTTTTAAATGAACCAATCTTTTTAAAAATAAAAAGTTTCAAAAATTTTATATTCGTTTGTCAATGCCTCACTTATGAAAAGAAGAGTATTTAAGTAAAGCCTCGTAAGAAACATTTTACTTCTGTTTCAAATTATACTAAAATTATAATGTCTATAATTATAATTAGGTTTACTTTTTTCATTATTACCTATTTTCTTTTATGTTATCTATTTACTCGCTTGTGCAATCTCACAAACATGATCTCGTTAAATTGTGACTTAAAATAATTTTTAAATCTATAATACTACTATATATTTTTTAAAAAACATAAAAGAAATTCTTTATTATCGCATCTTATAATGGTTCAATATATCTTGAAAACTAAAGTGCTTATATGTTTCTATTATATTTCATAAGAAGTACTTAAATATTTCCTTAATGACTCAAAAAAAAAAAAAAAACAGTTTCAAGTATTTAAAAATATTTTTCAAAAAGATTTTTTATAATTTACGTTATTTATATTTATTTTATTTATAATAGCGAAAGTAAAAAATACAAATATCCTTGAGGAATTGAGCTTTGTATTTTGAAAATATCCACATAAAAATCTATTATGTCTTCAATACCAATGAAAGAACCACTAAATTGTTCAATGAAAATTTTCCTTTTTTGAAGTCCATTTTGTCTTAGACGACACAATTTCTTTATCTGGTTAAACAATACCATTTAATACATTTTAGTGAACATGAATGGAGTTTGTATTTATGTAATAAGGACAAAAACAATAGAGAAAAGTCTTTGTTTAACGATTTTTCTGCCGCTATTCAAATAACTTTATTGATGGTGCATTATGTACTTTTTTTTTCTTTCTAACAAACTATAACAGAAAATAACATTAACTGGCATAGTTAAACTATAATTTATTTTATCTTCAATTCGGTATGTACATTAGGGTAGGCTGAAAAAATGCAAAAATTTATTATCAATGCGCGATAAAATGGAAAAGTTGCGAATTCGGGTGACTAAAAATTGAATAAAAAAGAAATAAATTTCTTTTATAACTTCCGGTCGCGCATGAGCGGTAAAGTTTGCCGAAATGTTGAAAAAATCATATCATTTCAAACTTTTTTGATTAGCTTTTTTTTATGAATACAATAGCTCAAATTCTTATGTACTATATTAATAAAAATGCTGAAATATTATTTAAATTGATCAAAATCTTCTGGTCGCGCTATTGCTTGAATTGTTGGCAAGACCTTTTTATGCTAATCCTTCATCTTACTTAGCTGTTCAATATTTAAGTGTAATTGCTTCTTACCAGAGCGCATGTGCGACTGAAAGCTGTTGATGAACTTAAATAATATTTCAGTAGTATGTTTTGTTATTATAATACATAGGAATTTCAGCAATTAATTCTTGAAAAGGCCAATTTTAAAAAATAATAATGTGAATTTTTCAACATTTCGGCAAATTTTCAGCGCATGCGCAATTGAAAGATATAAACCAATTCATTTATGTATTTTTAATTAATTTTTAGTCTCCGATTTACAATTTTTTCGCAGTATTACTGCTTCAAAATGAACCAATCTTTTGAAAAATAACAAGCCTAGAAAATTTTATATTCATTTGTCAATGCATTACTTATGAAAAGAAGAATATTTAAGTAAAGCTTATTAAAAAGTATTTTACTTTTGTCTCAAACTGTAATAAGATTATTATGTCTATAAATATGTTTGGCTTTACTTTCCTATTATTACATATTTTCTTTTATGTCATCTACTTATTCGCTTATGCAGTCTTGCAAACATGCTCACTTTAAAATTTGACTTAAAATACTTTTTAATCTATTTACAACCATACATTTTTTTTAAAAAATCATACATTTTTTTAAGACATAAAAGAAATTTTTTATTGTTGCACTTATAATGGTTTAATACTCTTTAAAAATAAGACATGTATACATTTCCATTATATTTCATAAGAAGTACTTAAACATTTACTTAACACTAGAACCGCGGAGCGGGTCAATTTGACCCAAATCGATATTTAATTTCTCGCCGTGCGAAAAGTATTCATCGAAAAAACGATTCCTTTTCTGACTTTTAATATTTTAAGGTAAGCAACAACTTTTTGTATTTAATAGCGAATAGCATAAATAATTTTTGAGTTATAACCATGTATACCTAAAACCGCGAAGCGGGTCAATTTGACCCGTAATAAGTTTTTACTCATAAATGACAAAATAGAGATGCATTTTTACTGAAGTAATAATAAATAATATCTGTCGCACTTGTAATAACGTTAAGGTGACACTCACGCGCCAGCGCGTGATGTGGGGTAACGTCCAATAGCCAGTCACGGGCTGGCGCGGGAAAATCTGTCACTGATTCTTTGCTATAAAAAGTAAACCGGCTTCTGGGAAAAACCCACTTCTACAGTGCGGCATTAATCACATCTTCACGTAAGCGGCAGCGAACGTGTTAATAGGCAGAATCGGAAGGGGGAGAATGTGAAAATTTTCAATCAAGATTTTATATTCTTGATGTGAAGAGTGGGTGATTGCAGAAAAAAATTACAACAAATATTTAGAAGTAGCATTGAATTTGCTTTTATAAAGCATTTATTAAAAGTTAAAATAAGATTTCGATGTTTTTATATTATCGCCAAAGAAGCTTTGGAATGTTAGCAACTATTATCTGAAAATTACTGAGAATGCAAATTATTGAGGATGAATATCTGCCTATAAAAGAAGAAAAATAAATTCTAGTGATGAAAATGAAAGTGACGATGATTCTGCTTATACTATTAACATTGTTGGACTTTTTCATTGGAGTATAAATGAAAATTTATCAGTATTGAACGAAAGTTTGTGATATTTATCAGAAAAAAATCGGATATAAAAAACAGAATTAAGAATTTGAACAAAGTTGACAAAATTTAAATTTTATACTCATGAAAATTTGAAAAATAAATAAACAATAACTTGCACATTCACACCTGTAAATAAAGAAGATGACAAAAAAACTGCAAGACTAACTATTTAAAAGGGCCTAACATAAGCGTAGACGAGCACTTATTTCTTTCAAAATCTGCTAGTAGGTTTATTCATTATATGTATATCAAAACCAGATAAATTGCAAATAACACAGAAACTGTAAATCGTCCAAGACGAGAAATACAAAATGTCAAAATCGAAATTGCATACGACGAAATTGCATATCTCATTTACACATCAGCATAAATATTTACCAAGGAGAAAAGTGTAAAATTGTTTTGTTGCTTTGCAGTCTACATCTAACTATTGAAATTTTAAATAATTGTAAAAAATACTTAAGGCACTTTTTTACAACAATGCAATTAAATTCAATGTAACTGTATGATTACCCCGATGACAGGAAGTCTCCTTATGTCAAGATTATTTCTTACAGGAAGCCAATGAATGCAATTTATAATATTTTGTATTTTGCTGTTATCAATGCTTCGATTTTACGCAAACCTGTAACCTCAAGATCTATTAGTATACGTCAATTTCTTCAAAATTTAGTTGAAGACGTACAAAAATAGTTTGTTACTTCTTGCGAACTTCTCCCCTCTACATACTCCCACCCCCAAAAAATAATAAATAAAATAAATAAATAAATCATTTGTGTAATAAGAAAAACAAAAAACTGTGAAAAAAACAAACTAAGCATAAAAGGGTTTGTTATCATAACTAAAAATAATGAAAATTAAATTAAATACAATTGTTCAAAATATAATGTACCCACACGTTTTTGGTAAACGTGCGAAATCTTTAACCATGTTTTTCAAGCAATGCATACAATAAATTGGATTAGATAAATCAGTAAGTAACTTGTATTTTTTATATTTTTAAAAATTGTTCTTAGATTTTATATCTAAACTCATTTAAATGGAATAGTCTATTTTTAATATTTACTAAGTCCAAGTTTATTCATGTTAAAAATATATGTTCAATATTTATTCAATATATTTTCATCATACTGATTGAAATGTAATCTTGAATAATAGCATTTTCTGAAATGTAGGATATTTCTGCTGACTTTGTGTAAAATACAATGTAAATATTAAAGAATATTGATTATTTTAATAAAATATAATCTTTTAACTAATCAAATTAAGTATTTGGGCATATTTATAAATCCTTTTCCACCCCGGGTCAAATTGACCCGCTCCGCGGTTCTAGGTATACCGAAAGTCCCGCGGTTCTAGTGTTAAAGATTTAGAAAAGCAGTTTCAAGTATTAAAAAAAAATTATTAAATTTTCTTAAGAATTTGCATTATTTATGTTTATTTTATTTATCAGACAGGAAGTAAAAAATACAAATATCCTTAAGGAATAAAGCTTTTTGGTTTAGAAAATATCCTCATAAAAATCTATTATGTCTTCAAGACCAATAAAAGAAACATAAATTTGTTCAATGCAATTTTTCCTTTTTTGAAGTCCATTTTGTGCTAGACAACAGAATTTCTTTATCTGGCTAAACAATACCATTTAATACATTTTAGTGATTATAAATGGAGCTTGTGTTTACGTAATAAGAACAAAAACAAAAGAGAACAGTCATTGTTTAATGATTTTTCTGACACTATTCAAATAACGTTTTTGGTAGTGCATTATATACTTTTTTCCCCTTTCTAACAAACTATAACATAAAATAACATTGTTGAATTATAATTGATTTTATCTTCGATTCGATATGTACATTAGGGTAGGCCGAAAAATTTAAATATTGATTATCAATACGCAATACAGCGGAAAAGTTGCGAATTCGAGAAACTAAAAATTGGGTTAAAAAGAAAGAATTAAATTCGTTTATATCTTACGCATGCTCTGTAGAGTTTGCCGAAATATTGAAAAATTCACATTATTACAAACTTTTGTAGTTAACATTTTCATGAATGTAATAACTAAAATACTTATGTATTATATTAACAAAACATAATGCTCAAATATTATTTAAATCGATCAACATTTTCAGGTCGCGCATTTGCTCTAAATGTTGTCAAGACATTTTTATGCTATTCTTTCATCTTACTTAGCTGTTCAATATTTAAGTTTAATTGCTGCGTGCAAATTTATAGAGCATGTGCGACTGGACGCTGCTGATGAATTTAAATAATATTTCAGTATTATGTTTTATTTTCATAATACATAGGAATTTCAGCAATTAATTCGTGAAAAGGCCAATTAAAAAATATTAATAATGTGAATTTTTCAACATTTTGGCAAACTTTTCAGCGCATGTGCAATGGTAGATATAAACCAAGATATGAAGATTGGAAGATATAAACCAATTTCATTTTTTTTACTTAATTCTTAGTGTCTCGAATTTACAACTTTTTCGCGGTATTGTGGCTTCAAAATGAACCAATTTTTGAAAAATTACAAGCCTAGAAAATTTTACATTCATTTGTCAATGCATCACTTATGAAAAGAAGAATATTTAAGTAAAGCTTCTTAAAACGCATTTTACTTTTGTCTCAAATTATAATAAGATTATAATATCATTAAATATGTTTGGCTTTACTTTCCTATTATTACATATTTTCTTTTATATCATCTATTTATTCGCTTATGCAGTCTTACAAACATGCTCACGTTAAAATGATACTTAAAATACTTGTTTAATCTATAATACTTCCACACATTTTTTTAAAGACATAATAGAAATTCTTTATTGTTGGACTTATAATGGTTCAATATAAAAAATAAGGCACGTATATATTTCCATTATATTTCATAAGAAGTAGTTAAACATTTACTTAATGACTCAGAAAAACAGTTTCAAGTATTAAAATATATTTATCAAAAAATCTTTATAATTTGTATTATTTATGTTTATTTTATTTATAAGAGAGAAAGTAAAAAATACAAATATCCTTGAGGAACAGAGCTTTCAGCTTTAGAAGATATCCCCATAAAAATCTATTATGCCTTCAAGACCAATAAAAGAAACATAAAACTCTTCAATGCAATTTTTCCTTTTTTGAAGTCCATTTTGTCTTAGACGACAGAATTTCATTATCTGGTTAAACAATACATTTTAATACATTTTAGTGAACATGAATGATGCTTGTGTTTACGTAATAAGAATAAAAACAAAAGAGAACAGTCTTTGTTTAACGATATTTCTGCCACTATTCAAATAACTTTATTGGTAGTGCATTTTGTACTTTTTTCCTTTCTAACAAACTATAACATAAAATAACATGGTTGAACTATAAATTATTTTACCTTCCATTCCACATGTACCTATTTTTTAATGCAATGTGTTTTTTTGACAATGATTATGAATAAGAATTATAATTAAAAATATATTTGATTACTTTGTTTTAGATTTCTAAATGCTATATAGTTTCTTCATAAATTAAAAATTGAGTCTTTGAAAGGAAAATCTTTGCTGTATTAAAAAGAAAACTGTGGAAGCGTATTATTTAACAATTTTCCTGACTATAATTAAACGGATTTGTTGTTTTATGGAGCTTAAAAATATAGGGTTATTAAAAATGAATCATTGGGTTTTGATACGTTACTACGTACGAACTAGGAAACGTATATTTTCCCATGACAACTCAAACGAGAAGACGTTATTTATATTTTTGCGCTGCGTATGTGTCATGTGTGCATATATGCCATGGTTGCTGTGCGAACGTCATATTCAGAATGGCGACTGGACAACAGAAAGCGTTTTGTGTTTTTTCAAAGTGTAAATCACTTATAACCGTTTTGAAAGCATTCCAGAAAGCATACTAATTAAACTCAACAAAGCATTCTGCATTGGTATCGACAGTTCAAAGAAACTGGCTGTTTATGTAAAGATAAAAGTTCCGGCACACCAAGCTTTACTGAAGAAACAACGGACTGAGTTAGGGAGAGTTTCATCCGTAGTTACAGGAAATTGAAAAGACAGCGAAATGAAGTCAAAAGACAGCCATTCGCGACCATGGACGTCAATCTTGTATATTTTCGGTTTATTTTCATGCATAACTCATTGTTGCAACCCAATTTTGTTCCCAAATAAACGTTTTGGAAACCCGATGATTCTTTTGTAATAACCCTGTATTTTATTTTGTTTTCAAAAAGTTAATATTAATGCAATGTATAAGAAAATACATCTCGAAACTGTAGTTAATTACTGTAGTTAACATTCATATATATTTTAATTCTCCATCCTGTTTGAGGAATAAACTATCATAAAGCAAACTCAAAGATTTTTTGCCATTTTTTTTGTATTTTATTAACTAATACGAGTCATGAAAATCCATATGTTAGCATATGTTTTTTTATCCATGTAATGTAGAAGAAAATATTTTACATTACAAAAACGCATCGATTCTGCGATGTTTCAATTAATGGATCAATTCACATTTTTTGACATGGATTTGAAGATTATTTATTAAAATTAGTGAAAATTACCCTTGAAGAAAAAAGAATATAAACGGTGTGTGTAATGGAATAGTGATGAATTTAACTGTTTATGTGATGAATATTTTCCTACAGAATGCGAATTTGCTTAAGACAGATTCAGAAATTCACAGGCAAACCCACTATGGAATAGTGTACATTAAAATTAGTGTCCCAATCATTGTCATTACATTGGGCAAGCTGAGACAATTTAACCCTTTCGGATCTGGTCTACTAGTAATAGTACATTTTTTTTAAAGAACCATTATTTTTGTATTACGAAATACTTTTGTTACTATTTACATGTAGAAATTTTAGTTTGTGTCTATGCATTTATTATGTGACTTTATTTATGTTTAGGCTATTAGTAATAATAATTATTATTAGTATCTGCTTAATTCAAACTGCGCCGTTTGCGATTCTACTATTTTAAGCATATATTTCACTGTGAAAATATAAAATAAAAGTTACTTTCCTGAAAGTGTCATGTGTATTAAAGAGCTAAAAGTATTAGTTGTAAAAGTTGTAATATAAGTTAAATCTTACTGTAACACAATATTTTCTAAACATCTACAAAAATTCTTCCTTAGCCTATTGTCATTTGAATATTAGTTGAATAGTACACAAAACAACAATTTTCGTTAAGTTACATACAATGAAATATTCGTTAAACGCTGATTAATCTATTTTGATAGATAGTGTAAATGTTATTAACATAAAAGGAATTTTTTATAAAAATTGAAAAAATAATCGGACCCGAAAGAGTTAAAGGTTTTTTGCTTTGTTTAACTCTTTTCCTATGTGCGATATTAGATTATTATAAAGTTTATTTGATGCAGAAATGTTTATACTTTAATCTATTTGGCTCTAATATAAGAATAAATGTTAATAAAATTTACAAAAATTATTTACTGAAAAATGTCCCAAGGTAAAAAAAATAATTCAATGTAAAATAATAATAATAATAATAAGACATCATATGCAGTAAAAACAAGATTAAAATTAAAGCTGTTATCTCTAAAATATATGCAATACATAATAGCTTTATACTTTACATAAAATAACTCTTTTACGAACAACTAATAATTTACCTTTTATATTTTCAATTAATTAAAGAATTTATCCTTAAATTACTTGTCAATACAGTGCAGCTTTATATTTTAATTTTTAAGTACCTAATAACTTACGTTTTATGTTTCAGAATTCAGTAAGTCATGGTAAAATAATACTGCATGAATATGTTAATAAAATTAATTTTAAACGATGCAGGAATAAAATTTAACTGACCATACAGGAAAAGATATTAATTACATTTAAATTAAATCAGCTTTAGGGCTTTTACTATGCAAAGTTAACTTTTGGGTGCTACGTTTATGAAGTTATGCGCTCAATTATAATATGAGGAGAGAAAACGAGCTGGGAATATTTAATTTTTTGAAGTAATTAACGGAGCAAGTCCTTCATTTTGAACCTGAATCTGTACTCATAAAATTTTAAATACATTTTATATATTTATAACTACAACTATTTTACCTCAATTAATGCAAATGACACAAACCTTTTTAAAAAACAAGTATATATATATATGTGTGTGTGTCTCTCTGTGCGTGTGTGTGTTTGTGTGAATATAAGGTAGCTGTACCCAATATGGAAATCCTAAGGAAAATGTATTTATTTCACTCCCATGTACAAGTCATAGGACTCCAAAAATATGTGACCACTCTCCTTGCACTATTGACTATCATTATTAAAATTAGCTTCTGGTTTAAACAAAATAATAACATAAAAAATATGATAAAAACAAAAAAATGTTTACAAGTGTCCATATAAGGAAATACCTGTCCCTATTATGAACAGGTGTTTCCTTATTAGCTTTCTGCACAGTGTGTATGGAAGAGCCACTTTTCCAAGGGATTTCAGAGGAGAGGGAACAAATAAATGTATCTTAAAGTATTCCGAGGAGGAGGGTGACAGTAAATATCTTCAGAACATGCATTTTAGAAAGGGGGGGGGGCATTCTCGGTTTTTACCCTTCGAAGACCCATGCAAAGCCCCTTAGTTACTAGTAAATATTATGAAGTAATATTGTTGGTTTTGCTTAGCTTTATTGCTTCTGTCTGTCAATTTACATCTGTTATTACTCAGTGCTCACAACATGGACAAATAGAAACTTTTTCACCATGGCAGTAAGCCCCTCATAATCCTCATGTACATATCTGCCACATGTGATGCATGGCCGCATGTTTGAAAAAGCATCAATCCTGCAAAAGAAGCAGCACCAGATCTCCTTTGTTGAGGAAGTCATACCATTGATACCTACAATTTCGCCAACAGATATCCTACTGGGGGGGGCTTCTTTTTATTTTTCTGCAAGGGTTTTTTGGAGGAAGGTTTTGGGGGGATTGTTCAAATAGCACCTTGTTGAACAAAGATTTTACCACTTTCATGACTTTTCAAGTTATTGCTTGGCAACGTTGAATTTTCTTCTTTCTTACAGTTGTAGTCGATGGGGACATAAGCTGTCCATATTAGAAACCGGGCGTAGTTTTACTAAATCTTGTACCAAATGAATAAGAAAAATTATTTTAAGCAAAATATGCAATAGCAATCGAAAATATGTTTTATTAGCTTTCTAAAATACTCCACATTTTAACATTTAATGTAATTTTTCCATATCTAATAAGAATTTAAGCTTACAAGTAATTAAGTTCAGCGCATCTCGAAATAACAAGTTTCCTCCTAAATGGAGAACAGCGCTCTTGTTTACACTTTCCAGACTTAATTATCTTTTCAACTGCTTTTCTTCGTGCAAATGTTTAGCCATCTCTCGATCAAAATTATTACCTTTAAAAATATTAGGGGTGTCCATATTGAGAGCCCTGTCCATATAGGTTACAAATACCTTATATTTAATCTGCAGTGTTTTTTTTTTAAGAAAAGTTTTTTCCGAATATTTTCCCTTAAATTTTAATTTTATTACTTTTTAAAAATTTAGATAAAGTTGAATCATAAATTAAAAACATGGTAACTGAATCTATAGATGAATCACGTGTGAAGATTTTGAATAAACTGATGTATTTCGTAATTTAGAACGATGCCTAAAATTTCTTTTTTATTCTATGTTTCTAACAGTTTCTTTCACGGCTTTGAATCTACCATATTATTTTCACTGTCTCGGCTGATCCTGAAAAAAAAAATAAATAAATGCATAGGAAAGCAGAAAAGTTTGTAGTTTTATTGCAAAATATGCAATAAGCAAAAGACGTATTTTTCAGCTAATAAATAATTTTAGCATTTTTTAATAAAAAAATCAATTAAGATAGCGCAATTATAACAGTTTTATAGAAGTAAAAAAATATGCATAACTTTATAACCATATTTTGCTTTTATATATTTCAATATTTTCTAAGTATAGAGAAGATGGGGTTTCATATTCTGCAGAAGAAATAATGGTGACTTTTTAGTTGTTGGATGGACTATAACTTCTACCGCCCTTAGAAAGTGTCATCCCTTATATCTTTGGACAGATAAGGACTCTCTCTTTCGATGGCAGATGAAAATAGTGAACTTTCTAAAGTATACTGAATTTAAGGATTTTTTGGGGGACAAAAAACAGAAAAATTTTGGAGAATAACTTTTGGAAATAAGAAAAGTTCTGTTATACATCTCTATCACTATTATAATTCAAGATTATTAAAATACTGTATATATATATACGTAATGTTTTATACTGAATTCAATCTCTTTGCAAAACTATTAAATTGCATCAAATGATTGATCATGTAATCAACTGAGCTACTGAAATAAATTTTAGATTAGGAAAAAATGTTAGAAATTTCAATAAAATAATAATAATAACCAGCAGAAGCCATGAATTGCTTGGAATCGCGAAGCATTATTTCACAAGATAAATACATGAAAGTAACAATATTTTTTATATTGTTTTTGCATCACTATTAAAAAAAAACGTCAGTTTATGTTTATGCAAATTTTAATTTTAGAAATGTAAATTCACGAAATAACTTGAAATTTCTTCGGAATTTTTTCTCTTTATTCTATAAAACATGTATAAATAAAAAATACTTTTGGTACAAAATTTTACAAAATTTTAATTATATTTGTTTATAGTTCTTTTGTTGTCACTTTACCAAAGAAAAATCATAACATAATTCTTTTAAAATGCGTAATAGCCATTTAATGAATACTTTTTTTTTTTTTTTTTTTTTTTTTTTTTTTTTTTTTTTTTTTTTTATCATCATTCGATCCATGACTCCCAACTCCATGATTTATTTTTTCTTCAGAAAACATACGCGTTTAATTTTTTATTTGCAAGTATTGCGTCCGTAATGAAAAAAACATGTAAATTAAATTAATTAAAATAATATTTTTTAAAGTTTATTCTGAAACAAGAAAATGCAAATCTACAGATTATAATTTTCTTTTATGTTTAATTTCAAATCTAAATACTGAATAGATTTTTTGCAAAGTGTACCACAAATTATAATTTGTGTAGCCTAGTAGAAGATTTGCTTCGATCATCCTAATGATGGTTTAACTTAGTATGTATTTATATAACTTTTACTGAAGATAATTTTTCAACAGTATTAATTTCTTCTATGATAATTTAAAAAAAAACGCTAAATATTTGTAATAATAATATTTTTTTAACACAGTTATATTAAAATTAAAAAAAGAATTTTATTCTTTTTTTTATGCTATTAATGTTATTCTTTTAATAGAGTTAAATAGCTTTAAGAATGTGATTTTTTATATATATTCTTTAATAATTTTAGTGACATTAATTTTTATAATTATGTTAAGTTATATGACATAAGTTAACACTTTAACAAAGTTTATTCGTTTTTAACAAGACTATTTTGCAATAAAATTTAGTAATTGTAAAACTATTTTTTTCTATAAAAGTTCCATAAATTTAGTAGTAGTAGTATCTATTTAAATATTTAATTAATTTAAGTAATGTTGATTTTAACAATGTGAATAATTTTAGAAATGTTTACTTTAGTAAATTTCATTTTTTAACAATATTCATACATTATATCAATATTAATTTCAGTAACATTAATTTTTGATTATATTATTTTACAGTAATATTAATATTAATATCTATATATAAAAACGAAAGGCAGAAAAAGTAATCGTGGTTTAATTGCGTCTCTACGCATCGATACTTGCGCCGGTCTCTGAGAGTCTTCTCCTATTGGTTAATCGGAGGAGAGTAGTTACTGTCTGTAAGAGCATTTGCAAAGCGCGTTTGTAAATATGGGATAAGAACGCTGACACTGTTTAATGCAATGCTATAATAATTAATTTTTTAACTTTACTCATCTTATAATGATTGGAATACATTGTTTTTTTCACTTTACGTAAGTTAATTAATTTATTTCCATCTGTATTCTTTTTTGCAATGTTATTGCCGGCAATCTTAGGCTTAATTGTAGAGATGTTTCATATGAAATTGAAACATTCAATAAGTTAATGATTAAAGTGTTTATTTACGTTCTTGGCCGATAAATCATTTTCTATATTGTAATTTTCAAATTTATTTATTAGTATGCGTAAAAAAAAAGGCTGGAAATCACATTGTTTTGTGTTTCGTGTTTTGATGGTGCGATTTTCGACGGATAGTTTGACTTCATGGATGTAAACAGATTCGCAAATCACTATTTATTTTTTGCTTCAGTTTCTTATTATACTCATGTCAAAAAACGGTGATTTTTTTCCCACTTATAATTTCATTTTTGAGCAAATTCATAACGTTTAGGAAGTATTTACATTACATCTCATAGTCTCGCCGAATAATAGAAAATTGCATATGAAATGAAAATAATCCCAGTTATAAACAGCTTTGTAAATCATTATTATTTCTTTAATGTTTCACTTTTTTTTGAGTACACTTTTTTTAAAAAGTGTTCCCGTGACAAAATTTGCTGAGTTTTTTTGGGGAGAAGGAGAAGGGAATATTTTGATGAAATTTGCTATTTTTTTTTTTTTTTATCGCTTGATCTTGATCTCTCAACAATGTTTTTTCAGAAATGTGAAGATCATTATAATCAACAAAGAAAAATAAAATTATCAGAAGAGATCCCTCTTTTTGCATAGCTTTCAATCATGATAAAGCAGTCTTTATATACCATATTCATTGCTTACTGGTTTTTTTTAATGATTATTTGGCAAAATTTGCATTTTTTGTGGTACCTAGACGATTTGAAAATTACAATATAGAAAATGCTTTATTGGCCAAGAACGTAAATAAACACTTGGAAATAAAATAACTTATGTAAAGTGAAAAAACCAATGTATTTCAATCATTATAAGATAAGTAAAGAAAAAAAATATAATTATCATAGCATTGCATTAAACTGTGATAGCAAAAATGCAGTCTCTCTGTGTTGTTTTCTCACAATCTGTTTACCAATATTTGCGTTTTTTGAAGTACCTAGACAAATTTAAAGTATTTTTTCAAGATCTTTTGGCGAAATTCACATCTTTTCTGGTACCAGGAAAAAATTATTTGTTTTCTTAGTCATTTTCGGTGAAATTTGTCATTTTTTTTCTCGCTATCTTTCGATGTAATTTGCCATTTTATCAAATTTATGCTTTTTTCATGATTTTTTTTAAAATTTGTCGTTTTTTTTCGTTATTTTCAGAAATTTGTCATATTTTCGCTTTTTTTTCTTTGCAAAAATTACCTGTTTTGCGATCTTTTGATGAAATGTGCCTCTTTTTTTCATCTTTTGACAAAATGTGTTGTTTTCTCACAATCTGTTTACCAATATTTGCGTTTTTTGAAGTACCTAGACAAATTTAAAGTATTTTCAAGATCTTTTGACGAAATTCACATCTTTTATGGTACCAGGGCAAATTTATTTGTTTTCTCAGGGATTTTCGGTGAAATTTGTCGTTTTTTCTCGCTATCTTTCGATGTAATTTGTCGTTTTATCGAATTTATGCTTTTTTTGTTAAATTTGTCGGTTTTTTTCGTTATTTTCAGAAATTTATCATATTTTCGCTTTTTCGTGATTTTTGTTTGTGAAATTGTTCTTTGTTATTTTTTTTTTAGAAATTTGTCGTTTTTTTCCACTATTTTTAGCTAAATTTACCATTTTTTGCGATTACCTGGATAAATTTTATGAGCTTTTTGAGATCTTTGGGCGAAATTCACATCTTTTATGATAACTGGATGAAATTAGTCATCTTGAGGTCTTTCGGCAAAGTTTATCGTTTTTCTCGATTTCTTTCGATGACAGTTGTCGTGTTGTCATGATTTTTCGATGTAATTTGCCGTTTATTGAAGATCTTTTTGCAAAGTTTATCTTTTTTGTGATTATTTGATAAAATTTGCTTTTTTTTCAATCCTTTGACGAGAATTGTTGTTTACTCACAATCATTTGTCGAAATTTCTTGATTTCTCACAATATTTTGAATTTTTTTTCATATGTTTACAAATTTGTCATTTTTTAAGGATTTTTTTGTCAAAATTTACCTTTTTTTTCTTTTTGTTTTGGAAGTATTTACATTACATCTCATAGTCTCGCCGAATAATAGAAAATTGCATATGAAATTAAAATAATCCCAGTTATAAACAGCTTTGTAAATCATTAATATTTCTTTAATGTTTCACTTTTTTTTGAGTACACTTTTTTTTAAAAAGTGTTCCCGTGACAAAATTTGCTGAGTTTTTTTGGGGAGAAGAAGGAGGGAATATTTTGATGAAATTTGCTATTTTTTTTTTTTTTATCGCTTGATCTTGATCTCTCAACAATGTTTTTTCAGAAATATGAAGATCATTATAATCAACAAAGAAAAATAAAATTATCAGAAGAGATCCCTCTTTTTGCATAGCTTTCAATCATGATAAAGCAGTCTTTATATACCATATTCATTGCTTACTGGGTTTTTTTAATGATTATTTGGCAAAATTTGCATTTTTTGTGGTACCTAGACGATTTGAAAATTACAATATAGAAAATGCTTTATTGGCCAAGAACGTAAATAAACACTTGGAAATAAAATAACTTATGTAAAGTGAAAAAACCAATGTATTTCAATCATTATAAGATAAGTAAAGAAAAAAAATATAATTATCATAGCATTGTATTAAACAGTGATAGCAAAAATGCAGTCTCTCTGTGTTGTTTTCTCACAATCTGTCTACCAATATTTGCGTTTTTTGAAGTACCTAGACAAATTTAAAGTATTTTTTCAAGATCTTTTTGACGAAATTCACATCTTTTCTGGTACCAGGAAAAAAATATTTGTTTTCTTAGGGATTTTCGGTGAAATTTGTCATTTTTTTTCTCGCTATCTTTCGATGTAATTTGCCATTTTATCAAATTTATGCTTTTTTCATGATTTTTTTTTAAAATTTGTCGTTTATTTCGTTATTTTCAGAAATTTGTCATATTTTCGCTTTTTTTTCTTTGCAAAAATTACCTGTTTTGCGATCTTTTGATGAAATGTGCCTCTTTTTTTCATCTTTTGACAAAATGTGTTGTTTTCTCACAATCTGTTTACCAATATTTGCGTTTTTTGAAGTACCTAGACAAATTTAAAGTATTTTCAAGATCTTTTGACGAAATTCACATCTTTTATGGTCCCAGGACAAATTTATTTGTTTTCTCAGGGATTTTCGGTGAAATTTGTCGTTTTTTTCTCGCTATCTTTCGATGTAATTTGCCGTTTTATCGAATTTATGCTTTTTTTGTTAAATTTGTCGGGTTTTTTTGTTATTTTCAGAAATTTATCATATTTTCGATTTTTTTTCTTTGAAAAAAATTACCTGTTTCGCAATTTTTTCTTGAAATGTGCCTCTTTTTCATCTTTTGACAAAATGTGTTGTTTTCTCACAATCTGTTTACCAATATTTGCGTTTTTTGAAGTACCTAGACAAATTTAAAGTATTTTCAAGATCTTTTGACGAAATTCACATCTTTTATGGTACCAGGATAAAATTATTTGTTTTCTCGGGGATTTTCGGTGAAATTTGTCATTTTTTCTCACTATCTTTCGATGTAATTTGCTGTTTTATCGAATCTATCCTTTTTTCGTGATTTTTGTTTGTGAAATTGTTCTTTGTTATTTTTTTTTAGAAATTTGTCGTTTTTTTTTCCACTATTTTTAGCTAAATTTACCATTTTTTGTGATTACCTGGATAAAATTTATGTGCTTTTTGAGATCTTTGGGCGAAATTCACATCTTTTATGATAACTGGATGAAATTCGTCATCTTGAGGTGTTTCGGCAAAGTTTATCGTTTTTCTCGATTTCTTTCGATGACAGTTGTCGTGTTGTCATGATTTTTCGATGTAATTTGCCGTTTATTGAATATCTTTTTGCAAAATTTATCTTTTTTGTGATTATTTGATAAAATTTGCTCTTTTTTTCAATCCTTTGACGATAAATTGTTGTTTACTCACAATCATTTGTCGAAATTTGTTGTTTTCTCACAATATTTTGAATTTTTTTCCATAATATGTTTACAAATTTGCCATTTTTTAGGGAATTTTTTTTTGTCAAAATTTGCCTTTTTTAAAAAATTTTTTCATGAAAATTGCCATTTTTTTAGACGTTTTGGCAAAATTTTTATTTTTGTGCAATACTTTTGCGAAATTTGTTTTATTTGGGATATCTAGACATTTTTTTTTTTTTTTTTTTTTTTTTTTTTTGCAGTTTTTTGACAAATTTTTTAGAGATCTTTTGAAGAAATTTGTTGTTTTTTGCAATCTGTTGACGAAATTTGCTGTTTTATTTTCCCACATCTATTTATAAAATTTCCGGGCAATGTTTTTTTTGGGGGGGGGAGTATTTTGATGAAATTTTCTAATTTTTGTGATTATTTGCCAGAATTTGTGTTTTTTATGGTACCTAGACAAACTTTGGTACATAGCAAATGATTTCTAGCATTTTTTTAAAAAAACTTAAACAGTTGAAAAATAATCTGCAAACATTTTCAAGTCTGTGACGTGTGTCGCAGCGTTGCACCAATTCTGCACCCGGGATCATGTCATGTTGGTGTTACGTTGGTAAATGGAAAAGCATATTGAAATTTTTAATAAATATTAATGTTTAAAAAAGATTTTCTTTGAAAATTTTTATAGTGGCAAAATACTTTTTTTTTCTTTGATTCTTCCATATTGTTGCTGTCAAGTTTTGACGGGCTTCACCTAGCCAGAATAAATATTATCATTAATTTTTTTAATATGTGAAATTTACATGTATTTTTGATTTATGAAAAGGTAATAGAAAAGTAGTTGAAAATGCAAATGTTTATTTATTGAATGGGGTGGGTAATGTAACAACAAATTAACCACGGAGAGGATCATTGTTATAGTTGTTGCTAAATGGCAAACTATAAATTCAGTCTTATTTTGCTGCGAAGTAAGTGAAGTATGTATATTTCGTATGAAATGAGTGATGACAGTAATTTATGATTTATTCATGTTATGTACAATTTATTGGTGTTGTATTTGTAAATGAAAAATTATCAAATGAGAGATTCTAATTCTATGACAGCATGTTTGAATGTAACTCGGCCAATTGCGGGTCATTTGCCTGGATGTAAAATGCAGGTTGTTCTTTTATTTATTGAAATTTTTGCTGAAGATTAGTCGTTAAAAAATCCTTTAATAGCTGGAAAATACCTTTTTCTTTCTTCGGTGCCGTCAAGTTTTGACGGGTTCCATCTAGTTATTTATTAAAGTTATTAGTGCCTAAGAATGTTAAAGTATTTAAGTGATGCAATTTTGAAAAAGTGCTGCAATTTGCCTCTATTTGCCACATGTTTCTTAAAACAATTACAAATATTAAAAACATATAAAATTATAGCACCAAACCCATAATTGAACCATGATACGCGATAAGATTTTATGTGAAATTAAAAAAACCGACAAATGAAAAACCAGGCATCTTTTAAAAAATCTACTAAAATTATTCTTTGTAAATGGCTCAAGAGAGTATGTGGCACTTATTAGCCCTTATTGTGCAGTTACAACAAATTTACATTATCTATAACTATATTCATAACAATTTTACTTATTTTTCAGAATGTTATTGGATAAAACTCTTTCCTAAAATTAGTAAAAAAAAAAAAACAAAAAATGAAAAACAAAAAAATATGAAAAATTGAGAATTCAGATAAGTTTATCGAAAGTAACTAAATAAAAAGAAAAACTGATGCATTTTCTGTATTATTAAGTATTAAATATAATTATTATTATTTATATTATTATTTAGTTTATATTATCATGTTTCTATTGTCATTTAAATATATACTATTAAGTAAATATTTAAATGATTTGAAGCGTAACATCTGTAAAATTCGAAAGTTTGAAAATTGTTTTATTTTATATGTGTAAGAAGCATTTATTTTAACATAGGCAGACTGTGTTGAACCACTTTTTACACAATATTTTTTTATTTTTTAAATATTGAACATAGAATAAAATTTCATATCATTTTATTTGTTATACAATCAGATATATAAAAAAATCTACGTAATTGTAGTATATAAGAAACCTGAGAAATGACTGTTTTTAATCATGAGAAAATAATTTCTCATGAGAGGGTTGGCAAAACGGGAGGCTTGACTCAATTTGTTTTATGTTGAAATAGATGTTAAGAGAAATAAAGTCATTTAAAATACGCAAAATAACTTCATGATACTTGCTTTAATTATTTTTTAAAAGTATTTTCGAGTATGTGACTCTTAAAAAATCTGTTTACACGGAATCGCAAGTCAAAGGCAAAATTTTTCGTTTAAAACATGATTGTGGCTGAGCTAGAGTACAAGTAGCAAAAAAGAAGTTTTAACATTTAAGACAGTATTCCATTAGAAAGAGATTCCTCTTTCTTATGAGAACATGTATTAGTATGTCCGGAATTAGATGCCTCTGTCTCACTTTTATTTCTCCCTGACGTAGTTTTTGTGATACTCGATCTGGAAATAATACTTGTCGCAAAGTTCGACCTTATCTCACTATATTTAACTTAGCGAAATTTGTCAACATACTTTACTAAAGTTTTTCGATTAATATTGATGTTTATTTTCGAACTGTATAAGCATTGAAGGGAAAACAATGCTGATTGCTATCCTCGGAACTAGCAGGTTTTACGATCGATTTTATCGCAAATTTGTTTGACCGATTTTGATGAAGTTTAGAATTTATTTTTACTACATTATGCACAAGACTTATAGCAGACAGTTTTCGGGCAATTAAATCTTCTTTTTTATAACAATGGCAATTTTTTAGATTTTTTCTAAAACTAATTTTTTTAACTGGGTGCTA
Organism: Maratus speculifer; assembly: GCA_964019185.1. Lineage (NCBI taxonomy): Eukaryota > Metazoa > Arthropoda > Arachnida > Araneae > Salticidae > Maratus > Maratus speculifer. The sequence goes on from OZ025290.1 coordinate 166,528,612, forward strand.
CGTTTTATATTATACACTATTACCATCTTTATACACTATCACTAAATACACACACACACACACACACACACACACACACATATATATATATATATATATATATATATATATATATCAAAATCGCTCGAGTGATTTAAGAGCTAGTAGAGTTTTTAGCTTAAAGTGCAATTTTTCGAAACGCTTCTAACTTGTTCGATTTTCTTTCGTAGACTTGTAAAACTGGTGAATTAAAGTATACATAAACGTTAGGATAAAATTTTCTTACATACAATAAATGAGCATAAAATGTAGACTAAAATTATAGGGTGGGCGTGGAGTTCCAGTCGTGTCTAACTTTTAAGACTTTTTCTTTCATTAGCAATAGTATTTTCTAGTCATTTCTACTGTTTATATTCCCCTGCTGTAAGTGTTATTTAAATGGAAAAAAATTCCTAGTAATATTTCCATTTTCATTTCATTATTTTCTCTTGCAGTGCATACTATAAAAAAATTTCAGATTTTTTTTTTCGATTAAGTTTCAAATATTTTATTCCCTATCTCCCCATTTTACTGAAGTTTTAGGGAGTAAATTTGCATTATATTTTATATAGATATTAAGCATTCATTATGTGTAGTATATAATAAAATACTTTCAGAAACTTTTAAGTAAGAGAGCTTTAGCCATCTAATTAACCCTCGATCATATTGATTGGATCAAGCCTCCCCATAAACCTTTTTCACAAGAGTGTCATTGTTATTTTAAGCGTAATTTACTGCACAATTTTTATGTCTGAAATGAAAAATTAATATTTCTAATTTTACTTAAAACCCATTTATTTAAACTCCTGTGATATATTTTTTCTGAAAAAGTTTACAAAATATTTCTAAAAAAACTAAGTTTTTTGGTTGAAAACGTCTTATAATTGATTTTTTTCGCACTGATTTCGATTATCTTTATAAAACAAAGACAACTGTTCAACCATTCCAGTAGCTTTCGTTGAAACTTGTTGGTAACACTATGAAAAATTTTTTTAATGTGAAAATTGGGTGGCCGTTCACATCTCCCCTATGATTAACTCACCTTAATCACTCCTATGTGAAAAGAACGATCATAACCATTTTTATGTCTGATCAGTATACAACAAAACATTTAATTAAAATTTACTGTAATTATAATAAATTCAATGCTATGTATATATTTTCAGAAATATACTTTAAATAGATTTAAAATAACAACAACAGTAACAAAAATATAAGCCTTCAAACCGACTTTCTGTACAGACTATAGTGACATCTTACTAAACTTTTGTAGCTTTTGAATAAACTATATATTTATACATTGTCCTTCTTTCATGTTAACAATACAAAAAATCATCATGAATAAATATTGAGGAACGAAAATCATTAACCAGAAAGGATAAAAAGTCTCCTGTAGCGATCTTAAATGTTTTCTTTCCATGTGGGCGTCATATATTGTTTCGCCGCGAAATAAATATTGTGAGAACAAATATATGTTATAGATTTTCCGGGAAAACGTTGTTTTTAACAAAAACGCAGCTTCAAATTTTTTACTCAATGCAGAAAAATGATATTGATTTTTAATCAAAAATTCGTTTTGCAAATGTTTTACTTCAAATTTCATTGCGTCATATTTTTGTTCAAACTACACATTTCGAAAAAAAAAATATTACATTAAATAGCGAACAGAAATATTTTTTATTTGATATTTATTTTCTTTTTGATTTAAAATAAAATTGTGAATTTACATAATTTAGCGAAAACATATATTACACTTTCAGAAACAAAAATTAGATCAAGGATTTTTATAACTATAAATTGCTCAAAAAGTGTATTCTCCATTTCCATTTTTGTAGGAAAATTTTAATATTAGTGTTTCATCCTATTTAGTATTTTTTCTTTTTTTCTTTTATTAATATACTAAATTATGAAAACGAATTTTTAACAGATGTATTATTATATGTTATTTCCTTTATACTTAGCATTTCGAAATACTGACGTTTAAATATAAATTATAATGAGGTTTTTGTATATAATTTAATATTTTTAGATATACTTATTTCTCAGTATTTAAAGATTATTTTTTTAATTTATAAAAATAGCGTTTCAAAATATATAATGTAATACGTATTGCATTACGCATGCAGCAGTTGTGAAGGGGACAGAAGGAAGGGGAACAATCACAGTATTGTGAAGGGGATTTTTTTTCTTTTGCAAAAATAGGCTGGCAATAACTTTCACACTTCCATTTTGGCTGTTACTCCAGTTAAATTTGTAGATCTGAAATCACATGTATTACAAACTACCTTCTTTACCATCACCCAAATGATGGAGAAAAATACACATATGTAACACAAAAATGGATAGTAGAGAACGTAACGCAGGGAAATGTTAGTCAACGTAAACAAATTTAACCGATTTGGCGCCTTTTTTAACATCAACTTATTTTTTAAAGGAACCTTGTTTTTTCTTATTGTATAGAAACTTTTTACAGTACAGTGGACTCTCTCTATCTGAATGCTCTCGAATATGAACCTCTCCCCGGTATTATGAACACATTCTGCCCCAGTAAAAAAATATCTGTAGAAAATCTATAGCTTTTTGGCACAAAATCTGTCGGAAATTTGAAAGTATTTGGCCCATTATGCAGATATTTTTAAGAATATCTTTAAAACATCTGCAGATATTTTAACGATAAAGCTAAGTCTGAAAATTTTCTTTAAATTTCTGTAGAATTTCTGTAGAAAGTGGCGATTTCTTCAGATAATCTTAAGATTATTTTTAGTGGGGTGACTCTCCCCGCGAAACTCTAAAGACTTAACAAAATATGAACTCTCTGTATTCTAAACACCCTCTAATCCGAACACCCCCTATTATTAACGCTGCTTTAGGTCCCCATTGCTACTCCAACTCTCTGTAAAATGAACACGTGTTTGCCATCTGAATTTGATTTCTGATAATGGAAATTCGGAGAAACTGTAACAGATGAATAAAGAGGTTCAACAAAGTTTATTAAAAAATAAACGGACAAAATCACTGATAGATTGTAAGTATTACTTGAAATTGCAATCTGTTTGATAGAAACTTCACTTAAATGTTGGAGCACCTGTTATCACATTCTTGTCGACCACCTGCTGTAACAGAAGTCATTTTATAACTTTTTTTTTATTAGAAAATATAAAAATTTAGCTTTTGATAGTTGGAGACAATTGCGGTAAGTTAAAATAATCCACTTCCGTCATTTTTATTTCAAATAAAAGTTCTATATGAAATATTTTTAATAACAGTTTAAGCATGATATTTCAAAGATTAATTTTTAAATTTTAGTTGAATTTGGAGTTTTGATTGATTTCTTCGATTGATCAACTGCTAAGAGAATTTCAAATAAAGAAACTATTTGCTTATAATTTTGTTGCTATTTCAGCAGATTTCATTTTTGCCCATGATAGGACATTCAAAAACCCTTTAAGCGGCCTAGTTGGGGTTTTTCGTTACGAAGTTTTTGGATTCAAAGATTTATTTAAACAAAGTCGATATTAATGTTAATTTTTTTAATTGCATATGAAAAATAAATATCTTAGATTATAAAATACAAATATCATATCAATACTTTCAGTAGCTTTTATTTTATAAATTGTTAAACTTGCATGTAAAATTCTTCAGGGAGCTTAAAGGGTTAAGGAATTTAAAAATCATGTTAGTTTAGTCTTGAAACTTAAAAGAAAGAAAATATAATAAATACCCCGTAGAACGGACTTTATTTGATCAACAATCGGCTCGGTCACCATGCATAGTAGTAGTACTAATTTACTTCCAATCTCCCTCTATACTGAACATCCTCATAATTCGAATATTTTTGGTTGGTCCCATGAGTGTTCAGAATAGAGGAAGTTCACTGTATTCCTGGGAAAATAATTTCATTATTTTATTCTTTATGAAAATCAGGATTTTTCCCGAAATGGCAGCATACTGCCACAAGAATTATAACGTCTGTGTGCAATTACGAGTATATACGAGTTCTTTATAAATAAAAAGGGCAATATCATTCTGAAACTTATTTTTTTTTAAGAATTCAAAGAAATTACACCTTTAGCTGGAAAAACATCTAATATATAGTAAAAATCAATTAACATGTTTTATAAGCATTTTTCTTAAATACATTACTTTTGCTATCATAACTTTTTTTTGCTATTTTTTATGAAAGATGATTGAATTATTTTTATGCAGCATTACATAACATGTTTTTACACAACATGCAGGTTTTTTTGGATAAATTTTAAATTAACATTGTTTTCTAAAAGAAATCAACCTTTTAAAGATATTTTTGTTTTGTATAACAAATATTGCTTTTTGAGTAAAATAAAGTAATAAATCTGTAAATAATTCTAAACAGTATTACAACTAATTGACGTATCATTAAAATTTTATAGTAAATAATTTTAATTCTACTTATAAGTAGCGTCGGTAGATAATGGGTTAAATTATACTTCATTATTCTGAATACATTCTGATGAAGTTTTGAAAAGATCCGAGAATTATAAATATATTTTAAACGTTTGAGTCCCAAGGGGTTTAAAAAAAAAAAGACTGTCAAAGAATCTGGACCAGCGAAACTGCGCTTTGTCTACATGATTACGAAAAGATCCCAGTAGCGCGAAAGCTCCTATTTTATTTTATGCCAAAAACACCCAATTAGCGCGATAGTGCTTCTTATATTTTATGTCAATAAGTCTGAACCGCTCAAAATGTGCTGAATTTTCTCGACATGAAAACTGAACAGTACGATCGTACTTCTTCGGACTTAAATGGTTAAAGTGAATATATTATATCGTTGTTCCTTAAAATCCTACAAATCACTCTATATAAAAGTGATTTTTTTCGTAGTATGTTTTTTTTTTTTTTTTTTTTTGTTTTGTTTTGTTTTTTTTGTTTTTGTTTTTGTTTTTTTTTTTGGTAAATATTCATGTTTAAAGTGATAAAACTTTCACACATATTGTTTAATTGACTTGAAATTTTTTTTGGTTGTTTCTTATGGCCTATTTGATAACAAAATTAAGCATCGAATTTACAATAAAGTAAAATGTATTCTTTACATATAAAATGTAAAATAAATTCAGTGCGTACTTGTAATTTTTCACGTATTTGCACATTTTATTCATTTTTCCCCAAACTAATTAATTTATAAAAAATCCGATACTTAAAATTGAACAGCACACTTTTAAAAAAGAATTAGTTTAAAATTTTCGAAATTGTATGAAAAGAACATTTTAAAATTTGCTTCGAATTTTCAAAATACTTAAATAAATAAAATAAATAATTTTTCATTTTTTTAAATTTTGACAGGGACATCGAACAATTCCTTGACAGAAGCATTTTCCTATAATGCATTATAATGCTATATAGCATTTCTCTATAATAATTATGCCAGAAACTTACTTAAAAATTAAAAAAAAAAATAAAAAATTCAAAATGTACAGAGTGCCCTCAAAAGCATAAAAAATTAAGTATAATTCTACTGTGGTCCGTACAATAAACTGCATAAACTGTTTAAATTTTTGTGTGAAATTACAAACAATCTAGTAGTAATCCATTACCAAAAGTCTTATATAAAATTGCAACGATCAGAAAAGAAGAATCTCTTAAAACCTCAGCCACAAAAAAAACTCAAGTTGAGTTGAAATCCACTCATCTCACGATTTGAAAGTCAGTATCCCTTATTGAGTGAAAACAAATCAAGTGAACGAGTTGTTTTTAAGCAATTTAAATCAAGATGATTCAGATGTTTTTAAAACAACTCATTGAGGATGAGGATACAATAAATCACAGAACTTTCCTTAGAAGCCAAATCTACTGTTTTGTTTTACGAGAGGCGATTCTGTTAAGTTCAGACACGTTATTCGTAGATTTACAATAGACTTTGTAAATTAACATCGTTAAAAATACGCAAGATATCTCACATTTTTAATGATCATAATTTAATTTAGTTTTCAAAATGAGTGAATCGCACAGTGCTCTGTGAGCTTCAAAGAATTTGAATTTTTTGTGCAAATTTCAACTTCAGTATCATTTAATTTAATTTTTACACAGTTTACTTCTCGTCTTCCAGGGATTTGAATAAAAGACCTCTTGTCACAAGAAGATCGTATAATTGACAAATCATGGAAAAATGGTGTTATTCCGGACAAACTATGACTTTTACGATTTAATGCGGACAAACGTATTAAATCTATGATTTCCATTGCAAAACAATTTCTGGAAAAAAAACTTCACTAACTCTTAGAAGATCATTTTTCCCTCTCTAAATTATTCTAAGTTTAAAAAAAAAATCAATTTTTAAACTAAATTTTCTTATTTGATATTTTTAATAAAATTTCAAAAGAATTTTAAAAGTATGTATTTTAAATATGCTTCACAAAGATAAAAATATCTTTAAATAAAGACATAGAAATCTTTATACGGAATTGAATATACGATAACGAAAATGCCTGTAAAATGATGACCGAGAAACTCAATCGAATGCATTTAACTGAGCATTAGTATAAATTTATAGAGAGTCTTGTTTTTTTCCCCTGTCAATACAGAAATTTTTAACATTATAGCATTCTTTTTATTTTTATTTTCCTACAGTAAATTGTGGGCTTTTCGAAATAATTTACTTTAGTTTAATTACATACAGTTAAAATTCTAAATTAAGAAATTGTTTAATTTTTTCTTTTTGTGGGTGCAGAGTAATTATTATACGAATATAGGAAATTATTCTTATTCCAGGCAGCTTTCATTAGACAATGGGTTTTAAATCAATACTTTCAATTATGAAAAATAAAATCATTATTAAACTATCTCATATGTACAAAGCAATAATTATATACATATCCTGTTAATCTAATTAAATTTTTAAGTGTCTTATCAATCGTTATTTCTCGATATGGACTCATTATAAGAAAAATGAAAATTAAATACAAAAAACGATTTGCACTTAAAATGTAAAAGAAGTCAGAATATTTCATTTAATCATTTTTATTTCTTTTTATTATCGAATAAAATATTTTTTATTGAAACTATTTTTTTCAAAATTGCAGCTTTTATTGAGTTATGCATTTAAGAAATGAAAAAATGGTAAATTTATAATTATTCGGTAAGTTTACTATAGAGTCTGCAAATTAATATCGTTAAAAATACACAAGACTCCGTAAGTTTATTTTTAATGATACTAATTCCCTTTAGTTTTCAAAATTAATAAATCACGCAATTCCCAGTGAACTTGAATTTTTCGAGCAAATTTCAATCGCTATATCATTATTTTAAGTTTTACACGATTTACTTCTAGTCTTCCCGAGGCTTGTATTTGATTACTCATGACGCAATAACACCATCTTACTGATAAAGCTTGTGAAGCTGGTAATATTGCGTAAAAAGTATGTCTTTTAAGCTTTAACGTGCACAAACGTGATTTAACGTGTACTATAAAATCTATCATCTCTGTTACAAAATGATTATCAATGAAAATCCCCACTTACTCTAAGGATATGATTTTTCTCTTTCTACATTATTTAAAAAGATTTTTAAAAGGGTCTTAGTTTTTAAAAAACAATGTTTAAATAATCAATATCTTTCAATAAACACATTAAAATCTCCACAGAGAATTGTATATAAAATAAAGGAAATACCTGTAAATTGATGACCGAGAAACTTGATCAAATGCACTAGTGTATATTTCCAGAAAAATACGTTTTTTTCCCTGTGTTTAGAAATTTTTAACAGTGAAGTATTATTTTTATTTTTTTCCCTATAATAAATTCTGGGCTTTTCGAAATAATTTCATTTAGTTTAATTAGATACAATTAAAATTCTAAATTAAGAATTTTTTTAGTTATTTTCTTTTCGTGGGTGTAGAGTAATTATTATAAGAATATACGAAATGATTGTTATTTAAGGCAGCTTTCATTTAATAATTGGTTTTAAATTAATACATCCAATAATGAAAAATAAAATCATTGCCATTAAATAATCGCAAGCGTACAAAGCAATAAGTCTTTCCACATCCTGTTAAGTTAATTAATTTTTTTAAATATCTTATCAATCATTATTTCGTGAGATGGGCTCTTTATTAGAACAATAAAAATTAAATAATAATAATAAAAACTAGATGCACTTACAATGAAAGAGAAGTCAAAATATTTCATTTATTCATTTTTATTCGTTTTAAGTATTGGATAAAAAAATTTTTTGAAACTATTTGTTTCAGAATTGCAGTTGTTATTAAATTATCCATTTAAGAAATAAAAAGATTTTCTTTTAAGATAATTGATAAAACAATTTTATGGATAGTAATCTTTTGACCTGATAAAGTATGAAATTGATAATTTAAATTTAACACGTTTTAATCAATCGACATCATTTGATATGCCACACTCAATTAAATGTCATTTTTTCCACTTGTTTCACTGTTGTAAATTCAGTGACTGACAATTCCGAAATTGCATGGCAAACGTAGCAAATGCGGTGCTTTCGAACTGTAGTGAAGTGTTTAAGTTGTGAAGATCTTAGTGTAATAGTATACATTACTTCGGATAAAGTACAGCATCCGAAACCTTTTATTTTTTTCTCTAAATATTATCCTCTTCTAATTTACAAGAACTAAATTTTAGTAAGTCTCAGCAACGTATTTCACAAAACGTGAAATAATTTAAGTTACTTAAAACTCGTCCTAAACAATGTTGCGCCCAATACCATTATGCAATGGAATACTATTGTATGGTTCTGTAAATAAATAACAAATATTATATGCACCACAGATTGTACTGAATGTATATTTTAGTACATGCATCATATATGCATATCAATTTTATTATGGTAAAAAGAGTGTAACGTTTTTAAAAAGCATTTGAAACTATTTTTTCCAATTTATTGCAATGTAACGTATTATCCCTGTAATAAAACTAAACATGAGATTTTCACAAAATTTTGAATGACTCGACAAAAATATGCAACAATAATATATTTTAACTGTTATAACAGTTATACTTTCTAAATTTCAAATAGTTCGATTGGATAATTTTAGCCTTGTTGAATAAACAAATGGATAAACAAACGAACTGACTGATAGATAGACCGACATGGTCTGAATGAACAGATCATATAAAAAGTAACTCATAACCACATCGTTTTTAAGCGAAAATAGGACACACGTAATCTTGCACCAATCGTTTTCAAAGGAATGCTTTTCTCATTTCAAAACATCTTTTCTCTGCTGTTAAACCAATAAGCAGGTTATTTTGCATTTTTTGTTTAAAATTAAGTATTTCTAGGCGATTTTATAATAGGGTAATTGATACCGATCTCTAATATGGCCATTTTCTAATTTTTAAAATTCAATTAAAAATCTTTTGGAGTAAAGATTTTTTTTCTTTTGAACCGGTTCCGAAATGTAAAACATTAAAAAATCCCTGGGGCCCTTACCCGGCCCGCAGGCGCAGGTAGATTTTGCTGTTAAATGCTAATTTCACCAACAAAATGTAAAATATGATTAGAGATAGATGCGTCACTTCTGGATACCATTACTTTTGGCGAGTAAGTATTGTCGCAAATTCGGCGAATAAAAATTTTAGATATTATTTGAAAGATGATGTATAATAAATGTTATCGGATTTGATATATTAGAAATTTACGAACTTATTTCTTGAAGAAAAAAATTTAATACTTGTTGACGTAATTTTTAAAGAACAAGCGACCTGATGCTTTTACTTTTTTGTTCTATTAATTAGAACTTTAATTACAAACAATTATTTTGTCGACCATATTTTTCTTTTTCAGCACTATCTTTCCGGTAAATTTGATTCAAAATGTCTACTTTGACAACATTTTTAAAATAGATTCTAGAATTTGACGAAATATCAGAAATAGCGCTAAGTTTGCGTCACATTTTGCGAGTAGTTTTTGTTGCCAATTTGAGATTTTTTTTTAAGTGTTTCATATTATCCCAGTTTGACACTATTAATAAAACCCAAATCTTTACGATTTTATCCTACGTTCACGATTGTAACGAGATTCCATCATTACAATTTTACTCTAAGAGCACGATTTTAACGAGATTCAATCATCACGATTTTGCCCTAAGAGCACGATTTTAAAGAGACTCCATGTTCAGTATTTTACACTATTAGCATGATTTAAACGAGATTCTGTCTTCAAAATTTTTCTTCATTTTGTTTGTACATTCTGTTTCGTCAAGCATTTTTTTCTCATTTAGACCAAACTGTAATTGTAGTCTACGCGGCGAAAATGTTTTGTGACCAATCATTCTTCTCTTACTTGCAATTAAATGCTGGCGTAATTCAGAATGAATTGTAGTAGTACTACATACATATATGGCGTCATGAGTAAAATTGGCACATATTTTGAGAAAAGATAAATTCGGGTCTGTTCCAACTTCATACAATTAAAAATTCAACACTATTAGGCTTTGAAAATCCAAAACTAAGACTGAATGCGTTGTAAGTTTATAAGCATGCAGTTTCACATCTTTATTGTAGTACTACATACATATTTGGCGTCATGAGTAAAATTGGCACATATTTTGAGAAAAGATAAATTCGGGTCTGTTCCAACTTCATACAATTAAAAATTCAACACTATTAGTCTTTGAAAATCCAAAACTAAGACTGAATGCGTTGTAAGTTTATAAGCATGCATTTTCACATCTTTATTTCCTTCTCTCGATTTATACTTATAAGTTTTTTAAACAAGTAAGAAAATGATGCATAAATTATGAAACACTTTCCAACTCTTTAAAGAAACTCCGTTATATTCGGAAATAAATTGTTATTTTCCATTGCCAAATGTGTGTTCCAATACAATTGAACAACCTTGTATTTAATCTGTCGGCTTATAGATATACTATATAATGGGAAAATTTAGTTTGGGAAGAAATCGCCTAAACAGTTGCATTTTTTCTTTTGGCAATTTATACTAAGAGATGTAAACATATATGAACACTTTTGCTCAGACATGTATAACTGTTCAATCATAAATTATCTATATTTTGCAAATATTTCTTAGTAAACTGAATGTAATTCAACGTAAAGATACATAACTTACTTAAAAGCGACCTTAAGACGCAAATTCAATAACCTATGCGATAACTTTTGCATAAATCCTGTATATTTTTAGCTTATATACACACAATGTAATATGTATAAATTTATTGGAACTTAAAAGCGCGCATCATAATTAAAAATGCATTTCAGCTGTCATTTATAATATAGCGTGCTTTGGCCAGAATATAATATTTAAAATATTTTGTGCGGCCCTGTAAACGCTAAGAACTTCGTATTATGCCTGAAATAACTTATATTAACCGGAAGCAACGTGTATAATTTTTATTATGCATGCAATATTTTTATAGAATTGATATATGTGTTAAACAATTCTCCCTTTACCATTATGTAATAGAATTCTTTTGTATGGCCCTCTAATTGAATAATAACTATTCCTTTCACCGCAAATATTATACAATGCAAGTTTTAGTAAACTTCGCAGATGCATACAAATTTTAATATATTTGACAGAGTACAGTATTTTTAAAATTCACTTGAAACGAAATCTTCCCATACGCTGTCATGTGATGGAAAACATTTGATTGTCTACTTAAATTAACTAGTCATGCTAGAAACATCATTTTTAATAGGGTTCGTGCTAGATTAAACGTTAATAACTTCCAAAAATTTCAGGGCAATGTGATTATATTAAAGAGAGTTAGAGCGCGGACAGTCGGACAGTCAGACCGAAATGAAAAACACTTTTCAACTTTGTTGAAAAGAGTTAAAAATATAATAATCCTTAATAACTTTTTTGCCACTCACTTTATTTGTTATTTCTTCGAAAAAATTGTTTTCGAAAGTACTTTATACATCCGTTGCATAGATAGTATTGGTCACGTAAAATTAATGATCTCAAAATCTTTTTTGACTTAATTATTACAAAATGACCAAGAGATGCCATAAAATGTCTCAACTTTTAATTTTTATTGAAAAAAACGTTTAACGTACGCATTCGTGAAGCAACCTACTTAATCATGACTAAACACAGATACATTAAAACAGTTTAAATTATTTCTTATGCTAAACTTATTTCAAAAATTCGTTACCTTTATTTTCTTTTCCTTATATTGTATTAAATTTTACTCTTTCTACAATAAAAATAAATAAATAAATATTGCTTCTTTTTAATTATAAAATATCATACGAGACTTGTGAACAATTAAGCTTTTGAAAAGTTTTATTCGCAGTTAGTTTACAATTTTCATAAAACGTTTAAATACGGCCATAATTAAAGAATCAATATTTCCTTTTTTTTATACATGGTACAATTTCAAATTCCTTTTCATATTTTTCTTTCATTACTTTCCTAAAATTATTTTGCATCGTAAAATTAAAAGACTTTTTGTTATTTTTTTGCAAGAAGTGTTTTTGTTTTTCAAAGTTTTTTTGTTTATTTCCATCTGTTGTTAATTAAATATTTGCGAGCAGTAAACGTTTCTCAATAAATATAAAATTAATCTAAAAGTTTCTTCGATTCTTGTTTCAATATTTTTTCGAAAGTATTATTAATATACATTTTAATTAAAGAGCTTTCAATTCAAAGAATTTTATCCGAATTAATATTTTGTTGCAGATCATGGTGTTATGTGTAACATTTACCATTTTTTCCCACCTTAAATTGCACTAACTAGGGAACTGCAAGAAGTGTAAGTCACCGATTTTGACGAAAGTGTTAAAGTTGGAAAGATCTCATCGTGAACAGTAAAAAACTCAATAGAACTACCCGCCGCAAATCAGCCGTTTTCGAGATATCCGACAAATTATGTCACGTAGCTAGTGCACACTTAATGGGGGGCCGGAAAAAATTTTAATCTCGATTTTAAAGAAAGTGGTATGGTTGAAAAGATATCATTGTGAGGATAAAAAACTCAATGGAATCGCCCGTCGGAAATGAGACTTTTTCGAGATATCCGACAATTTGTGTCACATTGCTAATGCACACTACTGGGAAACTGCATTAAGTGACTTAAATTGCCGGGTATCTCGAAAACGGCTTATTTCAGTTCGGTAGTTCCATTGAATTTTTTACTTCTCACAATGATATATTTGCAACGGCACCATTTTCATCAAAATCGAGAAAACAATTTTTTGCGGTCTCCCATTAAGTGTGCACTAGAACAATATGCATTAACTATGTGACATCAATTATAGGATATCTCGAAAACGGCTCATTTCCGACGGGTAGTTCTATTGAGTTTTTTATCCCTCATGATGATATCTTTTTAACGATACTACTTTCGTTAAAATCGAGACTAAATTTTTTTGTGGTCCCCCAATTAAGTATACACTAATTACATGACATAAATTGTCTGATATCGCAAAACCGGCTGATTTGCGACGGGTAGTTCCATTGAATTTTTTAATGCCATCGATGAGATCTTCCCAACGATACCACTTTCGTCAAAATCGGTGACTTGCACTTCTTGCAGTTCCCTAGTAATTAAACAATGATGTCTAGTTTTTTGTTACCTTGTGTAAAATTTTACAGGAAAATGGATTATTTTACATTCGATTTTTACTTCTGTTTGAAAGTAATTTATTTATATCTGTGTTTTTATTTTATTTCATGTTCAGTTTGGGTATAGTATTCTATAAAGTGTATTTATAAATTGTACAGGCTATTTTTCTTAGTGACTAACAACGAAAAATTTAGTAGGATAAATTCGCCAATAGTTAATATACTTCCACCAGTTGATGTATACATTATATGGCCAAGGGTGACCGTCCACTTGCTATTTTAGACATTTTGTTGAATATCTAGAAAAATAAATGTGGCATTATCCTGAAACTCTAACCGGGCGATTCTTCCTCAACCTTCAACTCGCAGTTCAACTCACAGTTGAGAAACCTTAGGTTAACAAATCTAACCGCCAGTTATTATTTCATAGCCGAGTTCAGTTAACCACGGATTAGTGAACATCAGGTTGAAATGTGCACCTGATTGGCCAAAAGAGTCACATGAATAAGTAATCGCGTTGATGAATTCTGCTCCCGCATATCACCAGTTTTCGATAGTGAATCAAAAACAAGATTTGAAATGCATAATTGTGCTTAATTTTTAGGTAAATAAATTTCGAATTACTATTGTGATTTGGCATTTTTCTTCATTCATAAAATTAGACTCAAAGATTAGAAATACTAATACTGTATAAGATGTTTATTTTACTTGATTTTGCATAACAGTAATATTCTTTCATAAAAGTTACTTGATTAATATATATATTTTCTGACCAGGCTAACAATAGTAATTAGAATAAAAGAAAATAACGACCAAGTTTATTTATTTATTTTTCAATGAATAATAAAATATTGAAAATACATCTACTTTTTCCGTATATTCATTCTAACGTTTTCTAAAATAAATCTAATGTTTCAATTAATTTAACTAAAGAAATTGATGCGCAAAATTTTAAATGCTAAAATTTTCATTGTAATTCTTCTTAAAAATTTTTCTTCTAAACAAAAGTAATTATTTAAAACAAGAAAAAAAAATAATTATTATAGTGTATTATAGATTAACAGCTTATTATTTTGCCATTACAAAATTCCTACTCCTACGATTGCATACAAGAACAAATATAAAAATGCTGAAACTGAAATGTATGAAAAAAAAGGATTTTCTTTATTATTATAAAAAAAATCTACATTATATAATCAAAATTTTTCATATCAGAATCTTTTTCTATTCACAATCGATAGATGGCACTACCTAATACCAAAATTGCTTAGGCAAACTCAAGCCTTCAATGCTCATCACAAATTAATATAAATTTCCTTTATAGAAGTAAAATGTTGAAAAAGACCCCTAAAAAGCTAAAGCAACACATTCTTCATAACAATATCTTATAATTAACATTTCGTTTACTTAATGAATTACAAACAGCTCTTTTTGAAAAAATATCCAACAATGTTCAATTCAAAGCTGCCGCCATCTTTGTTTGGACTGAACATGCGAGGTCGAATAACCTCTCTCCCGTAGGAAGTTTGACAGCTCGCCTCTTTATTTGGTGCAGTAGGACTCTGTCCGCACAAAATACCGGATCCGCTCTAATGGGACAACCCAAGGAGCCAGTTTTTCTCGGTGGGGTACGGTAGAAAGGTGGGTTCTTGTCTCTCTCTTTGCAACGCTCTCGTTTGCCTTGCTATTTGGCGCAAAAATTTTCCTCCATCAGCGGTACGACTTAGCTTTTCGGCCATTTTCTGTTCTTTTTTTTCTTTTTTTTTTTTTTAAATTCCCTCAATTTCCCCAACATTCAGCTAAGTTCAGTACCATTGTTTAGGCCCAAAAACATCCAGTCCCATTTCGTCTGGTATGATGAGTACAAGCTGTGCGGCAACAAATCACAAAGTTAACCCAATGTGCAATAAACCACAAAGATTACCAACAAAGCACTTAACCTAAACAGCCGACCCGGGTACTTGTCTTAGTGGTTCGCCACTTTGCCGGCTAAAATTACATCATGTACGCTAATGGCGCCTGGTGCATGTAAAATCCGTCGTGGGTGCAAAGTCCTCGAAGTTACCTGTGAATTATACCTCTGGAGGTGCC
Organism: Maratus speculifer; assembly: GCA_964019185.1. Classification (NCBI taxonomy): domain Eukaryota; kingdom Metazoa; phylum Arthropoda; class Arachnida; order Araneae; family Salticidae; genus Maratus; species Maratus speculifer. The sequence goes on from OZ025290.1 coordinate 166,544,257, forward strand.
TTGCCAGGTGAAGGTCTCGTCATCTGATCAAGGCTCTAAATTACGAGACCATCTTGCGAAGCCATTTGCAGTTCAAACAACAGGATGTACCATTAATTAACAGGCGAAACAAAGTATGCTCAACGACAAGCAAGTACTGCAGAAATGATGGCATGCGTAGCAAAGAAATCAGGTTTATTGCCGCTACGCGGCAATTAGGCGGTCGACCGCCCCGATACCAGGTATCTAACCCGTTAAGCTGAGATAACTCGGCAGGTAGGGGCCTGGCCATCGGTTAGAAAGAAAGAAAGAAAGAGTGACCGAACTTGAGTTTCAATTTCTTCTCTGATTTCAGCTTTTGAGTTAACGGTGAATTAGGCTTTAGATTCAAAATAAAGCGCTAAACTCGCGGTTCAGATTGATGGAGAATTACGACATAAGAGTGTAAACATAATAGTACATGTCATACACTTTTGTGCTTTACATGTGTCATTACATGTGATGTGTGCATCCACTGTGTCATTAACACAGTGTGCAAATGAAATTTTGGTACCGTTCACGCATATTCATTAAAAAATTATTTAGTAAAAGAGCTTATTTTTCATACACTTTTTATTATTTTTGAATTTTGATTACAGACTATTGTTTACAATGTTAATTGTGATATTTCCGGAAAACAACATTATTTTATATTAAGAATTCTGCAAATTATAAGCAAAAACCTGGAAAACGTTTTTGTAAAAACATTAATTTTTCTACTAGTATGCATGGTAGCCGCATAAAAATTAATACAGTTTATTACATCAAGCCACTTAATCATAATCTATATTTTGAACATTTTTGCTACATTATTTTTGAAAGAGTTATCCAAAAGATATTCGTTATTTTCAATTTGTAGACGATTCCCTATGGCTGTTTCTTGAAAAAATCTGATTTTATTAAAAAAAATTAAAATTCTTTTTAAATATTTTTAAAAAAATTATGACCTACACTTTTATGCTAACACACTTAGAGTTTCAGGATAATTTATCGTGCATTCTTCTATGTATTTAACAAAATGTATAAAATCGCAAGTGGCCTAGCACCTTTAGCCATACAGTACATACATTTATATTTTTGAAATAATGCGCCATTTTATTTGGAAATGGTATGAGTAGTATTAGACATAATATTTTTGTTTGAATGCTAGTGCACTTGTTGCACCTGAATGTTGTGTATGGCTACAATCTTGTCAGCTGTATTCTGAAGGAGAAGTTCATTTATTATTCGTTTTTATTAGAAAGTGAAGTCAACAAACACCAAGTCAGAATGTTATTTAAAGTACAAGATACTTAATTTAAAGAAAAATTAATATGATTCTCCAGTGACCATGTGAGAAAAATAAAAATATTAAACCCACTTAATTTATTAAACTCACATTTGAAATAAGTTATTATCCAAAATTACTTCCGTGAAATTGTAAATTTTAAATATGCTAATGCATCTTCCTCGCTTTTATATACATGTAGTTATTTAAAACTAAGCACGGTAACTTTATAGCCACAACTAACTTATTTATAACTTTCTTGTATAAATTCATATTCTTGTATTAACATTTAAAATTATGAAATTTGCCTAAATCAAAGCTCAAATACTATACTCTTATCATAAAAAAAATCTGAAATAACTCTAAAATTAATATATCTATGCTATGTTCATTTTATGTCAAAACCTAAACTAAAAGAATGCAAAAGATTTCGGGGCCAACAATCAGCCAATGTCAACACTGCGCAAAATAAATATGGATAATGCAATGTTTTTACATTTTCTAAAATTCAGATATGTATTTTTTACAGAAATACAAGTTGTATTAATCTTTCAGATCGTTGTTTATGCGTAAAATTAGAATACTATTCTGCATTTTGTCAAAATTATCATGGCAATCAAATGTTCTGAATAAACTTCCAAATATATTTTATCTAATATAAAATGCGTGAAAATCCACATAAATTGAAAATTTTAATTTCTTTACCAACAACAATATGTAAAAGAAAAATCATAAATTAGAATACATTTTTCTGAAAATTTTCTTTTATTTTTAGTCTCTTATGAAAATATTTTTATAGAAAATGATGGTTTGTTTACATAAAGTTGTGCAAAATTTAATATTTCTTGAATAGAAATTATTTATTTTATTTATGTTTTACTCAAGTATTACCTTTGTAACACAGTTCTGGTAAAACATTACAGCTAATTCCAATAACTTAGTGCATTGTATATTTAATTAGAATAAAAGAATCATGTTCTACTCGTTAACAATAACATAATAAATTTGAATAAATATTCAATTTTTTGCACAATTATACATTTTTTAGATATTCTTTGATAATACATCGCCGCTTTTCTATTTAATAATAAATATTTATATATTACACTACTGGCCATTAAAATTGCTACACCAGGAAGAAATGCAGATAACAAAATATTTAATGGGAAAATATATTGTGATAGAAATAACAGGTGATTAGATTTTCAAGAAATTTGGGTGCATAGATCTCGAGAAATCAGTACCCAAAACAATCACTTCGGGCAGTAATAAAAGCACTTATACGCCTGGACATTGTGTCGAACAGAGATTGGATGGAATGTACAGGTACAGATGCCCATGCAGCTTCAACACAATGCCACAGTTCACCAACCGTAATGATGAACGTATGGTTATGAGCCAGTCGCTCGGCGACTATTGATCAGACGTTTTATATTAGTGAGAGATCTGAGAAACGTGCACGCCAGGGCAACAGCCGAACATTTTTCGTATCAAAGAAGGTTCGAACAATTTCGGAAACATGCGGTCGGGCATTATCCTGCTGAAACATAGGGCTTCGCAGTCTGGAATAAAGGGTAGAGCCACGGGTCGTAAAATATCAGAAATGTCCCTTGCACTGTTCAAAGTGCCGTTAATGTTAACAAGAGATGACCGAGACGTGTGTCCAATGGCACCCCATACCATCACACAAGGTGGTGGACCAGTATGACTATGACGAATGCTCGCTGTCAATGTTTGTTCACCACGATGCGGCCAAACATGAATGTGACCATCATGATGTTGTAAAACAAACCTGAATTCATCTGAAAAAATGACTCCTGACAATTCGTGCACCAAGGTTCGTCCTTGATCCCAAAATTGAAGGCGCTCCTGTCTATGACGCAACGTCAATTGAATTCGCAGCCATGGTCTCCGAGCTGAGAGTCTATGCTACTGCAAACGTCTTCGAACTGTTCGTGCAGACACTTTTTGTGTTGCAAATGACCCCATTTCTTGACTCAGGGCTCGTGATGTAGTTTCACGATCCATTACGGTCGTACGGATAACATGCCTGCCTTCTCGGCTGCTAGTTATAGGGGACCGTTGAGATTCCGTACGGTGTTCCGTATTACCATCCTGAATTAATCGATTCCATATTCTGCGAACAGTCATTGGATCTCGACTAATACGAGCAGCAATACTGCGATACGATAAACCTCAATCCCGGTAGGCTACAATTCGACCTTTATCAAGGTCAGAAACATGGTGTCACGCATTTCTCCTTCTTACATGAGGCATCACAAAAAATTTTTATCAGGCAATAACACTCTAATGCAATTTCTGTGGGAGAAACCGGCTGAACAATTTCCTCATTTAAGCCCATTGTAGACGTCGCTATCGACACCAGCTTCGAAAGAATGCGCTGAAAAGTTAATCATTTGCATATCAGAGCATCTTCTTCCTGTCGTTTAAATTTCATGTCTGCAGCATGTCACCTTCATGGTGTAGCAATTTTAATGGCCAGTAGTGTACAAAAATTCTGGAGAATATTCAATCATTTTTTAACAATTTGAAAAAGAAAATAAAAGAAAATAATGCTTTACGTTTAAAAATTAGAATGCTAGCAATAAAACGTTTATGACGTTCACAAAAAAATGGTAATTTAATGAAAATTTGAATCTACCTATAGGTATATCATGATATAAAAGTCTTATGACATATAGGTCTTATGATATATATATCATAAGCATAAGCTTATGTATCATTAATGTAAACTAGCAAAAATATTTAAAATTTCAAAAGATTTAAAATAATTTTCTACATAAATTTTAGAGAGGTAGAAAGAAAGCAAGGGGAAAAATTAAATATTATTTTGTTAATATCCAATTGTTTTTACCATGAATGAGAAATCTGTAAAGTACTATTAGATTTTTTTTTTTTACATTCAGTAATATTAAAATTAAACTGGATTAAAAATTAAAAGTAGAAACTTATATTCTCTGCAAATAGATTTAACTTGTTTTTTCTGTTGGAAATAGTAAATCGATGTTAAAAAACTTCAAATAGTGCATTTTTTTTTTCATAAATATACTATTATAATCGTTTTTTGTTTCTTAATACTTTTTATTTTTTTAGATTTTTTTACCAAAAAATTTTTAATATATATATATATATATATATATATATATATATATATATATATATATATATATATATATATATATATATATATATATATATATATATATATATATATATATATATATATATATTTTAACATTTTACTTAATTACCTACTCAATAGTAAGAAGTTGTATCGAAATTTCTTTCCTCTTTCCACATACAAATAAATAAATAAAGCATTGTTAGTTTTTATCAAATATTTTACTTCAGATAAATTTATATGAATGAGACTGTACGATATGAATGTACTTGGTTGCCATATACTTTTAATTAAAAAGGTTTGGCAAACAATGGATCTAAATTATTTAATTGTCAAATTTTAAATTAAATTTGATTGAAAGTATATATATATATATATCTGGCTAATTGATTAGTTTCACGATTTAGACACTTTTTATTTTTTTAAACTTTTATTTTTATTTAATTTTTTTTTTGTGACAAGCAATTATTGTTTTCCCGAATCTATCAAAATTGGTAGTTTTCGTTTATATTTTTATCCTGCTACAGAAACGCGATTCCTGTCAGAAGCATGCTCATTTTTGTTGTTTTATGGAGGTTGCAATTTAATAAGGAGAATTTTGGTCCGAATACTGTATTTTAAGATACACTGTTAAAAAAAATTCTGAAATTCACGAATATTTTTTCCCTGAATTTCACAGTCCCTTTTCACAACAAAAAAGCATTTTCCGTTGAAAATCAGAAAATTCCCACATATTTCCTGAAAATAACAGAACGGATGGAAAACGAAGACACTCCGTTATGTGTGTGTGGGTGGGGGGGGGGGGAGGGCTCCGTGGCCACGCGGTCAAGGCACCACACCGCTAATCACCTGCGAGCGAAGATTGTGGGTTCGAATCTCACTGGCCCCATGAAATAATGAAAACTTTAAAAAATCCCTTTTAAATTACATTTTTCTGTTTATTTTCCTCTTACTTCTTATTAAAAAAATCTTTTAACTAATTAGCCAATAAATAAATAAATAAATAGTGTACAATAATTTCAAAAATTTCTCTCTAATATAATTTTTGAAAAAAAAAAAATGAATAATTTCTTTTCATTCATTCATTCATTCATTCAAAAAAAAAAAAAAAAAAAAAAAAAAAAAACAGTGATTTTAAACGGTGATTTTTTAACAATTTAAACTAGTTAAAAAATTAAAATTGATTTTTAAAAATAATAAGTATTATGCATCAGTCTAAAACAAAAATAAAATAAAAATAAAATAAACCGTTTAAAAATATTCTAACGAATGTATTTGAAAGGTTTGATTTGGTTTGTTTTATTTTTTGTCGGCCAATTATCTATTCTTGGGATATAGGCCCTGTAGGGAGTGCGCTTCGTGGGGGTCTTTCTAAGGGAACCTAACCCGTATTTGCGCAAGGTTCGAAGAAAACCACGTAAAGTTATATTTGAAAGGAAAAAAGCAAACAGATTTTCCCACTAACTCATAAAAGACATACTTTGTACAAGCCGCCATCAGCAGCTTTGGCTCAGTCAGTAAAAATGTGTTCCGCTATCAGAAGGTCTCGTGTTTGATCCTCAGAACGGCCTGAGGTAAATTATAACAAAAATAAAATAAAACAAAATAAATATATTAAGTGAAATAATGTAGCATCTTAAAATAATATAGCAGCTTTACTCGGTAATTTCGAATTCTTTGACGATTAATCGATTCATTAATTTTTAAAATTATATTAAATTATTATCATTAAAAAACAAGCCTTGTAACAGAAAGTTGCTGCTTCTTCAAACGGAGTTTTCCTTTTTTTTATTTCCCAAAACAGAAAATCTAATAACGGAACGGTAAAAGTTCGGCTACTTTACTGCTAGTAGTTTTACCATGAATTCACATATTTATTTTCAATAGTGTATATAACTTAATAAGAAAGAGATGGTTATCTTTTCACTTATTAATATAAACCAGTAGCAATATAGATTAAAAAATATTGTATGCAATTAATATTATTGAAATATTTTTCCAACACCGATTTCTAAACAGTCGATGAGTATTAAAATCTATGGATCAAATGAATAAATCATTTATAAGATTTACAATTTTTATGAAGTATTTCCTGATGATTTTTTAAAAATATTTATAGTAGAAGCATTTTTTTGTGTTCTTCAGATTAGTATTTTGAAACATCGCAATTTATTTTTGGAAATAAAATTCAGTTTTTGTGTTTTTCAGGAATTTGTTCTGTTCATTTCCACGCAAAATTACACTTTGTAAGTTTTTTTTAAATGTAGGTTAAAATTTCTTGTACAATAATATGTTTTTTCTTAATGATAAGATAAATACCTACATATACGAATTAACGAAAGTTTCGCTTTATGTATGTGTGCGTATATCTGTTTGCAACAGCTTGAAAAATCTACGGCACGTACAGTTCTCAGAGTTTTTGTGTAGATAGTTTAAGGCCTTTCATGACATTCCCGAGATTCAAACTTTTAAATTTCTAACAAACAGCTGATTTAAAAATCGCTAAGTCCTTTCATCCAAAAATCATTTAATTCGTCTCCAGTTTTTTTTCTGTATAAAGACAAGTCGATAAATTATCCACAATAGTAGGGGAAAAGTGCCTGTCCGGCGTCGGGAGGAAGAGTGAGGAGCTGAGGAGAGAGGAGGGCTCCTCCTCCTCACTCCTCCTACTCAGCACTCCTCCTCATTCTTCCTCCTTCTCAATCCTCCTCCTCCTGACATCGTCTTGTAAGAGAAGTGGTTAAAAGAGGAGTTAATTTTTTTTCGCGAAATTTGAATATTTTATCCTATGAGAGGGGGGTTAAAGGGGGATAATTTTTTTTCTGTGTTTTAGAGTACGAGGGGATGTTTTGACTGATGATTAAGAAATGAGTGATTCATATTAAATTTAAAATAGCAATTAATTAAAAATGATAATTCAAAATAATGAGTGGAAAATAATGAAGGGAATTTTTCGGGGAAATTTAAATTTTTTCACCATACTGTAGTACGATGGTGTTTTTTAATGTGGGGACTTTAAAATTTTCGGCCTGCTACAGTACGTGGGATATGTTTTTCGATTGAGTTATGCTGTTGTTTATTTAAAAAGGTAATTAAAAAGTAATTAAAAAAAAGGAATGAAGCGACTTTTTTTTCATCGTGTTTCAGACGAGGGGTTAAGTGGGTATTTGGGGACACAGATTTTTTTTGTTGATCTCTAGTATAAGGGTTTTTAATTTTAATGTGGCGACTAAAAATTTTTCGGTGAACTTTAGTTTAAGGATTAATTTTTTGATTTTAAGCGGGAATTTTGGGAAGATTGATTTTTTTTTCTTCACCGTGTTTTAGATGAGGAGTTAAGCGGGTATTTTGGGGGAAATTATGATTATTTTAGACTAATCATACATGAAGGATATTTATTTTTTTTCGGGGGTTAATATTTTAACGAAGAGCTATTTAAGGAGAGAGCATTCATGGTGAATTAATGAGTTATTTTTTAAGGGAGTAATTTTGTTACGATTGAATTATTTTTTCATGTGTTCGAGTTTTAAGCGGAGATAACTTTTTAATAGGGGGATTTTTTTGGGATGAGATTGACGCGCGCTTGTCGACCTAACCGCTCGGAGTTTATATTTTTCTTCGAATCATGTGTGAATATTGGTTTAGAATATCTTAGAATGACTTCCACCGCCTTTATGTTCATACTTTATCATAAATAACGCATGTATGTAATGGGAAGTTGGGAATAATAACTTTAAATATTAATTTAATAATGGAATTTTAAAATTATTTCGAGTGTTATTTTTAGTCAACTATGTTATACACTTGATATTTTAAAATAATTAAAAAATAACTTTAAAATTTGAATGAGAAAATATTTTTCAAAATGGGATTTTACGTACTAACATTTATTTGTGCTCGACCTGACCGTTCGGAATCTGTGATTTTCCTCGAATGATGTGTGAATAACCGTTAGATTTCCTTAGAAAGACCTGAATAATCTTTATCCCCTTCAACCGTCATAAATAACGCATGTCTGTAACGGGAATTTGCACTTAATTAACAACTTCTTATTAATTAGTTTAATTAATTAATTAATCCTATTAATTAGTTTAATTAATGAGTTAATAATTATTAGAATGATTAAATTACTTAATAAATTAATTTTTATAAGAACCAATCTAGAAAACAAAGCACTAGTCACGTGGTATACATCACGTGATCAGTTGACACATGTTCTGTGACGTCACAGATCTTTTCATATGGTTATCTGATAACATTTTCTGATAAGGACTTTGAATTTTTTTCATTTCTTCTTAAACCCTTGACTGCGTTGGACGTGCTTTTGCGATGGGGATGGATTAGATGAGTACAGAATGTTAAACGTGTCTTCATTATTAAACTTTTTTAATTTAATTATGCATGAAAATTAAATATTTTTTATTTTTCCAAATTTTAGTACACCTTGAAAACAATAATTTGAAATACTAAAATGTGAAAATTATAATTAAAAGTTTTGCATGCACATTTTATAACACTGAGATTAATTGACAATTGTAATAATTTTATTAAAAATGTTTTTAAATAAAAGATGTGAAAATAATTATCTATAAAAGATTAACTGCATATTTTTAAACATTAATATTAAAGGTCTTATTCGATATATTTTATAAAAACATGCTGCGACATAATCAAACAAATTGATTTTGATATAAAACTTATGAATGTTACTAAGTTGAAACAGTTAAAATCTCCTTTGCCAAGTTCATTTTTCAAATAAGTTTAGTAATGTTATTTACATGTGAGACTTTTTTATAAAGCTATCCTGGGACATAACCAAACAAGTTGATCATCACATAAAACTTATCAATATTACTAAGTTAAAACAGTGAAAACCTGCTTTTCCAAGTTAATTTTTGAAGTGTGTTTAGTAATGTTATTTACATGTGAGACTTTTTTTATAAAGCGATGCTGGGTCATAACTAAACAAGTTGATTATCATATAAAACTTAAGAATATTACTAAGTTGGAACAATGAAAACCTGCTTTGCCAAGTTAATTTTTCAAGTTAGTTTAATAATATCACTTGCAAATGAGAATTTTTATTAAAATAATTTGGTTTCTAAAGATATTTCGTAAAATGTTAGTAAAATATCAAAAGAAGTGTGAAGCCCTTGTCTGTTATCTTTAAATTTATGTATTAAATGAACTTTCCAAGTTTTACCATACACATACAAAGGTTTCATTTAAGTAAGGAAAAACAGTATTATATAAGTCATTGTTTTTTTTCGAATGAAAATGAAGAGTCTTGCATCTTAAAAATTTTGTTCATGTGTCGACAAATTTTTTTGGTTACTAGGGTAAACAAATAGCTGGTTGCTAGGGTAAATAAATAGTTGATTGGTTGATTAAAACTTATCAAATTTCTGTTAAGAACCGTTCAACACAAACTTTACATCAATATACTAAGTAATGATTGTTCAGAATAAACACCTATTTGATAAACACTAATAAAAAAACATTGAAAATGAGAAGTTTGAATTGTATTGTGATTGATTCATTTAATTAAATCGAGTGGTATACATTATATATTTCTCAATAAAGTTATGAAGAGAAAGCTTAATATTCAACTGTGGTAGTCTTTCATTGTAAAAAAATTAAGAAGACATGATTAAAAATCATTAAATTTGATTACTAAGTACATTGTAAGATGTGAGTGTAAAAAGTGTGCGTCCATTATTTGATATTTAATAGTCAATTTTTTGTTGATTTAGAAATGCTTATAATCTTTTTGAAAACTTTAGTATAACATTCTTACTAACATACATGGGATTGTTCAAGGGAAGAATTTTTATGAATGAATAAGTATTCCTTCTTATTATTGTGTGATTTATATATTTATCCATATCTTAATTATAAGTTTGTTGTTGTTGTTTAACATATTTAATTGGTGTTTTAAATTTTTTCTTAGTATAAATTTTATTTTCTTCAGTAATTTTAATAAAATGATGCATATTATAATTAAATGTTAGTATATTATTTAAATAACTTTAAAATGTGAAAGTTAAATCGCTTTGCGTTTGAATATATTTCTGTCAAGTAGTAAAGTTAACTTGTTTAAAATGAGTAAATTGCATCGAGTCATATTCTTAAGAGGTAGTTTTTAATTTTGATATTTCAGAATAAAATCTGTTTTTCTTAAAAGATTCATGTTAAAAAGCAATTAAAAAAGTTTTTCATGTTATTAACTAATTAAAAAATTTAATATCTATTATTTCTAAAACAACGCAAGAAATTCTATCACGTGATGTGATAATAAATATATGAAAACTAGCATAGGATGCTTTAGTTGAAATTTGTATGAATTAAACTAATAGAATTAATACAACACATACGTATAGATGTCAAATGTTAGTATAAAACTGTTAATCAAAATATTTTATTCATGTTAATTGATATTTTTCATTTATTGTTAATTCAATTTTTTCATTTAATATTTAATACATACATTATATTATACACAAAAGCATAAGTATTTAAAGTTTTTTATGAATGCGTGTTTTTATAATAACTAGATTTCATTTAAAAGATCACATACTCCACCTTATGTAATTATATTAATCATAGGTTAGTTTAAATTTTCAAATAGTTAAATCCGAAATCAATGTATTACATTCTTTATTTTGCTAACAAAATATAGAAAAAAAATATTTTAGCTTTATTTAAAATAAATCAATGAGAAAAAAAGCCTCTAATTTGATTTAAAAAAATATATATCGTAAATTTTCAAAAGATATTGCACAAAAGACGTTATTTTATTTCAAGTCAAATAATTTTAATTAGACATAGTACTCATTAAGATTAATTAAGATAACACATCAACCCCAGTTCCTATCAGCTACGATTCAGAGATTCAACCCTTTCCGGAAAACGCTATCAGATAAGCAGATAAGAATGATTCATCTATGTTTACTCATATGCAAGAAAACATTTAGTATACTCTCTTTGAGAAAATAATTATTAAAATCTACATACATTTAAATTTAACACTTTTTTATGTTAAGTTATGAAAAATATTATTTTCAATACAGTTTTAAAAATATTAAAAAGCATTTTTCACAAATTATTTTGATCTGGAGATAAAATACAATGCTAAAAGAGTGTTTTTTTCCGTGAAGGAAACTGTTACGTGCTTCATTTTTAAAAACAGTAATTCAATTAGGTAATAACACTTTTGTTGTAAAATTTCATTAACAGGGTTTGAAAATGTTCCGCACTACTGGTTATAAATATTATATGTTTTTAAATTAATGAAGATGAATTCATTTCAATAATAAATATAGTTTAATTTTTTTTAACAACAAGTATTAAATAATTAAAAATAAGTTAATTTTTTTCTACGGTAAGTCAAAAATTCTATTAATATTAAAATTTATTTATTTGAAAATTGTTCTGCCAGTGAAAAATTACACATGTCAAAAGATATTTATGTTAAAAATCGCTTACACTTTCAGAAAAGAAAGGACACACAAAAATTACTTATATTAAGCACATAGTTATGTTTAAAAATATGCACGAATTTTGAAAAAGGGATGTCTGGTGAGGAGCACTTTATTATTTTTATTATTAAATTTCATTAATTGGAAAAGAAATAGTTTTCATCAACATTTATACAATCTCACACAAAAGAAATTTAAATACATATTGCAACCTTCAGCAATTAAAAATTACTCCTCAAAAAATCACAAGATTCTTTAAAGTTTCCCAATAAAAAATTATTACCGCTCAAAAGTATTACAAAATGTTTTTAAAGTCACCTCATTAAAAGGAATATTTAAAATAATTAAGTGCAAATTCCCGTTACAGACATGCATTATTTATGACGGTTGAAGGGGATAAAGATTATTCCGGTCTTTCTAAGGAAATCTAACGGTTATTCTCACATGATTCGAGGAAAATCACAGATTCCGAACGGTTAGGTCGACGAGCGCAAATAAATGTTAGTACGTAAAATCCCATTTTGAAACATATTTTCTCATTCAAATTTTAAAGTTACTTTTTAATTATTTTAAAATATCAAGTGTATAACATAGTTGACTAAAAATAACACTCTAAATAATTTTAAAGTTCTTTTTTTAAATTAATATTTAAAGTTATTATTCCCAAATTCCCATTACAAGCATGTGTTATTTATGATAATGGATGAACATAAAGGCGGTGGAAGTCATTCTAAGATATTCTAAACCAATATTCACACAAGATTCGAAGAAAACTATAAACTCCGAACGGTTAGGTCAACGTCATCCCAAAAAAATCCCCCTATTAAAAAGTTATCTCCGCTTAAAACTCGAACACATGAAAAAATAATTCAATCTTAACAAAATTACTCCCTTAAAAACAACTCATTTATTCACCATGAATGCTCCCTCCTTAATTAGTTCTTCGTTAAAATATTAACCCCCGAAAAAAAAATAAATATCCTTCATGTATGATTAGTCTAAAATAATAATAATTTTCCCCAAAATACTCGCTTAACTCCTCATCTAAAACACGGCGAAAAAAAATGAATCCTTCCAAAATTTCCGCTTAAAATCAAAAATATAATCCTTAAACTAAAGTTCACCGAAAAATTTTAACTCGCCACATGAAAATTAAAAAACCCTTATATTATAGATCAACAAAAAAAATTCTATGTCCTTGAAATACCCGCTTAACCCCTTATCTAAAACACAGTGTAAAAAAAAAAAAAAAAAAAAAAAAAAAAAAAAATTTACAAAATTCACGCTTAAAATCGAAAAAATAAACCCTTAAACTAAAGTTCATCGAAAAATTTTAAGTCGCCACATTAAAATTAAAAAACCCTTATACTACAGATCAGCAAAAAAAATTCTATGTCCCCAAATACCCGCTTAACCTCTCGTCTAAAGTACGATAAAAAAAAAGTCGCTTCATTCCTTATTTTTAATTACTTTTTAATAACCTTTTTAAATAAACAACAGCATAACTCAATCGAAAAACATACAACACGTACTGTAACACGCCGAAAATTTTAAAGTCCCCTCATTAAAAAACACCATCGTACTACAGTATGGTGAAAAAAATTAAATTTCCCCGAAAAATTCCCTTCATTATTTTCCACTCATTATTTTGAATTATCATTTTTAATTAATTGCTATTTTAAATTTAATACGAATCATTCATTTCTTAATCAGCAGTCAAAACATCCCCTCGTACTCTAAAACACAGAAAAAAAAATTATCCTCCTTTAACTCCCCCTCTTATAGCATAAAATATTCAAATTTCACGAAAAAAAATGTAACCCCCCTTTTTCCTCAGCTCCTCACTTCTCCTGCCTAGGCCGGACTGACACTTTTCCCCTACTCACAATCTGTATGGTACAAGACTTATTCACACAGCTATTCGAAGACGAAGGATCAATCTTATTTAGAGAATTTGCGTGATTTTTATTTATTTATTTATTTATTTTGTGTGTGTGTGTGCTTTAATCTCGAACGGATAAAACTATACAGTACAGTTTGAAAAGGAAAATATGTATTTGAAGAATGCATTTTTACATGTTAAATGTTGTTATGAGGTTGGAAAAAAAAAACACCAATATTAACACTTTAATTTATTTTCAAACTGACAAAATGATTCGTCTTTTAGTTATCATTTTCTCATATATGACATGGTTGCCGGGGACGCAATTTTAGGGGAACCGGTTAACAAAAAATTCGTAAGCTGAAACTGTTATATTTTCAAAGGTGTAGTCTGTTTTCTAAATTACGCATTTTAACTCTATAGAAAAAATCGCGATTAAAGATCACTTTGAGTTCAGTTTTCACTTTCTTTTTCACTTTCTTTTTCACTTTCAGTTTTTTCTAAGTTAGAAGTACAATCTGTTAATAATCTGTCTAAGAAAAAATCGATCGATATTAAGAAAATTTTCTTTAGTTGTCAGTATTCCTCTTAGACAAATTTTACTCTATGGATTCGCAAAGACTTGGAAATCTTTTTTAGTTAAACTGATTTCTGTCTTACACAGAGTCCGCTTTATAGAGAGTTTACTGTACCTTAAACTTCGTATTTCGATAAAATGATTTTCTGAGCATCTGTGAAGAACAGATTTACATATACTACTGAAATTTCAAAACTCTCGTATAACTCCGTCCCTTCATTGTCTTTTAACAGCACATTTCTCACACAAAATTACTCATTGATAACTAAAAACCAAATGTGCAAAAAAGAAAATTCAAAACATTATATAATGTTCTATTCTCATTACACCACAGTAAATTATTACAAAAGTACGAATATTAACCCTTTGAAAAAATTCCATTTTCCCAAATCACTTTTCGTTTTTCTGCTAAAATTTCTCAGTTTTAATATAATTTAACATATTTAGACAAATAGTAATGTTAAATTTGTACATTAAATATGAACCTCTAACCTAATGATTTTCTATCCTAATAATTGAGTTTCAATTTGGTTAAAGTACAGTCAGATTTCAGCGGGGGATCTTCAGTTTGGAAAAACAAAAATCTTCTAATATCGATGAAAGATAATATATCAATAAATAATCAGTGATTTTTACTGTTAATTATCAATTTTTAGAATAAAAAGTAGGATGTAGTTGAAAACATATTAAATTCCTCTCATCTAGTTTCTCATTATACTGATTTCGAGTTTCTTTTTAGAGTTAAATATTACATTTTTTAACCGATTCTTAATATAGTATATTTCAGAAAAAAAAAATGAGTTAAAGATCTAAAATCATACAAATATAATTTTGATTTTCGAATATTATCTCCAACCGAGACAACACCTATCGGATGAAGTAGTTTGTAGTGAAGTATAGGTAATTCATCATAGTTTTCTATCGAACTTAAAGATAATAATTCTTTTTTTATTAGTTACTTAGTTATTATTTTATGAATATACCCCACTAAAAATATCTGTAGAAAATCTGTATGTAATTGTTCCAAATGTCTGTAGAAAATCTGTGTGTATTTGGCCCACTCAAGAGACAATTTTAAGAATATCTTAGAAAAAACTGCAGATATTTTTAAGGTAAAGTTAAATCTGCAAAATTTCTTAAGATTTCTGTAAAATTTCTGATGAAAGTAAAGATTTCTTCAGATAAAATTATTTTGAATGGGTTTGTTATTAATTAATCGATTATTTATTAATTACTTGTTTTATTTATTAATTATGAATTTAAAACAATTTAAACTTATCAAAAATTAAAAATAAAATGTCTTTACAATCGCCTTGTTAATTTATTTATTTATTATTATTATTATTTTAATAATTAAAACTTTCTGAACGCTGGCCACATTTATAAACATTAAAAACAATTATATATAAAAATATAACAAAGTAAAAATTAAAAGAATGGAAGAAAGATTGAAAAATTACTTTAAATTCTAAATTTAGTTTTTAAATGTAGCATTTTCGAAATGTCAGTATTTCAGTTACCATGTCGTTAAAAATATTCAAAGGAAATGTTTTCGTTTTTCTAAAAATAAATAAATAAATAAATAAAAAGGCCTTTTTATTCGAAAACCGAATTATTAACGAAAAATCATTATAACAATACTCAAATCTTTCGTAAAGTATGTATTTTTAGATGTAGGGGAAGATGGGGATACTTGAGCCATTTTTTGAATTTTAATTTTTTTAATTTTTTTATAATTTCTTATAATAAAATAAAATATTGAAAATGAAAATTTGATATTTTTTCTTCAACTGAAAACCACTTTCAATTAATTTTGAACTATTTTTCTATGTATAAAAAATGTTTATTTTTTGTTTTACATGATGGCTCAAGTATCCCCATGGGAGGGATACTTGATCCATGGTGAAGGGATACTTGAGCCACTACGGAAAAATACCTGCAAAAGTAATTTTTTTCGCTTTATTTTTGCACAAACATTTTACAGAATGATAAATTATGCAACATAAAGTCCTTCCAAACCAATTGAGAAAACAAAGTTAGTAATACGATCATTTTTTGTCGTTAGAACTGGTTGTCAAATGATAATTTCAACTTGAGTTATAACGACGGTAGAAAGACCCTCAGTTCAGAGCCATTTAAATTTGGAATCTGCTACTCTTCGGGCAAATTTCATTTTCAAAATATTAAGTGCTTATCCAACAAATATTTTTAGTTTTCTTTCTGGCATATTTTATTAGTAACCAACCATCAATAGAAGATTTTCTTTTCACATCATCACCATCATTGGCAGAATTTTCCTCTAATGATAATGTCAAACTCATGCTTTTAATTTAGTAGCTGTCGGAATTTAAGCCAGATTTATCATTCTACTGTTTCAAACACTTTTTTGATTTCACAGGAAATGATTTTGTCTTCCTCTTTGGCTCCATGCAGGTAAGTTTGAACTGGGATTTTTGTTGCTTTTCTTGTTTTTTGTGCGCTCTTTTTACCAATTTTTCTTCAATTTTCTTAGTTAAAAAAACAGAGTAGAAACGAACTTAGAAATCGTAACAGAGGTTACGATTTTAGTATAAGATATTAATCTTAATATGTTATATTAAAAAATAAATATTTTAATATGTTGGACCTAACTAATTAAAGTATTAGGGATTATAGCCTGTAAAACTGTTTTAAAAAGTTATTTTAATTTAATAAAAGTTAAATTGAAAACTATGTTTACATTTATCTAGACAGGCTATTTTGCTAGTCAAAATGAAAATTAAAATGGATATTTTCATTTAAAAAATATACATTTTTAAACATTTTTAAGTCGTTATTTTTTTAAGAAAAATAAAATAAAATGAAAAATTATTCTCTCTTTTATCCAGAAAAAAATCTATTAATGAATATAAGGAAGGAATTTTATTTTTTGTTTGTTTCTCCTATGTTTAATTTCTAGTGGGGAGGGTTGAGACATGGCTCAAGTATCCCCACTCTCACTGGCTCAAGTATCCCCACTACCACTAGTTTTGTTTCGCAGAGTTTTACTAAATAAAGCATGCAGCTATTAGAACTATTTTAGATTCAAAATACAATTGAAATTATGCTTATTAAATTTATGTATATAGTTGCAACTTTAAACAAAAATTTCATTACAAAAAAACAAAAAAACTATGTACCCAAAAATTTACTTCAGATAGGGAAAAGACAACTATTGATCACTATACTTTCAAAATGGTACCAAGATGTGTGATTTCTTTTTTACATGTTCAGAACTATAAATGTGTTAACATATTGACAGTTTTAGAAAGAAAAATTAACTAACTGTAGAGATAATAGGGGTGGCTCAAGTATCCCCTATGCTCAAGTATCCCCACTCTCCCCTATATTTTTGAGAAGAAACGCATAAGAATTAAATTATCTTCTTGTAAAATATCTGAAATTAAAAAAAAAAAAATGTAAAACGTTAAATGCGTGGATTTGTTGTAAAATTTTATCCTTAAAAATTTTTTATTACCATATTTTAAGAAAGAAACATACTTTGTCAAACAAAATAAATAAAATAACAATAATAATATAAATACTTTTTGGTAATATTAAAGAATATCTGAATTATGAATTATAAAAAAAAGTTAATTTTTAATTTTCATTTTCATTATTAATTTACATGTATAAATACACTGATTCCTGTATTGATATCATTCCTGTCTTTTATAGTTTTCTCAACGTATTAAAAAAGATACCTGCCGGCTTATTAAAAAAGATACTTGCCGGCTTATTTAAAAAAGATACCTGTGTATTAAAAAAGGTACCGGCGTATTAAAAAAGATACCTGCCTACAGGTAAATTCAGAAGTTAAGTGCTAACTTCCCCAATAAAAGTTAAATCAATATTAGAGATAAACACAGTTTAGCAATTTTATCTTGCCATTTTTGACAAGCTTTTAATTTTATTTTTTAAACAGTAGTTTTTGTCAGAATCATGTAAAGACGGTATTCGAAATTTTTAATCCCGCCCATTTTCATCCCCTGGGACGAATTTAGCCTATTTGCAATCCCAGTCGAGATATTAGCTATCTGAATGTCTTGGCGAGTTTGAGAAGGTCTATGATTCATTATTTCCACAGTTTTATTTTTATAACGTTTCAGTGCGATTTTTCTAAACTCACATGACATTAGATTTTTACTTGTGGATGTTCATTATATTACTAATATGATGTAATATTCATTTTTACTTAAATTCTTGAAAATATTTAATTCAAAATATGAAGAAAAAATACAATATTTCACTTTGATTTGAACATAAAATTTGAAATTTAAATTTTAAAATGCTCATCGATTTACTTAAAAGTTGATTAAAATAACAGAAGCGATGTTACAATTTAAAATGCATTTTATTTCAAGCTTCTGTTTTAAATAAAAAGTATTTTAAATTGTAACATGCGTGATCTTATGTTTAACTTATATAACTATTTAGCCACATTTTAAGTAAAACAGTAAACTTTTTAAAGCTCGTATTGCGTATTCCATTTAATTGATTTTCATTTTTCACATTTAAATCTTGCTATAGAACAGCTACAACGTAGACGTAACACTTTTTTTCTTTTTTAATTCGTCAAACAGTTTATTACATCATTTTCATTTTTCATGTAGAAATCTTGCAACAGAAAAATAATTGTTTTGGTAAAAAATTAATTGCTGGTCCTCTGCCATTACTAATAATTTAAAGAAACCTATTGAATATATATGTATTCTCAATAATTTCAAAGTATTTTTTTCAGACGCTCGAATTATTCGTTCTGATGAATGGTATCTAAAAATTCTCGATTTATTTTTCCTTCTAAGGAGTGAATGTAAGGAAGGCAATAAAGAAACATAAATTTTGCATAAAAATAAAGACGATCGAATAATTAGTTGTTTAGACATTTGTAATCGTAATTTTTAATCACTTCGATTTTTTGTGACACTGTATTTCATTCAAATTTCAATTTATATGTATATTTTAATTTGACGTAATACGCTTAATCCGACACAATAATTTGTTAGTTAATAGAGTTATCATTTTTGGAGTTATAAGAATGTTTCTTTATGCAGTTCGGTAGCATTTAGTTACCCGATCGAACAACAAATTATCGCCAAACTATAAGACTAAATTATAAAAATGGCTTATCGTAAATGTCATATTCACTTGACTTTAAACATATTACAGATGTTTGTTGCATCATGAAATGATTTTTATTTCGATATTTTATTTGTAAATTATTAATCTTTTACTAATTTATTTGCTTTTAAGTTATTTAAAATAAAAATAATGCCAATTTGTATAATTTATGAGTAGTTTGGACAAAATGACTATAATAATAAACTTATAGAAGCTAAAAATATTAACTGAATATTTTAAATTTTATTTTTCATACTAATACAGTCAAACAATTATATCTTAAATTCTTGTTGTCCATAGCATTTATCCTCAAATTTACGTACTTTAAAAGAGTTTATATAACATTTTAGTATTACATATTTATTTTTAAGTATACTTTTATTATATTAATTCTTTAATATAAAAAATGAAATTTTAAATTTGGTTCGCCACAAAATTTCGTTCATTGCTATTGTATGTATGGGAGTCAAAATGACCCCTTCCGGACTTTTCAGTAGGTAAAAGCTCCTGGCCTCAAAACATTTTAGTATCTATTTATTTTTTAAATTACAGAATAAAAATTCATTTAGTAAATTACGCTAATCTGTTTTTTATTGTTCATTTTCAATTGTAAATAATTTCTAAAACATTCTTTCTATTTCTATGACTAATATTGAAAATTGAAATTCCAAGCATGTGAACTAAATCATGATTTTGTATCAACTTTTTGTTCTCCATTTTGTACTAACTTTAAATTTTGATACTTAAATAAACAACCCTGAAATCTATTATTTTGCTATTATCTGCTTATATGATGATTTTTAAAAGTATCTGTTACGTGTCAAACACACTTGATATGCTGATTTTGTATGGGATTGACCCAATAATTAATTTAAGAAATAAAAGTGTATCTGACAGTCAAGGAAATCTGACAGTTTATGCTTTGTTACTAACTGATATTAAAATGCAGAATGTGTTCATTCATTTCAGCAATGAGCTTTGAAAAAAAATATATAATCAAAAATTAAAAATATTATTTTACTAAGTTCAGTCTCATATATTTCATTGAATTATAATATTCCATCTTGGATTTAAAAAAAACCTTCGTTGATTTTGCTACATTTTTGAACGACTATCTTCAAGATTTTATGATTCTTGGATGCTTGCTTAAACGAAAACTTGTTTTAGTCTATTCGTAACTCCTTCTGATTCTATTCTGATATTTTTTCAAACTTTTTAACATTTTATCATCGGATTCTTAGAGCAAAGACTGAAACGCGAAAATGCTCGGATTTCATAAGGCAAATTTTACAAAAAAAAAAAAAAAAAAAAAAAAAAAAAAAAAAAAATCTGTTGAAAATAATCAAAAATTCTAAGCCGCTTATGCGACACATATAACGTTCGCTTGCCTTAACATGACGGAACCTAATTGAAGGATGATTCTTTGGGTTTTTCGTTATGAGGGATTCCAAAAATAAACTTCCAAAAAATTCTTCTAAACTTCCCATGTAATCTCTGAATTAATATTTTAAGTATTTTGCGTTAGTAAATTCATATTTTTATTGTAATCAAATAAATATATCCAAGGCTAAACATCTACAACTACTTCAACTATTCCATTTTTTAATTACGAAATAATTTTCATACTATAATTGGTACGTAGCCAATTTAATGTTAAAAAATAAAAATTGCGATACTTTTTTTTCTTCTTTTTCTTTTTTTAAATCAGGTTTTATAATTTTGTTTACATTTCCTATACAGATTGTTAAAGATTTTGTAATACTTCTTATAGGATTGAAGTGTGGATTTTCTTTTTAAACATGACATTGGACATTAGACATAAAGCGGTGAACATATCTTTGTGGAGTATAATTTTTTACCTATTCTGAGTCAACTGTGAACTTGGAAATTTCTTTCCTTTTTTACTTAATTATCTTTTCTTACATATATGATTTTACATTACATATTATGTATAAATCATCCTTTTGACATGTTCTTTTTAACTATCGAATGCGTTTCGCTTTGTTTAAATATGTTTTTCTTCGTAATGCACCAATACGTGGATCTTGATCTATTGCTTATTTTTCTGTAATATTTTAAGAAAAATATTATTTTTAATGAAGCTGATGATAATTGAAACATGTTTCAAATTTATACCCGATAGAATTTATTTTTTATATTTAAAATTATGTCGTACAAAAAATCTAAATCGTTGCATGTTTTCAATCCTTCTCTGTATTTTCAAGAATTATTCAGTATTTTATTCAATAACACCAAAAGCAATAAGCAAAGTTATCTCTCAAAGAACCATAACTTAGTAGAATTTATCTAAATGTGAGCAAATAAAATCCCCCATTCTTTATACTATATTTTCATTAAAATATGACAATCTACTTATATATATATATATATATATATATATATAATACAAACGGGTATTTCGTGTTTTCTGCCTACTTCTCCAATTCTACTGAAGGGATTTTGAAGTAACTTACATCGTTAGATAGGTATTATTACAAGGAAAGTTTTCGTATATAGTACATTGTTCTATATATATAAGTTTTAAAGTTATGGCGGAAAGTTAATTTATTTTAGACAAAAGGGTACCAGTGGCATATGTTTTTCATTTGGCGCGGCATATTAAGCTATCTTTGCTTAAGAATTCAAATGTTCATATTAATTCGAAATAAAGAAAAAAAACGCGATCGTTTCTAAAAATAAAATAAAATAAAATATTACTGATTTATTTAATATACAAATAAGAAAAAAAAATAAATTAGAAATAATATAAAATAACACCTTTTTATTTAAATATGCAGGCAATTTCTATACGGTTTAAATGAAATATACGTTGTCAAAGTCAATTGATTGAGTCAATATGTGGCAATTTATCACTTTTTTGCCAACACATTTGGCTACGAAATAGCAAAAAATTATCTGAAATTAAAATTAAATAAAATATAAATGACGCTATCTTTTAAACAGAATTTTTTTTTGTGTGTTAGAGTTAATTTTAAGAACTGCTGAATGCATTTCCTAAAATTACTTACATCATCGAATAGGTTGGCGACATATTCATAATATAACGATACAACTATTTTTTACTTTTTAACAAATCAAAATGTTTTTCGGCCATGATTTTTAATTCTTGATGTTTTTCAGCTGCGCAAACTCTATGTTATGCTGTTGTTGATTAAATAATTGTAACTGCTCTATTAAATGGGAAATATACGAACAAAGAAAAAAAGTGTTACTAATTTTATTTAAATAAATATATAACTAAAAGAATAAGAGAACTTACGATTATTCATATGGATATTAATGCGATACACGCATCGAGATATCTAATTATCGCCAAAATGGCGTTATTTCATCTGCCATGGTAACCTGGATATTGTTGTTAATATATTTTAAATTGCTTATCTATTTTTATTTATTTATTTATTTGCGAGAAAACAAATATAATGCTTATAATATAAGAATATATGTTTATAAAAATTTAAAAAAAAAATTTCCCGATACCTTGAAAAATTTGAAAAGATATTAAAATGGCCATCTTGGATTTCTTTGCCAATTGCACCAATTAGAAGAGGACATGGAACTCTTACCTTTTTTTTGTATTTTTATTTAAATGTGTGATAGGCGTGTATTTTAAATGTATGTAATTTAACTATTTTACATGTATGTATTCTAAATGAAATGAGAGAAAGATTTATATTGAACAAATGAACTGCAAAGAATAGGAATGACAAATATATAAACAACATTTTTGTAATTTATTACATACGCGTAGCTAACAAAAAAATATTACTTTTCGTTACAAATTTTGTAGCAACCTATACGCAGAAGATTGAAAAAATATGCTGATAACCAAAAATGACAGCTACATGGACAGTTTATTATTGCAGAAATATTGGTAATATTAAATGTTATGATACTACTATACCACAAGTCAAGCAAAAATATTATCACAATGACAAATACATTTACATAAGTAAACGTCTAGTTGTACGTCATTACGTCTAGCTGTAACAATTTAATATAAAATCAACAAAATTTGAAAGTATAGTTTTAGTTTATAATATATGTATTAGTCAAGGTGCTAAAATTAAATATTCGATTCTACCGACGTTTGGCGTAAGTTGATTGACTTGGTTTGGTGCATAATGAACTTTAAAATAGAGGGTTATTGATCCGACGATCCATAATCCAGTTTGCAGAAAATTTACGTTATTTGGAACATAATTTTTTAGATAAATTTTGATATCTTTCTGCTATACCAGTACAGTATTAAAATATATATTTAAGATATGTTCAAAAATATTTTTCAGTCCTGAAGAGCTCAAATATTTCCAAGACATTTTCAGACTCATTTCTAAAATTAAAACATGAAGCTTTTTGAGGTGATTTTTAAAGATAAAAATGTATAACAGGCCGTGTGCTTTCATTTTTCTCTCAATTAATTAGAATTATATTTATAAGTATGACCCTTTTTTAGTTTCTAGATATCTCGCATTGGCAAATTCGGTTCAAAACGCCAAGTTTGACAGCCTATTTTGTAATACTTTTTGCATTTATAAAAAAATTGACAAACATGACACATTATGCAGTTTTTAAGTAAGAGAATTTTACAATTTGATGCGTTTGAGAGCAAAAAGAAATTTATAAATAAATTAGAAATTAAGCAGTTTGGATTGAAAAACACGCTTAATCGCTATTACTTTCAACTCAAACGTGCAAATAATTTTTATTTCAAACATTGTAACCTACATTTTATTGAAAACGGATAAAAAAATAGTCTTCACATCACAAAACGTATCTCGCAAATTTTAGATCAAGCGTTAATTTTAGTTGCTTGTAAAAACAGTAAGACCTAAAAATGAAACAAATTAACTTGAAGTTGTTTTTTGCGATTTATATGACTCAAAACTCTTCTGCGCAGAGCACATGGGTGTCATTTACCAGATTATTTCATAATTATTCAAAATATTCGCATTTGGCGTTATTACCCCGCCTGGCGTTATTACACCAGACCACCTTATGTAGGGAAGATTTTAAATGAATTTTTTTTTTTTAATAATAAATCCTGTAACAGGATTCGTACACAATCTGAAACAATCACCATAACTTTTTTTTTTCTTTTTTTTACAAAATAAAGAAATTGTTGATTTTGAAGCTTTTTTGTGTGCAAAGTTTTTGCATGAAAAAGTTTCTGCAAAACGTAAAGTTTTGTATTTTGTGAAAAGAAAGCCATTGAAAATCATTAATAAAAAGAAACATGTTTATAAATTATTATCAGAGTCACAAGAGCTGTATTCTTTCTTTGGAAATAAAAATATGCCGTATATTTCATAACAATTCATAAATTAATTAGAAAGATATATCCAAGCTCAGTTTAAAAAATAGATCTAATTTCTATCCTTTTCCTTCAAATCTCACAATTTTCATTCACATAAACTGCATAAAAATATTAGATTAATTTCTGTCCATAAAAATAGATTCTCTCCATAAAAACAGTTTAAATAAATGGGAAAGTGTGACTGCAGATTGCACAGAAGCTTTCATTTAATATATCTTTCAAAATAGGTTATCTTTTAATTGATAAATCGAAATTATTGATTTATAATTATTAAATTCATACACAGGTAGTAGCACCAATACATGCAATTTAAAAATAATTATGAAAGAAAGTTACTTTTTTAATCAAATTAAAAATGTTTAAAGCAAATTCTTTAAAAAAAAAAAATCTTAAATTATAATTTTTTAGAAATCTGGAATTAAAAAAATAGCATATATACATATATATATTTAAATTAATTTTTAAAAGCAAAAAAATTATTAAAATTAAACTTAAAGTGCTGAATCATTGATAAATTTTAAAAGTTTATTAAATAGAAAGAAAATTGAATTTTAAAATTGTTTTTATGAATATCAGATGAAGGAAACCTAATAATACAAACCCTTAAATTGATCAAAAATACGAAATTTTTTATTAAATCCAACTTAAGATGAAAATTTTTAGTTGCAGCATCGAACTAAGAATCTTTTGTTTATTAGCTGTCCTACATGTAAATGTTGAGATTAAGGTACTCTTTTCAAATTTAAATCGCTAAACGGATGACATACACTGCAAAAAATCCTTTAAATGTACGGCGCCGCAATGTTGCCAGCAGAATTTTTCCGCAAAAATTGCAGTAAAATTAGATGTAATAAAAAAATACGCGTAATTTTACCCCAATTTTTACTGCAAAACTACTGACAACATTGCTACCAGCATTTTTTGCCGTAAATTTAACGGATTATTATTTTTAGTATTATTATTATCATTGTAATTAATTTACATTAAAGAAAATAATCATTTAATTAAAATAATAAACTTTTTCAAAATTTTATGATCAGTTGTGCGACACGAGGTTGTAAATAAACAAAATGCAAAGTCTCTGACTTATATAGTTTTGCATACGGACTCTGTTATGGACGGACACATAGGGACAGAGATAAATAGGGTTTCTCCAGATGTACGAAATCTTGAAAAAGAAGGTAATAAATGTGCAAAGAATATAAAAACATGGCATGGTGATACTTTGTGCAGTATATTGAAGCCTTTTGAGGTTCCTTTTAATGAAATATGATTTATACATTTTTAATTATTTGATCATTTTCTTATTAATATGCTACTGAAACAAATCAGCGTACAATTAAATAAACCAAGGTGCATTGTTAAACCGTCTATGTGTCTTAATTAAAAAATAGAAACGTAAAAGTCTAAGCTCTGTTCACTTCAGAAGAATTCAGTTGAAACTCGTGAATTTCCTTTACATAAAATAGCATCACACACTGCCTTAAAAATATGTCATTTAAGAAAATAAAAGAAACACATGTGTAAAGTGTATAAAAGTACAATGTGTACAGTATGTTGAAACATCTTAATCTTTTATCATTGAACTGAGATTTATACTTTTTAAATTTATTTAATATATTCTTAATGTTTTGCTACTTAAAGAACACAGCGTATAATTAAATAAATTACAGCTAAATAATATGCGCTTATAAATAATACACAACCTAAAATTAATTAAAAAATTCCATTTTATTCTCTGCAGTTTTAAAGGAAAAAAAACATTGAACTCTAAAGCTCTTTTTTTAAAAAATACATATATAAAAAACAATTCATTTTCCTCTTTCATTATTCTCGTGAGAAGAACTTTTAAAAAGTGGAATATGTCAAAATGTAACTTTTTTAATATCCATTTTTAATTCATTATGTAACAAAATTATTATTTTTTTAATTTGTATTAGGAAACAAAAAATATTTTTCTTTTTTTCTGCGCCGGATTTCATTTTCCAGATTTCTTTATTTGAAAAAGATTACGTTTTGCCATCCCCCCTTTTTTGGGCTTACTATTCTTTTTAATATTATTTTATTTTGAAACATAAAGAACACTTTATTAATGTGCTTTTTTGGAAATTTGAAGCTTGATTTCTGAATCAATTGCAATTAGTTAAAAAATAGTACGTAAGTCTAAAAGTCTCATTAGTTTTTAAAAAAATATTATTGTCCCTAAATTGTCCCATTACAAGTAATCTTGAAAAATATTAGAAGAAATGATACTCGTTTAGATATTTTGATTCAATCCCTGTTTGTGCTGAAAAATTCTTCTTAACAGTATTGAACTAAAAAAAAAGATATAGAATAAAAATCAAACATAAACAATCTTATAAGCCATAAAATTATTTCTTAAATAAATACAACTATTTTATTCTATGTGTTTTGTATAGTTATACATATACGCTAGATATATTGTTAAGTACATATATACAAAATTTTATTATAACAATAACAAATAAAACTATATAGATAAACAAAACTTACAAAACATCTTGACAGTTTTCATTGAGCATTTTTGCTGACGATATAATAAATTATTTATTTATTTATTGCACACTAAACATTTAAATCGTTATTTAATGTAAAGACATTCTAGGTATTAACACATTGACTGCCTGTCTCAATTTCTCCAGTGCAAGGCTAGCTGCCAGCATACATGGTTTAATTACCGTCCACCGTCGACCAGTACCCTGTTATATCAATTGCATATCATAGACTAATTCTGTTCAAATATGCAACCATTGTGTGGTGAACGACGTAAAAAGGTATACGTAACAATAGTTGATTACCGAAATGTCATGATATATATGGTATAAGTACTGACAATGAAGGTCGTACATGTGTATATTTTAACTTATATATATTCACTTATACGTTTCCCTTATATATATATTTGTAAAATGTATCGATGTTAGTGAATTACGAGTAGATTCTTTTAAAAAATAATTCAATATATGGAAATATGATAAATATGAAAAATGTTAAAAGCTGGATACATATAGACTTCTTGAAAAATAAATAGATACTGCATTTCTGTGTTAAAATGTAAATAACTGTACGGTAACAATATTAAGAATAAGTTATTTAATAAATAAATTTAATTGATAAAATAACAAATTTCTTCCAATTAATAATAATTTTCCTGCGATAATCACAAACATTTCGTCAATGTCCTTTTAGTATGTTAAATATTGTAGTAACTTAACATTACAGTTATACATTAGTATTTTTAAAGCATATCATAGTTTATCAAATGTAATTTTTTTTAGGTATTGTCAAATCTGTGTCGTAATAAGTTTGACAATTAAATGTTATTAGATATTTTTGTTAATAATAAAAAGGTATTTTCCCAAAATGTTAGTTAAAGTTTTAAATTATATTTTATATAAACATTTGAGAAGAAGAAAATCACACATTATTTATCAAATCCAATATCTTATTGAGAAACATTCAGATTGAGAGATCTTATTGAGAAAATTAAATGTTACGCACTTGTAAACATATTATTTGCATTAGTTTAGCTGATTTCAACTATCATATGTTTAAAAAAGTCTGATGAGTATAGCAAAATTATTCAAAATTAGTATAATAATTTAAATGTAATACTAATAAAAACACTTCTAATTTCTTATCATTAACAGCAAAGCATATATTATTTCTTATCTAATCTAATTTATGAATATTTTTACATCACAAAAGTAAGGAGAATTAAAAAAAAAATGTGCCCTCGAATAAAATGATTCGGATATAAAAAAAATATATAAAAATAGTAATAAAAAAGTTTTTATCATGCTTAACAAAATATTTAAATGCGATCGAAATTTTTAATTTCCCTATTTACATTAAACTTATGATAAAGTATTTGTGAAATAAATGAAAAATGAGAAATATATTCTCATTAAAAAAAATTTATTTTTATTTTTTTCTGATAAAAGCAATGAATTTTCACAATAAATTTACACCTATTATAATTGATTTATAATGATAATTTCAGGAGTCTTTTAATAGAAAACAATAGCTTTTAATCTCTAGAAAATGTTAGAACAAAGCATCAATGTATTTGATATCAGCTTTTCATGAAATACAGACTTGAAAATTTTATTTTTGAGACTTTAAAATCGTCTCATAATTGGAAAAAGCAATAAGTTGCTTTTCTCTTTGTAAGCCTTACATTGCCATTGGGCGAATTATTGCACCAATGGACTTATTTAATTGAATCTCAAAGGAATGAATTGCATGTCGTTTATTAAGGCTGAATTCTAGCCGACACGGTTTTAAATTAAAAATAAGTAAGAAAATATAAATATTTCGATGTAATTAAGAACATGTTTTACAGAATCTATCTAAATATTCAGTTTTATTTTTTAAAAAAACTTGAAATAATACTTGAAAATTAAACAGAAAATTTAAAAAAAGACTGATTTTAACGAAAGATTATCAGAAACCAGATGAGTTCACTCAGAAAAAGTTATAAAACTACCATATACACTGTGCAGTATGCTATGTAAAGCGGACATTCAAATAACGGTTATTTTATTTGTAAATTCAGATTAAAGTAATGACACATCATTTTTGATGCGATGAAATTATTTCTTTTTGCTTAAAAGCTTGTAAAATCAAAAGAGGTAGACACATGCCATTTATATCCACCCCCCTCCCCAAAAAAAAGAATTACAAGCAACAGCATTTGACAATTAATTATTGTGGAAGGAATATTTTCCCCATAACAGAAGACAGATTGTGTTAGTTGCGTTACAGTAGTTTTGCGGATAGCTACTGCAAGTTCGCAAAACCTTTAGAGAGATTGAAATAGCAACATGCTTTGAAAAATGATCTCGCCTCTGCGACTTTAACACAGTTATTTTATTACACACGGTTACATACGGTCATCTGAATTCACTGTCACGTTGAACAGCCGTATCGTCTTCCTGCTTAACGATTCCAATTCCAGTACTGACAGCCGAACTTAAAAATTGCTTCAATTGCTTTAAATTAGAAATTTCAAATCATCCACGTGCATCTCAGATTTGGCACCCAGTCACTATTTCTTTTTCTCCTGAAATTTAAAGAGAACTTATCGAAAAAGTTTTTTTTACACAGTGATTTGTTATAAGCTGCCAAAAACTTGCTCAATGAGCTGGAATATGATTTCTGCAAAGCCGGGTTAATCGAGTTATCCTTGCTTCAGATAAATTACTAAAAATTATTTGGTAATTTTGTGGAAATGTGATCTAAAGTTATATCTATTAGTACACTTTTGTATTTTTTGTCTGTTGTTAATAAATAATTTATTATTACTTTTGTAATTTTTTTATCCATCCTTTCATTTAAAATCATTTTTTTTAATTGTTTTAATTAACTAAGATATTAGAGTTGGTACCAAGTTGTGTTAAGTAACTTCAACTGCTACGCTTTGCATCGTATAGAAAATAAAATATATATCTATTTTACGGAATGTTAAATATAACTGATATTTTTTATTAATATTCTAAACAATGTAATGGGACATCTTCATTGTATCTATCTATCTATTTATATGTATATATTAAAAATTTAATAAAATCGAAGAAAATACGAAAATAATTTAATGTTTAAAAAATTATTTTTATGATATAAATAATTATTACGTATTATTTGAGGAAAACGAAACGTACAACGAAGTGTTTTAAAATTAAATAAGCGATTATTTTAAAGACAATTGTAATACTAATACTTCTTTTAATTGTTTAAATTTGTTAGGATACAATTTTCATAAAAATGAAAGTCACCTAGTAGCATTTTTTGTCAAAACAAACAGTTAAAATGGAAATAAATATACATTTGAAAAAAATCAAAAATTTAATTATAATGACTACAGAAATGTTAAGGAAAATATTTTAAACTTTACGTTCTCTTTTAACTGAATATTAAAATAATTCCAAGTATTTTTTAGGAATGCATCCTACTATTCTTATGTAAATGAACAAAGTTGTTTTAACGAAATTTTCTTTCAAATCATTTAATAAAAATAGTGAACCATAAAATCTTTCAAATCATTATATTCAGTTTTACTCTTTATTTGGAAAGTGCTCTTGAACTTTTTATTGTACGCGTTCCATAATAAGAACAATTTATTAAATTTATATATATGTAAAAGCCGGGATGTTATTATTATTTTTTTAAATTTACGATGTAAAGGAAAAAAGAAAAAAATTATTTTGTCTTATTGAACTTTCTCGCAGCGATTCTGTTTTTCTAATACTCGAAAGCGAAATCACCATGATTTTTTACGAGTTCATTTGTCATTACCTAGAAAAGAAATACTCCCTTCGGAATTTGCATTTCTTTTATTTACATTCGCTTAGATTTTTATTTATTTCTTTATTTTACATTCTGGAATATCCGAATTTTAATTAAAAGCGTTCAGCGTTACATTAATTTAATTAAAAATTTATTTATTTTGTATCAATTAAATGCGGTTTCGTATGGAATGAAAAGTTAATACGTAAATTACTATACAGGGTGTATCTAAACTACTGGGCAAAACTTTAAGGGGTGATAGTAGACATAAAGACAAATAATATTAAATGGGAAACTAAGGGTCCCAAACGTCTTCCGAAGGAGACAGGCGCCATCAAAGTTTAGGGTCCAAAATTTGAAATGATTATAAAAAACGGAAAAACTGCTCGATTCGTTTGCGGTTTTCACGAAAACTATTCTTTATGTCAGTATTATCTTGAAAATAAATTTAAAAGATAAATTTCAAAAAATGCCGATAGAGGGCGCTTTAGATTTTGGAGTATCTAAACTACTGGGCAAAACTTTAAGGGGTGATAGTAGACATAAAGACAAATAATATTAAATGGGAAACTAAGGGTCCCAAACGTCTTCCGAAGGAGACAGGCGCCATCAAAGTTTAGGGTCCAAAATTTGAAATGATTATAAAAAACGGAAAAACTGCTCGATTCGTTTGCGGTTTCCACGAAAACTATTCTTTATGTCAGTATTATCTTGAAAATAAATTTAAAAGATAAATTTCAAAAAATGCCGATAGAGGGCGCTTTAGATTTTGGAGTAACGAACAACTATTTTTTACTGTTATTTTTCGCATCTCATTAAATTTTTTTAGAAGTTTAGACATAAACTTAAATTTCGAGCTCAAAATCTGTGTTTAAGTAACGCAAACTGAACTGTGTTCAATGGGAGTGGGTAGGTTCAAATTTCAAATGATTATAAAAATCAGAAAAATTGGTCAATTGATTTTCGGTTTTCACTAAAACTATTCTTTATGTCAGTATTGTCTTGAAAATAAATTATACAGATAAATTTCAAGAAATGTCGATAGAGGGCGCTTTAGATTTTGGAGTAACGTACAACTATTTTTTACCGTAATTTTTTGCAACTCATTAAATTTTTTTGCAGTTTCGACATAAACTTAAATTTTGTGCTGAAAATCTGAAACGTTGAGAGTGGTTAAGTAGCGCTAGCTGAACTGTGTTCAATGGGGGTGGGAAGGTTCAAATTTCAAATGATTATACAAAACGGAAAAATTGGTCGATTCGTTTGCGGTTTTTTCTAAAACCATTCTTTATGTCAGTATTTCCTTAAAAATAAATTTTAAAAAATTCCGTTAGAGGGCGCCTTAAACTTTAGAGTAACCAACAACAATTTTTAACTGTTATTTTTTGTACCTAATTAAATGCTTGCAAAAGCTTAGCCTTAAATTTTGAGCTCAAATTCAGAATCGTTGTGAGGGGTTAAGAAGTGCAAACTGAACTGTGTTCAGGAGTTGAAATGATATCCTGCCCACCCTACGAACGCAATTCAATTTTTCGCTACTTAATTACTCACAACGATTCAGATTTTGAGCTCAAAATTTAAGTCAAAGCTTTTAAAACATTTATTTAGATTAAAAAAATAAGTGTTGAAAATAGTTGTTGGTTACTCTAAAGTTTGAGTCGCCCTCTAACGGAATTTTTTGAAATTTATCTTTAAAATTTATTTTCAATTAAATACTGACATAAAAAATGGTTTTAGAGAAAACTGCAAACGAATCGGCCAATTTTTCCGTTTTTTATAATCATTTGAAATTTGAACGTCCCCACCCTCATTGAACACAGTTCAGTTTGCGCTACTTAACCACTCTCAATGATTCAGATTTTCAGCTCAAAATTTAAGTTTATGTCTAAGCTTCTAAAAAATTTAATGAGATGCAAAAAATAAGGATAAAAAATAGTTGTACGTTACTCCAAAGTCTAAAGCGCCCTCTATCGGCATTTTTTGAAATTTATCTCTGTAACTCCTTTTCAAGACAATACTGACATAAAAAATAATTTTAGTGAAAACCGCAAATCAAATGAGAAATTTTTCTGTTTTTTATAATCATTTGAAATTTGAACCTACCTACTCCCACTGAACACAGTTCAGTTTGCGCTTCTTAACCACAAATTTTGAGCTCAAAATTTAAATTGATGCCTAAACTTCTAAAAAATTTTAATAAGAAGCAAAAAATAACGGTAAAAAATAGTTGATCGTTACTCCAAAGTCTAAAGCGCCCTCTATCGGCATTTTTTGAAATTTATCTTTATAATTTATTTTCAAGACAATACAGACATGAAGAATAGTTTTCGTGAAAACCGCAAACAAATCGACCAATTTTTCCGTTTTTTATAATCATTTCAAATTTTGGACCCTAAACTTTGATGGCGCCTATCTTCTTCGGAAGTCGTTTGGGACCCTTAGTTTCCAATTTAATATTATTTGTCTTGATGTGTTCTATCACCCCTTAAAGTTTTGCCCAGTAGTTTAGATACACCCTGTATATACTCAAGAACAAGCTCGTTCGTATGTACGCCAACTTCCATATTTTGAATAAGAAAAGTATGGTAAAATTCCTGACTCGTGTATAAGCCGACCCCAAAAAACTCCAATTTGTTTCAGACATAAGTCATATTTTTTATTAAACATTATGCTAACCAAAATAGTAAGATCGTTATTGCACTAAAATTAACGAATAAAAGATTAACTTAGTTATTTGTGAAAATCATTCATTTTTTTATCACTACATTTTATTACTACAGACCCCAACAGAAATATGACATCAATTGAATATATAAGAAATGCAGATCAAAATTGAATATAGTATAACGATGTTACAAGGATGATAATAATGAACTGGATTATGCATTCGGTTTCATAGCTCAGATATCATTTCCAAACATCATATAATTTCAATTTGCCTTAATTAAATAAAGAAAATATTTAAAAATTTGTTTGGTAATTGCAGACAATAATACTGAAAATTAAATAATTTTCTAGTATGATTTTTGTTTTCTAATTGATTTCAACTTTGAATGTATGTTCGCTAAAACAATACCAAATGATTTATGACAGACATTCCACAGTTGGCAATAGATTTCCTAGAAAAAGAAATACCCCCTCCTTTTTTTCGTATTTATTAACATTTATTTTATTTTATATATGTATATATATATTTGTAATTGTTTTGATTTACAAAAAATACCATCATGTCATATATTACAACACCTTTTTTTCAAATACACCATTTGGATGTTGAGCTGATTATGTAACATTTACTTTAAAAATTAATGATGAAATAACATTTTGTAAACAAATAGAAAACTCACATTTGGTGGTCCGTCACTAAGTGACACTATAACTGTTTGATAAAATACTATTTAATTTTATACTGGCGGTGTCGCCTAGCAACCAAATTATATCAAAATGTAAAAAGTTTTCTGGGAAAACGATAATTTGTGATAAATACATTATCTCTTTCTACAGTTTTTACCCAAGCTGTGTGAATGTAGAGCTTAAAAGATTGCATGAATTGGTAAACAAACCAGACCAGAACCTTACTAATTACTTGTTATCTGAAAGTACTGCTTGGGAATTTATTCCCCCTAGAGCTCCAAATTTTGTAGGTTTATGGGAGTCGGGAGTCAAGTCCTTCAACTACCACTTTACAAGACTCTAGCGGGAGTCCTAACTACCGTGCAGACTACTCTCGTAACCAGAGATTAAACAGCTCCAGTTAAGAAAAATAAAACAATGTGAGAAATGACGTAACAGGAATGTCACATGCGGGAAATAATTTTTTTTTATTTTTTTTCGTTTGTTTATTTATTTGTTTATTTTGTTAAACATTTTTTTTAACATGTAATTTTGATACTTTATTATTTTCTAATATCTTTTAAGAAATTTTACCGAAATAAACAACCTACACTTCTGTTTACTATCACAACAACAGCTGACTAGCTCAAGGCATACTGGGAAAATAAAATATCGCTGATGTTGGCAAACCCTGGTAACGAGAGTGCCTTGCACGATAGTTAGGACTCTCGCTAGAGTCTAATACTACCACTTTAAACGTGTTGTGGGCAACTCTAAATTAACTTATGAAGAAATGTTAACTATAATTGTCCAAATTGAAGGCATCTTAAATTCCCGCCCGCTTACTCCCTTGAGTACAAATATTGATAACTTGGAGGTCTTGACCCCAAGACATTTTCTTATTAGTCGCCTACTTAATGCCATTGCTTAATCTGACTTGAGTAATATTGAAGATAATAGACTGAACTTATAACAGAAGACCATTTAAATGATTCAGACCATCTGGAAAAAGTGGAAAAACAGTTTTTTAAGTACATTGCAACAAAGTCATAAGTGGATGATATAAAAAAACAACCTCAAAATAGGAGATATGGTTGTAATAAAAGAAGATGATCTTCCAGTGTCTAATTGGGTATTGCGGAGAATTGTAGAGATATTTTTTGGTAACAATAATACAGTAAGAGTTGTAAACATAAAAACCCCAAATGGGGTATATAAAAGAACTGTTTCAAAAATTGCTGTATTACCCCTTGAAAATTAATTCAGTTTTTATGAGGAAGCGTACATTATTGTAAAATTGCTTTATTTATTATGTATTATGTAAAATTGTTTAGATATTTATTTAAATTTAACTTAACTGTGACTCATTTATATTGCATTTAATTTTATTGTTATTTATATTTTTTAAATTGTTGTAATGGCAATGTTTTAGTTTGAAACCCCCCTTAGAGGTGTCAAGTGGGGCGGTATGTTTGATAAAATACTATTTAATTTTATACTGGCGGTGTCGCCTATCAACTAAATTATATCAAAATGTAAAAAGTTTTCTGTGCAAACGATAATTTGTGATAAATACTTTATCTGTTTATTTCTACAGTTTTTGCCTAAGCTGTGAGAAAAAATACTCTTTTTGTTTTTTGAGTTATGATTAGAATGTTTTTATGAGTATATGTGTTAAAATATTATGGTTTAAAATGGAGTTTTTTTTTTTTTGGTAAATTATCTATGTTCGAAAGAAATTGAATGGGTTTTCTCATGAGAATAAACTGTTTAAAACGAGAAATGAGTATTTAATTTAGAATTGTGTAAAAAATTAATAATAATTTCGAACAATTGGATAACCAATAACTGCTGCTGGTGGTGCTATCAGTATCACTTTTACTACTAGTACTACTACTGCTACTACTCCTACTCTAATAATAATTATGAAACTCTTTATGTTTCATACACATTTACCTTCAGTTTTCTTTGGTAAGGATTAAATTACTTTATATTTGGACATCCATTAGACTCTAAATATAATTTTTTCGATTGGTATTTATTTGTCTAAGGCAGACCTTTCTTGAATGTGTAATTATTCCGTAGGAAAGTAATAGCATAGAGCTTTTTTTGTAAAAGACTGCAAGGTCTCTTTCACTGAATCATATAGCATACATGTGGGACCTTCTCGGGAGACATTTGGCATAGTGTGAGCAAGCGCATACTATTGGTATACGTGGTATAAATTTTCATTTATTACAAGTTAGGTATTTGTTAGCGAAATTGTTAGCACATTCTTATACAATTTTCATGCTTTGAAAAAACTTTGAAAATCTGCTAAAGAGGTACGGGCAAAATTAAAAAATGCATTTTCGGGCAAATGGCATTAACGGGCATTAACGGGCAAATGCATTTTCTGCAGAAAATTCTGAGCTGGATGCAGGAAGTTTATACGAATATTCAATGTTTTCTAACCACTTTTACATTTTTACATTATTGCAATGAAGTATTGCAAGTTTAATTTTATTAAGTTCAGATTCAGTAAAAGCTACGTTTATCTAAATAGTAGTTTAAAAGTAGTAAATAATGTACTGGTTCGAAATTTGTGTATACAGACTATGACGTTCTAATATATATTTTTTCTAATTTATTATATCTCTAAAGAATAGTTATTTTTAAATCTCTAAATGACATTTAATAATAAAAGCAATAATAAAAAGTATTAATGATAAATAATAAATAAATAATATACAAGATGCTAATATTAAGAAGAAAATCTGCATATTTTCTATGCGCCAGTATGGTTTTAGATGAAAAAACTTGAAAGCTTTATTTTATCAAAATTTATATCTGAGGAATGTAACTAACGTAATTTGATTTTTTTCAACCATTGATCTTTTAACTGAATATATTCGAATTTGTAATTCAACTTGTATTTTGTAATTCAACTAATTAGTTGACTTTATATTATAAACATACATTTATATGTTAATTATTTTTGATCTATATATATTTTAAATCAACTCATTATCAAAACAGGAGACTGATTATAGATAATATATATGCAGAAAAAACATTACAAGTACATTGTCATTGCAGTAATTTCAAATCTATATATAGTTTGCTATCTATAGTTTTAAATACCACATTTGATTTTCCTTTGTTTCCCGTGTTAATTTAGTAGAAAACTTTGTTCACATTTACAAAGGTTTTCGCTTTCAGAAGTTTATGGAAATCTATTAGTTTAAATGAAATTTTAATTACATGTGTGATTAGGTTTAAATTGAAATATCTGTTTGAACGCAAACTCTGCACTTTCAAATTACTAGTGTTTAAACTTATCTGATTGAATTTCAAAATGTTATTTAATTTTAGTTTAATATAAATAGATTTAATTTTCTGTTAAGTTTTAACGGATAATATTATTTAACATATATTTAAAATTATGTGATATTAATGGGAACATAAACACAAACGTTAAACCAGTCGTTAGGAGCCAACGTAATACTTAGCCATCAAGGGTAATCATAATATAAAACATTAAAATAAAACATGTATAAATTATTTATAAAATGCTTTGCGATTGTAATTTAAAATTTCAATGTATATTTAAATATTTTTAATATATAGTAAAACTTTAAACTGTGATTACTACATTAATATTCCGTCGAGCAAATTTGGTAAAAAATATAAATTGCCAAACTACAGTCAAAATAATAGAAACTGGCATAATTATTAGATTAAATAATGAAAGAAAAATAACATCGGTAAAAGATAATTAAAAAAATGTCAAATTTTTAGAGCGAAATTACGAAATTATTAACATTTGACGACATAGCAAACACGTGCAACCTGTTTAATGTTAAGTGACTGTGACATTTACGATAGCCATTATTGGCAATTAATCTTATAGTTTGACGATAATTTTTTGGCCTACGGGATAATCAAGTAGTACCGAATGACGTAGAAAATATCCCCATAACTCAAAAGATGATAATCTTATTAATTAATAATTTATTGCGGAAGATTAACCGTCTGATTTCCAATTAAAATGTATTTTTGAATTGAAATTTGAATTAAACATAAGGTCATGAAAAATTAAAGAGTGTTGGATGATATGATTGCGAAAATCTTGGCATTTTACTACCCGATTAACTTCTTTATTTATTCCCAATTTATGTGTTTTTACTGTCTTTTCTATTCATTCCTTAAAATAAACAATTTTGAGAAAAAATTATTTAGCTATTATTAGGAAGAATATATTAAGAATTCCAAAAAAAAAAAACAGTTCCGCATAATTGAGGTTACAGGATATTCTACACTTTTGCTTCCATTATTATGTACTAAATGTACATTAGGTTTCAAGTCTCTATCTCAGTTTGAAATTAGCAGAAATTAGCATCATGTGGCCATCAGAGAACTTTTTTTCTCGATAATAGTTCAAAAATTTTAATTTAACCCTTGACTGCACGATATTTTCTATATTTAGGAAAACAAAATATTTGAAATCAATATACATGGTATACATGGTTGCAGCTCTTAAGCAAGAAACTCTCCTGACCAATAATTTCTTACGGAGAATTTCTCTTTAAAAAAAAACTAAATTTCGTCGGTTTAATCTAGAATTAGCATACGCGATACATGTAGAGATGCAGGCCCCCCCCCTCTCCGTTTATCCTACGTCATAGTGTCAATTTATGGCTCAATTTTACCTAATTTCAGAATTTTTAAATAATTTTTCACTACACTCTAAATAAAAAAAAGGAGTGACTATGTACTCCGGAGGAGTGAATTCTCTCTCTATCGCAGGCTCAAACTATCCCCAATATCTTTAGAGTGACTAATGACTCTGATCAAAAGTGGAATTGTTGAATCTCTAAAAGAGTGAATAGACACTCCTGGGAAGTGAGTATTTACTCTAAACAGGGGTTAATAATAATTCTTTCTGAGGAGTGACTATTCACTCTTGCTAGAAGATTTTTTTTTCACTCCTGGTAGAAGAGAGTAGTCACTCAAAAAAAGATTTAAACTTAAAAGAATGATGTGAATGCAAAACGTTCTAAGGACTTTCTAATTTATGTTAAATACAGTCGTAGGAAATACAGAACAAATTGATGGTGTATTTTTTTTGGTGTATTTTTGTCGGCCGATTATCTACGCTACGGGATATAGGCCCTATGGGGTGGGTTGCCCTCCGTGGGGGGTCTTTCTAAGGGAACCTAACCCGTATTTACGCAAGGTTCGAAGAAAACCTCGGAAAACTTCGAACGGTTAGGCCGACGGTCGCGATTGGGTTCGAACCCAGCACCTACCGTCTACCAGTTTGGAGGTCAGAACCTCGCGGCCACTGGTGGGGCAAGAACAAATTGAAGACTAATGACTGTAAATTAGGGTTTCTACACAGTTTTAGAAAGTATCGAAGCAATTAAAAAATAATGCTCTCAAAATAAAGGAGAAAGATCTTGTTCCAACACAGGCGATATTGTATAGGTTCTACTTGCACGAAGATAGTGCAGGAGCAAAATTGTATTAAAAATGTAATTTTTCGTTATTGAAGGTCCTAGAAACACAAAATCTTGATCTACACTGGTCTCTGATCTTACATAGTCTTTATTTAATTCCGCTGCAACTACCAACTAAAGTGGTAAGAACAACAAACGTTTTTAAAAAAACGTAAAACATTTTAATTACGTTTCTGTAGAATATTGGGAAATATTAAGTCGATTTCAAAATTAATATAAAAAAAATATGATAGTCCTTGTTTAAACATAGACATTTTATGCCAATGCTATTGTCCTTATAGATGGCATCAGTATTCTGTAGACCGTTAGACAACGAGCTTGGAATTTGATATTATGTTTAAGATGCAAATGCGTCTATGAATATGGGTTCTAAGAAATTTAAAATTTAAAATTAATCCTGAAATAATCGTATGAAATGCGAATAAAAATTTCAAAATATTTTCTAAATTATAATTTGTTTCGAATTATATTTAATTCTTAGGAATTTAAGTCTCATTCCCACTTCATTGTTTCTGTAATTATGAAGTGTACTCAAACTTTGGGTTGATTACTAATTTTTGACTTATTCGTAAAAGTATAATTTAGTCTAACAAAAATTATAGCCATACTTGGCATATTAATTGGCATATTCGAACTATTACGCTAAAAAAGCAGCGGGTTTGCTGATATTGGATATATGGACTGATACTGAATAGAATTTACTTTTTAATTCTTTGGGGTCGTATGTCTATCTTGAGCCACCACAACATTTTACGATTCCAGCATATGTCTGCTCAAACTATAGCTAAATGCAGTACTTCAGTGATTTCAGGGCTTTTGTCTGTTATTTCATCGACATCCACTTTTAACTGGATAATGTAAGATTATATGTAAAAAACAACAATTGTGTATATTTGATTAAAAAGGTTTTTTTTTTCATCTGTATTAGATATAATTAGTTTGATTTAATATTCTTTTAGGGATACCAGCCATCGTAGTGTACGTACTAGGAGGGTCGCTAGTTCTCACATAAAGAGGAATATAATAAACAATATTTCTTACGAAGCAAAACCTATAAAAATACATATACATAATAATTGTCTTTGTGCATGTAAAAAATGCATACAGATGTTTGTTTCACTAACTTATTTGCATTACTTCCTTTCTATTTTCCATATTTTAGTCCTACAAACATAAAATTGTATTTAAACAATTAAAAAACGGTTTTTTTGTCATCTTCATTCTCTGTTCTTTTTTCTGTAACATTTTTCTAAGACATTTATATTTAATATTGCAATTTCATGCAAATTATTATGTGAAATTATTAGACACGAAGTTCTATAGTTCGCAACTACTACTTTCCACTGGATAAAAATTATAATTTTAACGAAAAGTCTTAATTTCTTCTCTTTTATTAAAATGTTTCTAAAATTGGCTAATGTCCCTGTTTTTCGAATTATTTCAGTAATTGAAAACTTCAGAAAAATAATTAGAATCCATTTGTTTTTATTTAAAATTTTGCTTTGTAAATCCACAGTTAGAAAATAATTATTGTAGGTAAAGAAGGCTTACATTAATTTATAGAATGAAAATTGATACCTTTGTATCAATTTGCCTTTCTGATCAAATTGCCTTTCTGATCAAATTGCCTTTCTGATCCTTTCTGATTCTTTCTGATCAAATTGCCTTTCTGATAAGTGAGTAAGCAAAAATTTTATTGTCATTGAAGAGCAGATTTTTATATGAGATTTATATCAAATATTGCAATTATACGCCATTAATTAATGTTCTAATATGTGATATAATGATTTCTATACTTCACAAAATTATATAGATCACGGAATTTTACTCTGCGTAGTATTTTACAGCAATAGATACTTTAGACATTATTGAAGCATTTATATTTAATATATAAAGGTATTCATATACGCACTACAGAAGACTTTATTTCTGAAGAATGTATTTGCAATAATGCATATTTTTTACTGGAAAAACAAAGTAACCAAGCTTACATTTAGTCTTTGTCAATGGATAATAAGCACAAATTCAAATTCTTATTTATCGAAAATGAAAGATTTCACAAAAGACTTAACAGTGCGTTTCATACTAGATAACGATATTCAATTGAATATATTTGTGTTACATTGTGTTTTGTTTGGCTTGGTTGTCATTATTTTGACAAATGTTTGTTTAGAAAATATTATTGTTTTTTCAATCAACATTTTTTTGTGAAATAATTTTATAGGTTATTTTTATTTTCAAAAATGTGTTAAGTGTTTCTGTACGTTCAATAATAATCTTTAAGGAAATGTGGATAGATATTTAAAGTGGATAATAATATATACCTCTAAATACAGCATATGTAATTTTTATATCATTAAAATATGTCGAAATATTACATTAAAGATAAGCTGTTTACGGATGAAATGAAAATGTATTTGCTTTATAAAAAATACATTTCTCACTGTTATCAGATTACATGCTGGAGAAATAATAAATGCATAAAGATATAAAGATATAAATGTATAATGAAATCCTAATTTTTTTCACAAGCATTTTTAAATTTGTCTCAGTTTAAGAAATGAATAGTGAATAATGATTATTTTTTAATGTTTCTAACATTGCAACATCGATGTCATGGTCCAATTTCAGTACAATTTATCAACATATTTGTCTACTTGACATACTTAGACAAAAGCTGATGTTGCATTGAACTTGAAACACAAAATGTACAGCTTGCAGTATCTCATATTTAAATCTAGAAAAAAAACATAGGAGCACTATCTTATTTTAAGCTAGGTGTTTCTATGCAGAATAACACAATAACGTCAAGATTGAGAAAAATGTTGAAAAGTACATTAAAAATTATTGTTATTATTTTTTAATACTGCCTAATATTTTTTGAGACACATATTTTCAATAGTAAAAAAGCCTTTACCTATAACGTGAAATATGATATACGAAATATGCTGTCAAACAACTAAGAAGTTTAAACTCATGTACAGATTCTAATGTTGTGCATGATATAGATGGATTTTGTTTTCTAGATTCCAATTTATCAAAAAACACACATTCATGATCATTTGTGCACGGTACATGTAGTTTTTTTCTCAAAATCTAAACGTAAAAAATAATACACAAATTTTACAATATAAAAGAGTATTAATGCTCTCTGATAGTTGATTGTACATATTTCAACTACTCTCAACTTTAAATGTCGAGTCCTGCTTCAAATGCAACTTCAAAGCGCTAACGTACGAACTGAACGCATCTTAGTCAAACACACAATACGTTTTTTTAAAATAAAGTTTATTTAACTAACGTTATATATTTGTGAAGGAATCATACAAAATTAATTTAACACACTTCCAATTAAGCTATTGAAGTAATATTTGACATTCATATAGCTCTTACATAGCAATGCAAGTTAAAAAAATAATAAGTCGTTGTACGCTTTAAAACAAAATGTCTTAAAAGTAGCATTTTCTGTTTAGAAATTACAATTCATCTTCCATAATAATAGCTTACAGAGAGAAAAGATTGTAATTTATGCTGGGTTAATAAATCTTTCAATACTTCTTCTTGCTTTTGTTTCATTTGATTAAACTTGTAACGTTTATAAGTATGATTAAATTTAGGTGTAAAGTATTCAGAAAACTTACCTTTGATATTCTTGAAGTTTTGTTTTTCATCGGTACTTAAAATAAAGTTTTAAAATCATTATGTGCTTCAAGACCAATAATAACCATAAATGTTACTACCTGGACATTTTTCTCTTTTTTGTCAAGCTGAACTGCAGCAGCCATATCATTCAAAACTTTGTAGTCAATCTTCCCTTTGATCTTTGGAATTCACCGTGAACAGCAATTGTTTTAGCTTATGAGTACAGTTTTCTGCCATTTGTATTCCTTTGATTTTTTTCAGATACGAAATTAAAAGTAAAACTGAGTAATTTTTTTACTTCTGACATCATGTGACGATGTACATTGAAATTACTACGCATTTATATTCGATAAGATATATCTTTAATTAGAACAAGTAAAAACATAACAAGTAACAAGACGAACTTAAATTAATTACAGTAAGAAATAGGCTCGGCCATTTACAGTTAAATTGATGTTGTCAGAGTAACGATTATATTACGCTTATTGCGTCTATAAAAATTCAATTTTATCAAAATTTATATTTGTAATATCACAGATTGAAATGATATTTAAATAAAAAAAGTAATAAAAAATTATTTACACATTTTTCTTTTTTTTAATGAATCTACTAGCTAACAAAATTCACGAAATAACAGACACAATGTTAACAAACGAGCTTCACTTTTATATGAACGACATCAAAAAGAGTGTTCCTAGATTGTTTTTAAAATAATACAACACACTTTTTTAACAATATTTCTTTTCCCAGACATATCTGTTTTAAGAAATAGGTAATAATAGGATAGAATAACTCAAATTCAA
The DNA here is from genome assembly GCA_964019185.1 of Maratus speculifer. Classification (NCBI taxonomy): domain Eukaryota; kingdom Metazoa; phylum Arthropoda; class Arachnida; order Araneae; family Salticidae; genus Maratus; species Maratus speculifer. The sequence continues at coordinate 166,588,686 of OZ025290.1, forward strand.
TGGTGTCCATTTTTATGAGAGCACTTGCTCTAATTATATCTGTAATCAAGTGGTTTCGTTTCACCAGTTTTATTAAAATAACTGAAAATAATTTTTATCATTTAAGATTTCATACAGTCACAGTTTGTGCGATGAATCATTATAGGTGTAAATTCACTTTCGCCAGCCGTCACGAGACGACTAGGTTTTTTTCAGTTCGCGACTAATTTGCGGCGTCATTCTTTGGCGAATTTTGCGTGTTTTGTCGCAATCATTTTACGAAAATTGCGTTTTTCTGCAATCCTCTGATAAGAATCTTACGTTTTTTTGCGATCCTTTGACAAGAATAGCATGTTTTTTAGCGATCCTCTAACCAAAATCGCTTTTTTTAACGATCATTTCACGAAAATTGCGTCTTTCAGCGTGTTTCAACGAAGGTCGCGCACTTTTTCTGAGTCTTTGATAAAATTAATTTTTCCTCTGTGATCTATAATATTGCGAGCGTCCTTTTTGCATTGTTTCGTGTTGTTTCTTAATTTGTTTAAGAAACCTCTGGTGACGACTGGAATATTTGAGTTTAAGAGACACTGGGAGTCTGCCAATAAATTTGGGAATCTCCCCCTATTTGAAACATGCTGATCAGCTATTAGGCCTTTAATTTTACGATTATCACTTTTAGTAACTTTTAGTTTTACTTTAATAATAATGACTTTTTACATGATTTTAATTTATTCGATGTTGGCACATGATTTCGATTTGAATTTGTTACACAGTGGTAAAACATTACATTATTGTGCTTTTTCCTCTATGCATAATAAATGGATTTTCATATAGTAAGGCATGAAATGTAACAAATAAATACTTGGTGCCAAAACATATCCTGATTCAATAACATATTTTTTATTCTAAAATGCATACATCACTGTGCTCTATATTTTGCGATTAATTTAAATAAAAAATTTATTTCATTTTATCAGTTGTATCCGAAATTGATTGTATATTTCTTTATGTCTATATAAATATTTGATGATATTTCGGACTAAACATACAGCGAATGCTTTATTTTAATTATTTCATCCTAATTTAAAGTGAGATCAAATTTAATGTATAATCTGGAATCATTTTGCTGTTTTTTTTTGGGCAGAAACATGTTTTTAATTTTTTTTTTTTTTTTTTTTTTTTTTTTTTTTTTTTTTTTTTTTTTTTTTTTTTTTTTTGCTATCACAGAGCAGCGGCACAACAAGGGATTTAAAATTGCTTTTCTACTAGATTAAATGTCTCCTTGTTTAATCGTAGTTTATTCCATTTTTAGATTATCTCAACTTTAATGTATTAAATTCTGGTCGTAAAGAGAATCTAACACTCCGGACGAGCCATTATTGCTATGACCTCATATAATCCTTCTTTCCAAAGATTGTGCATTTCTGTTCCTTTCAAATTAAATACATTGTAAAAATTATAAAAGCAGAAAAAAATTCCATTTACTTGGAACAAATTATCTTTATTTATCATTTGTCAATATTATATTTTATCTGCGTAAAATGTTATAAACACTATACGTACAGTCAATTAATATAATGCATAAAATTAATTATCAAATTGTAATATAATGATTTAACCAGTTTAGCCAACTGAATATCTGTAACCTCAATTATTCGAAACTATCTTTCTTGGACTCTCAAAATATTCATTCCTTAAACCTTTTTGAAATTTTTATTCTAAGAGATAAATATAAAAGACAATCAGAAAACATAAATTTTGCATAAAACATGAAGTCGATCGGATAATTAGTTGCCAAAATGTTTGAAATCATATTTTTCAAAATCCTTTCATGATTCTATTTTTCACTGAAATTTGAATTCAATGATGTACTGTAATTGGAGATGGGATGCTTAATCTGACGCAATAAACTATTAATTTATATTATTATCCTTTTAGGAGGTATAAGAATGTTTCTTTTCCGCAGTTCAGTAATAAAACTTTTAAATATTATGACTTAAACACGCCATTATTTCAAGCAAGCAATTATACCCATTAAACAACAATCTGGCATCTTGTGGTATCACGGTCGTCAAATGATGTCTGAAATATTCTCAGATTTGAAACTTAGAAGATAACTTTGTTTTAAATCAAATTTCAGTACGGCAATGATGGCGATTTTCAATTTGGCTTACACTACACGGCACTTAAAAGAAGCGCCAAGCCCTTAAATCAACATTCAATAAGTTTATACTGTGCACTCCCGACTAATCATGTTAATCACCGAGAAAGGTCGCACAGACAATGGAAAACCCTTTTTATTAAAAAAATTATATTAGTATAAATATATTACAATTTTTTAGTTTCCATAATGTATAATATTAAACTAGGCATGTTTCTTTTAGTATTTACTGTCTAAAAAAATGCATCTTTGGTTTTCCTATGTGTTTATCTTTTGTCTTATATTGCCACATTTTTTACAATGCAACAATATTAACGTGATCAAATCCTGCTTTTCCAATTAGTTTAATAAAATTTTAGATCAGTAGAGTGAGAAACTGCATTTTCCTCATTTAGTATATGTTCTGCATCACTACTATCATCGCTAAAGTATTTTACAAATTCCACAGTGTTCGATTTTATCTCTAGACACATTTTACTATAAGATAAACCAGACAAGTTTCTAATTCTCATCAACATTGATTTTACATGATTGGCGACCTTTGAAATGTTTCTCTTAATTTCTTTTTGTCCTGACTGAGCTCGGATATTAACCCTTTGTTGCATACTGTCCACTACAGTGGACAAAAATTCATTCCCAAATGCTAATGAATTTTATTCCCAAATGTCACATTGGCATTTTGGTTAAAAATTTTCGGTTTATTAAATTCCTGCAAAATAGCTTTTTCTTGTTTATAAATAAAGCTGTTTTCAAATTCCGGTGTCTGTCGTCAATTTCAACACTTAAGCAATGAATTTTCTCTGCTTCGCAAAGTGTTAAGCCTATGCAACAAAGGGTTAAGCAGATTGGATAATCCGCGCTCGGATAATCAAGTGTATACTATATGCGCACATTTACAAAGTCAAAAACTAATTTACATACATACAAGAATTACTTTTAAGACAATTTTCGCAATGGACAGCGAATTACAGGGCAACTGTCGCGAGAGTCCAGTATTCGCTTTAGATTATAAGTACTATCATGTTTTGTAGTTTTACAAATTCGAGTAAATTTTGAGCAAATATTGATCTAAATTAGAGATTAGTTCACAAATTCAATCAACTAGATAAATGTCACTAAATCTAGGTATCCTTTGTTCGGGGGAAGCTTTATTGAATTATGGCTAAATTTCAAGCTTATGTATAACGGTAGCTTCTACTTAGCGGACTTCTAACTTGAAATACCGCTGAATACCGAAGAACATCACCTTTACAATTGGAAACATTCGTAGAAATTCGTCTTAGCAATTAGATATTAGTCAACGATAAAAAGCCGATGAAAATGTAAATTAAATTAAGAATGTCTTAAATTTTAAATCTAGGCATAGCTTTTATATTTAGGTCATTTTTGTACTAATAAATCTAAATATAACCTTTTGGCATTAATAGTTCATATTATTGTTTTAAATACTACCCTCCACCCTCCGAAAAAAAGAAAAATAATGCTAGCTAACTTTATTCGACAGCCTAACTTTTTACATAAGAATCAAAATTCATTTAAGTTGACTTTTAAAAGTTATTTTTATAACGATTATTTCGTAATTTGTAAAAAATATATTATTCGGTTTTAAAACTACAGAAAATTATTATTTTCAATGTCATTTAAAGTTAATAAGCTTATTTCATAACGATTCTTAAACTGAAAATTTTTAAGTTTTCGAGATTCTCGCAGAAGTAATTTAGTAAATTTTGCTACATTGGTATCTATAAATAATTTAGTGGTGTTGTTTTTAAATGTCACGCTTAATGTATTATCGCATTATTTGCTGCACTTGCATTAACTGCTAAATACATATGATCCATTATTATAAATTTCTCTAATTTATGCCACCGCATAAATGTAGAAAATTTTATAAATAAATGTAATTTTAATTATAATGAGAAATGGCGAAAGTTGTATTTCTAAAATTGTATTATTTGCAAGAATAATAAAGTCATATATAGGAATATATTTCCAGTAAACATACATTTTCTTTTTCCCAGAAATACAATAATGCCACCTGCAAGCAGTTTACAACTTTCTTGTTTACAGAAGAGTATGTATAACAATGTGTTTTATAGATTTAGACATGGGTAATTATTTTTATCCTGACAGAGTCAGTTATTCTTCTTGCCAGTAAAGAATTACTATTTCACATTAAGGTATTTTTTTGGTAACAGAATAACTTTCGAAAGTAAATCTTTTGAGGTGATATATAAAAGCCTTTAGATTCGTAATACTTTTTTATACATGTTAGTATACAGTTTAAAATATTAATATAATTAACTAATTGGTGTAATGGAATTAATTTATCTGTACGGATATTTCTAATTTCTTACAACTTAATTGTCCAAATAAAAATACGTTAAAAATTGAATTTTTTGTACCATGTACTGCAGGGTATAAAATGATAAGAGCAACCCACGAACAAGAAATCAGTAAGAGTATCGCATATCTTTTTGTTTTAATTAAATGATTTTCCGAATTACATTAAAGCTTAGTTTTAAAATTAGTTTCAAAACTTCTAAATACATATGATCCATGATTTTAAATTTCTCTAATTTATCTTTTTGAAATATGTAGAAAATTTTATAATTAATTGTAACTTTAATCTTCATAATGCGAAATAGCGAAAGTTGTATTTCTAAATCTGTATTATTTGCGAGAATAATAAAGTCATATGTAGGAATATATTTCCACTAAACATACATTTTCTTTTTTTCCAACAAATACAATAATGCCACCTGGAAGTAGTTTACAACTATCTTGTTTACAGAAGTGTATTATAACAATGTGTTTTATAGATATACACATGGGTAATTATTTTCATCTGACAGAGTCTGTTCAAAGAAAAGAATTACTGTTTCACGTTAAGATATTTTTCTACGGTAACAGAATAACTTTAGAAAGTAAATCTTTTCAGGTTGTATATAAAAAACCTCCAGTTTTGTAATACTTTTTTGTGCATATTAGTTTACAGTTTAAAACATTAATATAATTATTCAATTGATGTAATGGAACTGATTTATATGTACAGATATTTCTAACTTGTTAGAATTTGATTGTCCTGTGGAAAATACGTTAGGAATTGTATTCACTTACTAATTTATAAGCTTTTTTGCACCATCTACAGACGAATACAAAGTGTTACAGCGACACACAAAGAAGAAATTATCATGTATAGGGGAGACTGGGGTACAATGGTCCACTTTTGAAAATTTTGACTGTTTACTCTTAAAGTATTGATTTTTTTTCTTTTGATCAAGTACATACATGTTACCTATACATTAAAGTTTCCACTGCATCCACTCAAAAAAATAATTATGCATACTTTTTTTATATATATTTTTTTAAAAATCAAGTGAGAAAGTGGACCATTGTACCCCAATGCCGGGGTACAATGGTCCACAGCATGGGGCTCTATGGACCACTTGTAATTTGAATAAAAATATATCAGTGTAGTTAACTTTTACACAATAAGAAAGATAAATTATATCATAATTTGTTTATTCACATTTTATTATTCATTTTTATTTGTTTATTCACTTTTTATTATTTATTTTTATTTGTTTATTCACTCTTTTAGCTCTAACTAAAGTAAAAAAAAATTCTTCATTTTTTTTTATCATTAAGTTTTTTATCATTATACCGGTCGCAGATTAAACAATTAGGTTTATTATCTTCCACAATACATTTAACAGCCTGTTCCATAATTTCATGTGGCACAGAACCGCTATTGGTTTTCCTAGGCTTGTTTCTTGGCATTGCTAAAAGAAATATGAAAAATAATATATATCCTTTTTGTCCAATGATGCCACTTAAAGTTAAATATAAACCTTTATAAAAAGAAGTATATATATATCTAAATATATGACTAAGGAAAAAATATAATAAAATTTTCCTGTCTACTTTACATTATCTGTATTTTTTAATGAATTTTACCTTATTTTATTATTATATCTAGATACAAACTAATTGGTAGATATATTTTTGTTTTTCTCATTCTACTATTTTATTTAAATCTAACTTATTATGGATGCATGAATGCATAAGTGCAGGAATATTGAATTAACAAATTATATGAAATAAAAAAAACCCTCAAATGCACAAAATATTTTGTTTATTAATTTTTGGTTCTCAATTTGGGTTAATTTTTAAATTTGAAAGCTTATATTATATAGATAAATATTTCAAAAATGCATTTCACAACATTAATAATTAATTAATTCACACACAGAGATAAAATAATTTATTAATTCTTAATTTGGGCTAATTTTTATGTTTGAAAGCATATATTATACAGATAAATATTTCAAAAATGCATTACACAACATGAATCATTAATTAATCTACACATAGAAGTAAAATAATTTTTTAATTCTGAATTTCACATATAATATTTAACTTTTAAAAACATGGGATACAAAACTGGAGTACAATGGACCATGGTCCATTGTACCCCAGTTTCTGATGGTCCATTGTACCCCATATGGAAGTTTGACAAAAACTTGATGATAAAAAAATAAATTTAGAATTCTATTATTTTAGCTATAATAAATATAATAATGTATTTATTGTCTTACCTTTTTATTTTACCACACAATGTCTTTCAAATTACAAATCTGTAATAAATAAATGAAGATATGTTTCGCTGAAAATATTTACTTTTGCCTTACTCCTCCTGTGTCAAATCAATTATCAAGCATAAAATGGCTAAAATGTTAGCTATGCACGTGGTTTCAAACTTATTTTTACTATTTCATGACTGCCATCTATGTACTAAAATATGAAGCTTTCAAAAACAGAATTAATATCAAAAATAGGGGGTGGACCATTGTACCCCGTGGTCCATTGTACCCCAGTCTCCCCTATCCCATGTCTTTGCATTAAAATAAATTATACGGTGTTCTAAATTATATTAAAGCTATTGATTTCAAAATCTGTATATATTTTTAAAATTAAGTTTTAAAAATTTGTTTTGATAAATTTAAGCTGGCACAAAGGAGATGATAACACTGCAAATGCTTCGAAATTGCGACTGGAGGATATTTTTTGTACATCACTGCAGAAATTATATAAGAGACATTTTAAGCAAATTCGTTTAGATCTCAAATTCTTTTAACCAAGAATAGAGTTATAAAGGGAATTATAGAAGAGCACCTATATCATTCGGAACGGTCGGATCGAGGCCGATCAAAGAAAAAAAAAAAAAAAAAAAAAAAAAAAAAACGGATATTTAGATAACTTTAAAAAACGACTACATCAATGCGTTTTAGGAAACTTCAATAACCTCATTTTCGAGGCTAAGTATTAGTAATTGTTGTAGTGTAATTTTAATATGTTGCAAAAAGTGTTGTTCTTTTTATTTATTTTATCGCTTACGAAATTGGTACACATTTACGCTTTGACGTGCGCATAAAAATCAATATGTTATCTATTCCTATACTGCACGAACAAACAAGGATGGATTGAAGGTGACTCTCTTTCCAACGACACAGATGGCCAAAAAAGCAATTTTTCGATACCCCTTCAGAAAATCTAAAGATAAAGAGGGATTTTCGTCTAAAATAAATATATATATACATATATATACAGTTGAACCTTATTGTAGGGTACCTGATATATAACGAAGTAAATGATATAAAGAAAGGAAATTTTTGTCCCGTCTTTTTCTTAGGGTATTTAATTCAAATTTAATCCTTTATAGCGAACCTCCTAAATCTTAAAAATCGTCTATAACGAACACTTTTTTTTTCCTTTTCAGTCGGCTACTTTTTTTTTTATTTTTACTTTATAGCTTTTTATATTTTTACTTTACTTTTTAATTGTGAAAAAAAGGATATCGATTCTAATTTCATAAAAAATAATATGTCGGACATTATGAAAAATTAAAATAAAATGAATCACCCGGAAATACAAGATTATGATACTGATGCTGATGTAGAGAAACATATAATCGACGAAATCTCAACCATCTCAAATGGTACAGTAGCTATTCATGTAATTAATAAGTTTTGTCTACACTGGAAGAAAAAGTGTTGGTTCATGAGATGTATCGAACAAAGAAATTCATAAAATGTTTCTCAAACCGGCATCACGTCAATAGTAGATTACCGATTATTTCTGCACCAAAAAAGCGAGCAACAATTAAAATAAATTTATTTTCATTTGTCTTGGTTTTTGTTTTGTTCTTAATTAGTTCTGTGTCAGTTGAATGTAATCGATTTTAGTCAACCCATTAATGATTTCATAAACGAAATTTATTAATGATAATTTTTAATTAATTATATAATTTTTAATACATTCTTATTGAATTTACATAGCAACTAATAGGTCATGAATTTTAGGTCCTCTAACGTTTTTCATAGCGTTTCGGATATAACGAACGAAAATTCTGGTCACTTGAAGTTCGTTTTAACGCGGTTTTATTGTATACATAAGTATATATGCGAGAGACTCTCGCACGTTAGAATAGGATTTTCTTATGTTCTAGAAGCAGTTGTGTTTATGCATATATCTCTTTGCATTTGTCAACGGTTCAGTTATTTCAAAATTAAGAAATAACCGTTTATCGGTTAATTTTCGTGATATCCAGTCGAATTTATACCACTGCGCCTAAAATGGTTTCACTTCATAAATTTTGTAGAATACGGATGACCTTCTTGAAAGGCATATGGTCCTTTATTGACCCGATTAATTAGACAATACGATTAATCGGAATACTTTGAAAAAGATCGAATTCTAGCTTAGAACATCTTTAGAATATTATATATACATTCTTTTAACTAAATGTTCAAAAACTGTAATTTTCCATTTGCTTTCAGATTAAAACTGCTCATGCTACTGCAAACACGACGGGAAACAATAGAATTCTTTGAAAACGATACGAAAGTTTGATTCCTCGCATAGTCGCAAGTAACATAATGACAGAAAAAGAGATTGGAAGCTAGCTGAAGACCGCAGCAGCTATATGGTATAAAAGGATGAATATCTCAAAATATCAAATTTCATTACCTGAGATAAAGAAAGTATCCATTGAAACCAACTGAAAATTTCCAGAGGTAAATTTCTTTTCTAATAGAGGAAAAGGGGTTTACCATGTAAATTTTTTAAACTTTAAAGAACTGAAATAATAAGCTGATTTTTAAATAATTATGTCATTTCTTGGCATATGTATGCCAGGACTCTTGAAAGTACTTCTAAGGATGTTTTTTATAAGAATGTATCAAAAGAAATTGTATTATATAATATTTTACTGTGCGGACTGTAATTTCCGTATTTTTTTATATTCGCCCGAAACGAATTTATCTAAAAATGTTTTCGATAATAAAAAATTAATTTAATCTCTATGTTCCGGTTGACATACATTCATATTGGATTTTCTGTGTTTTAATACTTAACCTCTTCAGGACGACCGTCTTTTAAAGATTTTTTTCTTTTATCGCCTATTATTTTAAGCAGAAAAATTGCCTCTTTTAGCGGCGAAAATGCTCGGATAAAATAAGGCAAAAATTACAATAAAAGTTTGCTGAAGAAATTTATCAAGGATTTTTAGCACCTTATTCTGAACGTATACCGGTCACTCGTCTTCGAAAGATTAAATGCCATAATCATTTATATATCATATCTATAGCACTTTTTAATTCAACTGTTAGCAACCACTATATTTATATCAATAAACTTGGAGTAAAGTTGATGTCAACTCGCAAGCTCCATAAAGTTACTACGATGTGAAGCTCTGTTAAGCTACTGAATAAAGTTAAAAATCTATCTTAAAATTTCTGTTGTTAGTCAACTTATTTATTCTTATAATGATTGTTCCTTATTATAAGAATTAAAAGCACAATTCCAAAAGAATAATTCATGCATCAGAGGGTTACAGATGCAAGATAAATATCTATAAAAAATAAAGAGTTTTGATACTTATTATAATATTTACTAATTTGAAATATTTTAGTAATGACAGTAGTTTGTACTTGCATTACTGATATGAAACGAAGATGCAAATAGGATGCAGGTGTAGAGAAAAAAAGATTGACGTAATATACGAAACATGTATAGCTCATTTTTTTCATTAATTTTCTTGCTTAATAAACTTTCTGAGAATCCTATATAACATTTCCAAAGCAGCAACAAAATAAATAAATAAATAAATAAATATAAAAACAGGCATTTAAGAGTTAAATAGGTTATAACTTTAAATTTTTTATTGGATAAGATTTTTAAATATTCAAGAATAAGTCTATTTAATATGTACTACAAATTTCTATTTTATAATTTCAGTTTTTGAATTTTTTTTATAAATTTCTAAGCTGGTACATTCTGTTATTATTTAATTAAAAATGAATGAATCATAAATGAATTGTATGGGATTGATAGAAATTGAAAACACATTCTATAACCTTTTTAAACTTAAAAATATTTATAATAATTTATGAAAATTATATTTTTAAATGTGTTTAATAACTTTTTAATTGTAAAAATAGCTTGAGTAGAAGTACTTTTTAATAAGTAGTACAAACACGTTGTTACCTCTAAAATAATCTGTATTACCACAAAAGATGATTTTTTTTTAAATTTTTATGAAGGTTTTAACTTATGTTTAATTTTAATTACCATTGTGAACTCTCACAAATACTGGTAAAAATAACCTTTCAATAACAAATATTTTATTTTTTTTCTTTTTAAACTAAATAGATTTTTATTCATTTTCAAGTTGAAACTCAGATTCTTTTCTAATTTCAACACATAAAGTTGGAAAATATATCATTTATAGCTTTCGAAAAAACCGATAACAAAAATAAAATATGTTTTCTGAACAAAATACTTACATTTTCAAAATTTCAGATTTCAAAAACTTTCTTTTTGATATAACTTTAGATTCTGAACCCAAATTGAATTTCAAATATTCTTGCACCGACAACATAAAATAACAAAGAATGTATCATGTTTCAGAATTATGTATGGCATATTATTAATCGAAAGTTTTCAATAGCATGCAGAAATTTCTTTAATATTTTAATTCGAGTTTTGGTATATTTGTGACAAAATGCAATATCTTATATATAAAAATATGTGTATAATATATATCTATACATATAATAATAAGTACTGAGATGTTATAATTGTTATCGAAATTAGTCTTCGGTAAGTTTACTTATTCTAGCGTTTTTAATGTTGTTATTAAATTTATATATTATTGGGCCAAGTAGCATATCTTAATTATATTGTTCACATCAGAAATTTTGTACGGAAATTTGTTGCCCACTTATGGATGTATGCCAAAAACTAGTCATCATAGCAATAGCTGTTTTCAGAATTTCAAAAATTATGGTTCAACATCATAAAATAACAAAACAAAAAAAAAATTAAATTTGAAAAAAAGTATTAATAGAAGGATTTCTGTATTATATAGGAACTCTCTTAATGATGTAATTCGTGTTTTTATATATCAGTAACAAAATCCAATACTTTTCACTTATATTTTTTTTTCGGAATTTTTTCCTCTTTTGGATTAATAGAAAAAAAAAATGCTCACAAAGGTCAAAGTAGAGATCATAGCTATAATTGTCGTTGTAACTTCTTTTATTCACGGATCTCTTATAAATATTACAAAACTTCAATGTCTACATCATTAAAAAAGGGAAAAAATATATTTACTTTCAAATGAAAATACCTTCAAAGTAGTTAATTTTATAACAGGGTAAAATATTTTCATTCATATGTTTTTTAACTTTTAAACAATTAATATACACTTGCTACAATAAGGAAAAGTAAATACTTCAAGAATTACAACAATATTCAATTGATTTTCCAGCGGGAAATATGCAAACCAATAATAGCTTGATGATAAAAAACGACACAATGTTCAATAAAAATCTATCTAGGAAATGACATATTATTATTTTAAGTTACATCAATCTTAACGTGAAATTTATTTAAATACGTTAAAAAAATAGGTTACATTAGAATATTATTGGTAATAATACGCTATTCTTTTTTTAGCCTTAAAATAAAAGAAGCTTTAATTAAATATATGACATTAATAGGGCCTGAAGCTGCACAATTATTCGCAAATAATATGCAGAAAATATATCATTCATCTTTGTCAGCTACATAATATGAATATTATGTACTATAATTCTAAAAAACGTAAACCCGTGATTTTTCGAGTCTGTTCAATTGGCATTGATTGATTATATAATAAATAAATGTTTTAAATTTTCGACCACTTAATTTGTCCAAAAAGTGTATACAATTGTGCATACAATCGCATTGTATAATCTGAATTTTATGAACTGAAAAGCATTTACTATTTGTTTACGTAATGTTTAATCTGTGCTATCAACAATATTACTTTTATATTGATTATTTACAAAAAAAAAGTTTTTTAATGTAGAGCTATATTAAGAACGGGTGTTAAAATGTTATTACCATTATATTATAAAAAGCTATTTTTACTGCCGTTTGCATTAATATCCTGTTTTGTTAGTTTAACTATGATTCTATGAGATAGCTTTTTCTCAAGTCCACCAACTAAGTTCATAATATACATGTAATTTTCAATATGTCAGTAAATGCGTAACTCAATACTGTCAGGCTTGTTTTTAATTTTTTATTTTTATTATCCTTTTCTTTTTCTTCTGTACGACAAATATAGTAGAATTTCGCTTAGAATCAGTAATTAAATTTACAAATATTGGGTCATTCGGAAAGTTCTGCGGGTTTTCAAAAAGATGCTCAGTTTCGTTCAGTTATTTTTTACTACTAATAAAGAGTGACCTTGAAAGGCCCACAGTTATATATTCAGTCCTTTTTGCTTGCGATAACATGAGTCTGGCTTGTGTCGATGTTTCCAAAGCAACAAGAAGAGAAACAAGTTCATTCAATTATTATTTCCCCTGTAACATAGAAAAGCATCAATTGAAAGTAAGTTTGTTTTACATTTAATTTTCTCCTTTTCTTGCGTAATTATCACTTGATAATGAATTAAATTAGGTTAAAGACACCGTTAAGAATATAGAACTATTTATGATACTCCTAATTATAACTTGTGATATTCCTTCAAAAATTTCGGCATAATTTCGTCCCCGATAATGCCGGATTATTGAAGTCAAACTATATTTTTTTTTTCAGAAAATGCATTATTGTGTAATTAGTGGACAATTTAAATATTATATTGACAAAAAAAAATTGCACATTCTTTGTAAATAAAAAAAAAATAAAAAAAATTAAAATCTGCAGGTGCGTGAACTTCAATATACAATAACTAACTTTAGGATTCTGTGTAGAATATATATTTATATATAACCATTAATTGTATTATAATATATGAACCATTGAATTTAATAGCTTATAGCACATTGAACATGGAGGTAAAAAAAAAATAATTAAAATAAATACAAATGGAATTTGTAGAACCAAAGCAGAATCTTCCTTCTCCAAATAATTTGGAACTACAAATGAAGTATGAAGGTTTCATCTTGACATTTGCCATGAAAAAGCAAAATAATACGAATTTGGGTCTACCAACACACATAAAACAAAAATTAAATGAAGAAAAAACATCAAAAACAAGGCACATCAAAATTACTAAATTGGATAACAAAATGAAAAAGGAAAAAAATAAAAATAATTATTGTCAACATGATAATAATTTAATTAATTACTTAAAAACTGAGTAATGTGAAAATAGAAAATATAAACCATACAATATAGTTTACCTTATTAAGATTTAAAACAAAATCATTTAATTTGATTATGCTAAGTTAAACTCAATATCTTAATATAAGATGATTTAAGATTTAAAAATACATAATTAATATATTAACCCTATACATATAGAAATAGTGTTATAGGACTCTAATTTATTAAAAGTTAGGTACAATTTATTCATGTAAATTAATTAAATAATTTTATTCGAATTATTTGATGTAACTATACAATCATCCATACATTAGTGTCAATTAAACAACCATTATAAAATGTTTTTCAATTTAACCGATGCATTTTCTACTCTCATTTTTTCTTAAATATTAATTAACCATTGCGTATTATCCATATATATATATATATGTATAGATACATATATATATTCCGGAGTATTTATTCAGTTCCCTTTACTCGGGGAGAACGGGCTTCGTTTATTACACGCGAAGAATAAGAATATGCTGGAATAAAAGAATAGGAAAACTTAATCTTTACTCTAAAGTCAGTGTTACCCGGGGAAATGTATGAAACTGGATTACTTCCTGAACCAAATATTATGTGATGTCCATGTGGGAAAAAAAAACCTTTCAAGATAGCTGCAGGGGTTTTGCATCCCGTCCGGAAAGCGATTTACCATTTCAGAATGTTTATGCGTCACTGTTTTATGGTGTTAAGGAATTTCAGAGAAAAGTGTATAAATAGAATTATGTGTCATATTTGACGTCATAACAGCGAAAAGTTTTATATTTATTTTCTATTCTTATTTTTAGTTACTTTCATTTTTTTTATTTTAATATATTTCCATTATTTTCGCGATAAATTTTTAAAGTATCTCCTTTTCTAAAGGGTGATTAAAAAAAAACGTGGACAAAATGATATGACAAATCAAGCATACAACAAGGATAAAAAATCACATAAGAACATAGGGTCTCAAACTACTTAATGAGTCACAAATACAGGGTGTTTCATTCTATCTACACCCGGTTTGAAAGTAATAGTTTCGAGGAAAATGAAAATATTCTAATGAAAATGCAACGATATGTATCTTATTTTTTGTGAAATGTGATAACATTACGAAAAGGGATGGAAAAACATACTGCTCAATCAATCGATGGTACCGTATAAACTGATTATCACAGTCCAAAATGTGAAGTGCCAAGTGCATATTGCTGGTGCACATAATGCAAACGTCTACCATTTTTGTTTGGTGTTATCACATTTAAAACAAAGATGAGAATGGCTAAATGTACAAATTCTATTCAGCAATCCCAAGCTGCCCCTCTTCTTTACAATTGCAGACTTTTTGAAATTAAAAGTTTTAACAAAGTAGTGTGACATTTCTCTGTCTTCCGATAAATATTGACCTAAATATGAAATAAACTTTTTTCATAAATTTTAATTTTCTAAGAAAATATCTTCTTTCACTGAATTCAATAGATTCCATCAATACTGTTCAGTAAAAATGAGAGAAATGCCGTGTTAAAATTTCACTACCTATTTATTTTTAAAACGAGGGAGTTCTTTAGCTGTAACAATTGCTGCAAATTATACGAACGTATTTTATTGAAGAGCAAGAGTGATAATAATAATAAAATATTTTAATAAAGGAATAAATTGAAAACTAAATTTTTGATTTACATTTGTTTTCTTCAAAGTTGAGTAACATGTCAAACAAAAAATAAAAATAATGTTTATAATTTCTTAGAATAAACTGAAAGTTGATCTTTTTCAGAAGAATCTTTTGGTTTTTTTTTAAATCTTCATACGTTTAATATTAAATAGAAAATTGCTTTTCTTCTTTCATTTTCACAAGGTAAACGAGTTTGTCTTTAAAGAAAAATGCATTTAAATTAAAATTCACCCCCACCCTTCCGAGTATTATAATAAATTTCTTTTGGCTTTAGTGTTTTACGAGTTGTACGATTCGACGAATGAAAATCATTAAAAGAACTGGTTGAAAAAAATTAAACTTTGTTCCTTAAATCATCAGTAATATATATTTAAGATAATAAAATTAGTATAGTCGGCTCTCATTAATTCGAACTCGTAGGGACAACAAGAAATTTTCGAATTACCCAGAGTTCGAATTATGGAAACTATGTGAGTAATCATTTTTAAAGTAGTACTATTACAAAGGAATTAATGTTATAGTATTTTTTAAATATATTTCGGCTATATTAATATTAGCATATGACTTAATATCAAATTAAAAGATACAAATACATAAACTAATTAAGGGATTAGGAACAAGCCCTAACGAAGATGGAGTGGTGTTCTCACTGATGGATAGACGGGACACTAAAAATGAATTTAAATGCATGGGACTATATGTATAACTTCTTCAGAACAATTCTGATAAAAATGAAAGAAAGAAAAGTATTTCGAGGATTTGAAGTCCAGCCGAAGGTAAGGAAAGTTTAAAAATCGGAATCTCATTAGTACGAATTAAACGAAGTCAAGAAAAAATTAATTCGAATAAATGAAATTTTTTTAATGTTATTCTATTATTGAGAATTTCGAAACAATATGTTTAATTCGAATTAAGTGAAGATTCAATTTATCCGATTTCAAATTAACGAGAGCCGTCTGCAAGTTGTTAATTGGAGCTTTAATCTTTGGTTTTACGTAATGAAAAATCAACGAAAATTACGTCACTATGAGACAGATATAATTTAACGAAATCTTAAAATAATATCTGTTTCGCCGTCATTCATATACATGCAAACTTTAAAATTCCTATTCACTATTTTAAAAATATTTTAACGAACTATAGATTATTAATAAGAATATTCTCAAATGTTATGTTACGTTTGCTAGTTGCGATTTGCATGTAATACAAATTCATTTTTACTATGACATCATTTTTCCCCACTGAAGTCCGCTGAGATGAAGGTCTCAATTTCAGTATCAGTGGAATGAGAACAATACTGATATGTAAGAAGTTTATGAGTAAAAATGTGTTATTCAAAACTATGCGTCATTTAAATTCAAAACTTTTTAACCAGTTATTTTTAACTGTAATATAATAATGGCATAGCTAATGATATGATGATATTCGATTTTTATTTCCTATGGAGTATAAAAATAGATGGAGCTGATTTATGTCATAAAAACAGTTTATAATATAGTGTGCGTTATCGTTAAAACTTCAATGCTTTTATTTAGCCCAAACAAAACAATCATGTGGAACAGAGAACGAGTCCTTTGACATTAGAAGTGGATTTTTTCGCAAAATTAAAATGATCTGCTTATTTTTGCACATTCTAATGCAGCGCTTCATTGTATCATGAATAAAAACTGCATTACTATTTTTTTTCTTTTTTGCGAAAATATGCGATTCTGTTTGGGCCGAATGTCGTGTTAAGTTTGCAGTTTAAGCATAGGTTTGCATTTTTTGTGTCACCCCTAGCTTCCATACTTCAACTCTATTCTTTCTTTTTACTCTATGCATTATCCTCTTATTTTTTCAACAATGAAAATAACACTATTGTCACCAATGTGAAGAAATTTCATAAAACAAAATTTTATAAATTTTTTTAATCAAAATTAAAATAAAAAATAGGATTGTTTTAGGAAATGCGAGAAAATCTACGAATAAAATGTGTTCGTTTAAAAAAAATAATTATCAAGATCTGTTTAATAGAAAGCTCAGGCCAGGTAACTAAAAGAACATCCTGGTCTTTTAAATTATAAGTCACAGAGTAATAATCAAAATAAACATACTTAAAATAAGGAGTAAATTGACAATTTTTCTAGTCATAATTTATTTTAAAAACACCTGTTTTCATAAGCTTAAACAATAGAAATAAATATTTTAAATAAGCAGCTTTACTTTATTTTTTTAAAATAAAGAGCGAAACTGAATGTTAATCAAATGCTTCTAAACTCCTTTTTAGGTAGATTTCGTATGAAATACTACCTATTGCATTGTCTCCCATGTTGGAATTTCTGAAAAATTTTTGCGGATCTACACGAATCATGACTCCTAGACCCCAAAACTACCATCAGTAAAAAAGTTTATATATATATATATATATATATATATCTATCTATCTATCTATCTATCTATCTATCTATCGGTGTATATCACTTTCTTCTAGACACGATAACTTCCATAATTATGCTCAGATCTTCATCAAACTTTTACATAAAATCAAAGGGCATAAAATCTCGGTTAAGTTCGTTAATGGGCAAAATCGGACCAAGGAGGTGAAAGTTAGGAGGGTTTTTGTGAAAACAGAAAAAACGCGATAACTTTTTAATTAAAATAGATATCGAATCAGTTTAAAGTTTATATTACTTCTAAAAAATGAGGAAAAAGTTTATGCGTGACAGATTTTTGATAAAGTTAAAAGTGGGCTCAAGGGGCGAAAAAAACATGGTTTTTGGGAGAAAAAAAATCATAACTTCGTCAATTCTCAAGATATCAAATCCAACTAAATTTTATATAAATGTACTCAATATTATCTAAAACTTTTGTATTTACAAGTTTTTGATAGGACCAATTTTTACCGATGAAAAAAATTAAAAACGAAAAGAAAAAGGGGGGAGGAAAAAGAAAAAAACCATAACTTACTCAATTCTTAAGCAATTAAATCTAATTAAATTTATTTTACATCTTCACAATAATATCTACAATTTTTATATTGACAAGTTTTTCATAGAACCAATTCTTATAGCAAAAATAAATTAAACAAAAATAGGAGTTGGAGAAAAAACCTCAAATCCAAACTGCTTATATTCTGACTCATTTTAAAATTCATTTTTGATTTTAAACGCATCCAAATGACAGATCCTATTATTTAGCAACTATATAATGCGACGTATTGGCCAATTTTTTGATAAAGGCAGAATATATTTTTAAAAAGGCTGCCAAAAAAGGTATTTTGAACAGATTTCCCGAAGTTTTCATCATTAAAAAATTCATTAAGTATAACAAATTGCGTTTTTTATGCGTCATTTTTAAATTCATTTTTGTTCTCAAACCCATCCAATTTACAGGTCCTATTATTTAGGAACTATATAACTTGACGTATTGGGCGGTTTTTTGATAAAGGCAGAATATATATTTTAAAAGGCTGCCAAAAAGGGTATTTTGAACAGAATTTCACGAAGTTATCGTGATTAAAATTTGCGGAAATTTAAGAAATTGCGTTTTTACCGAGTCATTTTTAAATCTTTTTTTGTTCTCAAACGCATCCAATTTACAGGTTCTCTTATTTAGGAACTATATAATGTGACGGAGTGGCCAGTTTTTTGATAAAGGCAGAATATATTTAAAAAAAGGCTGCCAAAATGGGCACTTCGCACAAAATTTCCCAAAGCGACATGATTAATGAACTGTGGGTATTCAAATAACAAATTGGTTATTTTATGACTCATTTTTAAATCCAATTTTGCTCTGACACACATTCAATTGACAGTTTTTTGTTACTTAGGAACTATATAATGTGCGTATTCGTCGATTTTTTGATAAAGGGTGAATATATATTTTTTAAAAGCTGTCAAAGTAAGCACTTCGCAAAAAAATTTCCCAAAGCGATCATGATAAAAGAATTGAGGTTGTATTCAAATAACAAATTGTTTATTTTATGACTCATTTTTAAATTCAATTTTGCTCTCAAACGCATTCAATTGACAGTTATTTGTTATTTAGGAACTGTGTAATGTGCCGTATTGGTCAGAGTTTTGATAAAGGCTAAATATATATTTAAAAAAAATCTGTCAAAGTTGGCACTTCGCACAAAATTTCTCAAAGCGATCTTGATTAAAGAATTGTGGGTGTATTAAAATAATAAATTGGTTATTTTATGACTCATTTTTAAATTCAATTTTGCTGTCAAACGAATTTAACAGTTTTTTGTTATTTAGGAACTATATAATGAGCATATTGTTCAATTTTTTAAATAAAGTAAGAATATAATTCAAAATATATTGCCAAAATGGGCATTTGAGTAAAAATAGGCTTTTTTTTTTTTTTTTTTTTTTTGAGATGAAAACTTTTCGAAATCTACCTCCGCCTATAGGCCATGCCGAAAGGGATTTTTTAATATACATTTTCGTTTTTCTTTTTTCGTACCGTAAAAATGGATCCCTCTTGGTATAATAATTTATGTAAAACAAGTTGAAATTTTTTTATAAATTTTTATTTTCTACTAAGAATAATAATGTTCTTGTAATTTAATTTATTGAAGAAATAATATTTTGTTTTCATACTTTAAAATGAATCATATTAATTTTAATACCAATTTATTTTGTAACATAAATAAATATATGTATTATTAATATAAAATATAAAATTTAAGCTCGAAATTTAAATTTTCGTCTTTATGAAATGAAACGCAGAACGTGTTTAATTTAAAATTGAACGTGATACTGGATGCCGAGTAGTCCCAGGTGGCAGGTTTTATTTATGGAATTAGAAATTTTTCTGCGTTTCATCCCAATTCAGACAAAATTATTTCTATAATATACTTGGCGATAAGCTTATAATGTGATAATTAATTTTAAAAGGAGAAATTATGCTGTTTTCTTTTTTTATGCATTATAATTATATCAAGTAAAATTTAACTCGCAACGCTATTTTTAAAAATGAATAGTTTTATATTAATTTTTTTCAATTTTAAATATGTTGAGATAATGATAATTTTTGGAATCTATACATCTAAAAAGATATTTGTCCTGGCTGAATGATAATCGAAGCACAGGCCAAACTACTAAATATAGAAAAGTGAAAATTGGGAAAAATATACTTGTTATGCTGAAGGAATGCCAAGTTAAGGAATTTTTAAAAAATCTCATCTTAGGAGATGGGATTTTTTAAATTTTCCTATTTAAGAGGAGCAAAGGGATGTCAAGAATTCTAGAACATCTTCCTATATCTCAGCAGCCGTTCAAAATAGCAGCGTGAAATTCCAGAAAATAAATCTACTAAAAAAATAATTAAATACATACCATAAAATGGAGTGAATAGGAACAGCGGGGTGAATAGAAACGAAACTTCCCAGTGATACAAATAAATTCATTATAAATGTATTTGATGATATTTTTAGTTGCCATTTTTTATAAGAAGTTAATAACATTAAGAGTTGGGAAATTCAGTTTTGCCAGGTTGGCACCACTACAGGGATACATAAAAAATCTGCAAGTGAATCCCCTAAAACTTTATTTTTTCAACGTCTTCAAAACTTTGTGTGTAGCTGCAGTATTTTTCCTATTCTAAATTTAAGAATAGGGATTTTCAATTAATGATAGACCTGTAAACGATATGCTGTATTAAATTCTACTTATTTCTAAACTGCATAATAATAAAGTGAGAAATGGCTTGTAATATCAGAGGTTTAAGATTTAAGGGGTGAATCGGAACGCGTTTTCTCTTATGGTTTATTTTTATATCAGTAATAGTTTCATGTAATATCTGAAAACATATGTATAAATAAGTATTGTAACAATATTTTGTTTGTTTTAATTGCTTGAAGAGTTTAAAAGTGCCGAGAAATTACTTAGTTAAGCAGGAAAGTCAACGCCCAATCCAACAGACATGGAACACACAATAAAATAATTTTAAAAAAATGGCAAAATACTGAGAAAAATTGCACAGAAATATTCGCTGATATCCACAGCATTACACAAACATCTCAAAATGGAAAACCAATTGAAAGAGAGAAGGATGCAAACAGTACTAAGGGCTGGGGATGAGGGCGTACTAGTAGATAATATTAATACATGCAGCGGTTGGAGCTAGTCAATAGATTCCCTTCCCCAATGACTATTAATAAAGGATAACACAGAACAAGGCTGAATTTGTATTAAATTCCAACTTCTGCAATTCGAATATTAGAATAAATCTTAATTTTTCTTAAGTTAAATATTGTTTTCTAATTTTTAAACTACTTGGATGTGCCAATCTTAAAACTTTCTTCTATCTCATACATACATTTTAATATTTAAAAAAATAGTTACTCATTTTAATTCTTTAATAATTTTAATTCAATACCTTACCAACTTTGATTTTCATCTTAAATTTCTGCTTCAATCAATTAATCGGAGTAAAAACGAATTTCCGTCTCTGCACAAGCCGATGGGCAATAGAATGTTAAGCAGATTTTTTTTCAAATTCAGGGAGGACCTACATGCCTTACCAAAAAATAATCATATACAAAATGTTTAGTTCAGTTCTAGAACTAACTTCATACACTTTTATGTGGTGTAATACTGAAAATGGCATAAAATTCGGTATTGCAGCACCCCCTTCCGGCGGATTTTTTTTCAGATTCAGGGCGATCCAACTAGCCATAGCCATACACTTACACAAAAGATTACGTTCAATTCGATGCATAACTTTATGTACTTTTGGTCGGTACAATACTGAAAATGGCATAAAAATCGCGATTGCAGCGCCCCCTTCCGACGGATTTTATTCAAATTCAGGGAAGACCAACTAGCCATAGTCATACACATACACAGAAAATTTGGTTCAATTCGATGTATAACTTCATATACTTTTGGTCGGTACAATATTGAAAATGGCACAAAAATGGCGATTGCAGCGCCCCCTTCCGGCGGAATATTTCAAAACTGAAGGAGGACCTGCGTGCCACAGCCAAAAACATTCACAAAAAATTTGATTCAATTCGATGCATAACTTCATATACTATTAGTCGGTACAATATTGAAAATGACACAAAAATCGCGATTGCAGCGCCCCCTCTCGGCGGAATGTTTCAAAACTGAAGGAGGACCTGCTTGCCATAGCCAAAAACATTCACAAAAAATTTGGTTCAATTCTATGCATAACTTCATACACTTTTTGATGGTAGAATGGCGACATACAGACACACAGACACACACACAGACACACGGACAGACAGACATTTTGTAAAAACATGCATTTGTAATCTCCGACCTCTAAAACGTGTAAATCCGTCGAAAACCGGAAGTCGAAAAAAGTTTCGATTACAATACTTTCTTCTATTGAAGATAGAAGAAAGTAAAAAGGGCATATATTTACTTGTATATAAATTATATGAGGCTTGGTTTGATAGTAACTGCATGTTCCTATTCCTCCCTTATCATTTTTACCTATTTTTATTAACCCTAATAAAGTTTGAATAAAAAAAAATAAAGGTTATAACATTTGTTTAGATTCCCCCTATTTGTGGGATGAATCGGAACATCATTAAAAATATAAAAAAATGCATATATAAACAGAAACAAATTAGAAACAACAGAAATAAGTTTTTGCTTAAAAAGTAAAGAACAAAACAAGACGGAAGTTTCTAGTAAAAAAATACAATAATTAAAAAATCATTTTTTTTTTACGTTAAAGTTGAAAAGTGTTTCAATTCACTCCATTTTACGGTATTTTATCGATTTTTGAAATTCCCCTGCCTCAAGTGGTTAAATGAGCGCCGAACAACTTAAAACTTTGGCCACATCTGAGCGGTCGTTTTAAATAGAAGCGTGAAACTGTAGAAAATAAAATTATTGAAAAAATAATTAACGACGTGTACACCGACTTTTGAATTTCCGTCCCCGAGGGGGTTAAAGTAGGAGTAAAAAATTCTAAAAATTTAGGACCCATCATGTGACATTTGATTGGAAAGCCATCGGACTGCTCTATTATATTGTGGACATTTTTTCTCCGCAACATTATTCCTCCTGAGGGGGCAGTTTTCGAAATTTTTTGAAATTGTAACGTTTGATCTTTAAATTGGATTTTTTTTTCTCAGGGCATTTTGATAAATATTAGTTATAATAGTTGAAAATTTCAAAGAGAAAGAAAGGCTTTTACCGGGAAGACGTGGTTGTTAGAACTGTGGAGGGGAGTGGGATATTTTTAAATTTGGTCTACACACCTCATGTGATACATCACTGGAAAGCTCTCTGACAAATATTTCAAATTATAACCTCCAGTAAGTCTGGGATATTTCGCCATATCTCAGCAACAGCTTTAGCTAGAAGCGGAAAATTCAAGATAACACACCTATTAAAAAATAGTTTAACATTTATTTCAGTCATTTTACAGCTATTTTTTCATTTACGCCCTCAACATCAATTTTGAACAGGATAATGTAAGATTATATGAATCGAACAACAATTATAGAGGCTTGATCAGGTATTTTTTCTTAAATTGATAACTTGATAGAGAAACCTACCAGCATAGCAGGCGAAAAACGGTATTTATATATAAAATAAATTGAATTCATTCAAAATTTATTGAAAAGATCTATATACACAAATAAAAATATATGATTATTTTCTGAAAAAAAAGAAAAAATCAAAGAGAAACTAAATATATATTCATACGTGAAGGATAAAAAAAATCGTGGTTTAAACTAAGAATATACTAATATCCATGGTTAAATAATTGAACAGCGTGTGAAAAACACTGTAAAATCATATTTCACTACATATACATAAGAATCGAGTTGCAAACACAAAATCTTAATTTTAGGATTTAATAGTGGAGAAATAAAAATGAAATAACTATTTTTGAAAGTACTTAAAAAATAAATACTGAATTTATATATTATTGAAAAGGTATTAAGTAAAAAAAATACAGCTATCAATTTATTTTATAAAATTTTTAAACTGCATCTGAGAAGCAATCATACTATATTAAAAATTGCCATCTTAAAATTTTTCATTGCGTTAATTGAAAAGTTTTCGCTAATACCGCCTTACATCTTCGGAATCACTTATAACTATTACAGTATAACAATTCATCTAAATTTTAATATTTAATAATTTAAAAGTAACTATTAAAAAGTTATTTCTTAAACGAAACTATCATGTTTATCACCAAATATTGATGAGAATTACCAGATATTTAATTAAAGCATTTTTCCACAATAAGTTATCTTCGTAGGCAAATCTTTTATCAGGTATCAATAAAAGTATTTGAATTAATGTAATATTAATATAACTTAGATTTAAAAGATTTTATTCCTTTAATTTATTTTAAAGTATTCAGCGTGTTAATCTTTAAACAACATATCTAATAAATAAATAAATAAATAATAGGAAATAATTCAAGTAAACAGAAATGTATTATTATTTTAACTTAATAAAGGACAGAAGAAATAATACATTTCCATTTCACAAATATCTCTTTTTGAAATGCAAATGAGATAATAATTTTATAATTTGGAAAATCGTTTTCAATAAAATGTTAATATTTAATTTATTTTTTAATTTCTTATTATTTTTAATTTCTTATTTTAAGTCTTTTCAGTGTAGTAGCTATATCAAAAAAAAATCAAGCGCCTTTTTTCTATGTTTTTTCTTTAACAGCAATTCCCTTTATTCAACGGGATTTTTTTTTTTTTATAAAATCCCTTCACTGCCGCAAGTTCCATTGTAAAAGATTTTTTTGTTACTGATTGAAATGTAATTTGGGAGTTCTATATTGCACTGCTTTGTAGTTACATTATTTTTATTTTAAAAACTTTATTTTCATAAAAATATATTTTAATAAAAGTTTTTCTATTTATCAAATACAAAAATATATTTTCTGCATATTTTAATTTTTAGAGGAACAAATAATATTCTTACAATCCACAAAAATACCACCTTTTCAAATGTAAATTGCTTTTCATTTTTCTTCTTTACAACTGGGATAATGAGTTCTCATTTTAAGAAAAAAATATCTAAGTAGAACTTCAACATTTTAATGTATTTTTGTAACCTCATATTTAATTTTTTTGTTGAACTATTCTTAATGTAGCTATAGATTAAAAAAAATGAAAGAGTATTTCATTTATTTTTCGATTATTACTTTTTTTTAATTCTACGTAATATTTTAACACAAAAAGAATTAATTGAATCCATTTACATCTACTTGTAAAATGTTTTTTGTCATTTTAAAAATGTAGTTTCTGAATAATACTATAACAACGTAGATTGTCATACCATCGTCTATAACATCGTCCATAACACCGTAAATTGCTAAAGTTTTTAAAGAATTTTAAAGTGTATTTTAAAAATAAGAGAAAAATTTGATATTTTTGAAATAAAAAGAAAATGCAATTTTGCATATTTGAATTGATGGTCTCACTTTATTAAGAAATGCTCAATAAAGAATAAAAAGACATTATGCACTAAGAAAAATGATAAAATAAAAACAATGATAAAAGAATAAAAATATCACAATAAATATATACATAAAATCTTTGCGTTATTTTAAAAATGGTATTTTCGTTCATTCTCTAAATTTTGAGCAAAGGCATTCTGTAAATAATTGAATATTAAAAAAAAATCAAAATGGTTAAAATTTGAATATTTAGCTTGAAATATGTAGAGCTTGATAATATTTCTTTCAAAAGATTTTTCTCTAAATAAATTTATTTATTAATCTTTTAACTAACTACTGGTATTTCTTAAATTGAAATGTGAAACATATAGACATATATTTACAGATATTACCTTTACTCAACGCAAATATGCATTTGTGAAAGATATTTATGAATTTTTTTATACTATTAAATTTATTGACTCTTATAAGATTTATTATTCCTTCAATATCAAAATGCTAACATTCTAACGATATATAAGAAGCTCATAAAAATTTACACATGATTATAATCGTTTAATTCACAGTTACAGATAACATTTCATGCCCTATAGTAATTGTATATAATATTATTTAATTAATAGAAAGCGAATTTATGCTACAACCTCGTTTGAGTCCCCAAAAATATTTGCCTGAGATACTTTAAATTAAATGGAAAAATAAGATAAAAAAATAATTCATGTTAACATATTTTATTTTTATTTAAGCACCTACTTTTAGTATATCGGTCATCACATAATTCTGTTTATCAACTTCAGTTTTCAATTGTTTATAAAATAGTTCGCGTATGAATATTTAAATTGATAATGTCACCAATTGTGTGTAAAAAACTTGTTGATTTGTTTATTAAATGGAATTTATAAGCCTTTAATATGCTGATTAAGTTTTAAGTACAAATTTTGTTTAATGGTAATAAGGGTGATTTTGTCACTTAATTATATGTAAGAGAAAATATTCCGTTTTAAAAAGTGAAAAAACGCCACCAAACAATAGGAAACATTTAAATAAATGAAAATTTTCACTAATAATTTGCTAATATAAGGTGCAAGTAAAAATGTTCTAATCCACGAATACTTCTCTTTTTATAATAAATTGCATTCCATTTTCCACACTCATAAGTGAGGTAATAAGTTTGCCTTTGAAAAACATTTCATTGTTCTTATTCTAATTACTATTTTAATATTTCTTTCTAATTACTATTTTTTTATTGTTCATTGTTAAAAATATTTTTCCTTGCAAATGATTTAATTTTCTCGGTGATATTGTTGATAAATGAAATTGGTTTTATGGTTTTTAGCATTTATTTCTATTCCAATTCATTTTGAAACATAAAGCAAAATTTATTTAATCTCATCCACAAAATTGAACTGAAAACTAATTGGGTATCTCAATCCCAAAACATTCTTCTATCTCATATTTCGAAAAAATATTCATACTTCTTAAAACTTAGAAATTTGATATGGGCAGTGGCAAAATTAAATGTAAATCCATGCTCATAATAAGAATTATAAAATATTAAATTCCACACATTAATTCTTGAGATATCACTAAAACTAAAATCGTGTAAATCCTACAAGATTTAGTGCACCGACACTTGTTGGGCGATTCGCACCAAAATGTAAACATAATCAATTTTTGTTAAGGATTATCAAAGTCTGAAGATTTGTGGAAATCATCGCATTTGTTATTGACATATAACTATTGTGAAAATCGTAAAAAAAAAAACTAAGAAAAGTATCCTCACTTGTAGAAATATTTACACCAAAATGTAAACAGCATCAATTATGTCACGGAGTAACCGAAATCTGAATTTTGATGGAAATCCATGCATTAGTTCTTTAGATAGAACATTTGCGGAAATCGTTGAAAAACTGCAGCGTAACAGCACCACTTATTGAGCTATTTACATCAAAATATAAAAATCTTCAAATCACTCAAAGAATGACTATGAAATTCCATTCATTCATGCATACATTCTGAAGATAGAGCTATTTTGGAAATCGCAAAAATACAGTTTAGCAGAGCCACTTATTGGACGATTTACACCAATAACTAATCAGTAAAGATTTTTATTAAGGAATAACTGGATATAAATTTACATGAAATTCAATGCATTAGGTATTGAGATACAGCACCCAAAAAATCACTTATTGGACGATTTACACCAATAACTAATCAGTAAAGATTTTTATCAAGGAGTAACTGGATATAAATTTACATGAAATTCAATGCATTAGGTATTGAGATTCAGCACCCAAAAATTAGTGTTACGCACAGAAATACAGATTCACAGACAGACATTAAAAAAAAATAAACAAGTTTTTCTTGACCCCTGAAATTAAAACGCATAAATCCACCGAAAATCGAAATTCAAAAAATTTCATGTATTTAATACTTTATTTTTGTAAAGAGAGAAGAAAGTAAAAAAAATGATTATCAAAATTGAAATGTAGTTTTTGAATCTACTAAAAAATAATATCAAATTACCGTTCTACATTATAGTAAATGTTAAAGTTCGTTAAAGACTATTATTCACATAACCATTTGAGTACGATTAATGTGCGGAATTTTTTTTCTATATTTAACTTGATTATGAAAAAAATAGTGTAAAATCTGTGATTTAAATAAAACATATGGAAATGTGAATAAAAATTATTTAACTGGAAACAAAGAACTTCAGATAGGTTAGAAAGATTACTAATAATGTTTTGCATGTCAATATGACAGCTGTTTTTCATTTTTCTTTTCATCTTGAATAAATGCGTTAGGTTAATACCGAACTCAAAGAGGAAAAATATAACACGATTGTAATTTTTTAACGCATTAAACAGATTGATAAAATTACCATACGAATTGAATATTTTCTTCTGGCCGATAAAATGTCCATGAAAAGTGTCGAATTTAGATTCTTGGCTCACAGGGCCAAAGCTCTACCAATTAAGTTACCTGAGCTGACAAACGTCGACTACATCTTGATTAGATAAGCTTATTGGTAATAAAATTAGGTATATCATGTGAACACAGCGTATTACACCAAAAGGAATGGATCCCATTTAAAATATTTGGGAAACAGATTGATGAACTTATTCATACAGTATGATAGGTAATGCTATCATACAAAATCAATACAGTCGACTCTCGTTAATTCGAACTCGTCGGATCACAAGCAATGTTCAAATTATGGAAACTATGAGAGGAAAACTTGTTTAAAGGAGTACTATTACAAAGAAATTGATGTTATAGTAATTTTTAAATATATTTGGGCTGTGTTATTAAAATATGCCTTAATATTAAATTAAAAGATATAAATACATAAACTAATTAAGGAATTAGGAACAAGCACAAACAAAGATTGGGCAGAAGTATCATTAAATGATCAGACGGGGCACTAAGAAAGCAGATATCAAATGCATGTGACCATATACATACTTGTTCAGAACAATTCTGACAAGAATGAAACAAATAAAGTTATTTTAACGAACTGAAAACTTTTTGAAAGCAATGAAGAACAAAAAATCGGAATCACGTTTGTTCGAATTATACGAATTCAAGTGAAAATGAGTTCGAATAAATGAAAATGTTTAACGTTATTCTGCAATTGAAAATTTCGGGACTTCATGTTCAATTATAATTAAGCGAAGATTCGATTTATCTGATTTCGAATTAACGAGAGCCGGCCGTATTTCCGAATAAGTGGTGTATCATTGTGTTAAAAATAATAGTTTATCTACGTAACTATCATTTATATGGAGATTCTCTACCTGTATTTCATTCTGAAAGCTGTCTACATAATAGACAAGATGTTATTACCAATAAATTTATCTGAGCGAAATATGTTTGCCAGTTATCAAGCCCAAATTGGTACCAGGTAGGCCCATGTGAAACTTTCCCGGGTAGTTTCTGATGGACATTTAGTTCCTATACCAACAAATTTACTACCCATTAGTGGGTGATTTCATAGCCCAGGTAGCTTAACAGGTAGATATTAGCCCTGAAAACCAAGGATCCGAGTTCGATTCCCAGCTTGACATTTTTTCTCTCAGTTATAAATATTCAACTCGTGCAACTTGAAATGTTTTATTGTTTTGAAAGAAAAATATTAAATAATAGCTAATATTCATATTCAGTTTTATGTGTATGACTTATTTCAATTTTCATACATGTAGACTACTGAAATATTTCAAATGTAAAACTTATCAAATTTATAAATATCGTAGATATAAATACTCATCACCAGATTTTTAGCATAGATTTCGACGTTAATATTATTTAAATAATGAGAGAAATGGTTACCATTTCTTCTTAGATTTCACTATTTCTAAAAATTAAAGTATATTTTGGCTTTAAAGTGTATTTTTTTACTATTACATTCATAATATTACTCTTTCAATTGCATTATAGAACAGATTTTTTTTATAAAACAAAATGAAAGAATTAATATTTTAATATATCCATCTTTGATTTTAGAATAATATAATTTTTTTAAAAATTTATATAATCTAAATAATATGAACAAAAAAATTTGTGGTTGTTTAACCACAAATATTCATATTTAGGTTCATGCCCATGGCATTTTTCAAATTTATTCAGGAACACAATTGAAATATTTTAAATGCATTACTGATCTAATTTTGAAACACCGTAAATATAAGTACTTAATATCGTGTTGTTTGGTAAAGATTTTGAATTTAATATTAATTTTAAAAAGATGGCAAATGTTATATATATTTTTAAATAAATGTAACAAATTAAAATATATATTGGCATTTTACGTTATTTTTTAATTATTATATTCTTAATACTTACTTTCAATTTTATTATGAGAAAACATTCCTTAATTAAATACTGAATTTATTAATATAATCATCTTTTATTTTCTAATAATAGACATTTTTCAAAATTTATATATTCTCATTGAATGTTTAATATTGTTATCCATTATTTATATTGATATCCTTTAATAGTTTTCTCTTTTCCATTTGAATTCAATTGAAAAAATATTATCAAACTTTTTAAGCTACGGGAAATTTCAGTTTCAAAGTGTGTTTAAATAATGCTGTATATAATAAATTTAAAAAGAATACACACACACAAAAACAATTGGTATAGTTTTATTTTTACAATTATCTAAAACATAAAACGGAATAATTAGCAATAAATTCAGAAAGACAAAATTCCAACACTCTACACTTCCAGAAAGTTTATACTTGGTAGTTAAACTTTCATGCATATAGTTAAAAATCGTATTTGTTTTTATGTTAAATTAGTTCATATATTACGATCATGACGCGAAATCTTTCTAAAGATATCCTGTTATCATTTGAAAACTTTAGAACTAACATCAGTTGAATCAGACACATGTTTCAAACATGAAACATTAAATAAAACCAAGGTTTAAAATGCTATTCCAATTACTGTTTCTAATATTCAAAAAGGAGACACGAAAACGATTCCATTTCAAGTATATTTGTAAAAGTTTAAACGTACAAAAATTTCTGATAAGGTAGACTTTCTTTACAGAGAGCTCTTATATATTCTGTGGTACTTACGCAAAGAATCGTGTAATTTTTCATAGATACACTATAAAGAGAAATTTATTCTGCAAGGTGTCTATAATTTATATTTTACTTTGTTTATATTAACAGTAAACGCAAATTAGAAAATCGATCAATTTAAATGGCATACACCTAGCAAAAATTTACATTTCTAAGTACTTACCATTTTTCGCTTTATGGAAAATTCTATATGTAGACATATTCGCAATCCGATCAAAATTTGGAATGCGCAACATTTCAAATATTATATATCTGTTTGAAACATCTCACAAAGATTTCCGTATAATAGACCACTGAAATTAAATATGATAGTATTTTGGTAACATCGTTGTGAATAGATTCTTTCTGATATTTCGGTGTTTGATGGTTGTAAACTTCATGATTCTATGTTTTAACAATTGTAGTCCCAAAAGTCTCAAAACAAACCCATCATTTTTTCTCGCAAATTAATGTTCATTTGAAGATATTTGTATTTGATAGTTTACTAATATTTAGAATCATATCCCTTTAAGACGCGATAAGACGTATTCCTTGTATTTCTCATGCCGAGTGAAAGTAAAACATTTGCTGCAAACGCTATTTGTTGATAAAAAATTATACTTACTCTATTTGCATATCAGAATGATCGTTCGATTTTGATTTTAATTAGATTACGTAGGAAATAGTACCTATTGTAGTAATTACCATGGGACGACTTTTGAAAACTTTCTTCATAACTTTTCATAATATGACCCCAGGTAAATAAAATCACCATCATTTAAAAAAAATTATATATATATATATATATATATATATATATGGGAAATCTCCTCCACTATTAGATCTGCATATTATTTTCTACGCATCGCAACTCTGATGAACAGGCTCTCAGTGAGACAGACGATTTTGAAGAAACTATTAATTCCTAAGAAGCCAGACGATTTAAGCGGTAGAAAAAAGAACTCAACGGAAGAAAGGAGAATGGAATGTTTTTAGTTTTAAGTTGGTGGAAAAAGAACGTAAGATGAAGACGAGTTCCCGTATAAGATGTAATTGATTAATTAGAGTTATGATTGTTTGCTTTGTAAATAGTCTTATGTAAATATCTTTTTTGTAAATATTAACGTTTAATATAAGTCATTTAAAAGTTCAAAAACGGTGTCAGAATTTAATTTACCTCCAAGTTTATTTACTTATGTGTTCAAAAGAACTTTTTAAAGAAGAATCTCCATAAATTTTGGTCTCAGTAAGTGGGATACAGACGCACGCCCACAGAGATGGAAATATATATTTTTTTAATATCTTGGAAGCCGATATTTTTTAGAACTGTGATGGAATGTCAAGCCTACAAAGCTATTTCAGAAGAGGTAAAATTTTGCGATGAAAGTGAAATCAAAGTGTGTGAAGCTGAGCATCTGATTATGAAGTGAGTTTATTATTTCATTTTTCTTTTCAATAATGGAAAAATTAGTTGATTTAAAGGAATTAGAGTTTTCTTTGAAAACTGAAAAATCAGCTAGTATTAAGACATTGCACAAATTAATTTTTGGAGAAATCGGTGACAGAAATAATCGACGTAGAATTCGGAATTTTATTGGGTTTACGTTTGAAGTAGATTCCGATGAATATCAAACTAAATTCAAAGAAATTAAAGATAATTTTTCTGTTAACGACTTAATTACCATTTGCAATGTTTTGTGTATAAATAATTCGGGAACTTTTGATGATATTGCTGCCAGAATAATTTCTAGTTTATGTGATTTTAATATTTTAAAAATTAATATGATAGCCGATGTAGGTACTCTTAGTGATGACGAAAGTGTCGATG
Organism: Maratus speculifer; assembly: GCA_964019185.1. Classification (NCBI taxonomy): domain Eukaryota; kingdom Metazoa; phylum Arthropoda; class Arachnida; order Araneae; family Salticidae; genus Maratus; species Maratus speculifer. Next base: position 166,621,988 of record OZ025290.1, read on the forward strand.
AATTTAATGATGATTTACAAGATAAAACTAAAAATATTTCAACTGTTTTTGAGAATAATATGAGAAATGATTCTGGTAGTTCTAATTGTGAAGGTAATGAAAATCAGAAAATTCTGCTTCCTGATTATGTTATTAAACCAAGCATTTCTATTAATGATATTGAAAGTATGATTACAATGTTTGAAGGTACTCAAGTACAAAATATTAATAAATGGATTGCCGATTTTGAAGATATTGTTTCATTATTTAACGTTAGTGATTTGCACAAGTTGATTTTGGCTAAACGCCGTATGACAGGCAAAGCAAAATTATTTCTTGAAAGTGAAACAAATATTAATTCGTGGTCTAAATTAAAAGCCCTACTCATATCTGAATTTGGTCAAACGTGCAATTCAGCTGAATTACACGAATTGCTTTCCAAAAGAAAAATTAGACCACATGAATCGTTAGATGAATATTTTTTAAATATGAAACAATTATGCTCAAAAGGCAATATTGAAGATTCTGCCCTTATTCAGTATGTAATAAATGGAATTAATGACCCCATTTCTAAAAAATCTTTTTTGTATGGTTGTCCCAATATTGCTGAATTTAAACAAAAATTAAAGATTTATGAAAAAATAAGATCGGAGTATGAAAATGCAAAATTTCATAAATATGAAGGAGCTAAGCCTAAAATTAAATCCGAAGTTGAAGTTAAGAACAAATTTAAGCCTGTAAAGCCAAATATGCGTTGTTTTAATTGTGGCGGGAATAATCATAAGAGTATTAACTGTGTAAATAAAGATAAAGGGCCGCTTTGTTTTGCTTGTAACGCTTATGGTCATAAATCATTTCAATGTAATAAATCTAAAGATACAAGTGTTAAAAATGCTCAGTCACAAGTAAACATTATTACATCCCAAGATTTAATTCTGAAAGAGATAAAGCTTTATTCTTTGCGTTTAATCTCTTTAATAGATACTGGTAGCCAAAAGACTTTGTTAAAGAAAAGTATTTATGATAATTTGAAGAACTTTGTAGAATTAAAACCTACGAGTATCTCTTTGACCGGTTTAGGAAAAGCCTCAATTAAACCAGAAGGTTGTTTCAATTCAGAAATCGAAGTAGATGGTTCAAAATTTAAAGTTACTATTTTTGTCGTTAAGGACAGTTGCATTAATTTCGATTTAATTATTGGCACTGATGTTATTCATCAAGGTACATTAACTATTTCTGAGAATAAAGTGAAACTGTTTAAAGCTGAAGTTCAGTCTAATGACTTTTTAGTTAATATTGTAAATGTTTTAGATGAGCCTAAAATTGATTTAACTCACATTGCTGACAAAAAATTACGTTCAGAGTTATACTCTTTAATTGAAAATTATGTACCAATTAAAACTAAAACAGTAGATGTTAAAATGAAAATTAATTTAACTGACGAAATCCCAGTTTGTTCTTCTCCTCGAAGATTACCGCCATGCGAGAAAAAAATAGTCGAAAACCAAATTGAGGAGTGGCTAGCTCAGGGAATAATTCGAGAAAGTTCTTCTAATTTTTCTTCGCCGGTTGTTTTAGTCAAGAAAAAAAATAACACAATGAGACTTTGTGTTGATTACAGATGTCTTAACAAAAAGACAGTACGCGAGCATTTCCCCTTGCCAGTTATTGATGATGTAATAGACCAATTACATTCTGCCGAAGTATTTACCACCATAGATTTGAAAAACGGTTTCTTTCATGTAGATGTTGAAGAAGACTCGCGGAAATACACTTCGTTTGTTACTCATGAAGGACAATACGAATTTTTGAAATGTCCATTCGGGTTGACCAATAGCCCTAGTGTTTTTCAAAAGTATATTTATAATGTATTTCGAAACCTATTAAAAGATCACATTGTTGTCATTTATATGGATGATTTAATAATACCTGCTAAAAACGAAGCTGAAGGTCTAGAAAAATTAAAACTTGTACTCGAAACTGCATCGGAATATGGATTAGAATTAAATCTTAAAAAATGCAATTTTTTGAAGCGTGAAATTGATTTCTTGGGGTATAGAATCATAAATGGTAAATTGTATCCCTCTCCACTGAAGACTAAAGCAGTAATAAATTTTCCCAAACCAAAGTGTACCAAAGATGTTCAAAGTTATTTAGGATTGACAGGATACTTTCGAAAATTTATAAGAAATTATTCGGTTATAGCTAAACCGTTAAGTGACCTGCTAAGAAAAGATTCAAAATTTAAATTCGATATAGAAGAACAAAGAGCTTTTAATGAACTCAAACGTATTTTGTCGTCGGAACCAGTACTTTTAATTTACAATCCCAAAAGTGCGACCGAAATCCATTGTGATGCCAGTATTGATGGCTATGGAGCTGTTTTAACCCTCTCACTGACAAGCCCGTCTATAGACGTTCCCTAAGCTCCAGGTTTCACTGCAATGCAAGCAAAAATTAAAATGATATAACTTAGTTGATTTAATGTATTTTTAATACATTGTGCGATGATTAACACACTCAAGGATAACATTCATATTCGTAAATAAGATTTTTCTATAATTTTGAAATAATCATATTTTTTTAGCAATTAAAAAAATGCTGAGAAAACAACATTACAATTTTGCCCTTTTACAAGACTGTCAGAGGGTTAATGCAACAATCTCCAGTAGATAATCAATTTCATCCAGTTTATTTCGCAAGTAAAAAAACCACCGAAGCTGAACGGAGGTACACTAGTTACGAATTAGAAGTTTTAGCTGTAATTGAAGCCCTGAAAAAGTTTAGAGTATATGTGCTAGGTATCCCATTTAAAATTGTAACCGATTGTAATGCATTTAAAATGACTATGGATAAAAAAGAAATGAGTACAAAAATAGCTAGATGGGCAATAATGTTATCCGATTTTGATTATGTTATTGAACATAGACAGGGTAGCAGTATGAGACATGTCGATGCATTAAGTAGGTATCCTATTTGTATGGTAATCCAAGATAGCTTAACTTCAAAAATTATCCAAGCTCAAGAAACAGATGACCATATTAAAACAATAAAAGAAATCCTAAAGGTGAAATCTTATGATGATTATCTAGTTAAAAATGATGTTCTTTATAAATGTGTTAATGGTAATGATTTATTAGTTGTACCGGAAGACATGCAAATGAATATAATAAAGGCCGCTCACGAAAAAGGTCATTACGCAGTTGCAAGAACAGAGAAAAGTTTAGAAAATGATTTTTACATCCCTAAAATTAAACAAAAAATTGAGAAATGTATAGCAAATTGTGTTCCCTGTATTTTAGTTAATAGAAAATGTGGTAAACAAGAAGGCTTACTTCACCCAATAGAAAAAGAAGAAACTCCATTATATACGTACCATGTTGATCACTTAGGTCCATTAGAAAGCACTAATAAAAATTACCAACATATCCTTTCGGTCATTGACGCATTCACAAAATTTGTTTGGTTGTATCCCACAAAATCTACCGATGCTGCCGAAGTAATTTCTAAATTAGAAATCCAAAAATCTATCTTTGGAAATCCAGTTCGAATTATATCAGATAAAGGTCCTGCATTTACCTCTAAAGCTTTTGAAGATTATTGCATCAATGAAAATATTAAACATATCCCGATTACCACTGGATTACCCAGGTCTAACGGCCAAGTTGAGCGTCTAAATTCTGTCATAATATCTGTTCTGTCTAAATTGTCTGTCGATAATCCTAAAAAATGGTATACACATGTAAGCAACGTCCAACAGGTGATAAATTCGACTTTTCAGAGAAGTATAAGCACAACTCCTTTTGAATTGATGTTTGGTACTAAAATGAAACTAAAAAATAACATTGAAATTACTAGTCTTCTGAATGCTGAAATACAATCTGATTTTACAAATAATCGCGAAGATATGAGAAAAAATGCTAAAAAACAGATTTTAAAAGTCCAAGAAGAGAACCGTAAAACTTACAACCTCAGACGAAAGAAAGCTAACAAATTTAAGATTAATGATGTGGTTGCTATAAAACGCACACAACAAGGTCCAGGTTTGAAGTTAAAACCAAAATATTTAGGTCCGTACAAAGTCATAAAAGTAAAAAATAATGACACCTACGATGTAAAGAAACTTGGATTCAACGAAGGACCCATGGTCACCAGTACATGTGCAGAGTACATGAAGCCGTGGACGGACGAAGCTTAAAAAAAAAAAAAGAATTTCACCGATTGTGACACTATACCAACTATGACAAACCTCTGGACTGACAACTAATAGAATTTTAACTTTATTCTCGAAAAGACGTAAGGTAAAAGAAGATGAAAAGACGTATGAAAGAAGACGAAAAGACGTAAGATAAAAGAAGACGGAAGACGTAAGAAAGAAAAGACGAAAAGACGTAAGGTAATAGAAGATGAAAAGACGTATGAAAGAAGAAGACGAAAAGACGTAAGATAAAAGAAGACGGAAGACGTAAGAAAGAAAAGACGAAAAGACGTAAGGTAATAGAAGATGAAAACACGTATGAAAGAAGAAGACGAAAAGACGTAAGATAAAAGAAGATGAAAGGACGTAAGAAAGAGAAGACGAAAAGACGCGAAAAAAAAATATATGATTTTTTTTCAAGAAATAATCTAAGCTTTGATAAACAATTTGAATGATGACTTCTTTTTTTCAATTTAGACTTTGGATGCTGCTGTGTTTTTTTTCTTTATCTTTTCAGATGATCCAGCTGCTGTTTCCAGCCAACAAGAATACATTCGAGGACGAATGTCTCATCAGTATGGCCGAAATATGGGAAATCTCCTCCACTATTAGATCTGCATATTATTTTCTACGCATCGCAACTCTGATGAACAGGCTCTCAGGGAGGCAGACGATTTTGAAGAAACTATTAATTCCTAAGAAGCCAGACGATTTAAGCGGTAGAAAAAAGAACTGAACGGAAGAAAGGAGAATGGAATGTTTTTAGTTTTAAGTTGGTGGAAAAAGAACGTAAGATGAAGACGAGTTCCCGTATAAGATGTAATTGATTAATTAGAGTTATGATTGTTTGCTTTGTAAATAGTCTTATGTAAATATCTTTTTTGTAAATATTAACGTTTAATATAAGTCATTTAAAAGTTTAAAAACGGTGTCAGAATTTAATTTACCTCCGAGTTTATTTACTTATGTGTTCAAAAGAACTTTTTAAAGAAGAATCTCCATATTTATACATATAAATATATGTATGTACTAAATTTTGTCCGCACGATAAAAGTCGCAATTACGCACGAATCACTTTCATGTTCGACAAATGCATTGAGATGAATTATGTCTCGTTGCGGATTGCAAATGGGCAAAATTTGCCCGAAGGGCTTTGAATGGGAGAGGTTCAAAAATTTGGATACCGACTTAACATCGCTCTGATTAAATCAACTGTTACTGAACAATGACAGAAATATATAAATATAATTCGTTTTAGCAGTTGCCATTAATTAAAAAAAACGCAGTAAAATTCTTACTACAACAGTCATTTTACTGTTGAAAGATTTGCACGTGAAAAACGAAAAAAAATAGTTTGACGAATTTAAGAAAAAATTAATATTACATCATAAATTTTCTAAAGCAAGATTTCTACATGAAACAAAAAATTAAATACCGAGAATTTTTTTAAAGCAAATTTTACGTCACAATGGAAATATAGCGAATGAAAAGCAGATGAATACGCTCAACGCCAAATGAGCTTGTAAAAACGCATTGAAACATAATAAAAACCAAACTAAGGAAAGATTGGAACTTTAACGTTTTGAAGTTTTCTGATTTTATTTCATCATTTTTAAATCTATTCCATATATGCGTGTACATTAGAATTTTTACAAAAAACTTAGGTCCTATGAGCTAATTCTTAATGATAAAACCAAGTTTATCTCTAATCTTGATTTAATTTTTATTGGTGAAATTTGTACCTGACTTCGAACTCTACCTTCTACAGTAGGCCGAACCAGAAGGAATTTTTTATTACATAGGACTGAGAAGCAAAAATGTAATTAAACATTGAACCTGCACGATCGGGTGGATTTGGTCTTAACCGGTGAAATTTACAAGGGTGAAATTTAACTGTATATGAAATATTAATTTTGTTGATAATGTCAAATGCTGGAGCATGGAGTCAACTATTAAGTCAGTAATTTGCACTAATATGAGATTTTAATCTCAACTACTGGCAAAAGTTTAAACATTTTCTGTATCTTTGCTTGACACTTTCTTGAATTACAAATAATTTATTTCAAATGTAATTAGGCGTGCATTTGAAGAATAACATATTTAAAAGAACTCCTAATTCATGTTGTATCTTAAGATTGATACGAAATATATAAACACAATTAAAAAAATATAAGGCATTCCTGAGCTATGTTAATCCAAGCAAATATTTCCAATTTTTTTTATAAAATATTTTTATTGTTTTTATGAATTTGCACATTTAAAATTATATTATTGTACAATCATACATTTAGTTGTTTATATCATGGAATATATTGTCGTTATTGCATAATGTGAAATCATTGAATTAAGCAAAGATTCATTTAAATGATCATTTGTTTGCCATGATTCAGAATATATTTTAATCACCATTTCAGAAATAATAAATTTTACATTAACCTTTTCTTTTACCATCATTATTTTTTTTATTAACGAACGCATTTGCCCATCGGGTCATGTGTAATTTTGAAATTTTTAAGATTTATCTTCCGTTTAAATGATCGTAAAAATAATGTAGAGTTGAACCGACAGTAAAATCTTAGTATCAAGTATTTCGAACCTGGGTAATGTGAAAAATTGTGAATACCAACTGAAATAGACATACTTTGTAAATTGCGAGGATTTCACGTTAAGGGCAGACAAAGCTAAAATGGAACATTTTTATCTTGGTTTTTAATTATCGGCCTAATAGATAGAGGTAAAAAAATCTGGTGCTATATGATTATGGACCTAAAAGATAACAGTGCTGGAAAGTTTTAAAATATTATATTTTAAGCACGGTGGGTATATTTCCAAAATATATATTAAAATATTTAATTGCTAAAAAGGACGTCAAATGTTAATAAAATACAATAAAAGATCTTAATAATTTTACATGTTTCGATAGAATTTACTCAATCATCATCAGAAAAACAAAATATACAAATAAACACAAAGATAGAAAATGACAATAAACTATTACAAATGAAATTTAACATTAATAAAAATCCCGCGCTTTATATTTTATTTATGTTTCACGTTGCTTTATTTTTAAATCTAGCAATTCAGTCCAAATATTTGGGATTTGAAATGACAAGGAATCATTGCAGACAAAAATCCCAAAAAGACAAAAATCCAATTCATCAAATCCCAAATATTTGGACTGAATTGCTAGATAATTTAAAAATAGAGCAACGTGACACATAATTAAAATATAACGCGCGTGATTTTTATAAATTTTAAGTTTCATTTGTAATAGTTTATTGTCCTTTTCCATCTTTGTCTTTATTTGTATATTTTGTTTTTCTGATGATGATTAAGTAAATTCAATCGAAACATGTAAAATTATTACTATCTTTTAATGTATTTTATTAATATTTGACGGCCTTTTTAGCAATTAAATATTTTAATATATATTTTTGAAATGTTTCTAATGGACGAATAAGAGAACTTCTATTTATAATTTAATGTCTTTTGCATCTACGGTGGGTATGTGTATTATTTGATCCTTTTTTCTGGAAATGCGTAGTTTTTTTTTTTTTTTTTTTTTTTTTTTTTTTTTTTTTTTTTTTTAACTTTGGTTCTTTTTGTAAAATTTTGTTTTAGGTAAAACATTCCAAAATTGTGTAATTAATTCGGTTCTTTAAAAATAGCCAATATCACGAATCTGGATTTAAATAAAAAATAAAGAAAAATATGTTCTGAAAATTTTTAAAGTTTTTTAGTAAAAGAAGTGTTTTGATGATTTTATTTCTTTTAAGCCAAAATGAAAATGACTTCAAATTAATCACAATTAGTATGTTTTCTGATACCACAAAAAATTTTATAGTGGTATATTTGACAGTTTCAGAAAAATGTACCGAACATGCATGTTGTTCAAAAAATTTCACATAGATCTGTAAACAGTTAATTAGTTCTTCAAAATTAATTTATGCATGAAATACATTTCTTCTGATTTACATAACGTATATATTTACTGTAAAACAAATTCAGATTTCATCTATATTTATAAGCAATTTACATGCAATTAAATATTTCGTAACATCTACTCCATTTTACTTTGTTTCTTGTGTTCTTATATGAAATTGGTGAATTAAGTCCCATTACTATTTATTAATAATATATATTTTAAATGACGTTTGTTATTTGAGAAAACAAGATTCTTTGCTAAAATAAATTTTAAAAAGGCATTTACAAAAACTACATTAACTTTTTTCCTATGTTCTTAAAAAAATATTGATAAGTATGATTTAATGAAAAAAAAAGTTTCTAAACAAATGAAAAAATTCGGAATATATATTCATTTTTTTTCAAGTATTAAATATTAATTATATATTATTTCCAACTATGAATTAGTTCTTGAAAAATAATTCATTCATGAAAACACTTCTTTTATTTATTTAACGAGGGTGATTCTAATTTTTTTTTACAATAAAAGAGGGGGTACACATAAAGACAAACAATAATAAATAGGAGACTAAGGGTCCAAAACGTTTGCCAAAGGAGATAACCGCCATTAAAGTTTAGGGACCAAAATTTCAAATAAACATAAAAAACGGAAAAATTGGTCGATTGATTTGAGGTTTTCACTAAAGTTATTCTTTATGTCGGCATTTTCTTGAAATTAAATAATAAAGATAAATTTCAAAAAATGCCGATAGAGGGCGCTTTAGACTTTGGAGTAACGAACAACTATTTTTTGCCGGTATTTTTTGCATCTCATTAAATGTTTTCGTAAGCTTAGAGTCAAACTTAAATTTTGAGTTCAAAATCTGAATGTGGGAGTGGTTAAGTAGCACAAACTGAACTGTGTTCAGAGGGTTTAAATTTCAAATGATTAAAAAAAAACGGAAAAATTTGTTTATTGATTTACAGTTTTCACTAAAACTATTCTTTATGTCAGTATTTTCTTAAAAATAAATTATAAAGATAATTTTCAAAAAATGCCCATAGATGGCGCTTTAGACTTTGGAGTAACGAACAATTCTTTTTTGGCGTTATTTTTTGCATTTTATTAAATGCTTTCATAAGCTTAGACTTAAACATAAATTTTGAGCTCAAAATCTGAATAGTTGTGAGTGGTTAAGTAGACAAACTGAACTGTGTTCAGAGGGTTCAAATTTCAAATGATTATAAAAAACGGAAAAATTGGTCGATTCATTTGCGGTTTTCGCTAAAACTAATTTTTAAATGAGCATTTTCTTGAAAATAAATTTTAAAGATAAATTTTACAAAATGCCAATAGAGGGCGCCTTAGACTTTGGAGTAGCGTACAATTATTTTTAACTGTTATTTTCAAATCTCATTAAATGCTTTCAAATGCATAAAATTAAATTTTATGCTCAAATTCTGAATCGTTGGGAGTGTTTAAGTAGCGAAAAATTGAATTGTGTTCGTGGAGGGGGGAGGGTTAAATTTCAACTCCTGAAGACACTTCAATTTGTGCTACTTAATTACTCCTAATTATTCAGATTTTGACCTCAAAACTTAAGTTTAAATCTAAGCTTCCGAAAACATTTAATAATTTTTTGCAAGCATTTAATTACAACAAAAAAATAATGGTTAAAATTAATTATTGGTTGCTCTGAAGTTTAAGGCGCCCTTTAAGGGAATTTTTTTTAATTTATGTTTAAAATTTATTTTTAAGAAGATACTGACTTAAAGAATAGTTTTATTTTAAATCGCAAACAAATCGACATTTTTTTCCATTTTCTATATCTATTTTAAATTTGAACACCCCCCCCCCTTAAACACAGTTCATTTTGTGCTACTTAACTACTCCCTACTATCAGATTTTGAGCTCAACAGTCTAAGCTTCCGAAAACTTTTAATGAGATGCAAAAAATAGTTGTTCGTTACTCCAAAGTCTAAAGCGCCCTCTATCGACATTTTTTGAAATTTATCTTTATAATTTATTTTTAAGAAAATGCCGACATAAAGAATAGTTTTAGTAAAAACCGCAAATCAATGAACCAATTTTTCCATTTTTTTATAATCATTTGAAATTTGAATCCTCTGAACACAGTTCAGTTTGTGCTACTTAACCACTCCCACTTTTAGATTTTGAGCTCAAAATTTAAGTTTGACTCTAAGCTTACGAAAACATTTTATGAGATGCAAAAAATACCGGCAAAAAATAGTTGTTCGTTACTCCAAAGTCTAAAGCGCCCTCTATCGGCATTTTTTGAAATTTATCTTTATAATTTAATTTCAAGAAAATGCCGACATAAAGGTTAATTTTAGTGAAAACCGCAAATCAGTCGAGCGATTTTTCCATATTTTATGTTTATTTAAAATTTTGGTCCCTAAACTTTAATGGTGGCTATCTCCTTTGGGAAACGTTTTGGACCCTTGGTCTCCTATTTAATATTGTTTGTCTTGATGTGTACTATCACCCCCCTTTTATTGTAAAAAAAAAATTGGAATCACCCTGTATAGACTGTAAACAAATTCACATTCATATATATATATTTTTAAACAACATACATGCTATAAAATATTTCGTAAAAAGTACATCTCTTTACTTTTAGAAATATTTATTGCGTCCTGGTGAATAATGTTCCATTACTATCTATCAATAGTATATATTTTTAATGCCGTATATTATTTGAGAAAACAAGATTCTTCGCCAAAATAAATTTTTGAAAAGGCATTTAAAGAAAATACATTAACTTCATTCCTATATTCTTTTAAAAAATATTGATAAGTATGATTTAATGAAAAAAAAATTCTTATATTCAAATTTTTTTTCAACTATCGTAAAGTCTTTAACAAAGTAAAATTTACAGCTTGACTGAAAAAGTAGAAAGCATTACATAAACCGATAAGAAATACATTTACTTCACATTTTGAAAAGTATAAAGAACCATGCATGTCTTACGTAAAAAAATAGTTATCCATAAAAACACTTTCCTTCTAAGCAAACATTTCTCACAATAATGGGACATAGCAAAACAACACGCGCTTTGGGGATATAAATTCAATTCTACTCTTGCCAAATTTATCTCCCTGAGAACCTTACCTATAAATATTTTACGACATTTTTGTTTTCCCAGACGAAAATGTTAAATCGTGTTTATTTTGCGTTGACAGATGAGGGACATAAGCTTGTTCAAAGTTTATCCAACATGTTCAATATTTTCTATTTGAGAGCTTCGTTATGTTTTATGAAACCATAACTACAGTTATATTTGTGCCTGGAACAATACGCCAATGATGTTATTTCCTTCGCATCACAAGATGGCGCAATACAGTTATCGGATTAAAGATTCTTATTAAACATTCAGATACTTAAATTTAATGATCAGAAAAAAACATTTTTGTGGGTAAAAATAATAAATATTCTCAGTAAATAAATAAATAAATAAAGAATAAAGAATAATAAATAAATATGTAAGTAAAAAAGGTTTCATTACATTAATTTTTGTAGTTATTAGACCACAAACACTATAAGCGCCTATAATCTGGAGCTGTCAGGACCGTAGCAAATCCGATTAATGAACAAATCTGGTAACTGGACAGTTTAAAATACGGTAATGGCAATGGTTTTAAGTTAACTTTCCTTCAATTTTTTTTCAGGTTTATGATTGGCAATTATAATAGTGCACATTTAATTTAATTTTCAGAAACGTTCAATTTTATAGATAAAAATAATGACCAATTATAGCAATGGACATTTTAGAATATTACAAATGGCGGGTTTAGAAGGTCTTTTGACTTTTAAAAATTTCATTTTCTACAAAAGTGATGCAAGGTTATACATTGAAATAACATATAACTTATTACTCCATATTTAAATGTATTTTAAGAGCAAACGCGGGCTGAGACCCAGCTAGAAAAAGTTTGTACTTTTTTTGCAAAAAAGTATAAATTGTACACAATTTGTGCACAAAAAGTGACTATTTTTGAATACCCCGAAAAGTATATACTTTTTGTGGAAAATATTTACATTTTTTATGTATACAAAAAAGTTCATATTTTTTGTTGTTAAAAATGGTGCACATTTTTTGCATAAAATATATAAATATTCTGTGTTTGCAAAAATTGTGCAACTTTTTTTTTTTTTTTTTTTTTTTTTTTTTTTTTTTTTTTTTTTTTTTGTAAAAAACAAATCAAAGATTCCAATTTTGCAAATATTATGTACTATTTTTTTTATGGATGCGAAAATTAGATTCTTTCATTACAGGCATCATTATTTCCATGTCTGGTGCCTTTTTCTAAATTAGGGGAAATTTTTCAGAGCAAATTAATGTTGTATTTAACTTAAAGTTAATCGGAAGGAATAAATTCTATTATGTCTTAATAAGGCAAAATAAAATAAGTTAGTTAAATTTCAAAATCGGGAGATTGTGAGCCTTTCTTCAGTAAAGGAAAATTAACAGATCGATTTTAATTTAAAAGTAAACGAATTAAATACATTTTACTATGTTTATCAAATTTGAAGAAAAACAAATTTTAATTATTTAAAATTTAAAATCCAGGAAGGAGTAATGAGCCTACGCCCCCCCCCCCTCTTCATTAACGGGAATAATTTCCGGAGATCCTCTTATATTTTAAGTTGCTTGAAAATAATATATTTTTTTTAAATAAGAAAAATAGAAATTTTGATTAATTATAAAATTCAAACTCTAGGGGGGGGGAGGGGTTAATGTTTCTCCTAAAACTTCTAACTTTACGGAAAATATTTTAATTCCTCTTTTATTTTAAATTTCTCGGAAAGATAAAATTTTACTGTATTTTTCAAAATCATTCAAAAATAAAATTTAGATGTATTTTAGACTAAATAATATTTAAATCATATTTGAGGGAGGGGTAACGGCTCTTATGCTTCTCACCCATAAAAAGTCTTAGTTTCTTTTTAATTTTAAATTAATTAAAATAAAATACGTTTTGCTAGGCATTTCAAAATCGAAAAAAAAGAAATTTAAATTAATTAAAATTTAAAAATCTAATCAGGAGGAAAATGTGCCTACCAACCCCCTACCCTTCCTTAACAGAAAATATCACACTTTCCTTTATTATTTTATAGTTACTTGAAAGAATAAATTTTGCTGTGTTTTTCAAAATCGGAGAAAAACAAAACTTAGTTAAATTTCAAAATCGGGAGGGGCAAAGGTCATCCTATGCCCCCTTCCCCCAACGAAAAATTTTTAGTTTTTATTTTTTTAAGTTACTAGAAAATAATAAATTTGACAATGTATTTCGAAATAGGAGAAAAATAAATTTTACTTAATCAAATTTTAAAAAGCAAGAGGGGGGAGGGCAATTGTTCTCCTACGCTCTCAAACCCTAGAAAAGTTCTTACTTTGTCTTTTGTTTTAAATATCTCGAAAAGAATAAATTTTAATAAGCTTTTCAAAATAAACAAAAAAGAAAATTTAATCAGTTAAGTTTCAAAATCGAGGGAAAAGCAGTGGACCTCCCCCCACACACACACACAACACGCGCGCGCACACACTCTACTCTTTTCCTATGATTTAAGCTTAAAAATAAAAGTGCGGTTATTAAGTGCATAATATGTCCTCCTGCCCTATCAGGTATAACTTCCAGTTATTATGAAAATTACTTGTGCTTTCAAAAATCAGATAAAACCTGTTTAATTCTTAATGGACCTTATGCACGCAACCTGAGGTCGAGGCTAAAATTCGTCTGCTGGCGGTATTTACTGGCGGTGTTTAACATAGCAGTCTATGGAGTATGAGTTATTATTGCTTGTTTGTTAGAAATACCGGAAAAGAATTCTTTGTTGTAGCAGCATATACTTAATATATGGTAATATAAATTCAAAATTGTTGTTCTGCTTGCCAGAAAATTCTCTAAATTTGTAAATTTTCCGTTAAAATGTATCCAGGAAGGCTAAAGTCGTCTGCTAGCGATGTTTGCGCCTGCGCATAGTGGGGTTCTGGCGGTGCAGTGACTAGAATAACCGGTTAGCATACCGCCAGCTCTGGCGTCTGACGTCACGTGCATAAGGTCCATTTATTTATTATTTTCGCATCTGTAGCTATCTTTCCTACTCCATGAACCAGAAGCATTAATACTTCTCAACTCGCAGACTTGGAGGAGCTAATGTTTACATATGCTGTGCCGACCGCGAGGTTTTAGCGGCGAAAAGAAATTTGAATTAACGATACCGCGTGTTGCGTCGTTTAATATTACTCAAATTGAAGTAAAGTTTAAATTAATTGCTTTAGTATGAAGGCTAGTCTGAAATATAGATGGGACGAATATTCGGTCACTATTCGGTATTCGGCCCTTTTGCCGAATATTGAAAGCTTGGCCGAATGCTTTTGCTGAATACCTATGGCCGAATATTGTACGATTTCTTAACAAATACATTCAGAATAAGATTTTTATCTTAATTTTTTGCAACTTTTTTAAATTGAATTCATTCACGCTTACTTTCTGACACATTTATGAAGTCATTTTCATTCATAATTGAACAAAATATACAATTATTTGGATACTAAAAATTTTGAATATTTCTGTATTTGCTATAAAAGTTAAGAATCTTTTAGAAAATGTTGTGCAAATTAGAGATTAAATTTACGTTGGAGATTCAACTATTAGGAAAATGACTGTTACAGGAATGTTACATTACAACTCAAGATGTCTAAGTCAGTCATTGAGTGAAGCCTATATAGAAAAAAGAAATAAGTAATATCTATCCCAGACACTACTAGATAGAAAACAGTATCCTTTAGAATGGTGGGCGAAGAATTCAAAAGACTTTCCTAACCTTTCAGAGTTAGGAAAAAAAATACCATTCTGCTCTTGGGAAATATACTATATTTTGTGAGCGATTATTTTCTAAGGTAGGTAACATGTATGAAAATGCACCACTAGTTTTACCCAGAGATTTTTAATAAAAATTTTCTTTATTCCATAGTATTTTTAAATATGTGTGCCCAAAAATGATAAAATTTTCTCATCTATTTTGGAAAGGGAACATAAAACTATTCAATCGTGTTTTAATTGTATTTTTTCATTTTTATATCATAAAGTCATTTGAAATTAATGTTACTTGATTTATCGTATTTTCCTTTTTTTTTTCTTTTTCCCTTTTTAAAGGCAATAACAAATTTTTTCTTGCAAAAGCACCTTTTTCCGCTGCAATACTGTCCTTTTTAGTGAATAGCACCATGCCTTTTTTCTTTCTAGAGTGAACACTAGATTCGGCATAAAATTTTTTTATCATGATTTTCTGAATTACGCTCAAAAATAGGTAGATAAAAACTATTCAGGGTATGAAAGTTATAAGGGGTGGGGGAGGAGAATGTCAATTTCAAATAAACTTTTTATTATGCATGAAGAATACAAATAGTGAAAGTAAAAAGTAAGTTCTACTATTTTAAAAAACATTCCTTTCAATATTTTTCGGCCCAGGTCGAATGATAGATTTGATATTCGGCTTCGGCCAAATAATCGTTGCATCTCTACTTCAAAGAATTCTAAAAGATGGAAAAGGTCTCTGCAAATGTAACTTTATTATTTTAGGTGGGGGAGGGGCTATCGTAAGATATCTGTAGGGTGGGGGGGGGTGATTTGGAGATATCTCTAGAGGGGGGGTGATTTTGTGCTGTGGAAAATTATCAATTTTCTACAGCACAAAAATCACTGATCAACAAAATTATCGATTTTTTCTTGTTTGGCAACAAAAATAAGATTTTTACGAAATAAATCGACAAAATGCGCAATTTTTACGAAGCCGATCTGTGAAATTTATGATTTTTCAAGTCTGGTTGACAAAAATTATTGATTTTTACAAAGCTGATTGAAAAAATTCGCATTTTTTCTGCACCTATCAACAAAATTCGTGATTTTTATTAAGACAGTTGCCAAAATTCACAATTTTTCTGCATCTAATCTATAAAATTTGATTTTTACGAAACCGATTGATGAAAATCACAAGTTTTACAAAGCTATGGACAAAATCATGGCTTTTACAAAGCCAATTGACGAAATTTGCAATTTTTTTCACACAATCTGTAAAATTCGCAATTTTTCCACAGCTGATCAACAAAATTATTGATTTTTTCTTGTTTGACAACAAAAATAAGATTTTTACGAAATGGATCGACAAATGCGTGATTTTTACAAAGCCGACCGTTGAAATTTACGATTTTTCGAGTCTGGTCGACAAAATTGTCGATTTTTGCAGAATGATTGCAAAAAAATGTAAATTTTGTCAAAAAATCGCTAATTTCATCTGCAAATGGACAAAACGTGGTCAAAAGATAATGAAAAAACATGCAAATTTTGTCAATGGATAGTGAGAAAAGCGTGAACTTTGCCTGAAAGTCGCTAATTTCATCAAAACATGGTTAAAAGCTCATAAAGAAACACTAATTTCATTAAAAAGTAGTGGTAAAGGATCATCAAATTTCATGAAAGCGTCGTAAAAAAAAAAAAAAAAATATATATATATATATATATATTGATTAAAAACCATGGAAAAAAATTCTTGGATTTTGTCAAGGGATAACTAACTTTGTAAAAAAAAACAAACAAAACATGGTTAAAAAAAATCTTGAAAACAGCACTAAATTCATTAAAAACTAGTGAAAATCTCGCCAATTTCATGAAAAGGTCTCAAAAACCTTCAGATCTTGTCAAAAGATTGCAAAAAAGCAGGCGAATTCTGTCAAAAAATTGCAAATTTTATCAAAAGATCGTGAAACACCGCAAACTTTGTCAAAAGGTTTTGGGAAACACGACAATTTCGTCTAAACATAGCGAAAAACATTCAGATTTCTACAAAGCATTGCGGAAAGTATGCAAATTTCTTCGAATAATCTAACGATAATATGCAAATTTTGTTAAAAGATACTGAGAAATTTGCAATTATTGCAAGAAATACGTGAATTTAGTCAAAAGATTGCAAGAAATATGCAATTTTCTTCAGAAAATCATGAAAAACACATAAATTTTTTGAAAAGAAATGCAAAAACACTCACATTTCTTTAAAAGATTGTAAAAAAAAGTTCAAATTTCGTCAAAAAACAGAGAAAACAAGGTCTATGAGACGCACGAAAAATGCGATTAAGTTTAAAGTTCTCAAATAAAGCACAAATTTTGTCCCAAGATCGTTAAAAACATGCAAATTTTATCGAAAGATCGCTAAAAACACTCTAATTTCATCAATGGATCGCAAAAACGAAAAAAATTATCAAAAGATTGCGAAAAGCACGCAAATTTTATCGAAAAATTTAGTAAAGCATGCAAATTTTATCGAAATATCTCAGAAAACACTCGAATTTCACCAAAGAATTGCGAGAAAAACAAGAATTTCGCTTAAAGAATGCTAATTTCATCAGAAAAATGTACCAAACACAGTTAAAATATCATGAAAAAATACTCATTTTGGTGAAAGATTGCAAAAAAACTCACAAATTTTTTCAAAGGATTGTGAAAAGCCTGTGAATTTTGCCTAAAAATCGATAATTTCATTAAAAGGTAGCGGTTAAGGACCATCAAATTTCAACAAAAGGTCGTAAGAAAAAAAAGGCAAATTTTGGCGAAAGATCATGGAAAAAAAGCTTGTATTTTGTCCAAAGATAACTAACTTTCTAAAAAACCGAACAAAACATAGATAAAAAATCTTGAAAACAATGCTAAATTCATTAAAAACTAGTGAAAATCTCACTAATTTCATGAAAAGGTCTCAAAAACCTTCAAATCTTGTTAAAAGATAGCGAAAAAGTAGGCGAATTCTGTCAAAGAATCACAAATATCGTATAAACAAGGGTAAACAATTATGGAAAAAAGTAAATTTCATGAAAAAAATCACAAATTTTATCAAAAGATCATGAAACACTGCAAACTTTGCCAAAAGGTTTCGGGAAACACAACAGTTACGACTAAAGATAGCGAAAAACATTCAGATTTCGACAAAGCATTGCAAAAAGTATGTAACTTTCGTCAAATAATCACAAGATAATATGCAAATTTTGTTAAAAGATACTGAGAAAATTGCAAATATCGCAAGAAGTACATGAATTTAGTCAAAAGATAGCAAGAAATACGCAATTTTCTTCAGAAGATCGTGAAAAACACGTAAATTTCTTAAAAAGAAATGCAAAAACACTCACATTTCTTTAATAGATCGTAAAAAAAAGTGCAAATTTCATCAAAAAACAGAGAAAACAAGGTCTATGAGTCTAAAAAAAATGCAATTCGGTTTAAAGTTCTCAAATAAAACACAAATTTTGGCACAAGATCGTTAAAAACTTGCAAATTTTATCGAAAGATCGCTAAAAACACTCTAATTTCATCAATAGATCGCAAAAACAAAAAAAATTATCAAAAAATTACAAAAAACATTCAAATTTTATCGAAAATTTGAGTAAAGCATGCAAATTTTATCGAAATATCGCAGGAAACACTCAAATTTCACCAAAGAATCGCGAGAAAAACAAGGATTTCGCTAAAGGAATGCTAATTTGATCAGAAAAAAGTACCAAACACAGATAAAATATCATGAAAAAATAATCAATTTGGTGAAAGATCACGAAAAAACCCACAAATTTCTTCAAAAGATTGTGAAAAGCACGTGAATTTTGTCAAAAAACAAACAAAATACGGTCAAAAAATCTTGAAAAAATGCTAATTTCTATAAAAGATTATGAAAATTTCATCAAGATCGTAAAATTTGCAAACCTCGCCAAAAAATCTCAAGTGTGCGAGTTTCATCAAAGATCGCAAAAAATATGCCAAATTTTCTCAAAGGATCTCAAAAATTTCATCAAAAGGTCATCTCCCCTCCCTCCCCCTTAAATCTCATCAAAATATTATGAAAAAGTGTGAATTTAGTAAAAAAAGGGTTGCGTAAAACTGCAAATTTCATTAAACGATCTGGAATGATAAGTGCAAGTTTTTCCGTCTTTTAAAAATTCTCGAGGGCGGAAACAAAACGGAAAAATCTCTGAGGACGGAAGCGGATCGCAAAAAACATGTGCTTTTCGTCAAAAGATTGTGGGAAAAAACATGATTTTTGTGAAATGATCGCAGGAAAAAGTGCTATTTCTGTCAAAGGGTTGAAAAAAAAAATGTGTTTGCAGGGAAAAAACTTGATTCCTGTTGAAGGATTGCAAAAAACCACCGATTTTCGTGAAAAGCTTGTGAAGAAAACATGATTCTTGTTAAAAGATCGTAGAAAAGACATCATATCGGTCAAAGAATACGAAATAGATGCAGTCTCTGTCGAAGGATTGCAAAAAAGATGAGTTTTTTGTCAAAAGGTTGCAGAAAAAAAGCAATTGCTGTCAATAGCGTAGCTATGTTTTTTTGGCGCCCGGGGCCAGCAAGAAATTTTGCACCCCCAACCCAATATAGATATATAACAATTTCTCTCAATTTGGTGCTCGGGATATACGCCCCTCTTGCCCCCCCCCCCCTTAGCTACGCCACTGATTGCTGCCGAAGAATTACGAAAAAGACGTTATTTCCGTCAAAGATTTGCGAAAAAGAAGCTATTTCCGGTCAAAGAATACTAAATAGATGTAATTTTTGTCAAAGGATCGCAAAAAAGACGTGAATTTAATCAAAGGATTGTGGGGAACAAAGGATTGTGCATGACAAGATGCGAATTTTGCCAAAGGATCGAAAAAAAGACGTGATTTCCATCAAATGATCACAAACTCCTCGATTTTCATCAAATGATTGCAGGAAAAATGCGATTTCTGTTCCAGGATCGTGAAAAAAAGACGCTTTCTCTAGTCAAAGAATACAAAATAGGTATAATTTTTGTCAAAGGATTGCAATAAAGATGCAAAATTAATCGAAGGATCGTGGAAATGACGTGAGTTTTGCTCAAAAGATCGTGAAAAAAAACACGATTTCCGTGTAATGATTACAAAAAAAAAAAACACGATTTTCATAAAATGATAACAGGGAAAACGTGATTTCTGTCCAAGGATTACAAAAAAAAAGCGAATTTCATCAAAAGATCATGTAAAATACTTTTATTTCATCGAAAAATTGCAGATTTCGGCTGAAAACCGTAGAAAAATCACAAATTTCGGCTATAAATAATGGAAAATCACAAGTTTTGGTTTAAATTTGTTGAAAAATCACAAATTTCGGCAAAATGTTGTAGAAAAGTCGCAAATTTTTGTCGAAAGACCATGGAAAAAACTAATTTTGTCATAGGGTCGTGGAAAAAACATGAGGTATGTGCTCAGTGTATGTACACTCAATGCGGGGGGGGGGGGCTCAAAATATTTTCAGTCTTGGCAAAATCTCAAACTTGCACCCATGTCTGAAATATGTTGAAAATTTTAATCTAATTATTCTTTCAAATGTAAAGAATACTTTCAAGATAGCAATCATTTTAATTTTTATGAGTTTATTACTCGTAGCTTTAGAATATTTCAATCTGTTCCAAAAGTAGCCTTTATTGCTACAAAATCCAATTTTTACAGCTACAAAATGTGATTTTTGCTGCTCCAAAATGTTTTTAGTGCACTTTCATACCTGTATACCTTTTCAGAAAATTTGTTGTGAATT
The DNA here is from genome assembly GCA_964019185.1 of Maratus speculifer. Lineage (NCBI taxonomy): Eukaryota > Metazoa > Arthropoda > Arachnida > Araneae > Salticidae > Maratus > Maratus speculifer. The sequence continues at coordinate 166,642,686 of OZ025290.1, forward strand.
TTAGAATCTCCCCCCGCCCTCCCTTTATGTAATCCAATTAAATGTTAATTAAAAGTTATTAGTAAATTCAATGTTGATAGTTAGAAAAAAAGCACAATTTTTATGAAGTATTCATAATTTTGTTTACTGGTCAGTGGTTGGAAAAAGCAGGCCAATAGCTATGGTGAAAAATGTTAATTTTCACTATATGAAATTTACAATTACACACAATGAAATTTACAATTTCTTTTCGTGCCTGATCGCCAAAATTCCTGATGTTTCCGTATCTGATCAACTAAATTCTTGATTTTACTAGTCTGACAAACTTTGCTATTTTTCAGACTTGTTACTTTTCTGCAGAAATGCGGGATTTTGCTCTTTAGCCGATGGATTTTATTATCCAAAAGTTTGTTGACATTTTTATGGAGGGGAAGGCGCATAACAGATGAAATACAACAAAAACACAAGTACAAACCACAGCAAATTTCTTTAAAGGATTACAAGAAAAAAAAAAATCCACAGGATTGAAAGGAAAAAAAAAAAAAAACTTTAAATTCATCGAATAATCGCAGATTGAGAAAATAATTGTTTATAAATCAAGTTCTAATTAATTAAGAAGAAAAAAAAAGATCACACAGTTACTAAAATTGCATCAAGTGTTTCATCAATCTGAAAGTAAATCAGAAAATTTTAAGCTGTTAAAAAGGTATTTTTTTTTTTTTTTTGAGTAAACAAAATATTGAAAATTCAATGAAGGGCAGAAACCTCATAAAAGTATATTTTTTATATTGTTAAAAATTATTTTTTAAAGTATTTTTTATATTGTTAAGCATAGTTAATTTACTTTTTTTTATTGGTTTTGAAATTATATCCAAGTTTCTTTGCAGAACTTTTTATAACATCTTAAAACACAACACATAGCGTTAAGGATTTGTACCTTGTAGTTTCACAGGACCATAAAAAATATATTTTATTTTTGTTTTCATCTATATCTTACTTTTCTAGCAAAAATTTCCAGCTCTTTTTTCTAGGAACTTCATCTACACATTCTAATTGCCTATTACTTTTTATTATATTTTATTTTAACCATTTACTTTTTACTGGTATATCCTTAATTAAATAAAACCATTTATTGTTGGTACATATACAGTTTATTTTTCTCTGTGAAATAAAGATAAAATAATTGTTTATCATTTGAATTTTTCTTTAGTTTATAGCTAAGTACGCAGTAAAAATATATAACTTTTTATATTATTGCATAATTTTAATTACAAGTGTGTACAATAAAATTTAATTTATTAGCATTGAGTACAATTATGTAGTGATTATGATCACCATTGCTTAATGCTTTCTACCCAGTTTAAAAATAGCTTGAAAGATTGTTTTGATATGAAACATATATAATCAGTTTTGGATTTTTACCAAAATACATATTTAAAGAATTTTTTATGAACATTAAAACAATATTATTTAATTAGGGTATTGTTATAGGTAAGGTTTTAGTTGAAATACTTTTAATTACACCAGGAATTGTTTTTATTGGTTATAATAATAAATACTTTAGATATACAGTAGACTCCCTAAAATCCAAACATAATTTTGTGATGTAAACAATGAAACATTCACTTCAGATATAGGGACAAAGTTTGACTATTTTAGTTTTATGTCAATTTCATATATTTTTTAATTCGTAATTTTTGTTAATTTTGATGAGTTTGTTTTTTCATGATGGAAGAATAAATTTATTTCTGAATTGCTGATATCATTGGTAATCACAATCTCCTTATCAAATATATTTATGTATTAATCAAGCTTTTTTTGGTTATTAAGTCTAACTAAACCTGAAATACAACTTCTTTATTTTACCGTTTTGTTGAGAATTAGTAATGTACCTTTATGAGGCAAGTTTCATTGAATAATTTACGAAAAATATATTTCATCATTATAAATGAATATTTAATTATACATTATTGATTATTAACTCTACCTTTGCTTTTAATATTTTAATCATTTTAAAAATTATCTAATTCTTTATAATTTTAGGTTATTACTTATTTTAATATTTTATAATATTGTAAGTATTCATTATAGTTTTGAATGCATTATTAATTCAATTAAAATTACTTTTAAAAAAGTAAACAAAACAACTACCAGAAATTCATAAAATTCTAAAATGTCCTATGTTGTGTGGATTTGAGGGAGCCTAGTGTATATATTTATATTACATATGTGTACATTCATAAATATGTAAAATAAATTTAGATACATGTAAGTAGTATCTGTAGTTCATTTTTGGCTTTATTAGGTAAAAAAAATCCATAAATTTTATGAAATATCAATCATTCCGAATTAGCCTTGCAAACTGAAATATAAATCAATTTAGTTGTATATAGGCATGCTGTGGAAGGTGTATGGAAGTATACACTCTATATTTTCTGGATTTTTTTAAGAAACACTGTTTACTCTCTGTTTCTCATAAAAGCTAATGGCATATTTTATCTAGGGTATACCGCCAACTTTGAATGTATAGTTTCTGCCTGGAGCATATAATTTCTGATTTTTTTATGACTACACCACTGGTTGTATAACCAGTATACAAAACTATAGATGTATATTTAATATAATTTAAAAGCTTATACTATATACACTTATAAAATAACATTTACAAAAAAAAAAAAAAACCCCTCAAATGTTGTATACTACTAAAGGATCTTAGTAAAATGTGATTTTCACAAACAATCTTTTCTGGAGATGATTTTGTAGCAGTTTACAATATATTTTTGTTATTAATTTCCAGTAGAGATGGAGGGTTTTTTATTTTGTATATTAAACTACAATGCTTATGGATTGCTAAGAATATTTTTTAATTTTTGTTTAAGCATACTGTTATGATGTAAGGTGGGTGACCATTAATTACCCTCGAAACAGATTAATCGAGATTTACCCTCATTCACCATATAAGCTAAGCAATCATGATAGTGGAGAGTATTAGCAGTAGCGTAGCTAGTGGGGGACAGATGGGGCAATCCATCCCAGGTGTCACCCTCTAAGGGGCGACACCAAATCTTTACTTGCAATTATATGCACATGTTATAAGATTTTGAAAAAAAAAAATGGAATGAAAGGAAATTTGTAGTGCACGACGCATCAGAGTTAATTTTTCAATTTATAATATTTTAGCTTATATGAATAAAGCCTCTTTTTTGTGGATTTATTTCAAATATGTATTTATTTTTTTTATTATTAATTCATGCTATTATAAAAATTTTGCTCAGCTTTCTGTCACAGTTTCATAACAGTTGCACTAATAAATTTATGCTTGCTGTTTGATCTTATTAATTTTATTGTTGTATTGTGAATTATGTATCTGATGGGGGAGGAGGGGCTTATATGTGAGTGTGGAAAATAAAAATTGCTTGAAAGTTTGAAGGGATGCTTACAATAAGGATTTTACGCTTATAATGAAGTTGAAAAAAAATTAACATGATTCCAATAAAACCAACTTTTATTGAAAAATAAAAACTCATAGATAATGACCAGATAAAATTGTTAAACTAGGATTATGCCTAATCTTGATTTAGTTTTTGTTGATAAAATTAGTAGTTACCTTTGAAATCTAGATCTACCTGCGGCTGTAGGATGATCTGGCGATAATTTTTTGGAATTATTCCGATGAGCCTACAACTATTTATGTGACAACTCTTAAAATCTAATGTTAAACAAATAGTAGCATCCTTTACAAATTTTTTATTTGCATTTCATTTTTTTTTCTTTTTTTTGGCTATGTTTTTCATTTTAAGCACACACATAATTATCATTCGATAACTAAAGTAAAATCAATTGTCATGTCCTTTTCAAATTTTTCTGTCAAACGATATTTTCCCCTGTAGATTTGAAATAATTATTTAACGGAGCATTTTTTATGATATTTCAATTTTATTTGCAGGTTTATTTACTTAATGTATGCTTTTGTTCACAATCTAAAATTTATATGTATTTTTATAGATATAAGTTTAATTTCTGCAGATTTTAATTATTCAGCAGAAAAAAAAACCTGCATATATTTTTTCTTTGCATCTCTGATTATGAATAAAAAGTGTACTGTGTAAGACTATTTGGTATGTAAAAAGGAAGGCGTCCAAAATCAGCGTATTTGGCATCTCTGATTATTCACATAAAGTATACAATTTAGGGATATTCAGTATGCAAAGAAGTGTACAAAAAAGTGTGCACAAAATCTGAGCGTATTTGGTAGCCCTGATTGTACATAAAAAGTGTACAATTTAAGTATAAAAGAAAAGTATAAAAAAATAAGTGCACAAAAAGTGAGCGTATTTGGCACCTCTGATTGTACATAAAAAGTGAACAATTTAGGTATGCAAAAAAAGTTAAAAAAATAAGTGCACAAAAAGTGAGCGTATTTGGCACCTCTGATTTGCATAAAAAGTGAACAATTTAGGTATGAACTTTTTGTCCACAATTCGGTTTGTACTTTTTGTGTATAAGCAGAGGTGCCAAATACGCTCACTTTTTGTGCACCTTTTTTTTTACACTTTTTTTACAAACTTTTTCTAGCTGGGGAGAGGGGAAGGGCAACCAGTCTGTCCGGGGAAGTCAAGGGATGAAAAGTAATTTTTTGTTCCCCTGCAGAGAGTGTGAAAATAATATGGGATTATCACCGAGAAAATGTATTCGTGGAACTCTCGCTCGTTACAAGTGAAACTCTCAAAAGTGTACATTTTATGCATTGTTCTCTTTGCTTTTATTGAAGTTTTTAATATTTTAAGATTAGGGAATTTAACGGTTAACTTTCATGATATCCAGCCAAATTTGCCCTATCTCGCCTAAAGAAGTTTCGCTTAAAACAAACTGTAGAGGATTGGGAAAAATGTATGGTCCTTCATGAACATGGTTAACTGAACAAACCGGTTAGTAGGCGTGCAGTTAGTCAGAGCTTTATTGTAATATATATTGAGGGAGGAGAGAGGCTTGTACGAGATTTCACGGTAAAAAATTATTATCGAAATAATGATAAAAAATCACTTTATATTTAAAAGGATCCCTCTGTTTCTCCCTTTTCCTCTCCTTCTCTCTCTCTCTCTCTCTCTCTCTCTCTCTATATATATATATATATATATATATATATATATATATATATATACACTATATTGCCATTGATTATGGGACAGTTGCGATTTTAGACATTTTACTAAATATCTAGAAAAATACATGAGGAATCATCTCGAAATTCTTAGTGTATAAATATAATAGCATACGTCATACATCTCCGTGAAGATTTTTTACCGAAACGCCATAGGGGACCGTCAACAAATTAAAAAAGAATGAATATCTTTTGAATAACCTGTCAAAACTAATGTAGCAAAAGCGCTCAAACTCTAGATTATGATTGAATGCCTTATTGTAATACACTGTGTTCATTTTTATGCAAATAGCATTCACACTCGCAGAGTAATTAAGGTTTTTATAAAAATGGTCCCAAATTTGTCCAAGTTTTTCCATTATAATTTTCAGAGTTCTTAATATAAAATAATATTTTTTTCAGAAAATATGACAAACAACATTGCACTGCACACAGTGAGGGATTTTATCCAAATGCAGTAGTACATCCCATATTGTGTATTCTATATTGACACTAATCAATGAACATATGGATACAACCCCTCTTGTTTTTGCTTCATTATGAGAATAACGGATTTTCGACTTATTCAATTGACGATTATTGTCAGAATTTTCAAGTTATGATTTTGTGACTTTCATAAAAGTTGCTCTATACATTTAGCTAACATAATATGCAAATGAAATTTTGATATCGTTGACGCATGCGCAGTAAAAAATTATTTAGTAAACCAACTCATTTTTTATACAATTTTCATTATTTTTTAATGCTGATTACAGGGCACTGTGTGCAATGTTGTTTGTCATATTTTCTGAAAAAAAATAATATTTTATATTAAGAACTCGGAAAATTATAAGGAAAAAATTTGGGATCATTTTTATAAAAACCTTAATTACTCTGCGAGTATGCATGCTATTTGCATAAAAATGAACAAGGCTTATTAAAATAAGGTATTCAATCACAATCTAGAGTTTGAGCGCTTTTGCTACATTAGTTTTGACAGGGTTATTCAAAAGATATTCATTCTTTTTTAATTTGTTGACGGTCCCCTATGGCGTTTCGGTAAAAAATCTTCACGGAGATGTATGACGTATACTATTATATTTATACACTAAGAGTTTCGAGATGATTCCTCATGTATTTTTCTAGATATTTAGTAAAATGTCTAAAATCGCAAGTGTCCCATAATCAATGGCAATATAGTGTATATATATACATAGATAGATAGATACATATATACATCTGTATATATCTTTGACACGACATAAAAATTATAAACTTTAATCCCTTAGAATTCTTTGTCATGCCTGAGGCGACATCAAATTTCTTTCCAAAATTTGTTTTGGATATCAGTCACGAAGGCAAATAAAATTTACCTTATTTTATTAAAGGCATTTTTGATACTGTGCAATTGTAACTTCTTTTTCTAAAACAGTGCGAACCCAATAACACTTGTGATGGAATCGAAATGAGTTGATACACTATATAGACAAAGGTTATCGGCCACTTGCGACTTTAGATATTTTGATAAATATACAGAAAAATACATGAAGAATTATCTTAAAATTCTAAGTGTGTAAACATAATAGTATAGGTCATACATTTCTGTGAAGATTCATTTTTGGAAACTCCATAGGACACTCCCGACAAATTGAAAAAGAACGAATACCTTTTGGACAATCCTGTAAAAACTAATGTATCAAAAGCTTTCAAACTTTAGGTTATGATTAAGTGGCTTATTGTTATAAACTGCATTCCTTTTTATGTGAATAGCATGTATAGAAGGCACGTAGAAGGTTTTTATAAAAACAGTCCCAAGTTTTTTTCTTATTAGTTCTGTGCGTTCTTTGCATAAAATAATGTTCTTTTCTGAAAATATGGAAAACAATTTTGTGCACAATACCCTGTAATTCAAATTAAAAAATAATTGTATAAAGAATGAGCAAATTTGTAAAATAATTTTTTATTGTCATGCGTGAACGCTATCAAAATTTCATTTGTATATTGTGTTAGCTAAATGTACAGAGCAATTTTTGTGAATGTCTCAAAAACATAGCTTGAAAATTCTGAATGTGATCGTCGGTAGGATATGCTTAAAACTCGTTATTCCCAAAATGAATGCAAAAGATCAGAGAGTGCATCCATATATCTGTTGATTAGTGTCAATATAGAATACACAATATGACATGACTACTATATTTGACTACTATATTTGGATACAATCTCTCATTTTTTTGCTTGATTTTGGGAACAACGAATCTTCAATCGGCGATCACTTTCAGAATTTTCCAGCTATGTTTTTGAGACTTTTACAAAAGTTTTGTTATAGATTTAGCTAATACAATATGTAAATAACATTTTAATAACCTTCACGTATGAAGAATTTAGTGAAGAAGTATTTAGTAAATTTGCTCATTTATCATAAAAAAAATTATTATTTTTTTTAAATTTTGATTACAGGATGTTATATACAATGTTCTTTGTCATATTTTCTGGAAAAATTTTTTTTTTTATATTAAGAACTTTGCAAATTATAAGCAAAAAAACCTTTGCCAAATTTTAGTCTTTTTTTTATATAAAACCCTCAATTTCTGTCCACACAAAAAATAACACAGTTTAATACAATAAGCCACTTAATCATGATCTACAGTTTGAATGCTTTTTCTACATTTGTTTTGAAAGGGGTTATCCAAAAGATATTCGTTGTTTTTAAATTTTTTGACGGTCCCCTAGGGAGTTAAGGGAAAAATATTCACGGTAATATATGACCTGTACTGTTATGCTTACTTATGTGAAATTTAAAGAAAATTCCTCATGTAATTTTTTAGATGTTTCAGAAAATGTCTAAAATTGCAAGCGGCAGGTCTTTTTTAGCCTTATAGTGTAGTGACATCCATATTTCATTCTTACACTATTATAAAATTGAATTCAAATATTGATAAAGTGTTTGGAGGAAATTTTCTGTTTTACTTTAACACCAGAAATTAGAATATCTTAATAGAATTTTGAATTGTTAAATTAGCAACTTTATCAAGAATTTTATCACAATATCTATGGCAACTTTATCAAAAAAAAAAAAAAAGGTTTTAAATAAAACGTGGAAATACGTGGAAACGTGGAAATTCAAAACGTGGTATTCAATACAAATGATGTATTGATAAATGATACCTGATAAAAGAAAAAAATAAAATAGGGATATCCATAGATTTCATTTCATGTTAGTCTTGGTTTTGTTTGGTAGTTTCTGGTTTTCACTTATTTAATATCGACAGGTTATCAGCGATGCTTAGAACATAAAATTGGTTAAGCATTTGGTTAAACAGTACATGCCAAAATATCATAAGTATAGCAAGAATTGCGGATATATTGTGCCTAGTATCATAAAGAAAATGGTGATGATCATTATTGATTGTAATTGTTTGGCACCGACTTCAAAAAGTAACTCATAACTATTATAAGTGTATATTCATAAATTAAATCATAAATCTATAGATTGATATCTTGTGTAAAATATTTTCTTGCAAACCCATCTTTGGTATACATTAAATCCTGTATATAAAATTTAACCGTTTTTGCGCCGGTACATTATATCCGACCTGTGGTTATTGGATAACGTTTCGTCATTAGAGAATTTTAAAGAATCATTTCATTCTTTTTAGAGCGTTTTTTTTAATTGGTTGATATTATTTTCAAAAAGTTTATTTTATTAACACTCTTGACCAACACTTTCTTGCAACATAGTTTCATTTTTTTTTTACGAATTGAAATTGTTTGGAGTCTGTCCATCTATCTGTCTGCCCGTGCGCTAACTAGCGTAAATTTAGTTCTATTACTATGAAATTTGAATAAGTTATGGGAGTTTATTATGGTATATTCGGTATTGAAAAAGAAGTTTTTATCGTTTATTTACAGGCATTATAAAAATAATTCCATTACATTGCTGTCTATGTGGGAAAATCTTTTACGGTGAATTTTAATGATACTACACTATTTTAAGCATATTGCAACATATATTTATCCCTTAGTTGTAGTAATAAGACTTTTATTATAAAAATTTGTGTACATAGAATGTATCAATCATTTACAGGAACACACAAACGTATTTGGTTGCAGAAGAAATGAACTATAGAAATCTGAGAAGAATATTTTTTGGAATGCTTTTTTAGCTGTAGTATCCGTTTTTAAAATTAACATTTATTTAAATATTAGGGGTGTTAATTATTTTTATAGATGATATACTGGACCGCATAAAATATCTCAATAGGAATTGTTTATTTTTAGAACATCTGAATGGAATTGTTTTAGAATATGCTATGCGTTTATAAACTTTTACTATATAGTACACATTCATATCTAAATATCATATGCAGTGCTAAACAAACAACAAAAAAAAATGGATTTTTTTTTCTTAACTATTCCTGGTAATAGCACAACTTTGATTTCCAAATGCATTCTTGTTATGTGTTTCCTGAATTGTTCATCCAGATATTGTTTTTCACTTTAGAATTTTGAAGTTTTGTTGTAGCATTGAGCATGATTTGGAAGATGTTTTATAATATATGCTGTACGCATGATTTTTTTGTTCTTGTTCATTTTTGCATTTATGTTTGTGAAATCAGGTTGATTGTATAGTTGTATTATTTCTGGATGTTTTTTCGATATCCTTTATTTCAGTTTTCAAAATATGATTATAACATGTTCTTACACTTCAGAAAATGTAGATTTTCTCCAATTTTTCAACTTACTTTTGTTAATTCTGCGACTAAAAGTTTCAAGCCACCTGTTTTTAATAAAAAAAATGGACACATATGCATATTAAAAAAAAAAAAAAAAAAAAAAAAAAAAAAAAAAAAAAAAAAAAAAACGAAAATTACATAAATTTGAAATTTTTCGTTTTAGCATTGAGAAACTTTTGCAAAGTTTTTTCTTTATAAAGTACCTCTCTCTTTCAGCTTCCCCACAATACCTTAGTATAAATACTGTATAAAGTATACGTGATTGAAATTCAGGATATGTACTTCAACTGTTATTTTTCCTGTAATATTAGCATTTTTCGTCCGGTGAAAAGACTCTTTTATCGCACTTTTGAATTTCCTAAATATATCATTGGAATCTGAAGCGAAGAACGTGACATCTCTTTGTTAAGCACAAGTATCACTATTTTTTTATTTATTTATGTATTTATTTATTCATTTATTTTGGAAGAAAAAAAAGTTACCTTACAACAATGTTTATTTTGCAGGATTATGTGTATTTCGAAGACTAACAAAAACACATTTCCTCTATTTTTTATATATAGTAAATAATTTTTTTTAAATGTTTAAGAATATTAAAGAGCAACATAAAAACAATATTAAAAAAAAAAACATACATTAAATTTGAAAATTTCGCTGGTGGAACGTGGTTTTCGGAGATCTCAAAATAGTGTCTTCGTGGTGGTCAAGATAATTACGGATAGATTTATTGTTAAAACTATTGGCATAAAATTAGGCATTAGGATTTGTTTATTGATGGAAATTTTGAATGAAAATTTTTAATTTTGTTATGTGTTTATTAACTCTTACTATGTAGTATATATTCTTATCTATTTATCATATTCAGTGCTAAACAAAAATATCGTTTATTTTCTTGACTCTTTATGGTAATATCAAAGTTTGGTTTTATAATGTATTATTGCTATACGATTCCCGAATTGTTCATTTAGATATTATCGTTAACTTCAGAAAAGTGTGAAGTTCTATTATAGTTTTGAGAATGTATTGGAAGGTGTTTTATAATCTGCTGTATACAGGGTGTATCTAAACTACTGGGCAAAACTTTAAGGGGTGATAGTACACATCAAGACAAATAATATTAAATGGGAAACTAAGGGTCCCAAACGTTTTCCGAAGGAGATAAGTGCCATCAAAGTTTAGGGTCCAAAATTTGAAATGATTATAAAAAACGAAAAAATTGGTCTATTCGTATGCGGTTTTCACGAAAACTATTCTTTATGTCAGTATTGTCTTGAAAATAAATTAGAAAGATAAATTTCAAAAAATGCCAATAGAGGGCGCTTTAGACTTTGGAGTAAAGAATAACTATTTTTTACCGTTAATTTTTGCATCTCATTAAAATTTTTTAGAAGTTTTGACATAAACTTAAATTTTGAGCTCAAAATCTATGGTTAAGTAGCGCAAACTGAACTGTGCTCAATGGGGGTGGGGAGGTTCAAATTTCAAATGATTAAAAAAAAAAAGGAAAAATTGATCGATTCGTTTGTCTCTAAAACTATTCTTTATGTCAGTATTTTCTTGAAAAAAAATTTTAAAAAATTCCGTTAGAGGGCACCTTGAACTTTAGAGTAACCAACAACTATTTTTTACCTTTATTTCATTTTTTTATCTAAATAAATGTTTTAAAAGCTTGGACTTAAATTTTGAGCTCAAAATCTGAATCGTTGTGAGTAATTAAGTAGCGAAAAATTGAACTATGTTCGTAGGGTGGGCAGGGTAACATTTCAACTCCTGAACACAGTTCAGTTTGCGCTTCTTAACCCTTCCCAAAGATTCAGAATTCGAGCTCAAAATTTAAGCCTAAGCTTTTGTAAGCATTTAATTAGATACAAAAAATAACAGTTAAAAATTGTTGTTGGTTACTCTAGACGCAGTGATGCACAACCTTTTTGCCAGAAAATTGTTTCCCACCAGAATATTTGAAAAGAGTCGTTTGTTTTATTTAATAGTAAAGATTTCGTCATAACTATAAGGAAAAATATTCTGCATAAAAATAGTGGTATCTTTGTGGCCCGCGGGCCAAAGGTTGTGCACCGTTGCTCTAGAGTTTAAGACGCCCTCTATCGGAATTTTTTGAAATGTATCTTTAAAATTTATTTTCATGGAAATACTGACATAAAGAATGGTTTTAGGGAAAACCGCAAACGAACCGACTATTTTTTCCGTTTTTTATAATCATTTGAAATAAAAAACCTCCCCACCTCCATTGAACACAGTTCAGTTTGCGCTACTTAAACACTCTCAACGATTCAGATTTTCAGCTCAAAATTTAAGTTTATGTCTAAGCTTCTAAAACAAATTAATGAGATGCAAAAAATAACGGTAAAAATAGATGTTCGTTACTCCAAAGTCTAAAGCGCCCTCTATCGACATTTTTTGAAATTTATCTGTATAATTTATTTTCAAGATAATACTGACATAAAGAATAATTTTAGGGAAAACCGTAAATCCATTCACCAATTTTTCTGTTTTTTATAATCATTTGAAATTTGAACCTAACCACTCCCATTGAACACAGTTCAGTTTGCAGTACTTAACCACAGATTTTGAGCTCAAAATTTAAGTTTATGTCTAAACTTCCAAAAAAAATTAATGAGATGCAAAAAACAACGGTAAAAAATAATTGTTCGTTACTCCAAAGTCTAAAGCGCCCTCTATCGGAAATTTTTTAAATTTATCTTTATGATTTATTTTCAAGACAATACTGACATAAAGAATAGTTTTCGTGAAAACCGCAAACGAATCGACCAATTTTTCCGTTTTTTATAATCATTTCAGATTTTGGACCCTAAACTTTGATGGCGCCTATCTACTTCGGAAGACGATTGGGACCCTTAGTTTCCCATTTAATATTATTTGTCTTGATGCGTACTATCACTCCTTAAAGTTTTGCCCAGTAGTTTAGATACACCCTGTATATAATATTTTGTTCGTTCTTTATTTTGTATTTGCACTTTTCAAATTATGTTGATTGCATTCTTTCTGCATGATTTTGTGGATATCTTTCGCTTCAGTTTGCAAAATGTTTTTTATTTTAATGATTAATTTTCAATACACGATGGTAGCATATTCTTACACTTAAGTAAATATATTTTTTCTCCAATTTTTCTACTTACCTTTCTTAATTCTGTGACTAAAAATTACAAACCCTCTCTTTTGAATAAAAGAAATGCACACATATGCATATTTTTTTAAAGCACAAGAAAAACGAAAATTACATAAATTTGACTTTTCTCGTTTCAGCATTAAAAACACTTGAAAAGTTTTTTCTTTAAAAAGCCGAACTTTCTCCCAGCTTCCCCGCTCTACATTCCTATAAATACGGTATAAAGTATCCGAAATCTACTCCCACTGTTATACTGTCATTTTTCCTGCAATTTTAGCATTTTTCGTCTAGTGAAAGGTTCTTTTATCGCACTTTTGAATTTCCTTAATGTATCAGTGGAATCTGAAGCGAAGAGTGTGACATCACTTTGTCAAGCACAAGTATCACTAAACTTTTTAATTTGGAGGAATAAAGTGTTAATTTACCACAATATATATTTTACAGGGTTACGTGGGTTTCGAAGGTTAACAAAAACGAATTTTGTCTGTTTTTTTCAATTTTTATAAAAAAAAACTATTTTTTTTTCAAATGTTTAAGAATATTATGTAACGACATTAAAAAAAATTCATTAAAACCTTTTGAAAAGGCACACTGTAGGACTTGGTTTTTAATGATCTGTAAAAAAGTTTCCTTGTGGTAGTCAAGACAATTCCTGATAGATTTATTGGTAAAACTATTGACATAAAATATCTCAATAGGATTCGTTTATTGTTGGAAATTCTGAATGATTTTTTTCCTTTTGCTTTTCGTTTACAAACTTTTACTACGTAGTATACATTCTTATCCATATATCATAAAAAACGTTATCTTTTCCTGATTTTTCATGGTAATAGCTTAAGAATGGTTTTCAAATGTATTATTTTTATGCATTTCCTGAATTTTTCATTCACACATTATCTTTTACTTGGGAACAACTGTGAAGTTTTGTTATGGAATTGAGAATGTGCTGGAAGATGTTTCATAATGTATGCTATTCGCGTGATATTTTGTTCTTTTGCATTTGCACTTGCCAAATTATTCTTTCTGCATGATTTTGGGATATCCTTCGTTTCAGTTTGCAAAAAGAATTTTATTTTAATGATTAATTTTCAATACACGACGATAGCGTATTGTTACACTTCAGTAAATATGTTTTTTCTCCAATTTTTCTACTTACCTTTCTTAATTCTATGACTAAAAATTTGTAGCCCTCAGTTTTTAATAAAAGAAATGCCCACATATGCATATTTAAAAAAATATATAAAAATTTGACATTTTTTTGGCATCAAGAAATTTTTTAAAAGTTTTTTCCTTGAAAAGCTCCACTTTCTTCCAGCTTCCTCTTTCTTCCTTACTATAAATACTGTATAAAGTATACGTGATTAAAATTCAAGAAATCTACTTCAACTGTTACTTTTCCTGCAATACTAGCATTTTTCCTCTGGTGAAGACTCTTTCATCGCACTTTTGAATTTCCTTAACATATCAGTGGAATCTGAAACGAAGAACGTGACATCACTTTGCTAAAAACATGTATCCCTAATTTTTTTCATTTGGAAGAATAGAATGTTAAGTTGCCACAATGTTTATTTTACAGGATTACGTGGGTTTCAAAGTTTGACGAAAATACATTTTCTCTATTTTTATGTATAATAAATAAATATTTTTTTTCAAATGTTTAAAAATATTGCAGAGCAAAATTAAAACAATATTTAAAAAAAATTTCATTCAAAAATTTTGAAAATTCAGCCGGTGGGACCTGATTTTCGGAAATCTCTAAAAAAGTGGCCTCATAATGGTTGTTGTTATGCGTTTTCTGAATTGTTCATAAATATAATATCTTTAGAAGAACTATGATGTTTTATTATAGCATTGAGTATGAGTTGGAAGATTTTACATTGTAAATGCTGTAGACATGATATTTTGTCCTTGTTTTATTTTTCATTTGTATTTTCCACATCAGGTTGATTGCATTCTTCCTGCATGATTTTTGGATATCCTTCAATTCAGTTTTAAATTTTTTTTTTATTTTTAAAAATTAATTTTCAATATACGGCTATTTCATATTCTTACACTTCAGTAAATATAGATATTCTTGAATTTTTCTTTTTCCTGTCTTAATTCTATGACATAAAATTTTAAGCAGCTCAGTTTTTAATAAAATAAATGCACACATATGCATATTAAAAAAAGTACAAGTAAAACGAAAATGATATTAATTTGATTTTCTTCGCTTTAGCCTTGAGAAACTTTTAAAAAGTTTTTTCTTTAAAAAGAATTGCTCTTTTCCACACTCCTCGCTACAACTTAGTAAGTATCACGTAAGCTGTATAAAGTATGCGTGATTAAAATTCAAGAAATCTACTTCAACTGTTATTTTTCCGGTGATATTAGTATATGTGTCTGGTGAAAAGATTCTTTTATCGCACTTTTGAATTTCCTTAATATATCAGTGGAATCTGAAGCAAAAAACTTGACATCACTTTGTTAAGCATAAGTATCCCTAAACTTTTTAATTTTGGAAAATAGAATGTTAACTTTCCATAATGTTTATTTTACAGGGTTGAGTCAGTTTCCAAGGTTAAAAAGCACATTTTCTCTATTTTTATATGTAATAAATAAATTATTATTTTAATGTTTAAGAATATTAAAGTTCATCATTGAAAAAGATATTGCAAAATTTCCATTCAAAAATTTTTAAAAATTTGCAGGTGAGACATGGTTTTCGGAGATCTCTAAAAAAAGTGTCCTCATGGTGGTCATTTTAATTCCTGATAGTTTAATTGGTAAAACTATTGGTATAAAACATCTCAGTACGATCCGTTTATTGTTTAAAATTCTGTATGTTTTTTTCTTTTTTTAATCCGTTTATTAACTCTTACCATGTAGTACAGTGCGTGTACAAAGTTTAAGCACAATAGCAATTTTCAAATAAAACTTTAAGTATTCACTTTATTTCAATATTTGTCTTGTATATGTTAATACTATCTACTTTAACATTATATTCATTGAAATTAACTTTTAAATTTTATTTCAAACCATGGAGTTTAAGAATAGAACAAAAATAACCATGTCAAAAACTTAAGCACAAAATCGTTTTTATGCAAATTTTACAATCTGACGTAAGCGATTGCGCACGCAAACAATTTCGGGGTGTATAAGAAGTTGTTAGTTGCTGTTTACGTGTTAGTACAACATGCCTCGGTCGAAAGAATTTTTAGAAGAGGAGGTGATAAAAATATGGAGTGTGAGAGCAAAATCTAAGTCTGTTTCTAAAATTGCAAGTACATTAAAAAGATCAAAACGAGGTATTCATAGAATTTTGGCTCGTGGTAATAATTTCAAACAAAAACTTCGTTCAGGAAGGCCGCGAGTGACTAGTTTGCGCGAAGATAACCGTAACAGAAATTTCGCTTCACCTGGTAATTATTTACTTTCGTAAATAAAACATGCAGTTGGAGGACAAATATCGAAAAATAAACTGTTCATAGAAGAGTTTTGGAATTCAAATACATCATATACCGTAAAATGGCTCGATTACCGTGACTCAAACGACACCACAAAGAAGCTAGATTACAATGGGCCAAAGAGCATATGTCATTTGCTGAAAAGTGGCTGAATGTCATATTAAGTGATGAAAAAAATGGAACCTCGATGGCCCTGATGGATTTAAGTACTATTGGCATGATTTCCAGAAAGAACCGAGAAGTGTATTTAGCCGACAACATAATGGTGGTTCTGTAATGGTGTGGAGGGCTATTTCTTTCAATGGTCAGACATCTCTAGCATTCCATCAGTGTTAATGAAAACTCTGAAAACTATCAAGAGACACTTGCCAATCATTTGATTCCTGTTGCTGAGGTTTTGAAAGGAGAAAAAAAGGTTATTTCAACATGACAATGCTTCGGATCCATACCTCAAACTCAACTTCATCGTGGCTTAAGTCGAAAACATTGTCTGTTTTGAAATGGCCGACAATTAGTTCTGATTTAAACCCCATAGAAAATATGTGGGGTATTTTCACTCATGCAGTTTATCCAAATGGCAAGCAGTATTCTTCAGTTAAAGATTTGAAAGATGTCATTGAGAACGCTTGGTTTAAAATTGAACCAGAAACAATACAGAATCTCATTTTATCGATGGAAGACTATATGTTTAAAGTAATTCAGCATAAAGGAGCAATAATCAAGTATTATTTTTTTATTATTGTTCTGCTAAAGACTAAAAACTATTGAGCTTAAACTTTTGACACAGTCATTTTTGTGGTTTTGATAAATTTTATTATTTAAGATAAATTTTATAACATAAATCTGTTAACTATCTTTTTAAAACTACAATTTGTAGATTATGTGAAAAGGAAATTAACTTTCATTCATTAATAAAATTTTATTTTGAAATTTTCTGTTGTGCTAAAACTTTTGATACGCACTGTATACATTCTTATCCAAATATCATACGGAGTGCTAAACAAAAAAAAAATCATTTATTTTCTTGACTATTCATAGTAATAGCACAAGATTGACATTCAAATACATTATTGATATGCGTTTCCTATATTGTTCATCCGGATATTATCATTTACTTTAGAAGAACTGTAAAGTTTTGTATTGAGCATGTGTTAAAAAGTGATTCATAATGTATGTTGTACGCATGATATTCAGTTCTTGTTTTATTTTGCATTAGCATTCGTCACATTAGGTTGATCTCATTTTTGTCTGGAGGATTTTCGGCTATCATTCATTTCAGTTTTCCAAATTTATTTTATTTTAATGATTAATTTTCAATATAAGACTATAGCATATTCGTGCACTTAAGATTTTTGCGATTTTTTTATTTAACTCACTTAATTCGTGACTAAAAACTTGATGTTCTCTATTTTTAATAAAAGAAATGGACACATACGCATAAAAAAAAATTAAAATTATATAAATTTGACTTTCTTTTTTTAGCAAAAACTTTTCGAAATTTTTTTTAAGTACCTCTTTTTTCCAGTTTCTCCGCTCTACCTTAGTATAAATACTGTATAAAGTATACGTGATTAAAATTCAAGAAATCTACTTCAACTGTTATTTTTTCTTCAATATTAGCATTTTTCGTCCGGTGAAAAGACTCTTTTATCGCACTTTTGAAATTCCTTAACATATTAGTAGAATCTTAGTAGCGAATAACGTAGCATCACTTTGTCAAGCACAAGTATACATAAAATTTTAATTTTGAAGCACAGCTTGTTAACTTTTCGCAATGTTTATTTTACACCGTTGAGTTTCATGGGTTTCGAAGATTTAAAAAAGCTTTTTATATATAATAAGTAAATTATTTTTTCTTTAAACGTTTAAGAATATTAAATAACAACATTAAAAAAATATTGAAAAAAAATTCATTAAATTTTTTTGAAAACTCAGCCGGTAGGAACTGTTTTTCAGAGATCAATAAAAAAAACTATTCTCATGATGGTCAAGTCAATTCATGATAGTTTATTGGTAATTTTAAAAAAAAATGTTATTAAATACGTTTATTTCATAAATGCAATAAAGATTATATTAAAAATTTAAAGCTGAGTCTTTGTCAGAGTTATAAGTAAAATAGTACAGTTTTTGGTAAAATTTGTACCATATATAGACTTGTAAAATGAGTTGTAATAATAAAAACAAAACCTTTGTTCAGTTTTAATCCTATTTTGTAGAAGTGAGTAAATTCTTAATAAAATCGGTGCATTTGTTTTAGAGAAATCGTGGCCATCGACTTCAAAGATAATGTTTTTAGTAAAATACCTGCGTCACTGTCGAACAGTCAAACATAATGAGGAGATGTCCTAAAGACTCTGCCCTAGCCTTTTACTTCAATTACATCGAAACATTTAAAAAATATTCTACATATATTGTACTATTAGATTTCACAAACGGATTTTCTGAAATTTTAGAAACCTTCTTTCATTTAAATTTTTTTTGATTTAGAAATAACAAAAGAAAATGGATTAATTGTATAATTGGAAAAATATTATATAATTATTTAGAGTATGATGCGTTATATAATTAGAGATTAATAATATAGAGTATTGCATTATTACAATAGTTTATCATCATATATTATCATGGAGAAGGTATTAAGGTGGTGTAATAACGCCAGGCGGGTAATAACGCCAAGTGCTAATATTATGCATAATTATGAATAATCCACTAAATGGCATCCATGTTCTCTGAGCAGAAGGGTTTTGAGTCACATAAATCGCAAAAAACAGCTTAAAGTTAATTTGTTGCATTTGTAGGTCTTATTGCTTTTACAAGTAACTAAAATTAACGCTTGATCAAAAATTTTTGATGAGAGTGATTTTGAGTTTTTTTGATGTGAAGACTATATTTTTTTTCCGGAAATCCTTTGTTTATTGCATAAATTTGTAGTGCATTTCATGTACTTTCAAAATGTTTAAAAAAATTTTGGATATCTGCTCGAGATAATTTGTAGTTTAAAATGTACTGCGCAATAAGTTTACCGGGGTAGTAACGCCAAGGATTGGCGTTATTACCCTTGTTGATTCCCAACAGTGGCCGAACTACATCCGAATTTATTTATTAATATGGGACAGCATCATTATCATTGTTGAAATGGTAAGATTAAGGGAAGGTCCAATACCCAAAACTAATCTCTCCATTTTTTTAATACCTAATGAAAAAAGGAAAAATATATAAATAAAAATAAACTCTTTTAAATAAAACTATATCAAAATGTTTTCGATATTCTAATTCGAACATCTTCAAAATCAGATTTATATTAAATTTCCCCTAAATTGTTCAATTGAGTTCTAAATTTTAACTGATCTTTTAACTTTAACTTCTCCGCGTTCGCTTTTTCAAAATTTTACAAATTTAACCTTTAACCGATGTGACAGAAATTGTAACGTAACTAATGTGAAGCGTTTTGTGTGACCGTAAGATTGAAAGATGAATAAAAGGCTGAAATAACTCATAGGATTGTGTTTTTATTCTAGAATATTATACTTAATAGTCACCTATTTAAATGTCTCTGGTGATAGTACTAAAGTTCCAAATGAAACAAAATTTCGGTAGTGTTTGTAGTTAAACTGAAAATTACAAGTTAAACTGTAAAAATTAAAAGAAAAACAATGGTCTGTGGGACCGGTAACATTAGATAAAGGTTAAAAGGTGATCAATGATTAAAAGTCACAGAATACTCTTCCTGCACTAAACTTTTTGTACAGAATTAATTCTAATTAAATTTAATCTATTCAAATATTTTTTACAATAGTACGAGGAATCCAAATGAAAGAGAATTTCGGTTGTAGTTATAGTTAAACTGGAAAATACAAGTTAAACTGTAAAATTTGGGAGGGGGCAGCGTTCAGTGAGATTGCTAACAACAGTTAAAGGTGTTAATTTTGTTGTTAATATAGAGGATAATGATATATAACCACATGAATCATGTGTAAAATTTAATAAAAGATCTCATTGGGATAATTTTTTTTTAATAAAAAATGTTATTTAATTCATTAAAATTTTATTAAAGCATGTTTTGTATAACGCCGGTTAACTTTATGTTTGGAGACTCCGCATTAGTGTGAAGTTATGGTTTAAAAACTATTTACAAGACTACTATAATAGTATTAACAAAATATTTATTAAATGTAACTCTAGTTATTTTAAAACTTCACATGATTAAAGTATTACATTATAAATGGTTAAAACCATGCAATGTTTCTTATAATTATATTTAAGCGGGACTTTTTAAACAAAGAGAGGCACAGGGTGTTATATTTTTTTGAAGCTCCCCCTTACTCTTTTTTCTTTCACTTTCACAAAAAATTTAATATTTTTTATCGGTTAGAATACATATATTTTAATATAAATAATGATTCAAATAAAGACAGTTAAAACCGGACAATGTTTCTAATAATTCTATTTAAACGGTTCTTTTTAAGCAAAAAGTAGCTTAGAATCTGATATTCTTATGCCTGCTCTCCCCCCTCTACCACCACATCTTTCTTTTTCTTACAGTTTCACAAAAAAATGAGCATTTTCAATAGCTTAGAGTGCAATTTTTCAATTTCTGGTGCTGCAGAGTTTGTATTTTTAGGATTGGGCAATCTACATGCGCTTATTCCATCTTATTTTATAGTTTTATTTGCATGGCGTTATTACCCATATAGGTAGGTATTAACGCCAAATAGCATTGGACAAGAAATCCCGCGATTACATTTTATGGATATATATCTGTTAAATTATTTTTTACATAGATAGTCAATGAATTGCTGCATCAAATCCTATATTTGTTTGAAATATACAATCTAAAACTAAGCCATGAAAATTGGTTGAACCTTAACGCGGTGTTATTACCCCAGGGTACATGTTATATAATTAGAAATTAATCATGCAATGAGAAACTTTATTATGTCGCATAAAATTTCTAATTTTTTGCAGATGGTAATTCCATATTACGATTAACGTATGTACTGTTTATTTGAGCTCTATAAATTTCTATATATTAATAGATGCATTATGTAAAGAAAATTCTCAACAATGAAACAATGTAGTATTATTCTGGACGTCAAATCAATAGGTGGTTCGACTATGTGAGACATTAGGGAGCCGTAAAAGAAAAGTTTCTATAAATGTAGCTAAGCCATAAATAAAGTTTCATACATTAAACAAACATCACAAAATTCCATCATATATTAAACATATAAATTATTATTGTACGTTTAATCTTTTTTCTGGTAAAAATCAATTTGTTTATACACATTTTTTATCCGCTAAAATTTATTTTAAAAGGAAATGGGATGTAAGTTTATAAATAAAAATCTAGGTGAAAAACTTACCGGTTACAGTATATTCTGAATTATTGCTTGTGTTTATTGGAAAAAACATATCATTAGTTTTAAAAAGTAACAATAATTGGAAGATATTTTTGCGACATTCGTAACAGCATAAAACAAATTGAATATCATTTCTTACATTACACAGATAAGAGCAGTGCAATGTTTGTTCCCAAGGAATTTCTTTTAGTTTACATTCTCTTTAAAACTGGTGATAAACGAATATATAAATATCTGTGTTATTTTTTTTACTTATTTCTCGTCTTTCTTTTGCATTTGTGATTTCATATTAATTGATTTTCTGAAACAATCTGTTATTTGTTTTAGTGAAGTTAAATCGTTTGTCTAATACTGTTGCTTCGGACACAAAAAAATCCTAAACTGAAGAATAGACAAAAAAAAAAAAAAAAAAAAAAAAACTACCGAATAAAAGAAAGAATGTAATTTCTAGAAAACAAAATGCAAGTTTGGATGTGTGATTGCATGAACAGTTAGAAATATCGGTACTACTCTTTTATCCCGTCGACCAATTTCGCCAGATTATACAAATCGTCAAACTAATAGCCAAATTATACATATTGACATAATTTTTATTTTAAATAACGAAAAACAAATAATTAGTAGAATATTATTAAAAATATTAATAAAAAATCGAAATAAAAATCATTTAACTACATTTTAAACACGTGAACCATATTTAATTTCATTGAATGTGACATTCACGATCCTCCATTATTGGCATTTAATCTTATAGTTTGGCGATAATTTTTTGGTCGACGGGATGACCTAGTAGAGCCGAAATATCTATTAAATCGACCACGCAATTTATTTTATTTTACAATAAATAATAAATAAATCTCAGAAATTACTGTACGAGCCTCAGTTAATAAATCATCCTAGGCACAAAGTCGCATAAAGAAGAAGGAAAATTGGTGGGTAGCTACTTAAAAGAAAGTAGCTATTTAAAAACAGAAAGCACTGAGTAGCGTAATGAAAATAATTGAAAATAAAATACTTATTTTATTTTATTTTATTTGAATTTCTGAAGAAATTCAAATAAAATAAAATAAGTATTTTATTTATATATAGATATACGAAACCAGTTTTAATAAATTTAAATGGGACCAATTCCAATGTATTCTATTTGAAAAAAAAGAAAAATGGCATAAATCGGTCGTTTGCTTTCGAAGAAATTGGGAAACATCCTTAAGAAAAAAATGTACGCAAACGCATCGAACTCGCTAGTTACTCCTTTCATTATTCAGTGAAAAAGATATATTTGAAATTTGCGGCATTTTCTGCTTATAAAAGAAAACAATACTTTAGATTTGCGAAATTTCAAAGGACACCAAGAAACAGTGAAGTATGTTAATACAAGGTCCGGCTATTAATTTCCAGGACTGAAATAACTGTACGAGAACGAAAAGCTGGAAGATGGCGCTAATGATTGCATATTGAAGAGCATTTTCTTGCGCATGTGCAGTGCAATCGGCGCCATTCTGAAGTAAGTGGTTCTCGTAGAAAGGTGCATTAAAACGTACCTCTTATATTCCTGTTGTCGAAGTGAAAATAATGCCAAGAATTAACATTAAATTTTGCTTAAAATTGGGCAAGGCAGCTGCGGAAACCTACGAAATATTAAAACAAGTTTACGGCGATGAAGCATTATCTCTCTCAAGAACTTTTGAATGGTTTAAACGCTTTCGGGGCGGGTGCGAAAGCTTCAAAGATTATCTCTACACAGGTCGGCCGCAATCCGTACGCACGCCAGAAGCAATTCAAAAAGTTCGCGATATCGTGAAATGTGATCGTCGATTGACTTTCGAGTACTTGCCAATAGACACCATGGACAAAGAGACGGCTCGGCGAATTTTGACGCAAAACCTAGGCGGACGCAAGATTCGTTCCAGATTCGTTCCTCACCTGTTCAATTCTTAGCCCAGCATGGTGTCGTAGAGATGCAGCATCCACCATACTCTCCGGATCAAACATCCGTAGACTTTTTCCTGTTTTCTAAGCTGAAAAATTCGCTGAAGGGAACAAGATTTCAGGATGTCGAAGCCATCAAGTAAACTTTAACATCACTATTAAAGAGCATTCCAAAATAAGACATTAAATCTTCTTTCCGAAATTTGTACAGCCGAGCACAGGCGTGCATTATGGCTTCTGGGGATTACTTTGGATCATATTCAGTGGCTATGTGTTTAACCTTTTTTTCTTCTGAGTTAATTCATGAGTCCTGGAAATTAATAGCCGGACCTTGTATTTTTAAATATACAGACATGATTTTGAAAATTACTACAAAAAAAAAGACATTCTTAAAAACAGATGAAACTTATTTCAAGTATTAATGAGGGGAGTACAAATAAACAATCAAATTTACAAGACAAAAACAAACAAAACGTCCGAAATTAGTACACTGGGCTATGTACACATTGTGACATCGAACCATACAGTTTTTAAATGTAACCCTGTGAAATGGCATTCCAGATGGCTTCGACTTTACGTCAAATTTCAATCTTACTGTGTGCCCCTCCAGTCGTACAAGCGAGTCGCCGACCAATGAAATCTCATACATGCTCGATAGGATATAATTCCGAGAATCAGCAGGCTTTAAAAGCGGCGAAACCTGTTGTGCCTCGAAGTAAGAGTGTCCAGTCTAAAAAACATGTGCATGGACGTTATCCTGCTGAAATAGAGTACTCCGAATAGAGTACTGCCAGCCTTTTGGCTGTACGGCATTGGGTAGCAGACTGTGGGAGTTGACGTTCATCTCTCTAACGTCTCTTTCATCATTGTACTCCAAATTGAAGCGAGATTCATTAGAATATACAACTTGTTGGTAAAGGAATCGCCACGCGCCATGTTGTTCAGCCTATTGAAATTGGATCGTTTGTAATTCAGCGAGAGAGGAATCCTGTGTAAAACAACCCTTGCATGCAGTTCATGTTGCAGCCGACGAGGATGACCTGTACGAGGTAGAGAGCAAAACATCTGTAGCTCCAATGTTGTGCTAACACACGAAAGATAGCTGTCCGTCACAGCCATGCAGATTAAATGTCTGACTTCCCCTACTATTTTGCAATTGCGTGCCCCACTGCAAGGTTTTCGCTTTGTTTATTTACCTTATTTCAGTTTTTTAAGAAACATCACTGTTGTTGCATTACCCTGCTTGCAGATTACGATTTGTCGATACGAAAATTCACCTTCTCGCGTGGAGAAGTTGCTTACGAACTCGGTTCATTGTTGGTATTTATTCTACCGTTTTGTACGAGGGATATTGACCAAAAATAAAACGTTTACGGCAGACAGATGAAGATTAACAGATTTCAAGGCACCTTTACAGTACTTTATATACCTGGAACAAGTGGTTTATCATGAACCGGTTCTTATTCCACGCATGCGCGATCGCTTTGTAATTCTTATCATTTTGATTTCTTCCCACAATTTACATTTCCTGTAAGTTTGGTTCAATTGGCATATTTCACCCATGTTGGTGCAATTTTCACAAACATGAGGGTATAAAATAGAAACGTAATGAAATATGGTAGATTATGAAGACTGAAAATGTTACAATATCATGAACAATAAAATTCCGAATTCATCAAAAATATTTAAACGTATACAAGATTTTTAAAATTAAAAATCTCCTTATCATAAGATAATTCATTTCGTATGTTCCATGTAGATAAAGTACTGCCGAAGTCTACACTATAAAAAATCTGCAAAGTTAGAAATTTTTTTCTAGGTAACTGGTGTTCCTAAATGATAAAGGTATTAGCAAGCAAATTATGTAACTGGTTATGTTACATGATTTTTTGCCGTTACCCTTACAGAAAAAGTTCTAGAAATACCAGTTTCCTAGAAAAAAAAAACTTTCTGTATTTTTTTTTCTTTTTTTTTTTTCTTTTTTTTTTTTTACAGTGCAAGGAGAAAATTAAGAATTTGCTAATTTGCTAATTGATTGAATCATAAATTAATAATTTATGAATTCCGTATCCTTCATTTTGTTCAATAGCTTCAAAATTTAATATATTTGTATAGTAGAAAAATTTGCTTTCGTATAAAATTCTTGTTAGATAAAATTCCTTTCACACTATAAAAAAATACTGTAAAGTTACTAATTTTTCCCCGGAAACTGGTATTCTTAGACCTTTTAATGTAAATGTAAACACAAAAATTCATGTAACAGATTCTGTTATATCAACATTAGCTGTTACCGCTACATAAAAAGTTCTTGGAATCCCAGTCTTTTAGAAAAAGTTTAATAACTTTATAGATTTTTTTACAATGTAATTTAATGGCGAAATAAATTAGTTTTTTGCATTTTAAACTCTTATTAATTTAACATGCTGCATAATATTTTCCTCACGTTATTACCGAATGTTACCCATTTGTGGATAAACTTTGATAAAATATCCTATGAATTCAAATCTATATAATTCATGAATACCCAAAAATGGCTATAAATAAATAAATATGACGCTTATCTAGGCACTTTAATTATATCCAGGGAAAAAAGTTTACAAATTTCTATTTAAAAATATTGGTATATAAATACACTTTAATGTCCTTAAAAAACAAAATAAATAAATAAATAATTTATTAGTGCTCACGGAGTTTCCACGTTTTCTACATTTCCTACAATTATTTGAACTTAAAAATATTTGTGATTGATTGCTAATCCACTACTGGGCAATGTCATGAAAAAAAGACTCCCAATTTTAAAAATACTGGTACCAAAAGTATTTAATTAAAAGTTATATTTTATAAAGTACAGTGATATAAGAAATGTTTGATCTTCTATAATTCGTTTTTATTCTAGGAACAGTCCATCATTTATCATTAAAGAAAATAATTAAAAAAATACTCCACAACGGAAAGGATTAACAGCTGATGAGCAATCTTTGACAATAATTATCGTCATAAAATAGCTAGCTGCAAAAAGTGAAAAAAATATCTGAACTTCTAAATGAGATCTAAACTCTCACGTTCTATGACTTAGACAGCGTACATTATCCTATTTAATTCCTTGTCGACAGCTACATACGTACTGATATCTCGAACTTTGATTTTGTACCAGGCATTATGAATTCGCACTACAAAGTTTTAACTCTTATTTTTGCTTGACAAGAACATTGATTTTCTACTACTGGATTGATTCTACTACTGGACAAATTTATGATGCTCCTTATTATGTTAAAAAAATAAAACCTTTATAAACAAATTGATTTCCCTAAACTTAACACATTCATTCAGAACTTAAATTTTAATTTTCATCTTTCTTTAGAAAACTCGGATAACGCCTGCAATGGCTCTGCCTCTTTTTGTCAGAACTTACAGAAAAATAATCCAAGAAGCAATTCAGACCAGTTGCCCCCTGATCTTGTAGCATGCGCAGATCTCTGCTGCAGAACTGACATTTCAAAAGGGGCCTTTTACAAGGCCAGATTTCTGATAGATATACGCTTAGGTCCCGGAGCATGGGCCGATACGTTATTCGACCTAATAGTCAGATATTTTGAATATATTTTATACATCTAAATGTCTATTTTGTCTTTTTTTTTCTTTTTGAATTGATGAACATAAGTTTTAAATACCACCCCCCCCCCCCATTTTTCTTTTTCATTGCTGCCAAAGGAACTAACGCTTGTTATCTACCTCAATTGTTATGCTACGGGATTTGGGTCATTGAATAAACAGTCATGAATATAGAGGTGGTGTCACAAATACACGGTTGTTTCTTTAAATCGTATTAGCAATTTCTAATAACCGCCAGTGAAAAAGTCGAAAAGTAAACTTGAACAGAAATTTTTGTCTAATTTAGGCGCCTTACAGAAGGAAAAATTTCACTCACAAATATGTTAAAAAATACTTATTTTTCTGGTGTCAGTTTCCACAAGTATTATAATTTTTTCACTGACACAGATAGTGGATTGCCTTGGTTGTCGCAATATGGCGGAACTACAACCACCGAAGTAAATTTCTACACTGTAAAAAAATCCGTAAAGGTACTACACTTTTATCTAGGAAACTGGGATTCCAAGAACTTTTCCTTGTAACTGTAACAACAAAAACTCAAGTTTTAGAATCGGTTACATGGATTTTTCCTGTTATCGTTACATGAAAAGTTCTTGGAATCCCAGTTTCCTAGAAAATGTTTAGTACCTTTACAGATTTTTTTTACAGTGTATCAGTAAAAAATAATATTGTTTTTGGCATTGTTTTTCATTAAAAATTTTCGATTAATGAGTTTTTTAAGCAAAGAGAAACTTCCCATTAAAATTTACTGGTGGAAGATATCCAAAGTGGTAATGAGCCCCTACGAAGGCGGTTACAGTTGAAGCTTTAGTATTTTAAGGATATGTCAGTTGTTTTTCTTAATAGTTCCATGTTTGCGACATAAGTACCCGGCTCCTTAGCAAAATTAGTTCATATCGTATCCATATTTAATCCAAAAGTTACTAACAGCTAATTCAATACAGCTAAAATCATCTTTTAACCCCTTCGGGACGAGCATCTTGTACAGAATATTTTTTCGATTATAGCCAGCTTTTAAAAACAGATATTTGTACTTAATTGAATCCAAAAATGCTTGGATTAAAAAGTCATAAAAGTTTTCAATAAAAATGTACTGGTAACAATAATCAAGGACTTTGAGCTCCTTAATTGGTACGAATGTTGATCGCTCGTCTCCAAAATGTTAAACCCATTTTTATTGATGAATTTAATTTCGTGAAGCTTTTCATACATTCATAACATTTTTGACAATATTGTTATTTGTGAATTCGCTATTACTCCTTTATCAGATTGTTGGAAATATAACGCGAAATCCTCTTTTTCTTAATTACCACTAGTATTTTTCACATTTTTGGCTATATTACCATTACTATTCTCGTATTTGTTGTTACCCATATTTTCTGTTTTCTGATAGGTCAATAAACTTCTCATTTCAATCCGCTTTTCTCCTATATAATTGAGCAATCATGAGTTATTTTTCACACTCAGCACGGTATGCTGAATGCTGCCGAAACTTGTCAACTTAAAATTTTACATATTCTGTCGTTTTTAAAGTTGTTTTATAATTTTATATCAAAACATTTTAATTTATCAAGATATTTCGTCTTCAGTATTCGAAATTTGTGCAGTACCATAATTTAAAAATAAAATTTACTTAAACTTTTCTTTTTCTTTCTGTATAAAATAATAAATTTATTCTTACCTTTTAAAATACTTCAAAATTTATAATAAGAACATATTTAAATCAACAACTACAAAAAAGTAATATAATGCTTTTATAAACATTATATGTTAAAGTTGAAAATCTATGTTTCAATGAAAACATGCTATATGCTTCAGATTTAATGGATGATGCATTTTAATAAAATATGAAAACAAACTACAATAGTATTAGACACATGCAACGTACTATTAGAGTTTGTTTTAAACAAAGTCATTTACGTATATGGAGTCTATCTAAATTACATTCCTTTCGTGCAATATTTTCATATCTTATGCCAATAAAAATACTTTTCTTACTACTCTGTTTTTATCCATAATTCAGCATAATTTTTATCATCGAACGTGACTTATGATGTAACTTTGAAATGAACTTTTCAATACCTATTGGTTCGAATAAATTCTAATAAATGCAAAAATATTCTATCAATATTTTTCCCTGAAGAAAAGATTAATTTATTGATTGTTAAAGAAAAGCGATATTACAATTTGATAAGAATAGCATAATTGTTCTTGAACACATGAAATTATACATTTTTGAATAAAGTGAAAGACATAATAATAATAATACACTTAATATTTGCTAAAAATGATAGACGAACAAGGTGTCTTCCTAAAAATCTCCCTCTTTCTCTTTCTCACTCATTTTCTCTCTCTCTCTCTCTCTCTTTATATATATATATATATATATATTATTTTTTATTTGCGCTTTTGTCCACTAAGCACATTTTCATTTATTCAAATGGAGTTGTTTCATCGTTCGGATGACAACATTATCTAGATTAAAACGGATGTAAATAGTTTCATAAATAAAAGAAATAATAAGTTTTAAAATTTGTAAACAAACATCACGTAATTTCATTTATTATGAAATTAACTGCAATATTTAAAATGTGATTAACATGAATTATTTTATAATATTGTTTTATTACTCTACAGAGCATCACTTTTCACAAATTTTGAAAGCTTCATGGAGATTGAATCATTACATGCATTCTCACAGCGTAATTATTTGGCAACAAGTAGATAAGTGATGGATAAATTAATCTACAATTTTTAAAATTATTCCGTGGAAAAACTTTGTTATATAGTAAGGCCAAAGCTGTAGTTTTCTTTTTGTATTTATATCTGATATATGTTCTTTCATCCTAGTTTAAACTTTCTGTTTATCTTTCCCATATAAAATAGCGCTGTACCTTCTTTTTAGTGAATGGTATTGGAAATCTCCTTATAATTTATTTGGTTTTGTTGGGGTTTTTAAATACTATGTTTGTTTGTTTTAATTTTAGGAAAGTTTTGTAATAATAAAAATATTCTATTTATTGCAATCACATTTCAAATTTTTGGAAAAACCAGGAAAATGTTGCAAAAATATATGTATTATTAAAATATTTCATGAAAATTAAATAATTAATTTCTATTTTTCCTTACGAGTTCTATGATTCATAAATTTTCTTGAACTGCTGTATAATTTATACAAGTTTTACTTACTCATTCCAACGTAATCCATTGTGAGAAAAGATTAATGTAGAGAGTTATTTGAGATATGCGTTATTTGAGATATGCATAAACTAACTATAAAACTCTTCGGAGTGTAGTCGGTATTTTTTAGATTGTGTTGGTGTTGATGTGGGTTTCGATATACAGTCGAATCTCGTTAATTCGAAATCAGATAATTCGAATCTTTGCATAATTCGAACTAAAAATGAAGTCCCGAAATCTTTAATGGCAGAATAATGTTAAAAATTTTCATTAATTCGAACTCCTTTTCTCTTGACGTCGTTTAATTCGAACTAACGAGAATTCCGATTTTTCATTTTTCTGTTCTTTCTCACGGATTTCGGATCATTTGAATAACTTTCTTTGATTTTTGTGAAAAATGTTCCCAATGAGTATACATATAATCCAATTCTTTTGATATCCTTTTTCTTAGTTCCCCCCTGTTTATTAGTGACGCTTTAAATTTGTCTTACAGTGTGCTTGTTTCTAATCTTTTAATTAGTTTATGTATTTATGCATTCTAATTTAATGTTAAGTCCTATTCTAATCATAACAAACGGAATAAATTTTAAAAACACTATAACATTAATTCCTTTGTAATAATACCATATTAAGCATGTTTTGCTTTCATACATTCCGTACTTCGAACTTCGGATAATTCGAACATTTCTTGTGGTCTCGACGAGTTCGAATTAACTAGAGCCGACTGTATTTGAAAGAGGGTGAAAAAAACAAAACATTTTATTTTTTCTTTAACATGTTTGGTTTTCTTTGACTAGTTGTCTTCACGTGTTGTATGATTCTTATATTTATTTGAAACGCTGTATAATTTATACATATTTTACTCAGTCATTGCAGCGTGAAATTGTAAAAAAAAAACGTGTGCAGCATTTACACTGCTCAAAACAATTAAAGGATATTGCAGTTTTAGGGGGATTTTGTATCTGGGAAACTTTTTAGCTGATTGATACATGGTCGACAGACATAGTAGGTTATATGAGAATAAATTACACATGTTTGGCAGAAAAAAAATGCATTTTATTGCGCATTTGTGTACAAAAGGAAAAAAAAACACAATTTGTGCATATTAGAAAAAAAAGAATAAGAAAGGGTGTTGTCTTCAAAGAAAATCATTTTCAGTAGCGGGTATGGTTTCCACGGGAGGCCAGCAACGTTGAACACCTTTGAGGCATGGACTTAATGAGGCTATTAATGACGAGTTGGGGTATTCTGCCCCACTCTTCCAGAAGAGCTCTTTCCATTTCTTGGAGAGTTTGTGGGGGTTGTTGGCGGCCAGAAACTCGTCTTCCTAGAGCGTCCCAAACATGCTCGATTGGATTCATGTCTAGAGAACACGCTGGCCATTCCATTCGAACGATTCCTTCCTCGAAAAGGAAATCCTCCACCAGGTTTGCACGATGTGGCCTGCAGTTATCGTCCATTAAAATGAAGTTATCGCCGATTGCTGCAGCGTAAGGGACTACAATAGGTATGATGATCTCATCCCTATATCGGCGACCAGTCAGAGCTCCATCTCGAATGATGTAGAGGTCAGTGCGCCCGTCAATGGAGATGCCACCATACACCAACACTCCTCCACCGCCAAATCTGATACTTTCGAGCACGAACGCAGGATTATTCCTATTGCCACGGTCCCTCCAGATGAAAATACTCCTATTATCCGGATGCACAGAAAAACGGGACTCGTCAGAAAACAGAATATTGCTCCATTCATTTCTCCTCTAGTTGACATGCCGGGTTGCCCACTCCCTGCGGTCGCGACGATGCCTTGATGTTAATCAAACACATACCATCGGTCGGCGAGCATACAGACCTACAGCATGGAGCCGGTTTCAGACAGTCTGAGTTGAAATCGTGGTGCCTGTAGCCGAGCGAAGGTGTTGTTGGAGAAGAGTAGCGTTCATGTTTCGGTGTCTCCGAGTTGTTAACGCTAAATACCGATCTTCATTGTTGCTCTCACTTCATTGTTGTCATCACTTCAATACAGATCTGTTGCCCGTCTACGACCTTGCCCTGGTCTTCAGCCTGCACATCCACTCTCTAAAAAACGGTTCCAGATCCTGGAAATGACACTTTGTGACATTCCAATGGCTTGCGCTACTTCGGCTTGAGTTTGGCCCCCTTCTAACCTACCAACAATTCTCCAAGCTTCTGAATCTGTCAAATGACTTCGCTGAGACATCGTACTCATCGAAACAAAGCAATCACTGAATGCCGATCATCCTTGTCTTCATTCTCTTTTATCCAGTTGAAAGTCAAATTTCATTCGCTGCCGTTGAAGCGACGTTTTTGACGTCAAACTCAAAATTTGCATACTCCACAGTTTGAAAACCAGAAAAATTTGCATTTGTGATTCTCGTCTTCTATTTTCGGCAAAAAAAAATTTCGTTTATATCTTTATTTTATGTAAAACTTCAAATATCCTTTAATTGTTTTGAGCAGTGTATTTGAGATATGCCTAAACTAATTCTGAAACTCTTCGAAGTGTAGTCGGTATTTTGCCGGTTGTATTGGTATTGTTGTGGGTTTCAATATATTTGAAAGATAGTAAAAAAAATAAAAGAATTTATTTTTTACTTTAGCATGCTTAGTTCTTTTAGACTATTTGACTTTACGCGTTCCATGTTTCATAAATTTATTTGAACTGCTGTATATGTATAAAAGTTTTAGCCACTCATTACAGCATAATCCATTGTGAAAAAAGCTTATGCAGCATTTATTTGAGACATGTATAAACTAATTCTGAAACTCTTCGAAGTGTAGTCGGTAATTTGTAGGTTGTTTTGGTGTTGATGTCAGTTTCAATATAATTGAAAGAGAGCTAAATTTGGATAAATTGTTGATATTTACCTCAGCATAACTATCGTAGAAAAAAACTTGTGTGCGTATCATTTAGAAATGCATTTTTAGAAACATCTGAGGAAAGCACAGTTTGGACAGATTAGAGTTCAGTGTTATTCATGTCATAAAAAAGACCTCTGCTGGTTCGGCTTTTAAAAACAGGTAGATTTCAAAATTAAGTATTAATTTCAGCAACAAAAAATAATGTTAGAGGTAATCTCACTTTAAGAAATTTATCGGACCGTTTTCAACGAGTTTATATCTATTTTTTCTGTATGAACTGGTGTTATCAGAATCATGTTAAGGCCCTTCTGAACCGTACTGTTTGACTCAATGACGTATACATTTATTAAACGTAAAAGTATAAAATTGGCAGACCTAACACAAGGCATTTGCTGCTTTATTGTCTAGTTCCTTCGAAAAAAAAAATTTTTGTTACACAGATTTTGTATGACAATACCTTCCAATTTCAGGCGTTTCCAAAAGAAAATTAACTAAGACCTATGTCATAAATCCCCCCCTTTTCATTTGAGATGAGCCTTTATACGATATTTTTTCTTCAATCCTGAATTTTAAATACATTTCTTTGTAAGAATCAATCCTATCAAAAGTTTGTCAACATAAATTTGTAGATAAGATTAAGAAGATTTATAATAAATGTAAATGGATATGATATCTTATGAAATGAAGAATTCATGATTTTCTTTTCTTCTTAAAAGTTTCTCCATTTCTCGTTCTTATTCATTCTCTCTCTCTTTATATATATATATATCGTATTATATATAAAGTTTTTATCATTTTAGATCGATTTTTTACGAAGCCCTCCATTAAATAATGGTTATAATATATATAATTTACAAAAGCAGAAAGTTACAATGCGACCTGTGACCACTTATTCATCTCATGTACTTCCGGTGTACCTCTCCCTACTTCGCTCTCTTTGGCGGCAGTTTTAAAATATAGCCCAGAACCCTCATGTGGCATATTTATGGGAAGGTCTGGGACCAGTTAATCATATTATGCAGCTGCAGCACATTGGTGTAGTCGTAAAGAAAACAGAGAGTATATGCTCTAAGCAGTGGCTATGCGTTCAAGGCAGATATTATAATCTACAGTGTATATACTGTAGCTTTTATGGGAAACCGAGAGCATTCAGCATTCCATTAAAAATCCAATCGCATGCGGTGTATACTTCCGTATATCCTCCATTACATTTGTGCTCCAGCGGTCCCCCAACACACTTTACCTCCCCCCTCACGGGGGACACTTTTATGGATCTAGAAGAGACCACTCACATAAAAAGACCTCAGCTGGAAAGACCTGTGATCACTTATTCATATTATGCAGCTACTGTGCTCCTCCCCTAATTTTATCACAAGCTCGTTCGCTGCTCCCACTTTGCCCCTCATGAGAGGGCATTTTTATAAATTTAAATCGAGATTCCTCATGTGACATATGGTTTGAAAGTAATATGATACTTATTGATATGGACTTATTGATATTATGCACCTTTCAGTGTTTCTCAATCTACTTTACCCTCTCGGGAGTCACTTTCTTAAATTTAGCCGAAACCTCTAATGTGGCATATTTTGGAAAGGCCTATGACCATTTATTCAGACACTATGCATATTTCTTGCCCCTCCCCCTCTTTGCACCCAAGGGGAGGATATTTTTATAAATTTAGATGATACCATCAGGTAGATATGCTTAGAAATGCCTGTGCACTCTTATTGACATTATGCACTTTCGGCGAAACTCACACCACTTTGCCCTCTCAGGAGCCCTTTTCTAAATTTTGCCAATATCCCTCATGTGATGTACCTTTAGACAGCCCTGTGTTATTCATATTATGCAGCACATATGCACAACTCCCCCACCTTTAACTTGCAAAGATCCGTAAGATGCAAAGATTACTTGCAAAGATCACAATTTCGTTTGGTTCGAGTTCTTCGTTGTTTACAAGACTTTGCTGTGGATGCACACCGTGTTTGCTATACGACGCCGAATGCATCGGAGACCCAGTTCAAGGTTTCATATAAATTAGAGAGCTCAATTAAAAGAGAGACTCACTAGTGAGCGAATTCGCCAAGTTTTTATTAACACCGATTTATTCCCGTTCACCCGCTGACGACTCGTGATAAAATCGAATAGGGCATAGTGTAAAAGCATTTGCATATTGTAGTCGTCAAGAAAAATTTTATACAATCGAAAGTTATCGTTTTTTCTATCTGTCTCGTTTGCATTTGACTGCCAATTACATAATTACAAAGTTATTCTTCTGCAATGAATTTTTTTAAATATTTCCGAATAGTATTTATAATGCACCAGCATTCTTAACATGAATAGTTTTCGGACATTATCAGTTCCAAAGAAACATTTCTATGCTTAATGAGCATGATTTACAGATAAACACGATTAATTAATAGCATTAAAAATAATATTAAAATTAATAACATCCGAAAAACCGATATTCTGGTTTAAAAAAACAGCTTAGTGCACTATAAAATGAAAAAACTTACCCAAAAATCAACTACTAAAGAAAAAAAATCTCTTTCTTTTTATTAATGTTTTTATCTTTAAAAGATTAAATGGTTTCTCAAGTTTCTAACGATACATAAAGATTTTCGGAATCATCGGCAGTTCGAAAGGATGTCGTATGTTTTAGCAAGTGGCTATATTACATTTTCACAGATTAAAAAACAAACAAACATTTTTCTTTAATTTAAATCAATTTTTAATAATGAAAAATATACCAGTAAAGAATTGTATTGAATATATTTTTCAGCTCCGTTCAATATCCTAAGCTTGAATATGATTGAGAGCTGTCTTTCAGGAGGATTTGAAATCTCGCTTAGCCAGATAATGCAGTCATTGTGTTCCATAGTTTTGCTTGAGAAAATATTCAGTTTTCATAAAAGTTCATTAGTCTATATAACAAACTAAAATTTATAAAGAAAATATCTATCCGTTTTGATAAATATGAGAACACTCCTTCTTTCTTTGTTTTCTAAAAAGATAAAATATTTTTCTAAAGAAGTGCATTGTAATTATATATAATAAAATGTGATAATATTTAAAAAATATATATTTTGGGATTTGCATTTTTTCAAAGGAAGATAAAATAATCTATAGGCTTATTATATTTTATAATAATCTATTAATCTTATGAGTATTTCAGTATTATCAAGCTCTTTGAATATTGAAATGCTTATTAACTGTAATATTGCTTAAATGTCCCCATTTTCAAATTATTAAAATTATCTGATATTGTATCGTGTAACTGCAATGTAAAAAATAACAGATGTTTCTTAATCTACAAAAATATACTAAAATCAAAGGCGAAAATAAAGAAAAACCTCTTCTAAGTCACCGAAGATTCCGAAAAGCATTCTTTTACCTTTACTATGTCAAAATTATATTTATATTTATATTTAAAAGGAGAAATTATTTTAAAAATAACTTTTTTTTGCCAACCGCCTTTTTCGGAAACAGTTGCTAATTGCTTTTGCAGTGGAATAATACGTTTTTCCTATTTGGTTTTTGGATAGTTTCAATTCTCAGGTAAATATTTTGATATTCAGAAAACGTGTTTAGAGATAAACGTACAAGAACAGTAACATTAATATGAAAAATAATATTTGTTACAATTTTGTAACAATTCTGGGCACAAATTTAGTTATACATCTGAAAATGTTCCCATTAAAATTCATAGAATCTGAAAAAACTGTTTCATTGGGTACCGGCAGATAATTAATGCATTGTAAAACCTACTAGGTTTCCGAAAAGTTTCGTTTCCGAAAGTTACGAACAGATAATAAAGATTTATTTTTTTAATTCTTCTTTTAAATTTTGAAAATAAATTATTCTCTGAGGTTTCTAAAGATAAATGAAAACTTTTTGGAATTTTGGGTGATGAGGAACAGGTTATACATTGCGCAGCCGCAAGAAAAGAGTAAAAAAAACAACAAAAGTAAATTTCATAGGAGAAGCAACAGAAAATTTTCGTAATTTTAA
This sequence comes from Maratus speculifer, assembly GCA_964019185.1. Lineage (NCBI taxonomy): Eukaryota > Metazoa > Arthropoda > Arachnida > Araneae > Salticidae > Maratus > Maratus speculifer. Next base: position 166,680,104 of record OZ025290.1, read on the forward strand.
ACATGAAATTCTAATGTGTAATTTCGCAATTTTAAATATGAAGACACCGGATTAGATTTTGAGGTTTGGAGAATTTCTCCATCCCACTCAATCCAGCCATTCTTCTGTTGTCAGAAATGGACATAAAGTGTAATAAATTTATTTCCTCATAACTACAGTTAAGAAACTGTTTGTGTATAAATACACACTTATGATAGACCATTTTGTAAAATAAAAAGGAAAATAAATTTTTGCGAGACGCATCATTATTTTTGCGGGTGATAGACAGAGAGACCGCAGCACAGACAGTTACCCTGTCGGGTTCACGGATGAACATCTAGGATAAGGCAATTCTCGATTCGCATATTGAAAAACAATCGGTTTCCCACGTAATGCTTTTGAAAAAAACACCTAAAAACTCTAAACTTTTATCGCTTAACTCGTAGGTTAATCATTGTGATTTTTTTTGCGCCCCCCCCCCCAAAAAAAAAAAAACATAAGGAGGATTAGGAGAAGGAAAACATAATGGTACACCTACGAGTCAACCACTAAAAATACGTTTTTATTGCAATCGGTTTCCAAAGACATTTCTTGGTGGAAAAAATTCCACCAAGATACGATTTTTTTAATGCGATTGCGTTTTAAAACGTTTGATTCCGCTTACGTGAAGATGTGTGTGAATGCTGCACTGTAGAAGTGGGTTTTTGCCGATATACTTTTTATAATAAAGAATCAGTGAAAGATTTTCCCGCACCAGCGCGTGACTGTCTATTGAGAGATCACCCCACATCACGCGCTGATGCGTGAGTGGCCCCTTAACGTTGGCGCCATATCACATGCTGGCGCGTGATCTGCAGCGAACGTTTTAAGAAGCGAAGACAGATTTAACTAAACCTAAATTTTCATCCATGAATTCGACGAGGTAATTGCCTGTGCTGCCGCCTTCCGGTCTATGAGTGATATTTGCGTTCGTGAAAATTGTACACCCTCGTAGATTAAGAAAAATGTATTCTTTTTTGTGTGTATGATATTCATATGTATATTTATTTGTACTTTTTATGTTGTTTGTCTTCTCTTGTTTGTTCGTTAATTTGAAAACATATAATGGAAAATATTACGTTACCAAGATATTTAATATTTTAACGCTATAAAATATCTAAAAACGAGTTTTATTAAGATGATCTCCAAATGATTTTCCTAGGAATGCTAATATTTAACGAAGATCTTTTTTATCATTGGAAGCGACATATAAATGCTATACAACTCGATTCCAATAGCAAAGATTCTATAGTGAACCTTACTATGTTATTAAATTTATCTGTAAAACATGTGGAAATGTATTTAAAGAAATCCGGGCCACATTTTAAAATAATTTTTATTTATTGAGTTAAAAATATGAACTTTTTTTCGGATGGTTAATCATAATATGTAAATAAAATGGGATGATAAATATGTCCTATTTTAAAACAGTGATGATAAAATTTAAATATTATTGAAAAGGTGGAGTAACTTAAAATCATTATAACTCGCAATATTATTTTTAGAATTTCATTTTTTTTTTCATTAAAATTACTTTTTTTTTCATTTTGTATCAGAATTTGAAATATTAATTTAAGTAAATTAAAATCTAAAAAAAGGATGCAATTAAAATATCATATATTTTTTTTTAATTTAGTATTTTTTCAAATTTGCTGAATCAAAATTAAAGTAAAACAACAATTTGAAACATTTAACTTTTTGACCATTTAATTTTTACTTAGAATATATTTCGCTTGTCTCACTGTTCTGAATATAATTTTTTTAAAAACTAGTTCTGATTGAGAATTTAAAACTTAAAAATTGTCACCACGCTAAATTGTATGTCTCTGTCTCTCAAAAAATGAAATTTTAAAAAGTGATTTTTCTTACTGTAAATTTTTAAATTACGAAATTTTTCAAACAGACATGTGCAAGCATTTGCATCTAAAAAGTAATAAACATGTAAAATTTCCTGATTTTAGCCCACGTGACTTTCATAAGTTCATTATTTAGATTTATAGAACTGTTTTTCTTCATTCATTCTTAATTTCGATTTTTCAGACACTGTTCTTAGCAAGCATTAACATTTTTAAAGTCACGACAATGAAAAATTTTAAGATTATATCCCCTAGAGTCAAGTAATTGTAATTTTAAAAACTTCTCTCACTCCTTAGACCACTCTGTGGAAAGAAGCATTGACATAAACTATAGAATATAGAATATATGAAATCCATTCCAATTATTTTGGCAATATTTTTTACAAAGAAGCCTAGTACTTCCAGGGATTATTCCTTTCAAGCCAGCTAACAAAAGTGTTTACTCTTTATAATGAAAATATACAGGGTGGTTCTAAAGGTCATGTGCAAGCGGAACAAGTGAGTGTGTCAGATCATGAGGAGCAATAATTACATAAGAACTGGAGGTCGGTAACGCATTCGTGATGTTTGCAATTGCATGATTACCGTGACAAAGAATAGAAACAATGTTAAATTATCATTTTTTACAAAAAAAATCGAAGCACAGAAAACAATGGAAAAATGTTACACTGCTTAACTAGAGCTAAAACTGTTCCCCATAGGCCATGATGCATATTTCATTTCGGTACCGCATGGAATCATGAACACATTCCAATTTGGCAGGAGTCCCTTGTATACGCGTTGCCACTTTATATATCTGTATCATGGTCCATGGCTGATGGATTGGTAATCTCGTACACCAGAGGCTGAATATTACCCTAGATGTAGACATCCAAACGGTTTAGGTTTAAAGATCGAGGTGGCCACAGCAAGGGGCAGATTGGAACATGTTCTCAATTCCAGGTGCCACCGATGAGCAACATACATCATGGATAATGGGGCACAAATTGAGCACTTGTTATGACTTTTAGGATTATAACTTTTGGTTACATCTTTTTGATTTTTATTTTGTTCTTCGATTTTTACACCATTTGTTTTCATTTCACAACTTTACAGTCATGATACAATTACACCACCAGAATCGCGTTTAAGGCCCCCAGTTCCTGTCTAATTGTTGTTAATCTTGACACTACACACTCAAATGTGCATCTGGACATGAACTTTAGTATCATACTGTAGATTTGATATTATATAGCTTTATTCAGTCCAATAATTTCTCAAATTGACATCAAGAATTTATTTAATTAAAAACCTATTCAAAGTGTTTATGAACGCTGATGTACATTCCCATTACTTGTTTATGTTGTTAGCTCAAGTCTACAAAAGCAAGTTTAATCTGTTGAAAAAATATTTATAGTATATCTAATCTTATTTATATGAATAAAATTCCTGATTCGAGATAATCTGGCTCAAAGTTGTAAATAATAAGGAGATTTCGGATGTCGATTTCTGAAGAAAAAAAAACAAGTGTGGTTTTTTGTAAACTATTTCTACTGTTAGCTTGTTGCCACCTCGAATAGAAACCATGTTTATATATAATTTTGATATTTGATTTTTCTTAATTATTTCTTTTATTTGCGCAAATATTCATTGTAATTTTTCAGTTTTTTTAACAATAATAATTAGTATTATTAAAATAGATAGTGTTACAATCTTATAACAATATCTACTCTTCAAAATGCAACAATGTAACATTTCATATCATTTCATCTTAATTAATTTCGATTTATTTTAGAAATTTATCCTTAGTGAGCATATGCATACACATTTCACTGTCATACTAAATTTCAGATTTCCATCCCCAAACATATTACATTTTTCATAAGTTTAAGAGGTCTGGGAGCCATTTTAAAATAGTTTTTATTTATTCATTTAAAATTTTGAATATTTTAGTGATGGATAACTATGTTATTTGTTAACAGAATCGCATGATAAAAATTCTCATATACATTTATTTTTACTTTAAATTTTAATTTTATTAAAAATTGGGGTAAATTGAAAAAGACCTATTTCAAAATTGGACTTTGTTTTTTTTAAACTGTTCTTCGCTTATAACAATTTAAACAGGTGGAAATCATAAAAAACGCATTTTCACAAGAAGTCGCATTTCCATGACAAACATTGTTTGAAAGTTCGATTTTTATAACAAACTTAAATGAATAAATTAACATTTATTTTTCCAATTAAGCTGAAAACACGATGTAAATGCTATTTTAATGAGAAAAATACAAAGACATTATTAATGGAATCAATTTAATTTAGAAAATTTGAATATTTTTGAGTCCTGGACCCCTTTAAAACGCTCTTGAACATTTTCAGATATTTATGTGTCCGTTTATATATTTATGAATATTTTATATATGACTATTTTCCATGGATAATTGGGCACAAATTGATCAATAAATGGTCCATTCTTGCTCTATCGCGTGTATTATAAACTGCTTTTTACGACAGTATATAAAAATCCCTTAGATTTATTTTATAGAATAACCATTTGATATTAAAATGGTTTTATTTCAAAGAATGTCACTCGTGACATTTAATTAGCTACACATTCTTGACAATATGCCAAGATATGTCTTTCATAGACTGCCTGAAAAGAACTGTCAGCATTTAACTTTTTGAGCTTTTTTTCATTTTTAAAATGATGCATATTATATAAGGGCAAATTTAAAAAAAAATCTAATCTAACAAGTAACTTACAATTCTATGTATCTTTCAGTAACAATCGGTGTAAATTTATGGCTAACATTCCATAAATATTCATACGATGCTTTTTAGTTTATTGCATTAGTAAAGACTACATATTTTAATGGTTTATAATTAAATATTCGCTTTTATTATTTACTTATTTAATTTATTTGTATGAAAAAAAAATAATATAGTCCAACATGTGTAACAAAATTTGACAATCTAACAATAAAATGCTTTTGATATCATTAAGATGGACATATGTAACATGCATATAAACCCTGTATTAAATTACATGGAAATATTATCAGAATATATATACTCAATTTAAGAATTTGTAGCAAGTTTAAAATTAACTTGAATAACATAAAATTACATCTTTAAGAACTTGATAAAATATTTTTAATGATTAATACAATTATACTCCATTGACATAATTCCTATTTATTTAAATGAGATATTATTGTAACTTTAAAAAAATTAGCTAAAATACATTATACTATTATTTTAACACAATCTAACTGATTGGTAAAGTTATCATACGAATTGAATATTTCCAACTGAGCGAAAAAATGCAAAGGCCGGGAATCGAACCCGGATACTTGGCTTACAAGGCCAATGCTTTACCTGTTAAGCTAACCGGTTGGGATCTTTTGCTCAGATAACCTTATTGGCCATAACATCTAGTCTGTCATTTAGACAGCTCGGCAGAATAAGCCGTAGGTAATGAAACTCCATAGAACGATGGCTACGTAGATATACTATTATTTTAACACAATCTAACTGAATGGTAAAGTTATCATACGAATTGAATATTTCCAACTGAGCGAAAAAATGCCGAGGCCGGGAATCGAACCCGGATACCTGGCTTACAAGGCCAATGCTTTACTTGTTAAGCTACCCGGACGATAACCGGCTGGGATTTTTCGCTCAGATAACCTTATTGGCCATAACATCTGGTCTGTCATTTAGACAGCTCGACAGAATAAGCCGCAGGTAATGAAACTCCATAGAACGATGGATACGTAGATATACTATTATTTTAACACAATCTAACTGATTGGTAAAGTTATCATACGAACTGAATTAATTGTGTTAAAATAATACTATATCTACGTATCCATCGTTCTATGGAGTTCCATTACCTGCGGCTTATTCTGCCGAGCTATCTAAATGACAGACCATATGTTATGGCCAATAAGGTTATCCGAGCGAAAGATCCCAGCCGATTATTGCCCGGTTAGCATAAGAGGTAAAGCATTGGCCTTGTGAGCCAAGTATCCGGGTTCGATTCCCGGCCTGGGCGTTTTTTTGCTCAGTTGGAAATGATCATTTCGTATGATAACTTCACCAATCAGTTAGATTGAGTTAAAATAATAGTATATCTACGTATCCATCGTTCTATGGAGTTCCATGAACTGTGGCTTATTCTGCCGAGCTGTCTAAATTACAGACCAGATGTTATGGCCAATAAGGTCATCTGAGCAAAAGATCCCAGCCGGTTATCGCCCGGTTAGCTTAACAGGTAAAGCATTGGCGTTGTAAGCCAAGTATCCGGGTTCGATTCCCGTCCTGGGCATTTTTTCGCTCAGTTGAAAATATTCAATTCGTATAAAATACATTAAATATATATTAAAAATTAAGAAAGTAGGTATAAAATGAAATTTGAAATAAACAGGAGAATTTTATATATTTTAAGTCTTAATAAACTTGAAAACCGACAACAAAACTTCAAATAAAAATAGTCTTAAGAATCTTAATTTTAAGCTTACTAGAAAAAAAAAAAACAGTAGGTCTAAGTTCCCTTTTGAGGGGCTATTTTTTCATTATAATTGAGGAAATTTTACCTGTACAACACCATATAGTATGTTATAAATGACTTGTTATTTATACATTATCTATTGTTATTTTAAAACCTATGATAAATGTTTGACTGAAGAGTTTCTGGAAAAAATGCAGATGTTCCACTAATGAAAAGGACAGCAATACTAATAAGAAAATGAAGCAAGGAAATACCGCACTTATTTCAACTACTTTCTGCAATTATTTAAACTTTTATAATGAAGATGTGATCGCTCAATTAATTTTAAAAATTTAAGGATAATGCTATGTTTTATAAGGTGGTCTGGTGTAATAACGCCAGGCGGGGTAATAACGCCAAGTGCTAATATTTTGCATAATTATGAAATAATCTGGTAAATGACACCCATGTGCTCTGCGCAGAAGGGTTTTGAGTCATATAAATCGCAAAAAAACAGCTTCAAGTTAATTTGTTTCATTTTTAGGTCTTATTGTTTTCACAAGCAACTAAAATTAACGCTTCATCTAAAATTTGCGAGATACGTTTTGTGATGTGAAGACTATTTTTATTATCCGGAAATACTTTGTTAATTACATAAATTTGTAGTATATTTCATGGACTTTCAAAATATTGTTGGAGATTTTGGATATCTTCTCGAGATAATTTGTAATTTAAAATGTACAGCGAAAAAGGTATAACGGGGTAATAACGCCCATCCTTGGCATTAATACCCCGGTTGATTCCCTACAGTGGCCGAGCTACATCCTAAATACTGATTCAAATAAACACAGTTTAAACTGTGCAATGTTTCTAATAATTCTATTTAAGCGGTCCTTTTTAAGCAAAAAGAAGCTTACGGTCTGATATTCTTTTGCCTCATCCCCCCCCCCCACACTACAGCTTTATTTTTCTTACACTTTCACAAAAAATTGAGCATTTTCAATAGCTTAGAATGCAATTTGCCAATTTCTAAGTTTGTAGAGTTTGTATTTTTAGAATTGGGCAATCTACATGCAATTATTCCATCTTATTTTATAGTTTTGCTTGGATGGCGTTATTACCCATATAGGTGGGTAATAATGCCGAATAGCATTGGTCAGGAAATCACGTCATTACATTTTATGAATACATATCTGTTAAATTATTTTTTTTATGTAGATAGTCAATGAGTTGCTGTATCAAATCATATATTTGTTTGAAAAATACAAACTAAAACTGAGCCGTGAAAATTGGTAGAACCTTAACGTGGCGTTATCACCCCAGGGTACCTTACTTATAAATGAATACACACATTAACAAATTAATAAAATTAAAATTTAACTTTTCGAACTCAATTCAGCTTTTCAGTTCTATGATCTGTTGAGCTTTCTTTGTACAAATAAATGTAACTTATCTCACGAAAGAAAAATATTGGCTATATACACACACACATATATATATATATATATATATATATATATATATATATATATATATGCATGTATGTAATACGTATATTAATAATCAAGAAAAAACAAAACACATTTATGTGAAATGCGTCCAAATGCTGCAGTTAAACACATAAATGCAATATAATGCAACAAAAGACTATATTTAGCCTAAATTAGCACACCCCTTAACATTTTTTTGTTTTTAGGGAGGGTATACCATTTCAGGCTAAATACATTCTTTTGATGAATAATATATACAGGGTGTTTCAAAAATGACCGGTATATTTGAAAAATCAATAAAAACTAAACGGGCAGAGAGAGAATTACACCGTTTGTTGTAATATGCTTGGGACAACAGTAAATTTTCAGACAGAGAAAGTTACGAAATTAGTTAAAAATTTCAACAAGATATGGCGCTGCAGTCTGATAAAGTCTAAAATACGATATTTTCTACATATCCACCATGCGAAGCAATAAAATCGCCTGCAGCCCATCTGTTGTTGAAAATTGTAACTAGTTTCGAAAGTTTATCTACCTCAAAATTTGCGTTGTCCCAAACAAATTGCAACAAACGTTGTATTTCTATCGCTTTCCGTTTATTTTTTATTGATTTTTCAAATACACCGGTCATTTTTAAACACCCTGTATATATGCTTAATGCAAAAAATCTGTAAAAAGTTAAAAAAAATCATAAAATCCCCAAAAATAAACGAAATAAAACTCGGTTTGCAAACTAGAAGCGGTAAGTCGCAAGAATATTTCGAAGAAAGGGGAAAAAAAACTTTAAAAAAATCCCGATAGGTGGTGTTGACATTAAAGAATGAATTTATATACTCCTATATATAAAATAATGATCAGAATGAATCCATATCGTTTGCCATAGCTTCATTTATTCCGCATGATCACCACTTCAAGGGATAACACACTACAGGCGAGTCATAAATTTCGCAACTGCGGGATGATTCACAAATATCGAAACAATACGTTATATCCTTAAATATTGCCTCCAAGACATATTTACAATTGCATAGTTTCATAAAAAAGGTGCAAAATTTGATGAGGTATGTTACAACTGCATTGGGGGTATATTCGAGAAAATACAAAAATAAAATTATTATACTGGCAATATAAAATTTCCAATTGGGAAAATTTTCCTTATTCATTCCTAAATTAAACAATGACAAAAAAAAAAGATATTTACAAATCTTATAGAGATATTAAAATCCAAAATTCTGCAAAATTCGTAATTTAAACTACTTAACCATGCCTCTAAGCTACAAGCTTTTGAATCATTTTCAATGCAGGATACGGATTATCCACAAATTGTCCGTTATTAAATGTCGATTTAAGTCAGTACCACTCGATTAGACAAAAAACAGTAGCATATAGAATTTATGTCAAATCTACTTAATTATAGCAAAGGTATAAAATATCAAAACTAACATGGAACAACATCCAAAATGAAAACTGAGAAAGTGGTCTATAAAAAATTATTTCATTATTACTAAATTTATTAATTTGTTTCGCAACCACAAATGTATACTATAATAACATTTATCATTTCTTGTTGAAATCTAAAGATATTTTCATCAAAAAATTTTAGATATTCACCTCGTTTTCCGTTTACTTTATTTAAATATATTTTTGACATTAATAAATAGAAGAAAGATATCTCAACTAATTGGAAAAGACTCTGAATTATGTTTACGGCTGCATTTCTTTTAGAGTTAATCAAGAGATAAAGAACTGTTTTCATTAGTATCAATTTTTCATAATTGTTTGTCATATAATTCGATCATTTTATTCATGAAAAAAAATGAAATGCACATAAATTATCAACTCTAGTGTACTATGAATATTCTACTTTGGTATGTCCTATTCAGTGCCAGATCCTTATTGTTAACATACATAATATAAAATGTTAAAATTAAGAAATTTTTCATAATTTCTTTTAAATTGAATATCAGGGGTGGGGAATTTTCAGACAATCTTATCAGCCAAGGATTTATTTTATCAGCCAGCAAAAAGCATCGCGTAATTGAAAATTGTTATGGCAAAATTTAAACAACTGCAAAAATGATTAATCTCTATTACTATAATGGATTTTAATACTTTTTTCTATAAAATTCAGAAATATATACATTTTAGTAAGAATACAACTTTCATCCATGTTTACTTTACAATATTTTAAAAAGTATAGCTAAGTAGTAAAAAGTTTTTGGCACATCTCTATAGTTTACAATTTTGAAAGAAAAACTTAAAAAATCACTGGCTCTGACAGATAAGTCACTCGCCAGTGGCGAGTAAAATTATGTGTTTCTTCACCCCTGTTGAATATGATTATTGAAAAGTATAAACTCTCTTTTCATATCTAATTATTAAGGCCAAACGTATCTGTGCGTGACGCATGCGTCATTTTGCACATGGCAACACTTTCCCTTCAAATTTTGGTTTTGCAATTTTCGGTACTACAAATTTTACAATTCTAAACATCGTACATTTTAAATTTTTACACCGCCACATAGAAAAAAAACGTACTTTTAAATGCAATTTGTTTCAAAGCTGTATCTCAATTTATTTTTGAGATATTAATTTTTTTATAATTTTTAGTACTAATTTTAAATTTATGGCAACAGAATGAATCCATTTTCTTTTAAAATTGAAAAAAAAAAGAAATTAAAATGCGTACATTATTTTAAAAATGTCGCCTGTTATACAATCCAGTGAATTTCCGTTTTATTTCATTTAATAACTTAGATAACTGAGTTTTATAGAATTTTTTTAAATTTCAGCTTAAAATAATATTTGTTTGAGAGTTAGACTGACCAATAAAAGATGTATTTTTTACTGTAACTAATTTTGTAGATTTATTATAAATCAGTGAAAAAGTTATCTCTGAAAGATTTTCTTTCGTCGAATTTCGACAGGTTCCACATCGTATGTTATAATAGTTGATAATATCCTAGTTTATCAGACAAGCTCCATAATCATTTATAATTTTCTATAATTACCTGTACTGAATCATTTGTTTGATATTTTATCTATTTAAGTGGTTCCGGGACACATTTTAAAATAATCTTTATTTATTGAGACAAAATTTTGAATTCTTTTTATGATTTTTAAAAACATTATTTGTAAGCAAAATCACATGATAAAACTTCTCATAATTAAAAAAATATATATATAAAATTTATTAAACAAGCGGGGTAGTTTAAAATCGTTAAAACTCAAATTATTATTTGTGGATTTATATTTTTTTTTACATTTAAATAAAATAAAATATCAAAATTTTAATTTCGATTCAGAATTTTTAAAAATATAAATTTAAAAATAATATAAAATAATATTTAAAATAATTTTTTTTAAATATGATGTTAGTTTTATTAAAAAAAAAGCATGTTTTCAAAAGTAAATATTTTTTTCAAATTTGCTGAATTAAAATACAAAGAAAACAATAAAAAAAAGACATGTTCCCAGTTTGAAGCATTTGTCTTTAACGGTTCTTGACTTATAACAATTAAGTCCGAAAAATGGTGAAAAAAAAAACGATCATGAAGTAAATGCGTTTTCAAAAGAATTTATTTCCATGACAACCATTGTTTGAAAACTAGATATTGAATACAACCCAAAATGTAAAAATTAATATTTCCTTTTTCTAATTAAGATAGAAACATAATTAGAACGTCATTTATACAAAAACAAAAATAAAAAATAAAAAAAAACAGAGAATTTTAAATGAATTTTTTTAAAAAGGAAATTTCAGGTTTTTCTTGTACCAGATCCCCTTAAAGGATCAATTACGAAGAGAAATAAAGAATTGCGGATGCAAATTTGATACAAGTTTGTATTTGTATGTCATGTTCCTGCATGAAACATGCTTTCAAATCAAAATTAGGAAATTCAATAGCGAATGTATTGCATGCATAAGTGGCAAACGGAAGCATTTACTTCTAAGCTCCACAATAATGCAAAGTACTAACTCTTTTTCTTGATGCGTTTTATCCAGCAGTCTGAAAATTAATACAATGACAAAGAATGTCAAGAATTTTTTTTCTTGGCAAATCGTAGATTACATCTCATGCAGTAGAATGGAGTAGATACTTTCAATGTGGGTTTTCCTTTAAAAATATGACGACGTTACTACAATTTTTACTCATATATATTACATAAACAAAATTATTTATTTTTCTTAAATTCAACTGCATTTTTTCTTATTTACTTTAGTTAAAAATTAGATTTTAAGCAATTTTAACAACAATAACTGATACAAAAAAATTATAAATGTTGCATTTTAAAAATACAAAAAAATGTAGAAAAAACCCAAAAGTAATCAAAAAGTATGTGGATAAAACGCTCTAAAGAAAAATGCAGCGTTCATTGCAAGCGCACACGGAAATTATGATTCAGTCAGGGTAGAATGAAAAGGAGAAGGTGAGCAGAAAATAAGCTTCCAGTACTAATATGGAGCACGGTGATATTTACTACAAATTAGTTTTATTATTATAATTTATTTTATTTATTTATTTATTTATTGTTCAGGATATTCAAAAGTTTTCCTTAATTGTCAATAATAATACTTTCATACTTAGCGATACTATGCACTCATTATAAACGATTTATTCAAAAGCATTTTTAATTTCAAAGTTGCTTTGAAGAATTCTTTTTTGACAGAAGTTGAGATAAATTTTCATTCAGTTTTTATCAAGACTTATCACTTGCAACATTTTCTATTTTACGTCTCTATAGTAATTAATATTTATTGAGTATGTCTTTTGCATATCTATATTACAAAATGAAAATCACGGATGATTTTGAGTCGTAACTATCTGCAATATTCGCTCACGCCTATGTATTTTTACTTCGTATTCTTTCCAGGTAATGCCACTCACTGCATTAATAAGAGAACACTTGATGCATTGAAAATAATTACAAAATCAATCAGAGCTTCCCTTTTTTTCTTTTTGTTGTTGTTGTTTTTGTCGTTCTTTTTCCATCTTAACAGCTTACTGGAGAACTTTTCTACTTTTAGTAAGAAACAAAAATTGAAATTTACATATGGGACTAATTACGGGAAAAATGGTAAGAAAAATTCAAATTTTAAGCTAAAATGTGATATTTTATGGTGTGTAAAATATCTGCACAGTTGGTATATAAAAATATTGTATTATTATATGTTTATCAACCTAAATAGCTTAAAGGAATTAATTTTATCTGCTTAATTCTCTGTAGGTTTCTTCATATTAAGATTTTTAACTATTGGATAAAAGTAATATTGTGTAACAATAAATTTTACCTTAAGACTTGATTGAAATTTCTTCTGTTTCCGAAGAACAAATTCTTCATTTTTGTGTATGGACAAGACCTATCCATACAAGCCATATGCCAAACAATACCGAGACCAAATAAGTGCTATTCCATTCTTAAGCTTGTTTCTGATCAGAAACAGACATCATATTGTACAAATTTATGGCACGTAATGAAAATTATAATGTTTTTAGGAATGTGCAAGTTATGGTACACAGATGCAAAAAAGTGTTAGCTATATAAACTATGTTCTCCTCATTAAATAGAGTGCGTTATTAGTTGAATTAACCATATGTAGCTGCAACCAATTTTTTAAAAATTAAATAATAATATCAAAATTAAAAAAAAAACAGCTTTACAACGCATACCGTTCAAAATTTTTTATTAATGAAAAATCACAAATATCCCTAAAATCTAATATACATTTCAATGCAAAAAATGTATTGAAAAATATTTATTAAGAAAAACACATTTGCTTCTCTAGAGATAATTAGTATGTCTAAAGACTTTAAAAAATTCTTTAAATCAGATTAAATTGCCAGTTAAATTTCAAATTATAATAGTTTTATTTCTACAAAACATATTGAAGAATTTTTAGAAACGTTATTAATATAAAACATTTAATAAATCTATCCCAGTGTATTTTTTCGTTTGAGGGTAAATTATTACTTATTTTTCTTAATAGGCATAATACATTAGCTTCAGTTCATCATCTCTTAAAAATCGTAAACACATAGTATAACACTTTCAAGACAGAGATGAAACAAATTAGATTTTATATCATTCTAGAAAAATTTGCTTATTCTATGAAAATTTTAATAGTAACATAGTGATTAAAAGTTAGATAGAATTCACAAGAAAACTATATTTAATTTGGTCAACAAAAATCGAGTTTTAAAAATTTAATATTATAAAATATAAGTTTTTTTAACAATAATTTAATTTTTTTAAATAATATACGTCACAATGTCAACATTTATACTTTCCATGACGAGATTGCTGAAAATTATTAAGTCTTAAATTAAGAGCAATAATTACATTCTAAATCGAAATGTCTGATTCGAAAGGCCGATTTTAATAAAAATTTTTAATCATTACAATAGAAGTCTTAAAAATATCTTGACAAAAAATAAATTATTTTAGCAGTTTTGGACACTTGAAAAACTAGCGATATAGAATAGCATACGTGTAATCGTCCACTGTTGAAAGTTTAAAGTTTTGTGTCTTGAAAAATTTTAAATACAAATTGCTTTTTTTAAGACATTGCAATCTTTGAAAACCTATCTTCATATTTATTGAGTAATAATAATTTGGTAATACCAGGATTAATCTCAAATTTGTGTTAAATATTGAAAATTTATAAATTTTCAGAAAATTAGAAGCATTATAAAAATCAAAGGAATTAAAGGACTATTAAATAATATCTGAGAAATTGATGTGTGATGAAGAATTGCTTATGAATATTGAATTGTCCAAGTTTAAAAGTTGTATTTTATTTTCATCCTAAATATATATATATATATATATATATATAAAATAAAATAAATCACAAAATCATAACTTTTTTTCTTATGTATCCAAAAATAAATAAATAAATAAATTTAAGTAAAGAAAGGAATGATCCGACATTATCAATATTAGAAAAAATCCATGTTTTACTCAAAAGAGTTCAGGATTGCTTTTATATTTCTAACGTAACAAATATGGGTTCAAAGTAGTAATATTTGTTACATTTCAACGACTATTACTCTTAAAAACCGCATGCGTTTCAATTATTGTAAGATTTGTAGACAAAAAAGATGAGAGCTACAATGATTTTGCATTTGGATTTAGGCTTAATAAATAATTATTTGTTCAAATTAATCTTTTTTAATCAAATATAAATATTCTTGAGACAAAAATTGACTGAAATCAAGACTAAAAACTTCTGTATTTAAAATATAAACTTTTATTTAGTATCAAATAATTTAAAAGTTTTGAAAACATTGTCTTCATATCCAAAAAAGTGGTTGAAATATTGAATTTTTCAATGAACAACTTTTACTGTTTATTTATTTTTCTCATTAACTATTATAAAAGGCAAGAATGCAAGTTTAGATATTTAAAATATATACCATTAGCTATAAAGTTAAATAATTTTACAACTGAAAGAGATGTCCTTCATATTAAGACGAATAACAGAGTTATTTTGTTTTTCCCACAAATATTTTTATCATTTATTTATTTTTAAAGTACAGAAAAAACATAATTACTAAATTAATCTAATCTGTTATTTATTGTTCATTCTTAATTGCAAATAATTTTTATACATTCTTTCCTTTTCTAAGGCTAATATTTACAAATTAAATTTAAAGCATGCAAAAAAAAAAAAAAAAAAAAAAAATTCTCGATTTTGTATAAACTTTTAATATAAAATTTTGTACTGAAATAAGCAAGCTATAAATCTATTACTTTGCATTTACTAGTAAATGAATATGATCTACTCATATGAAGGTTTTCAATAATATATGCGTGATTTGCTCATTTTGTGAATGAGCTATTCACTGTGTTGTTAAATTGCATAGTAATGATAGCGTTGCAATACCTAATGTGTAGTACACATAGTACAGTAAGTTATAAAGTAGTTATAAAATAACAAATTATTCTGAAAGAAATAGCGAAAAATGTTAAACATGGCGTTTCAATTTACGTCATTGTAGGTCGTCAAGCCACAGGAACATTTTCTTGAAAAATCCTTAGGCAAAGTAGAAATATCTTGGAAATATACATATAAAAAAAATTTTGCTGTTTATATGTTTTCGTCTATCATATTCTATCAATGAAAGAAGAAAAATAAAAATTAAATGCGAATTTTTTTGCGTTACCTTGAAAATAAGTATATTTTTTCACTAAAGTATAAAGAACTGAAATGAGTAAATTGTTTATTTCTATATTACTCAGCATACTACATTAAAAAAACTGACTTCTTTTCATTTTGTCATCTTTAGTAGAAAAATATGGCATAAACAGAGTTCAAAAATATATTATTTTAACTTTTAATGCTAGAAGCTCTCCCTGGATAAAACTGACATTTCATTTTATAAGGGAATATTACTTCTGATGGTTTAGTTTTTAAAACTTTGGGAACGAATTCTAGAGCAAAATTTCTTCGAAAATTTTTCGATGATTCTAACTTACCGCTTCTTTCTGGGACATTAAAGAAAATTTGAAGGACTGCAAATATAAAATAAAATTACTCCTTTTAAAGCATTTGTTTCCAGAAAAACACTTTTGATTTTCCATTATTAACACTTTTACGATGATTTTTAATGGTAAATGCATTTTTTACGAAAACATTCTATTTTTTCGAAGTGAAATTGTTATTGCTATATGTTGCTTCTATTGTTATTTTATATGTATTTTGCTTGTCATGCATTTTGTTTGTTTTTGTCATTTATATAAAGAAATTTTAATTATTATATTCCTAAACATTGAATTTTCATAAATAGAAATAGAAATGCTTTTGTGAAATTTTTAGAAAGGTTTTTTGATAAGGAATTGTGTATTTGGTATTATTTCTATAGACAATTAAATTGCAAATCTAACGATAGCGTTGTAATACCTTATGCGTAGTACATATGGTACAGTAAGCTTTAAAGTAGTTATAAAATAATTAAAGTTTTCTGAAAGAAATTGCGAAAAATGCTAACAATGACATTTCATATTATCTAATTGTAGATCCTGAAACTAAAGGATGTTTGTCTTGAAAAAAGCAAAGTAGAAACATCTTGGAAATATACGTAAAAAAAAAAGAATTTTATTATTTTTATGTTTCCATCTAACATATTTCATCAATTAAAGATGAAAATTAAAAATTAAATGCGGAAATATTTTGCGTTACCTTGAAAATGAGTATCTTTTTCTTTCACTAAAGTATAAATAACTGAAATGAGTAAATTGTTTATTTCTAAATTATTCAGCATAATACATTAAAAAAAATACTTCTTTTCATTTTGTCATCTTTAGTAGAAACATATGACATAAACAGAATTCGAAAATATATTATTTTAACTTTTATTGCTAAAAGCTCTCGCAGCATAAAACTGACATTTCGTTTTATAAGAGACTATTACTACTGATGGTTTAGTTTTTAAAACTTTACGAACGACTTTTAGAGCAAAATTTCTTCGAAAAATTTTTACTAAATCAAACTTACCGCTTCTTTCTGGGACATTAAAGAAAATTTGAAGGACTGCAAATGTAAAATAAAATTACTCCTTTTAAAGCATTTGTTTCCAGAAAAAAACTTTCGATTTCCCATTATTTACACTTTTACGATGAATTTTAATGGTAATGCATTTTTTACGAAAACATTTTATTTTTTCGAAGTGAAATTGTTATTGCTATATGTTGCTTCGGTTATTATTCTATATGTACTTTACTTATGCATTTTGTTTGTTTTTGGTATATATATAAAGAAATTTTAATTTTTATATTCCTAAACATTAAATTTTCATAAATAGAAATCGAAATGGATTTTTGAAAGTTTTATAAAGGTTTTTTTATAAGGAATTGTGCATTTGTTATTACTTCTATGGGCAATATTTTTTTGCGTTTAATGCAAAATATCGTTTTATAGAGAAACAATTTTAACTAATTATATTGTATTAATTCTAATTTGTGTAAAATTTTGTCATTATAAATGATAAAATGCTTTTTGAAAAATGTCCAAAACATCGAAATTAAACTTATAAACGTATGTAACAAAACATGTCACATAACGTTGATTGCTTAGTTCTTCATAATAAGAAAGCATGTCTTCGGAGAATTTTTTTGTATTCTTTTGCCACCAATATATTTTAACTTATAGCGTAACAATTTTAATTGTGTCAAAAAAAAAAATAATTTTCTTATGTTTTTTGTGAGAAAATGCCTTGTAAAATTCATATCTTCACTGATTAATATTTTAATGAAATTGTTCCTAGAAATTTATCAGCACAAACCCGCAATTAATACTCTCGAAATCATTGACAGTTTTATCGAACGAAAATTAACGAATTTATCCATGAAAAGTACTTCCCTTAAAAAAAATGTCCTTATGTAGGAAAATTGTATGTTAAAATTGATATCATTCCTGACTAGTATTTTAATAAAATCGATTCTAGAAATTCATGATCACGAAACTTAAATTAATACTCTCGATATCATTAACAGTTTTGTCGAACGAAAATTAACAAATCTATATAAAAAATGGGACTTTCTTAAAAAAATGTAAGAAATTGTCTGTTAAAATTGATATCTTCTCTGATGAATATGTTAATGAAATCGTTTCTAGAAATTCATGAGCACAAAACCGCAATTAATACTCTCGAAATCATTAACAGTTTTATCGAACTAAAACTAAAGAATCTATATAAGAAACGGGACTTTCCTTACCAAAAAAATGCTTTATAATAAATTGTTTGTTAAAATTGTTATCTTCACTGATAAATATTTTAATGAAATCGATTCTTGAAATTCATGAGCACGAAACCGCAATTAATTCGAATTATACAAATAACTACTTAAAAGGTGTTGCAAAAATATGCATATTATTTATTTATTTTACCTGAGATCTTTCGAACGGCCACGCATTCATTATCAAAGGACTGTAAAAAAAGATAACTGATTAGAAATAGAAAAAATAAAAACAATACAAAAATAAAAACAGCCCGCGAGTATAAACAAAATTACGATGAATTCATTGAAACACCAAGGATATGGTACCAGAGTGTGAGAATATTATTTGAAATGACGTCATTACAAACAGTATCTTTGTTAAGCAAAATTTCGAGGGATTCCGGGAAGTAGGGGAAAAATGACAGTCCGGCCCCAGGAGGCGGTGTGTGATGCAAGGAGCAAGGAGCAGCACCACCTCTCGTGTACCTCCTCTCGCGATTCTACTCTAACAGGAGGGGGTCAAAGGATTTTTTTCGAATTTTATGTGGGAATTTCAGGGAGATATAATTTTTTCATGGTGTGTTAAGTAAGGGGTTTTATAATTTTAATGGAGAGACTTTAAAATTTTCGGTGTACTGTAGTTTAATGATTTCTTTTTGATTTTAGTCGGAAATTTTGCAAAGATTTTTTTTTCACCGTGCTCTTACATGAGGGGTTTAATTTTAAGAGGAAATTTCAGAGATTTTTTTTTTTTTTTTTTTTTTTTTTTTGCTGTGCTATAGTTTGAGGAGTTTTTTAATTTTAATGTTGGGGACTTTAAAATTTTCGGTGCTGTCTAGCTTAAGGGTTTATTATTTTTATTTTAAGCGGAAATTTTGCGAACATTGATCCTTTTTTTCACCGTTCTCTTACATCAGTTGTTTAATTTTAAGCGGGAATTTCAAGGAGACAGAATTCTTTTTTTTTCTGTACTGTAGTTCGAGGAGCTTTTAATTTTTAAATTGAGGACTTTAAAATTTTCGGTGTGGTCTAGTTAAAAGGGTTTTTTTTAATTTTAAGCGGAAATTTTGGGAAAATTGTTTTTTTTTCCCACCGTGCTTTTGCAAGAGGGGTTTAATTTTAAGCGGGTATTTTGGGGGAAATTATTATTATTATTTAAGAGTACTCAAACATGAAAGGTATTTATTTATTTTTTTTACGGGTTAATTTTTTTAAATGAATAAATATTTAATGAGGAAATATTCGTGATGAATTAATGAGTCATATTTTAGGGAGTAATTTTGTTAAGATTAAATTATTTTTTCATGTGCTAGAGTATACGCGCACATAATTTTAATTGGAGGATTCTAATTTTATTTGCAATGAGATTTATGCGCGCTCGTCCCGTTCGCCTAACCGTTCAGAAACTTTTCTTTGAAACTTGCGTTGAAAAAAAACAGAAGCAACTCTGAATTTTTCGAACGGGACTTCTACTCAAGTCTTCCATGCATTTGAATTCTGGAAAGAATTATACATTCAAAAAGGCAATTAAAAGTAGTAAAGAACATAATTTAAAATAATGACTGAGAAAATATGTTTTAAAATGAAATTTTGCTTAAATATTTTTGCCGAAAGGTGTGATATTTAGCTGAAACCGACCTAGGGTTTAACCTTTTGGGGATAATAGTTTTTAATGTATATATGTATTTTTTAATGGAGAAATTTTAAAATTACTTTCAGTATTATTTTTAGTCAACTATATTATGCACTCGATGTTTTAGAATAAATAAAAAATAACTTTAAAATATGAATGAGAAAATATGTTTCAAAATGGAATTTTACGTACTAACATTTAATTGCACTCGTCGCCCTGACTGTTTAGAATACGCAGATTTCTTGGCACCTTACGTTAATATTGATGTTAGGATACATTAAAAAGACCCCCCCCCCATGGATGGCATTCTTTCAAACTAAATTTTTGAAGTGAGATGTAATCGCGCCCGTCGACCTAACTGTTCAGAGACCTTGATTATCTTTGAGCGATGGAAAATTTAATTTAATTAATTTATTTATTTTCTTAGTTATTTTTTATGTCAGGGGTTTGAGGGTGTTACTTTTGGATAATGAATACATTTTAATGGTGAAACTTTATTTTTAAGGGATATCTTATGAAGTGACTTAGATTGTTTTCTTGTGGAAAATTTAGTCACTTTATTTTAACAAATGAATAATTAAAGAAAAAAGATCATTCAATTAAACTTTTTTTTTAATTTCCATTAATTAAAAATTTCATGGGAAATTTACAAATGAGGGTATTTGAAACTTATTATGAGTGTGACTCTATTTTAAGTAAAGCATAGAAGAAAGTTTTAAAATGGCACTAAAAAATATATATATATATATGCATAGCACATATACATATAAATTTAACTAGCTGTATTTTTAAACTAGAAAAACAAACTGTACAATTTTCGTAAATATTATAAAAAATAATTACGCTTAAAAGATCACACTTTACAATGGCTGATTTTACTATTTGATTGTTATTTGTCATTATAGAAAAACTGACATCTAAGCATTTCGTTTTAAGTAAGAAACTTATTTTAATATTTTAGCAGGTATTAATTAACATCGCACAGCATTCAAATCACCTGTGTTACTGCAATACTGATTTCGCTAGTTATCGCATGTGATGGACTAAACGTGAATCACTCTTACCTTAGATAAGGTTTTCC
Organism: Maratus speculifer; assembly: GCA_964019185.1. Taxonomy (NCBI): domain Eukaryota; kingdom Metazoa; phylum Arthropoda; class Arachnida; order Araneae; family Salticidae; genus Maratus; species Maratus speculifer. The sequence continues at coordinate 166,701,375 of OZ025290.1, forward strand.
CCCAGCAACTTCAATTGAATTGGCGTTAGATTTTAATTATGATGAGGGTAGCAATTGTGCCACAATAATAATTTTATTAATTCAGATTTTAAATTTCTGTTAAATTTGATGCTTTTTTTCTGTCATAGATTTATTTTAAATACATGTCGAAATTGGAGGGTTTTTTTCTCTCATAGAGTTATTTTAAATAAAACTAAACTATTTATTTATTCATATACTTTATTAGCAAATTAAGGAATGTATCACATTTATTTAGGATATAAATATTTGAAAATTTAAACTAACCTATATTTAAAACGATCACATAATTAAAATTATTATAAAATTAGATGTTTTAAAATATGTGATTCACATTAGCTGACTTCGTTTCCTTTTTCATCGAATTTTAGCAAGTGCATGTGTTGGAAAAACCCTTTTACTTTTCTCTCTTTGTTGGACTACTTGGGAAATGCAATTCAAAACACCCAATTTGACGGCGTTCAATTTTTACGACGTGTGTTGGCAAAAACGGAGTGTAATTTTTCATCATCTGCTTGTTTAATACAAAATTAAATTTAAAAATTTGTCACAAAGTTGTCCTTTTGATTTAAAGCAGGCTCAGTATGTGACTTTTTAAATGAAATTTAGTTAATATAGAAATACGCATCCATATAAAACTTTAAACATTTATGCTTTTGTGTATGATCTATATGAATTAAATATTAAATGAAAAATATGAATTAACAATAAATGAACAAATCTTAAAATTAAAAATTACATGAAAAATATTCATTGAAAAAATATATAAATCAAATATTCTCATCTAAAAATTTCTCTCATGAAATGCAACTTCATTTTCTGCTTGCTTGTTGGGAACTGACTGATAATGCATAGGCTTATCTTTGTGTATTTTCCAAACATCTGACTCACGAGATAAGTATAATGTCACGTTCCAATATGGAATTAAGACCAGTGTTAATGAATTTACTTTATTCATTCGAATATAATTAATATGATGTTTAATTAAAAAGGGACTTAGTTTATTTGATACATTACAATTTAGAATTTAATTAAATCCTGAATATAATTGTTTTTTTAAAACTTAATAATAGAATAGAATAGAAATTCTTTTCAATATTTTTATGAAACACACATGTTATTGAATACTTAAAAGAATACTCTTTTAATGAATGTGTAATTAACATTTTAAATTGATTTTTTCTAACTATTAATGCGGAATTATTATTTCTTAAAAATTAAAATAAATATAAAATGAAAAAGGAATTATTTTCAATATTTTCAAGAAACATGCATGTTATTCAATATATAATAGCATATTTTTCTTAATGAATGTGTAATTATCATTTTTAAATGATTTTTCTCTCATTAGTTAATGCGTAATTAAACTTTTCATAATTAAAATAAATATAAAATAAAGATTAAATTCTTTTCAAATTTTCAAGATACACCAAGTTATTATCAGGCAATATTTCGAATAACCATAAACTTTATATCTGATGAGTCATCACTGAGAATATTATTCTAAAGTTTTTAAAGACTCTAAATATTTTAGCCTTAAATAGGTAGCCTTGCTTTCTATTGGCATGAGACGAAGAAAGTAGTTGAAATTTTATCCAAAAGACAGCATGGTGGAGGCTTATTAACAATATTGGGAAGCTTCGGCTATGATGGTAAACTTAACGAGGCTTTTCTCTCAGACTGCATGCATGCTACCGATTACCAAAAAATGCTGGAGACTCTAAGTTGCACTTAGGCTAGAAAAAAAACCGCCTCCAAAAACTTTGCAAAATGCTTATAGGAATGGTTTTTGTATAACTGAAGACACATCATGGAATGGTATGTTTTATACTTTCATCTCAGTTCCCAAGAAAATGTGTGAGACATCCTCAGAAAAGCCTTAATTGCTGGTGGCAGACAGTTCAAATCTGTGGCAGAACTGCAGGCCACCATCATTGAAACCTGGGATAGTATTGATGATACTGCCTTCCAGGGATGGGTAAACGATATGCCATGCGTATATTCCAATTCATATATAACCTTTTCTGATATATTGGCAATTAACAGTAGTGGTTTTATATCGACTGGACACTTCCTTCTTCTTATTTTTTTATACATTCATTTGTTCCTGCGCAGTGAATGAAGTACTTCTTGTAAATATCTATTTGAATATAAACTTTCTTAAAATGTCTGTTTCCTTCTCATTGGTTAATTTCTTGTCCAATTACTGCACGAAATCACAGTGACTTTATTTCAATAGAGCACACTGTACATTATGCTCTATGAGAAAATATCATTTCCAAAATATTATGTTTGACGTTAGTCCGTTTCAAACGTAATAACATTAATATGAAGCTCTAAAGTACACCATGAGTACTGTTCAATATTGAATATTCAAAATGAACCATTTATTTAGTATTAATTTTAAATTAATTTAATATATATATATATATATATATATATATATATATAAATAAAAAATATTATTACTTATTTGCTGTTTCGCGCAAAAGAATTTTGTTACTTAATACTGTCCGAGAGAAAAATGTTAGAGGTATATTCTAATAAAGTTACATTGTTTCAAACATAAAATTAATCTACATTAATGTGTGCACTAGTAAATGCTCCCTGAAGAACGTAGTGTGTGCATAATTTTGTATCAATCATTTATTCCTACAAGAACACACAAAACGGTTAAATTTTGGTCGATAAGAGATAATTCCTTAGTTTAAACTACAAGTTAAGAGTTTCTAGGTGCGTTCGTAATATAAATACGTAGCACCTATAGTCATCGTTAAGTTTCGTCCGTTCATCTGTGCGTCTGTCCGTCCACATATAAAAATGCAAAAATTATCCAACTAAATCATTTGAAATTTAAAATATATAATTTTCGTGTACTGATTATTTTTGTATATAATACTTATAAATAACATGCATAATAACAATAATTGTAAGAGAATGATACAGATAGAATATTATGTGGAGTTGAACACAAAGTTAATTTTGTAGGAGCATAGCTTGGTCACCCCGCTAGTAATAACCCACAATCTAAAAAAAGGTACAGAAATATTAAAATTTGTGGTAATTTTCGAGATTTTTACTTATAATTTAATAACATTCCTATAATGATGACGGTTAAACAACGCCATTTTTGAAAAAAAAAAAAGAGTAGAAAAAAAAAAAAAAAAGAATATTGCCCAGTTAAACTGATGGCATTGAGCTTACAGACTACGCATACTAATTGTACATTACAGCCTTGTATTTTCGTTAATTCCGTTCGAAAAAAAATTAAGGAGGGGAAACAGCTCTCCCCTTTCTCCTTTTTTATACTTAATCATTGAACATCCTAAACTATCAAGGACATGCTTTTCATATAAAAAATCTATATCCAAAATTCAGATCAAATCAGATAATTCTTAATAAAAACCCATTTAGCATTTATATAATTTAAGAGGAGTTATTCCCCTCTTTTATACTTAACCATTAAACTTCCAAAACTATTCAGAGATTTGAATGAAATCTGACAATTCTGCTTGAAAAATCCATTTATACAAGTTAAGGGGAGGGGCATTAGAACCCCCGTTCCTCCTGTTTATACTTATTCAATGAACACGTAATAACAGCCACGGACTCGCCTCATCAGAATGATCTTATATCTAAATTTTGAACGAAAACTGTTAATTCTGCATGAAAATCCAGTTTATATCAATTAAGGGGGGGGGGGCCCGTTCCCCCTCTTATACATATCGAATGAACAACAAAAACTAATCAGGGAAGCGCCTTATCAGGATATACCTATATACAAAATTTCAAGTGGATCCGATATTTTTATCATGAGTTATCGCGTTACGCACGTACGAACATACATACAGAACGGACGGGTAAAAAAGCTCTCAGGCTATGATAGCCTGTGAGCTAAAAAGGAATTGCTTTTTTTATTTGTTCTTTTTCGTCATACTCAAATTTAACGTGAAATAAACTTTAATTTCATTCAATAGTGAAAAAAATATATTGCGAATAAATTATGTCTTTCAGGAAACTTGCACAAAAAAAACTTTTTTTTTCAGTTGTCATGAATCGGGTTTTTCCAGTAATCAAAAAACAGAAAGAAAATTAATATATATATTAAATCTTAAAAGAAGTAAAGAGGAAAATTACAAATTCAAAGAAATTAAAGAAAATTTCACTTAAATATTAAAAAGTGTAAAGATTTTAAAATAATAAAATTGGTATGTGTGACACGGATTTAAATGTTATAATGACATCATATGTAAAATGAACAAATAATAAATATCCTCATATTTATAGAGTCTGAACTAATTAAATTGTCACGCGTCAAAATGGTTTTATTAAGGTCATATTTAAAAAGAAAATCAAACAATTAAATTCCCAATCACTTTTAAACTAAGTAACATATGCATTAGTATATATTAAAAGAGTAGAAGAAAAATGTTTAAAATAATTAATTTAGTGCATGGGAAATACATATAAAAGAATAAATTAAGTTTTTTTAATGATTCATTTAAATGATTTTAATTCGTAACAAATTCCTGCAACACCACACGGTAAAAAAGTAATATTGGTAAAAAAATCATTTATATGTTACAGAATTTGATGTAGCATAAATAAAGGTAACTGTATTCACAAAATACTTTGAGTTTAATTAAAACGAATTACTATACAATGATTAGCTAATATAAAGTTCAGTTCTTTTTATTAAGCAATATGAAGAATATATGTAAAAATGAAATGAAAACAGGCATTCGGGTATATTAAAATTTGAAAAATAAATTGATGAATGAGGTATACATGTTCATTATGTATACCTCATGTTCATAAAATATCTAAATGTAGATCAAAACGTAAAATATAAGTGCAATATTTCAAAACATAATGCTTTTAGATATCGTGGTTCTGAAGACTCTATCATAATGGGTTTTCAAATTTAAAGGAAGAATATTTTTCATAGCGTTGTTATGACAGTCAGACATACTGTGAAATTTTTAAAGCAATCATTTTGTACAAGATTATTTTAAAATGTGTAATTTTTTCTTACTTATCAATTTCGAAAATTGTCGTCAGTTGTTACGGCAGCAAGGTTAAAGCTGTGTTAATCGAAAAATACTCAATTTAATGCCTGTAACACGATTACAGAAGATAGCCGCTAATATTTTGGTAAGATTTAATTTTCGTAATCTGGTGGTATTATACAAAAAAGGCATAATATAATGTTTTTAGAGCTTGAATGGTGTTTGGCTGGCATAGCTCACAGGGTGCTGCGACCTCTAGTAATGATATAATTTCCTGGTATGAGGGAAAAGTATACGTAATACAGAAATATTTTACAAAATATTTCGAAATAGCATAAAATATATTTACATTGCTTTGAATATTTAAACTGACTTTCTGAATAGCAATTTTAATGTATAACCTCATTGAAAACATATAAATTTACATTATACGAACATTGTACGAAAACCACTAAAGTTCTAAAATTACTGAAATACTCAGAAAATTTCCAAAAATAATCTATTTAAACGAGAAATAATGGCAATATTATTGCGGAAGACCGACGCCATCAAAATGAATCGCCGTCATTGAATCTTCCGTAATCTGGTGAAACTTTTTAAACAGAACATACTACTACTCTTCAGAGACTACAAAGAATGAATGGTAGTTGGTGGGCATGACTTGCAGGTGGCTTATATTATTAATAATGATATACTTTTTCGTGTACGTAGAAAAATTCATACCTAATACAGAAATGTTTGGAAGTATTGCAAAATATATTCATCATATTTCTAATAACTAAACTTACATTTCGAGTTGCAAGTTTAATATACAACATTATTCCAAAGAAATTAATCTATACTGTTGTATGAAAACAACCAAAGTTACAAATAATTCACATACGCCTTATGTTTATAAAGATTTCTATTCAATATTTTTTCAACATTTCTCTGCTGTAAATTTAAAAATGATTGAGAGCTTACAAAAGTATAGAACTTGCGTTTAACCATACATTCAGACATTTTGGTCGATATTTTTCCTTAGGTTAAATTTTGGTTTTTAAAGTAGTGCCTTATTCTATATCAATAAATGTGACAAACATAAGAACACATTTTATCGAATGGATAAAATATATAAAGTCGTCTCCTCTTCAAGCGAATCTCTATATTGATATATTTGAGAATATCCCTTCTTTCAGTGTTTTGGAAAATAATGTATATTATTTTTGTTTGAAAGTGCAATGTCCCCATATGTAATATAATGCAAAATTAAAAAAAAAGAAAAAAAAGTTTTCCTTGGTTCGTATTTTCAATGGGAAAAAATATATATGCTTATTATAAGCAGATTCACTTAAAGTAGCCAATAATTCAGTATTATCATTTTCTTTTATTCTTGCAATATGCAATACTCTAATTACTGTTTATGTTTCCAAATTCTGAAATGAACAGAATGTCGCAATATTGTGTAAAGTAATTGTGCATTATCTAATATATAAAATTTTCGTGTCACAGTGTTATTTGCCATACTTCTCCGAAACGGCGTAGCCGATTTTGATGAAATATTATATGTATACTCATTAGGCCTGAGAATAGGTTGTTATCTATTTTTTCTACCCCTAAGTGATAAAGGTAGACCACCCCATTCTTCGAAACGGCTTAACAGATTTTGAAGAAATTTTCATGCTATGACCTCATAAAAATTAGTGTCCATGTCCGTTCATTGTTGGAATGCTTTCCGTATTATTACCTTTGTGATTTAATATTTTTTACCGTTTATGCGAAGGAATCCATTTGTTTTCTTTATGAAGTCGGATAGTAAATAATCAACTTAATTTCAATTGAAGTTATCGTAGAATATATGTTTATTAGAATGTAAATTAGAAACAACAACGTTTGATGTTTAAATAAAATATTTTTCACAAAAGTCATATAGGCTTTGGCGCGATGTGTTATGTAAAAATTTGTGATAACTTAATTTTTAAATATCAGTTACACACATATTTTAAAATTATTTTCTATTACTTGAAAGAGGAAATAATAAATAAACAATATTTTATACAATAATTATGTAGAACAAAACCATTTATGTCATTTTAAAAAGAAAATAGAAAATTTCTCAGTAAATGAACAACAATAGTCAGATCACCATGTCAAGCAAAATAATGGCAATTAGGTATCTGGGTGCGTATATTATATTTGGGACGCGTAATTTTACACGTAAAATAAATTGCCGGAAAATACGATATTTTTTTCTTGCCAAGGACCTATACTGTAAAAATATTTTTATTTATTTATCGTATTTTGAATGAGCTGAAAGAAAGATGTATGTATATTTTAAATTTATTTGTTTTAAATAAAAGTAAAGTATTTTAAATTAAATGAGATATAAGTTTATATTTTTAATGAAATGATGGCGATGAAAGAATATTTGTCGATTTATCACCTGCGTTAAAGTAACATAAAATAACCGAAATAGCCGTTTGGCACATAAAAAGTGAAGCGGGTAGCTCGGAACTGTTAATGACAGTCACGTGACTTAGGCTTTTATTATATAGATGATTATGATGATTAATGATTAATTACATAAGTGTAGTTCTCACGTTAAGTTAATTAAGTGATTTCATATAACCTCCAAACTACTTAACACGTGTCACGAGCTCCCGCAAACAACGGCTATTGTGTAACACTTATAAATAATTCTTATATATTTATTAGTTTTTAATATATTATTAACTATTTGGAAAATAGTTATTGTACGCGGCAGAGAATTGGGAAACCCGAAGTATATCTGAATCTTTTTATTGGTTGAACTCCGCAACTTATATTTTTTTCTGATTATTCCATGTTTAATGTTCAAAAATGGAATACTTCTTTTGCCACGATCACAAAAGAAGCATTAAAAAACTACAAAAAAAATAATAACTTAATAACAAATTAAAATACAGCTTTTTAACAAATTACATCTAAAAGTACAATATTTTCCTCTATACGACTGTGTAAAAATTGAAAATGTGTAATGTTTAAAAGTTTAAAAATTTGCAGCATCAAAAAATGTAAAACTAAAATTTCATTTAAAATGTGTATATTATTGGTTAAGGAATAGTTATATTTAATTCATGGCGTACGTAATATAGGACTATGTTATTACGAAAACCACGTTTTGATCATCAGACAAATGATTATTATTATTATTATTTATTTTAAATATAAAATTTTTTTATAAGTGTAAAATTATAGTCTTCGAAAATATAATTTTCAAAATAGTCGATGTAATTGGATAAATCACATTTTTTTGTTTATTAAATGTTTATTATTAAACGATACAATTATAATAATATTAAAGTCGCTTACAAAATTTAGTAAGAATCATTCTAAAAGAGAAATATTGTGAGAAGTAAATAAATTAACAAAATAAAATACACTAAATAACATTAAATATTGTATATATGTATATGTATGTGTATACTTATATCTATGAGTATATATGTACAACAAATGAATAAATACATTATTACTTCACTGTTTTTTTATCATTAAGTAGTTCATTTTTGGATTTATGCATGTTTGGTATAGTGAACAATGCCAACAAGACGCAAAAGGGCTTCTTTGGGCCGTCAAACAGGTAAAGCTGCAGGCATGCTAATTACAAAATCCCAAAGAACAGAAGAAAAAAAACCTTGCAATGTAATAAATACTATTGGGCGTGTGAGCATGGCGCAATTGCGTCAAGCAGAATCAAAAGATTCACGAGTTGAACGAAACGAACAAAGAAGATTAAAAGAAAGACAAACACGCCGTTTCATAGTTAACAGACACAGAGCAAATGATCAGCAACGCCAAAAGATGCAACGATCATTTACATCTGATTCAGTCCTGAGTCTAGCATTCGAGAATGAGCCCGATATGCAAATTGCTCATTCAAATGTGGTAATTGGTGCTATGTCTAAGGAAAGACTCAATGTGTGATGATATTTTGTATCAACGATCTACCGATTACATTCAGCGACGCTATGTACAATGAAGTATTGATTGCTGTTAATTATCATTGCCAACATATTATTCAGTCATTTTGGTATGCAATCGCCAAATCCAAGTGCATCTGATTTAATGAGCACTAAAATGAATCGTGAACTACCGTAAAATATTGTAGAAATGGCGGCAATTTTGTCCCTCTAAGAATGAGGAATAAAGAATCATTTACGACCGCATTGTGCTCACAGTTTCGGCAGAGCAAGTTGGAGGTTTTTTTTTTTTTTTTTTTTTTTTTTTTTTTTTTTTTTTATTGGGACGCATCAGGTGGAATTGGCAAAACATTCCTTATTTCGCAAATCCTCGCCGTAATATTATCAAATAAAGACATTTCATTGGCCATTGCATCGTCTGGCATTGCGGAAAATTTATTGAATGGAAGCAGAACAGCTCATCGGTATTTCAGCTGATACTAAATATTCAAAATAACCCAGATGCAGTGTGCAACACACAAAAAAAACCCAAAAAAAAAACAATTGTTCATGGTCACAGTTTTAATACAGTTTAAAATTACCATTTGGGATGAATGCACTATGACACACAAACATTCGCTTGAGGCGTTGAACAGGACATTAAAAGATCTTAACAACAACTAAAAAATATTTGGCGGCACTCTATTACTCCTTTCAGATGATTTTAGACAAACACTTCCCGTCATTCTACGTTCAACGTATGCTTATGAAATCGACGCCTGCTTAAAATCATCGCCACTGTGGCGTAATGTTTAACAATTGCAACTGAAATTTAATATGCGGGTTCAAATACTTCAAGATCCTTCTGCTGAAACATTCCCAAAACAACTGTTAGATATCGGCGATGGAAAAGTTACTGCAGATGAAACTGGATGCGTAAATTTACCGACCGATTTCTGCACAATCATCCATTCGCAAGATGCTTTCATTGACTAGATATTTCCCGATATACACAGACAATACATTAATCATGAGTGGCTGGCAGAACGAGCAGTTTTAACAGCAAAAAAATGTGTATATCAACGAATCTAATCTCAAGATACAACAGTAGTTGCCCGTTTTTAAACTCATTAGATTTTCCAGGCATGCAACCGCATAATTTAAAATTGAAGGTTGGATCACCGATTATTTTACTTCATAATTTAAACCCACCATGGCTGTGCAACAGAACGGGATTATTTATTAAAAAATAATGTATAATATTGTGGAAGCCATCATTTTAAATGGCAAATTCCGAGGTGAAAATATATTGCTACCACGGATCCGCGTATTATACCCACAGATGTGACAATTCAATTCAAACGTCTTCAATTTCCAATTAGATTGGCATTGCATTGACTATCAATAAATCTCAAGCCAAACGATGTCTGTTTGTGGATTAGATTTGAGCACACCATGTTTTTCACACGGGCATTTATCCGTGACATGCTCTTGGGCAAACCATTCAGTTTGTTTGTATTAGCTAAAGATGGGATGACAAAAAAATTTTACACTCTACTGCGTTAAGGGATTGATATAGATTTTAGTAAAATTATCATAATTAGAAACGTACATAATTATATATATAGAATAAATTTAATGAATTAAAAATACACATTTCAGGTGAGAATATAGCTCAAAGGAAAAAGAGAGATATATTTCTTCTTACTTAAAGAAAAATTTAATTCAGCTACTTCCGGCGGCTGAAAAGATTTTTTCTTTGATTATGTATAACTTAATAAAGTCCATCTATAGAGAAAAAAACTTTCTTTTTCAAAAATATTTATAACAGATATTGCATAATTTAAAATTTAGTTTAACTTATCAACTTTTTGCCTTTCATATAAAATATCCTTAAGTTGAAAAGATCTATATCAAATAAAAAAGAACTGTCGGGAAATTTAATTTTATGTATGAAGTAACTCAAATTTACTTCAAAAAAGATTATCAAAGCTTGTATTTGGGAATTATGTGTTTGATTTGTATAGAAGTTGAAATCTATTTTAAAATGGTAAAGCCAGGAAAAGAAAAAACTTAATTAAAGGGAAATACGGAATAAATCAAACCTTAGAAAATTTAATAGTAGTTTTTGAAAAAACAAGAATAAAATGAAATTTGTAAATTTAAATTTGCTTGGAAATGTATTTACAATTTGATAATTTTAAAATCATCGCATGAAGAGTATTTTAAATAATAAATTTTAATTACAGACATATCAAAAATCATTTTAATTCTGTGGCATTTAAAATATTTATATGTTTAAAAATATCCATATTTTGCATCTAACTTTTATTTTTGAAATTATGATACCTAAACATTATTCTTGTACTTTTCCTGCCATTTTCTTTTTTGAGATGCAGTCGTTTTAGCTCCAGTTGTTGATCATTTTAATTTACATTCATTTTAATTATCACTCATTAATTAATTTATTTGTTCATCATTTTACATGTTGAATTATACCTAGTTTATTCTAATCTAGTTACTTCTAATTCTTTTCACAACTCGTGTTTTCCTAAAGAAACATGCATCTATTTTAGAAAAAATAAAAATCAATGTAAAATTATTGCAAGATAATTTCATAAAAGCTTTCATAAATTTACAAATATATATATATATATTGTAATGGGTGTATCATTTTTACAAGAATATGTAGATTTTTTTGAAACGTTTTTCAATTTGTATATATATATTTTTTTGTAGTAGTAGTAGTTGCAGATGGATACCTGCTTAGTGCATGTAAAAGCAACTGGATTTTACAACTGTCATTGATAAAATGAATAGAACTAAATTTTCATTCATATTAAAAAACAGTTACATATTTATTACTTTTTATGTCTTTAATGTATCATAATAAAGTAAAGATCAGTGTGGTCTTATAAAAACTTTTACTTTTCTTAACCCTGCTGTTTTGTTTGGGTCTATTTGATCCAAAAAAATTAATCGTTTGTAAAAAAATATAGTGCAATGATATTTCCATGAGATTTTTTGATTTTGTTGGTAAATAACATAAATGGGTACTCTTACAAGGATTTACATTTATTTTTATTTCTAAGGAATATTTTAAAATTAAGTTTGAATGTATTGTTGTGATCAATATGAACAAAGTAAAAACATGTTTACTTCTATTTGTATGCTTATATTTTTAAAATTAATTTACATGAAATAATAACAATAACTGTTGTAATTCATATCTTTTCGAAACAAAAGAATTTTTTAAAAAAATTCGATAACATGAAAAAGCAAAATTTGTTGAAAACGTAAAAAAACTTTCCCATGACAGTTTCCTCGAGTCTTTTTTCTATTAAAAATTTAAGGTTCTTTTTCCTTTTCATTTTTTTAAACCTAATTATTCACATGTATTTTAGATAAAGTTAAGTTAGATGTATAAACTAAAATCTAAGGTTCGTTTAAGTATGTTATCAGGCTCTTCTAATATCGCCGTTCAGATATGTCTACTTCTAACATAAAAGAACAGAATGCCACTAATTTAAAATAAATAAGAATAATAGGCAGGTTGTAACGGCTTTCTAAATCTGCCCAGGGAGAACTGAGTACAGCACAAAACTTTAAATGCAGCATTAGGGCAAAATGTAATATTTATATAATGTAAATATTTATTTACATTGAAATTATCTATGGTGTATTTATTACACAACCTAAGATGGAATCAGGAAGCATATGTTGATTAGCTGTTTACAAAAGCTACAAATAACGACAAGTCAAGATATAAATATAAAACTGCGAGTTATTTATTTAATGGAGATAAAATTTTGCTTCAACTAGGTTAAAAAAAAGAAAAAAAGAAAAAAACTTTTGACAAGCCCGTGTTATTACGTTCACCCCACGTTTCATTGCAATGCAAGCAAAATTTATGATAATATAATTCACTGTATTTAATAGATTTTTGCACTGTATTTAATGGAACACTGTTTAGTGATTACTACACTCGATTATTATTTTGATTTTTGTAACTAAGATTTTCTTGGATAACGTTTAAAAAATCATAATTTTTTAACATTTAAAAGAAAATGCAGAGAGAACAGCATTATATGTTTACCCTTTTGCAAGACTATTGGAGGGTTAACTCAGCATAATTAAGCACAGTGAAGAAAATACTTATTAAGGTGAAAAAAAAATTATAAAAATAAAAGAAATGCCTTGTCTTATGAAGATGTAGAAGCATTAGTAAAAAACATAATTGTTCATTTTTTTGTGTTTCCAGTTATGACAAATTGTTTTACTTTAATTCTACATGCAAAAGGACTTCTTTTAATGTAAACTAAAGAAAAATAATTTTGATCAGCATAATTTTACTATTTTTAATTTCTTAGGTACTTTAATATACGGAATAAATAGCTGAGAAATATTGCGTTCGTTAAAAAAATTATATTCCAAATTACGTTTTAAAGTACAGATAAGATCGGAATTGTTTTGTCAATAACAATGCATAAGAAACGAAATTCTTACAATTAGTTAATACGGCAAGAGTACATAAAGAAATCGTACATATTTCTTTATATGAAAATCGCATATTTTAAGGACTTCCAAGAACCAAAACAAAAATAGAAAAAATGTAAGAACCTACAAGTTTAATAATTAATACAAATACGCATTTATTAAAAAAATGTTTCATTTTTTAAACAAAAGTTTTAAAGCATTCAAATGGCCTCTAAAGTGGGGGCATTGCAGCTTGTGTCAGCAGAAATTCTGAAAATTGTTAAATAACAAATACAACAGAAGTAGAAATTAGTTGATGTGAATCCCAAAACTTCCTTCAATCTCATGTCTGTTAAACTCTTCACAATCTTCTATCAGAGTGCTAAAATTAAATGACAATCTGTACCCAATATGACGATTCTGAAGATATTAAATATAGTGTATTAGTTCTAGAGACATGAGTATTGCCAAAATCGTATGGAGTGTGTAATATTGTATGACATTATTAGAATCAAACTGTGTACTCTATTGTCTATGCTTCCAAGGAAATGGTCTGAGATTTAAATTATCGGTATTAAAAAAATTTAATCATCAAATCTTTTAATATATTGCATACATATATATATATATATATTCATTTAATACCTTTCTTTAAGAATTTCCATTTGATTGCTACATGTTATTCATCACCCTGATTTATTATGGTTGCTATTATATTACTGTCATTTTGAATTTAATTATTCTATTAATTTATTTAATATTGTTCGAATTTTTACCAACTCCTATGTTTGATATAGTTTGTTATTTAGAGTTGTACCTTATTTTGATATTGATTTGTAGTACTATCTAATGGTTATATATATATATATATATATTTGGCTCATAAACAAACAATAGTACAATTTAGGAAAAATAATTTAAAGTTGAAAGAATACATTTAAATCTAGGACATTTCTGTCAACTTTTGTGCTGTTGAGGATGTTTTCAGAGAAATGGAGACAAAAGTTGTAGGTAAACGAATTATTTTATACAAATGAATGAATCAATCTACCCAAATAAAATTAAACTTTTCCAACTAAAATTTGTTTTTCAGTTCAAATCTCTGCTTAAGCTTTTTTCTGCTCTGAAGTTTGTTAAAAACAAAACAAAACGCAACACTCTAAAACTATTGAAAAATAATTATAAAATTATTTGAGTGTTTGGGAAAAGTTTTCAGATAGAAAAGTATGTTATATCCTAGTTTTGAAAAAATATTCTATTACATAAACAAAATTCGTTATTCTGTTTGACGTTTTATTATTCAAACACATGTTCTGCATCTTTCAAGTTATGAAATTCAATATTTTTCCTTCCTTCAAATAATATTCAACATTCAACATTTCGAAAAGCCTTTGCATTTTTATTTCAAAAAACCGGTAAATGTAAAAATACCTATGAAAAAAAAAGTAAAAAAACTTCTTTACTATAATTAGTTGATTTTTAAAATTTAAACTCTTGTAGTACTTTAGGAACAGTGAAAATAGCATAATCTTAAAGATTATTTTTTTTTATGAAAGAAAAGTTGTATTTGTGTATAAATCACCCTTTTCTTTTGTTGAAAACTAAAATTTTAAGAATAATTTTTTGTTATCCTTAAAATTTGCGGTGAGTCAATGAATTGCACTGAAAAACTAGTCGTTGGGGGCCACCGTAATACTTACCCATCATGGATATGTATATGAAAATAAAACATGTGAAAACTATTTATACAATGCATTGCAATTCATAAACAAAATTTAAATATTGTTAATATACATAGTAATGCTTTATTAAAGAACTGCTGATGTACCAATTTCGACAAATTATATAAAACGCCAAACTACTTAAGTAGTACCGAACTGCGTAAAAGAAACATCCTTATAACTCCAAAAATAATAATTCTATTAACTAACAATTATCTGTGTCGGATTAAGCGTCTCATTTCCAATTAAAATATACCTCTGAATTGAAATTTGAATGAAATACAGGGTCATGAAAAATCGAAGAATGTGGAAAACAGGATTACAAATATCTCGGCAACTAATAATTCGATCGACTTCGTTCTATATGCAAAATGTGTGTTATTTTATTGCCTTTTACGTCCATTCCTTAAAACAAAAAAATTCAAAAATTTTTATATACCTTTCATCAGAACGAATTTTTCGAGAGTCCGAAAAAAATAGTTCCGGATAATCGAGGTTGCTGATATTAAATAGGGTTCGTCCCATTCTTACATACTAACTACATACAAAATTTCAAGTTTCTATCTCAATTTGTTCGGGAGATAGAGCGTTTACAGACAGACAGACAGACAGACAGACAGACAGACAGACAGACAG
Source organism: Maratus speculifer (assembly GCA_964019185.1). Classification (NCBI taxonomy): domain Eukaryota; kingdom Metazoa; phylum Arthropoda; class Arachnida; order Araneae; family Salticidae; genus Maratus; species Maratus speculifer. The sequence continues at coordinate 166,717,155 of OZ025290.1, forward strand.
ACAGACAGACAGACAGACAGACAGACAGACAGACGGACGGCAAATTTTTTTTTCTAAAAATATGTTTTTCGGAATCTCCACTATCTAAAACATGTAAATCCGTCAAAAAAAATTTTTCGATTTTCAAAACGATTGCAAGACTTACCCTATACTTACGTATGATGGGTAAGTAATAAATATCTCATACTATAATACGAGCAAAAATTGTGAGTGTGTGTAAATTTTATCTCAAAAACGGCTCTAACGATTTTCACAAAAATTTGGATTTTACAATTTTCGGGCATGAGAAGACCATTGGGCTAGGTCACATGTTCGAGAAAATGGGATTATTGGGTCATTTTGGGTCACAATGGGTCAGGATCAAACTATTTATATCTAGAAAACGGCTAGATCGATTTTAAGGACATTTTGTATCCAATCGTTTTTTGGCACGAGAAAACTATTAGACTGGGTCAAATCTTCGAAAATGTTGGATTAGTGGGTCATTTTGGGTCATTATGGGTTAAGCTATTTTTATATAAAAAACGGCTCTAACGATTTTGACCAAATTTTATATGTTATCGTTTTGGATTACAAGAAGACCATTGGGTTAGGTAAGAAGATAGAGAAAATTCGGTTAGTGGGTCATTTTTGGGGTCATTGTGGGTCAAGCTATTTTTATTTGGAGATTTTCTCACGCAATTTTGACTAAAAATTGCATTCTATGGTTTTCGGGCACAAGGAAAACATTGGACTAGGTTACATGTTCGAGAAAATTCGATTAAAGGGTCATTCTGGGTCATAAAGGGTCTGAGTCAAGCTATTAATATTTAAAGAATGACGTGTTAAGTTTTAACGAACATTTGTATGTAACAGTTTTCTGACATGAGAAAACTAATGGGACATGACAAGTTATATCCAAAAAACAGGTGGGTCAATTTTAACGAAATTTTGCATACAACATTTTTTAGGCACGTGGAAATCATTGGGCTAAGTCACATATTCAAGAAGTTTCAGTTAATGTGTCATAAAGGGTCTGGGTCAAGCTATTTATAATTAAAGAACGACAGGATCGATTATAGCGAAATTTTGTATGTAACAATTTTTAGACAAGAGAAAATTAATGGGCTAATTGGCATGTTCGAGGGATTTTAATAATAAAGGTCAATTGTGCGTCATGGTGGGTCATGGTCAAGCTATATCAAAAAAACGGGTAGATCGAGTTTAACGAAATTTTGTATACAACATATTTTTGGCATGAGAACATCATTAGACTAGATCACATGTTCGAGAAAATTCGATTAATGGATCATCTTTGGGTCATTCTAATTTTATCTAGACAATGTCTCGCCCAATTTTGACTAAATTTTATCTAAATTTTGTAACGAAATGTTTTTTTTGTCACGACAAGACTATTGGGCTGAGTCGCATGTTAAACAAAATTATATTAGTGGGTCATTTCGCTTCATTGCTCAGTGCTGTCAAGCTAATTTTACCTCAGAAATGGCTTAAACGATTTTGATTCAATTTTACAATTCTACTGGATATGATTACCTGAAGACCATTGAACTAAGTCACATGTTTGATCAAATTCGATTAGTAGGTCATTTTAGGTAATTCGGGTCAGGGTCACGAGACTATGGCAACAGCTAATAAGTTGGCGTTATTTGAGAACATATTGGCGACTTTTCGCCGAAAAATCGACTATTAAGATTACAAAAACCGTATTTGACGCCAAATGAAAGAATGTCTCCAAATTTGGCTGTACCTGGCAAAAAACATTGTCTTTCAGAGTGTGAAGAAATTTTTTATACATTCCTAATAGGATTCGAGATGCATAGTTAAACAAATCAGAGTCGACCCTAAAACAATGATTTGGATAGATGTCCTTTCGTTGTAAATTTTAAAATAAAGTAAAATTTATGAACATGTGCATACAAATATAGTTTTCTTATCGATTGTTTTTGTCAATAATGCTATTATAAATAACATGTTTTACAGTAATAATACAGAGTGAGCGATACAGTGAAAATACTCTATCGAGTTGAACACAAAGTTAATTTTGACCGAGCTTAGGTCGGTCACCTCTGTTAGTAAGTAATACACTCACTTCCAAAAGTTAAGCACGAAGACGTAAAATGCAAAAAAATCATCAGATACTGCTTTGATTGAAACAAAATTCGGCAGGAAAGTAGCATATATATTTATGCATAAAACAAAATCAATAATTATATACAGAAATAATTAAACAATATTAAATTTTTATAAGTTATGAGATAAGGACATACTGGAGACTTAAACAGAATTATGTATAAAGTGGATATAAACAGCATAAAATGAAAAAAAAGACATTAACCCCTTGGGGACGAGCGACCACAATAGATGCCGGCACCGATTGTACTCAGATCCCGCGAGACTACCATTGATGACGGCGCTGTTTGTACTCACATCCCGCGAGACTACCATTGATGCCGATCAAACGGAACGTTTTGTTTTTCACAGTTTAGCATATAAAAAATTTATCCTAATTCTATTTGAATGTATATTAAGGAAGAAGAGTTCTCCATCAAACTAGGAAAGCCAATGAAAACATTTTTTTTTTTTTTTTTTTATCCACGCGAATTTAATTTTTTATGGAAATACTACAATGGGAAAAAGATTATTTTTTCATCACGTCTTTGTGTTTCATAAATCTTTTTACGCGTCTAGTAAAACTTTATTTTTCTTTATTAGAAATAATGCTACTGAACTTCAGAAGGAAAAATTTGCGGTTAACGTAAGTAAGTGTATTACTAAGGATACTTAAGGTTACGAATGATAACATGAACATTTGATTCATTGCTTTTTTTCCCGCTCTTTTATATCGTTCAGATCGTAGTGGCAAAAACCGACGTTATTAATATTTCGTGTTTTTCTTTGTTACAGAAGGAAAGATTTATCTTTTTTATATTTTTATTTTATTTCAGGAGTGCTTCGCAGTTAAAAAATAAAAAATAATAAGAAAGAAAGAAAAGTGTTACTAACTGATTGTGGAAGCTGATACGCTGATAACATTCTTTCTCAGTGCAGCTAAATTAAGAATATTTTTCTGCGTTCTTCTTTTGATAAATTTTTACTTTTCACACTTGTTTCGTTTAAATAATTTCGTTTAATTCGTTTTAAATTAATAATATATATTTAAGCGATATCGTTTATTAACTAATTAAAATGTCTAAAATACGCCGGTATTTGACTGCTGATGAGATAGAGGATATTATGAATAAAACTTTTTCAAATCATTATTAAATTTTATTCATAATTATCCAATAATTTTTATTTGATATACCTTATTATACGATATACCATATGGAAATATATTTTCTATTTCTGAAATAATTTTAACATAAACATATTTTGGAAAGGTACATTTTTAATTTTTACTCTGATTTCACATCATTACTGATTATTATTCAAGACTGTTTGTTTGTTTTTAATTATGTGTTATATCTATATTTTTATTTCAAAAATATTATAAAATTAAACTGTTTTTTTATTCAATCTTACACACACACACACACACACACACACACACATATATATATATATATATATATATATATATATATATATATATATATATATGTCACAGGCCAAACCTGATTTTAGGCCAAACTAGATTGGCCTAGGCCAAACTAGTCTGTCCTAACGCCCATCGGATAAACTAGTTTTTCCTAGGCCAAACCGGTCTATCCTAACGCCCATCGGATATACTAGTTTTTCCTAGGCCAAACCTGTTTATCCTAACGCCCATCGGATAGACTAGTTTTTCCTAGGCCAAACTAGTCTATCCTAAGGCCCATAGGACAAACTATTTTAGCCTGCTGTTTATTGGTCTGAACTAGTTTATCCTAGGCCGATCTAGTTTATCCTAGGCCAATTCAATTTGGCTTGATTTTATTGAATTCAATGACCGCCTCGGCGCCAACATTCTAGTTTCTCCTAGGCTGATCTAGTTTATCCTAGGCCAATGTAATTTTGCGTGTTTTTAGCTCATGGGTGTCAAAGCCAGGGAAATAAGTTCTGTATGTATGTACGTACGCATGCGTGTACGTGTGTACGTACGAATGTACATAACGCTATAATTCTTGATAGAAATATCCGATTAGCTTCAATTTTGGATGTAGGTTCCTTCTGATAAGATACTTTTCTGATTAGTTTTTGACATTCTCTGGATAAGAATAAAGGGGGTGAACAGGAGGCTAATCCCCCACCGTTAATTTAGAGAAATGCATTTACCTTGCAGAATTATCAGTTTTCATTTTAGATATAAGGTTATTCTGACAAGGCGCCTCCGGGATTAGTTGTGATGTTTATTGTTTAAGTGTAAAAGAAAAGGCAATGTAGGTATCCCCCCCCATAGTTTAGATAAATGGTTTTTAACGCAGAATTTACGGATTAGCTTCAAATATCGGTTATAAGTTCTTTCTGATAAGGCAATTCCCTGAATAGTTTTGGAGGCTTTAATGGTAAAGTATGAAGGGAAAATGAAGGATTACCCTCTTACCTAGTGAAAACTAGTTTTTCCAATGGGCATTTAGATAAACAAGTTTGGCGTAGGAAAAACTAGCTTATATAGTTGGCATTAGGATAAAATAGTTTGGCCTAGGCTAATCTAATGTGGCTCGAAATCGGGTTTGGGCGGTAAAAAACATGTCTTTCACTATAATTAGTATAAATGTGTGTCAAGAGTAATTGCTTATAACATCAATACAGGAATTTCACATGCCCACCGTAATGACATAATGCATTTTACATGGTGTTTTTTTTTTTGTTTTTTTTTCTGCAGACTCGTGCCAACTGAGATCAGGCTTGCATTTATTATTATTATTATTATTGCATATTCAAGCCAAATATTGCATATTCAAGCCCAAGCTGAACATAATTTGGAATCGAACTGCGTTTTCCATTTTTTAGAAATTAATTACCTGTCTACATATAAGCTATTCTTGTCACGGCATCAAGTTTTTCTTTTCCGTGAAGTCGTAACCGAAAATTCGATTCAAAACGTAGCTTTAATAGTATTTTCTCAAAGGTACAACGCTTTTATGAAAAAATGGTTAAACGCCATTCGATTACATATTTTGTGAGTGAAAATTCCTGTTAATCTTATGCATTGCCGAAAATGAATTAGTTCTTAAATGTGTTAGGATGTAGCTCTTTTGGATTTAAGAAAAGTCTTAAGGAATGACAGAGAAACATATTCACAAATTTGCTTTTTACTGAACAGATTAACTATGATGTTATAACTCTCCTTTTTTTTCTTTTGTTCTAAACTACATTAATTATTTAATCAATCCCTGTTTCAATATTGAAACGTCTAAGAATCTAAATAATCAATAATACATTGTGTATTTTCCATTCTGTGAACACCTCGAAATTTAAAAATACATTGTAAATTTATCCAATACATATGTATGCAGTATTTTTTAAAGGAATCTTAATTGTATGTTAAGTAAAATCTGAATTTTTTGCAGAAATTGAGTAGGGCCAGATTGAGCGGGACTGAGTCTTTTTTCATATATTTTTGTACAGGCAGGGCTCGGGTTGAACTTTTAATTTTTACACCGGGTCACGAAGAAATAACTTTCCTTCGGGTAAGGCGGGGCCCGGAACTCAAAATTTTGGCCCGTGCAAACTTCTGACAGTATTCTAAAACCCTTCGAATAAAATAAATTATATATGGGTGATGACAAAACCACTTTGCACAAGGTTAGCAATAAAGCAATAGTCGGGATCAATATTAAAAAGAATATTATCCAGTTAAACTGATGGCTTTGCATTCACAGGCTGTTTACAGTCATTGTGTATTACAGTCTTATTTTTTTAAAGTATAACACCCTAAAAAAAAAGTAAGTTGGATTACTTTTTCTCATTACCCCCACTTATAGTTAACCATTGAACCCCCAAAACTAATCACAGATACGCTTTATAAAATTAAATAATTGTCCAAAATTTGAAGCAAATCAGATAATTCTGCTCAAAAAACCATTCATCTGATTTAGAGAGGGTAATTCCACATTCCTCTCTTTATACTTAATCATTAAACCCTCAAAACAATTCAGGGATTTGCTTTTTAAAGAAAACATTATAAACTATATTCAAAATTTACGGCAAATCGGATGAAACTGCATAAAAACCCATTTATCTAATTTAAGGAAGGCGATAAATCGTCCACTAACCCATTATACATAACCATAAGAAAAGACCCAAATAAATTAAAGAAGCACCTGATCAAATGAATTTTATTGAATTGATCAAAATTTTAAGCAAACTGGATAATTATGTATTATAAGAAATTTACATATTTAAGGAAGGAAATAAATTGTACGTTTCTTCTTTATACTTAACCAAAGAACCACGAAAAATAAATCAGTGAAACACTTTATCAGAATAAACAAATCCAAGATTTGCAGCAAATCGGTTAATTCTGCATGAAACACCCATTTAACAAAATTAGGCAGGATTCCCCCGTTCTTCCCTTTGTTCTTATTCAACTAATCCCCAAAATTAATTAGGGAAACGCCTTACTAGAATGATTCTATTTCTAAAATTGAAGCAAATCAGTAAATTCTGCGTGAAAAAAGCATTTACATAAATTATGGGGCGTCACCCCTATTCTCCCCTCCCTTATACTTAAACAATTGGCACCCACAACTAATGGAGGTGCCTCAACAGAATACTCCTATATCTAAAATTTAAATAAAATATGCTAATAATCCATGGAAACCCATTTATTTGAATTAAGAGAAATAGCGAATCAGCCTCTCGTCTCCCCCTCTCCCCCTTATTCTTCTCCAATGACCTCCCAAAATTAATTAGAAGAGCTCCTCATAAGAATAAACCTATATTGAAAGTTTGATGCTAATCGAGTATTTCTATCAAGAATTATTGCGTTACGTAATTACGTACATACATAGATATAGAATCCACCGGGCACATTAGTTCTCAATCTTTGGTAGGTGATGAGATAAAAACATGTCAAATTACATAATTTCTATCAAGAGTTATCGCGTTACGTACATACATACATGCGTACATACATACATACAGAACCTGTGAGCCCATTATTTCTTTGGCTTTGACGCCCATGAGCTAAAAACACGCAAAATTACATTGGCCTAGGATAAACTAGATCAGCCTAGGACAAACTAGAATGTTGGCGCTGAGGCGGTCATTGAATTAAAAAAAATCACGCTGAATCGAATTGGCCTAGGATAAATTAGATCGGCCTAGGATAAACTAGTTCAGACCAATAAACAACAGGGTAAACTAGTTTGTCCTATAAGAGTTAGGCCAAACTAGTTTGGCCTAGGAAGAACTAGTTTGTCCTATGGGCCTTAGGATAGACTAGTTCGGCCTAGGCAAAACTAGTTTATCCGATGGGCGATAGGATAAACCGGTTTGGCCTAGGAAAAGCTATTTCATCCTATGGGCGTTAGGATAGACCGGTTTAGCCTAGGAAAAACTAGTTTATCCGATGGGCGTTAGGATAGACTAGTTTGGCCTAGGCCAATCTAGTTTGGCCTAAAATCGGGTTTGGCCTGTAACATATATAAGTGTTACAAAGCAACAGTAGCAGATTGTTTGTAAGTTTTATTTAATATTTTTCATTTCTAAATAAATCGTTTTTTGTAAAACATTTATTTTACTTACTGAAAGTGTTAAAAATTATTAAATATCAAGATGGTTAGGCTTGCTTTTCTATTATAGCAAAATGTTTCATAGGTTGATATTTAACAGCCTGGTAAGTATTTTTCTGTCATGTTATATCATTTTAAAAGCTAAAAACAGGATATTAACTATTCATTATTTACATTTAAATATTTTTTTCCAATTAAAATATCACACAATAAACATCATTTTTTGAATGAATATATAAAATAACATCAAATTCCATGTATGTGAATTTCAAAAATTTCATGCGAAAGTTATTTTTTTATTAATTTTTAAAGAATTTTTGACAAGCGTTGGGCTTAACTGCGCGATATCCTCCGGCCCAGAAGGTGAAATCGAATTTCCCCGCTCCGTCCTCAGATGCGCACTTCAAAATGCGCGCGCCGTCGCGAACGGGTTAATAGGGTATGTCCCCCCCCTCATCTGTATTTTACACCTTGTGACCATGGTTTCAGTTAGGTGGTCAACCACCGCAAAATTATGGAAAATCGCTATTCTTGTTGTAGAGCAGTTTCCAGCTCAATAAGAATGGCTGGAGGTGGGAAACGTAAACATACAGCACGGTTAAGAGCATCCCAAAGATTTTCAATGTGATCAAAGTCGGGCGAATATGCTGGCCACGCCATACGCGCAATCATTTCACTCTCCAGGTAGTCGTCGACGATGCCAACTCTATATGGACGTGCGTTATTATCCATTAAGAGCCCACAATAGTCACAGGAAAATTACAGAAAAAGACCCGGATGACCATGTAAAGTCTATGGGAGCGTTCTTTTCTAATATCTCGTTCAAATTTTAATATTTTGACATGATTTTTTTTGCATAAAATAGTTCAGGACGATCCACAACCGGGCTAGTTTTCACTTTTTCGATTTTGGTTATATATTTTTTATATTATGATAGTTTCAGTTTCAAAACCGGTTTAAACCGGTTTTGAAAATTAAAGTAATTTTTTAAAAAAAATCTAAAACCAAAATCGAAAAAGTAAAAACTAGCCCGGTTGTGGATCGTCCTGAACTATTTTATGCAAAAAAAATCATGTCAAAATATTAAAATTTGTACGAGATAATAGAAAAGAACGCTCCCATAGACTTTACATGGTCATCCGGGTCTTTTTGTGTACTTTTCCTGTGACTATTGTGGGCTCTTAAAACAAAAATAGGACCAACTGCTGTAGCGTACAATTTCACAATGAGTTCTAGGACTTCACCTCGATACCGGACAGCCGTCACAGAACCCAGTTTATAGATCTGCAGATGGGTGCGGTATCCTAATGAAATCCCTGCCCACACCATAATGCTTCCGCCACGGAATGCTTGATGTTCTGTGATGTTTGGGACTGACTGAGCGTTCCTTGTTCACGCCACATCTTTATACGCTTGTCATCTGGGTACAGAGCAAATCTTGACTCATCTGTAAACATGATATTTCCAATTTCAGACACAGTCCAACTGACATGAGGCGTATGAAACTTTTCATAAAATCTAAAAATATGTACTTTAACTGAGGAAGTGTTACTTGTATTACAAGCGAGATCCAGATATAGTCACCACAGTTCTTATTAGTTTTTTAATTATTGTTAAGGATTTTAAAAACTGTCGATAAATATTTAATAATTAGCATTTAAGATTTAAGATATATACACGTACCAATAGATAAGAAAGGTAACTCCAGATGACTGGATTTTTTTTCGTATAACTTGAAATATGTTTACAGAGTTTTATGTTACTGGAATTTTCTGTAATTAAAATTGTTTATAAATGCACTTTTCTGAAAGAGTTGTACGATAGATTTCATGAATGTATCATACAGTTTATTATTTATGTCCATATATGACAATTTTTCAATTTTACATCTATTTAAATATTAATATTAAAAAAGAATCCATGTTGTGCAAACGCAACGTTACGAAATAAAATTCGTAAAATATTTCGAGTCATAAGACGATATAACATTGTTTCTAGAGTATGGGCCATTTTTATGATTCGCTTATGTTTCATGGCAACGGACTCAACAAGTAACGGATTTGAAATTTCAAATAAAACTAATAAAAACTATTAAAATAAACTTGCTTGTATATTTTCTAACTTAGACAGTAATTTGCGTACCTTCTAAAACTATTTAGTAAACAATATTTAATTAAATAAAGTGCAAAAACCATTATTTTAATACTAAAATTTACGGTAACAGACTTGACAGTGAAAAAAAATACCAACCTTGATAAAAGCTTATTCTTGCCACTATTACATTGCTTGACACTTAAAGAGTAAAAAAGGGCAAGTAGTATTTGCGTGAATAGGTTAACTGTATCGCCGAATATTTGCTGCTAACGTTAGGCAGCATTCCAAACCTATTTTGATTAAAATAATCACAAGGTAACGGACTTGAAAAAAATTAAGGGACAAATGATTTCTAGTAACTTCTTAAAGAAAATATCTTTTCTAATAGGTTTGTTCGTTAATATAGAACACTAACGGTTCGTATTTAAAATAATTAAACCTTTTTATTTAAAAAAGTTAGCTCAAATTAAAAAAACAGTGAAAAACATAAAACTTTGAATGGGACAGGCATTTTTGCTTAGAATCAAAATGTTAAAGATTGATATCTCAAAACTTTTCATTGATTTTTTTTTTTAATTTTTCATGTTAAAAATGTTCAAAATAATCTTTTTTACTTAATGCATAGCTCAAATCAAACTTTAAATATTAATTTATGTTTGAATTTTCTTCTTTTTACTCTGGGACAGCATATGTAAGCGAAATCTCAAAATGACCGTATGCACTGATTCTTCGGTATTTTTCTTAGCAGTACTTTTCTGAGAGTGCATTAAAATGAGAATACCGCATTGTTTTAAAATGATTTAGAAATCAACCGATTCGTCCAAATTCCCATTATCCGCGTTTTTTTTTAAGCGCTTCTCTTTTTAATTCTCTAGATTCGTGCGAATATTATGGAATTGCAATTCATAGTTCCAGTTTATATTTGTCGAATTTTAAAGAAAAGATAGTAATTTTTTTAAACACAGCCATTGAGGTTCTTTATTTAAGAAGTTTGATTAATTTAAAGTTTAAATAAAGTCTTATAACTACCGTCCTACAGTATACATACACTATATTGCCAAAGGTTACCGGTTACTTGCCTTTTTAGACGTTTTGGTAAATATCTAGTCAAATATACGAGGAATTATACTGAAACTCCAAGTTCGAAACAGAATAGTATAGGTCATATATTTCCGTGAAGACTTTTCTCCAAAATTGTGTAGGCAACTGCCAACAAATTGAAAAAGAACGAAGAACTTTTACATAACCTTGTAAAACCTAATCTAGCAAAAACATCTAAACACTGCAGATTGTGATGACGTGGTTTATTGTAATAAATTGTGTTCATTTTTATGAAAATATCATATAATCGTAGAAAAATTAAAGTTTTTATAAAAACAGTAAAATTTTTTCAAGCTTTTTTGCTTGCAGTTCTCAATATAAAAAATTGCACTTTTCAGAAAATATAATGAATACTATTGTACCTAATACCCTGTAATAAGAATTTAAAAATATTAGAAACTAGGAAAAAGGAAGAGGTTTATACACTACACATGCTAATGCATGCGTGAAGCAATCAAAAGTAATTTACATAATGTGTTAGCTAAATGTATTGAGCAACTTTTCTAAAAGTTTGTAAAAATGTTTTTTTTTTTAAATTTTTTAAAGAGAAATTTTGTTTATTGTATAAAATACTTTATGATAAAAATCCATGGAAAGCCATATTAAAATTGATAAAAAGTGTTTTCTAACCTGAAAAATTTAAAGTCATAAAAAAGAATATCTTTAAAAAATTCAATCAATTTCTCCATATATTTGTCAGTGTTTCAAATTTAAAGCTTCAATAGCAAAACTGCTGAAAATACAAAAATATCTTAAGTTACAGGGTTAAGCGCTTTATAAGTTGAGCATCAAAATTTTTTACTTCGTTGGCAGATTTATTTATTCAGTTGGATCGAATTATGCTCGTCACGAAAACTTAGAACTCTTTTATATGATTTGTAATGCAATTCTACAAATAATCGTTGTATTAAAATAGCAAATAAGGTATATATCTAAAGTAACGTCTTCTAACGAAGATAACACTGATTTCTTCTTCCATTTTCTGTAATATCTAAAGATGTTTCCAAATATTTTTAAAGAATAAGCAAAAAAAGCACGAATATTTTCACACTTTAATGCATTTTTCTAAATTTAAAACCGTTAACTAATATTTTATGCCAATTACAGTAATTAAATAGTTAAATTATAAAATCCGTAGAACTATTTTTTGAAAATCACAATTAAAAAAATCAATATAAAATTATATGTTGTTGAATTTTAAATATCTTTGCTCTAAATATACGACATGTTGATTATTATCTTTTTTAACAAAATCTAAAATTAAATACTCTATCAACATTATCATAATTATATACTTTTAAAATATACACTGGTGTGCAAAATTTAAGGACGAGTCCCAGAAGGCCAATTTTCAAGGGATTATCAAGTGATAATTTTCACGTGAATACTCAAAAGGAAGTAATATAATTCGAATAATTACTATCCCTGCATAACAGCTAGTCCATATAACATCTCATTTAGGTTACACATGGTTACTAGAGTCACAGTCACTACGGCAAACAAAAAATAGGAAATTCCATACGTCTCTTTTATGAGTCCCAAACGACTACTATATGTGACTCCACTGACAGGTCACTGCGACTGATGCTTTGTGTCCAGTCACCAGGTGACTTTACAAGGTCGTCTTATTGAGACATTCATGTGACTGTCATTTGGGGACTCATTTTCATTATTATTATAAATGTTGCATTATGATAAACCACCAAATAATGTCACACTAAAGTCACATGGTGACTTTCTGTCATAAGACTTTGTCAAATGGTGACAGAGTCCCTACTGTGAAGTTCCCACTGTGAAAAGTGGTGAAAAGTCACCATATGACTTTAATGGGACATTATTTGGTAATTTATAATAATGCAACGTTCGCAATGACTTTGAAATTGAATCTCCTGATGAGAGTCTCGATGAAACGAAATTTTAAAGCCAGCTGGTGACTTGCCACAAATCACAATAGCAGTCATAATGACTTCTCAGTGGATTCACATATAGCAGTCATTTGAGACTCATAAAAAAGACGTACGGAATTTCCTATTTTTTGTTTCGCCGTAGTGACTGTGACTCTTGTAACCATGTGTGACCTGAATGAGATTTTATATGGACTAGCTGTTATGCAGGGATAGTAATTATTCGAATTATATTACTTCCTTTTGAAAATTCACGCGAAAATTATCGCTTGAAATTCCCTGTGAATATTGGCATTTTGGGACTCATCCTTAAATTTTGCACACCAGTGTACTTTTACATCAGTAGCATATAACTCTTAATGAACGAGAAAAAACATGCATAAATTCACATGGTAAATACTATAAAATAGTTTCAAAAAGAAGCATAAAACAGCAGCTATTAAACAAATAAAAATATATTTAAAAATTCCATTCAATTTCTCTTTTAACATACATGACAGTGTTTAAAATTTAAAGCTCATATGATTACACGCTGTATATTTTGCGCTTCTAGCGAAATGGTATTTCAGGGAAAAAGGCAGCAATTTTGCGAACTTTACCAGCCATTAGGTAGGCCTTCCTACCTAATGGCCAGAACCTGTTTTAATAAACAAATTTTCTGATTGGCCAATTTTGTTCCGCTCATACCGCAAATAGCATCTAGATCTCAGCTAATATCCAAATAGATTTTTAGGTGTTAGGGAAAAGAAATTGAGCAATCAGAAGCTTACAAAAGGTTCTGCCTTTGAAACTGATGGACAGGAAGTGCTGGGGCAGGAGGCGCATCGGCCTAATCGTTTAAAGTTTTCTTTGGTTTTCGTCAAATCTTAAAATTTCTTTGCGTAAATACCGGTTAGTTTCCCTTAGAAAGACCCCCACGTAGGATACCCATCCTTAGGGCCTATATGAATTGTGTCGATAATTGTCTGTGATAAAACACATCCAGAAGCTTGCATTTTTTAGAACTTAGAATACAGACAGATTTTACGTTGTTAGTGAAACGTGATTGACCAATCAGAAAATTTGCTCACTTAAAGCACCCTAAAGTCTGCAAAAATTTAATTTTCTGAATGATCAGTCTCACTTCGCCATAAGCAAAAAATCTATGTGGATAACGGTCTAAATAATTTAGAAATGTTTGAATAATTTTCTTAATGCCATGCACGAAGTGCAATGTTTGTAGAAATGTAATACTGATCACAATTTTGTTTTTCCACATCCAGGAATATATTGATTGTCATAACAACAGTATGTTATTGAATTTATTTAAATCATTGATTCTGAACTTCTTTGCTATAATATTAATATTAAAGGAGTTCTTGTTTCCTTAGCAACAATACTTTCCCTTATTGCTTTCTCCAACATACAAATATCGAAATTTAACTAACATAACTTAAAATCTACACATGACGGATAGTCTTTATGCATACATGTAAGAGTGATGATGTATTTTATACAAAAAATGCAAGCTCATTTAGGGTTTTTGTAAAAAGTAGAACAATCCACTATCTTGAATTAGACAGTACTCGTATGAAAGAGTTCCGTTGGGCTAGAGAAACACATGAAAAAAATAGTTTTACTTTAACCCTTTGGAGGCGAGCGACACGTATACGTGCCGCAAAATGGCTTAAAAAAATCAGTGTTTATTTCAACCAGTAAAATTTTACTGAAAATTTTACCTCATTTAATCAGAGCATTTTCTCAATTTAATAACATACAAATTTCTCCTTTTAAGAGCCGCTGACAAAACATTTAAAATTTCGAAAAAGCCTGCCGTCGTGAAGGGGTTAAGAAACACTCGTGTTCATTATTGCATTATCGAAAATTGACATTATTTACCCTCAATAATCGAAATAACACAGCAAATAAGGTCAAAATACTCAAATGTATGATATTGCACATTTTTCGTTTAATTTTTTTAATTTTAGTCATTAAATATATATATATATATATATATTAATTCTCTCATATATATATTAATAAAAAATATCATGTATACTGTATTTTATATTGTACATATATGTTCTATTATTAATTTTTCCTTCGTGATGTCTACTTTTATTTTCTTTATATTATGCTAAATTACTGACATATCCACTAATTCGCTGTTCTTTTAAATCATCTCTCATTAATTCCATTAAATTCTTCTTAAATTAATTATTACTTTATTCAATTTACTTACATATAAAGCCTTTAGTTTATTTTAAATGGTCTCAAAATATTTTTCAATTTTTATTATTTAGTGCGAACTCGAATGTTTTTAAAAGAGCCATTTTTTCTTCTTCTTTATTCATTTTTTATTTATTCTTATTTATTTTTGTTTTATTTTGCTTAATTTTATTGCAAGATCTTTCGTGCACTGGGATATTTGTTTACTCTATTTATTTTTTTCTTTGCTCATTACGCACTCTTTGCAAAATTATTCTCATTTGACCTTTTCGCGTGACTTTCTTATTACTTACTAATCAAGAGAACGTGATGTCATGTATTGCATCATTGCGAGTATAATCAAAAGCATTCAATCGATACAGAGATTTTGCGCGCTTTTCAACTTTTTAAGATATTACACAGCCTGGAAGCTTCGTATGATGCCAGTTTTTTTCCTTCTAAATTTCTTCTAATAGCCACTATGATTTGTCACAGCAAAACCTGAGCTTCAATAACAAAAAATGAGCAACAAAAGTTCCTACCTTAATAGGTGGGAACTGTTTTAGCAAATATGTTGTTAATAAAAAATTAAAGCTATAGATATGCTTTATTTCATGGAGAAACTCCCAGTTGAAATTATGCTATTTCCTGCTGACTACGTCACAACTTGCATTAACCACCGAAAAGGTGTCAGTGTGCATCAAAATGAGTTCACGCATCTCTAAATGGAATTATAATGCATTCGATTGAGTGCTTACCGCTAGATTTGCCGCAACACTGTATGTATATTGTATGAATACATAATATATATATACTTTATATACAGTAATACGTAAGTTTATGTTCTGGGTGCTTGTGAAAAATTTAACATTTATTACATCAAAGTTACTAAATGTATTTTAATCGGAGAAAAAACAAGGCATGAAACCTTTTTTTTAAATTTAAACTAGGTGTATGCGTCTAAAATTAATGATTTCTTAATTATTAAAAAATCACCTATTTTAAAAAAATCACCTACAAGAACGGGCGGAAAGAGCGTTTCATTAAAATACATTATGCCTGCGTAAGAAGAAAAATAAATAAGGATTTTAATACAATTTTAAATAAAAAATAAACAAACAGAGCTGAAAAGAAAAAAAAAACTTTATGCGTCCCCCCCCTTTTTTTTCTTTTTCAAATTTAAATGAAGAAAAATTTTTCAGTTGATTGGAAATTGCTAACTTTCTATACAAAACTATAAATGAATGGAATGCGTAAATATTTTATATCTACCTTACTCAGCAAAATCTATTAAGGAATTGATTCCGCTTTTTTTCGACATCTTTAGTAGAAAAATATGGCAAAAAATAGCTGCCAAAGATAATTTAACTTTTATAGCAGAAAGTCTCTACGGAATAAATCTGACATTTTATTATATAAGAAGGACTATTACTTTTGAAGGCATGGTTTTTAAAACTTCTAGAAAGATTTCAAGAAGAAAATTATGTGGAAAATTCAAACTTATCGCTTTTGTTGTGAGCAGTTTAGGAAAAGCTTAAATGGTGAAAAAAGTAAAATAAAAGAACTGCATTTAAACAGTTTGTTTCTAAAAAAGAATTTTAATTTTTCAATTATTTATATTTTTACTATCAATAAAAAAATTAAATAATCATTGCTGGTATGTGCATTGTTTATTGAAAAAAAGTTTTTGTCCAGTGATACTGTTACTTTTATATGCATGTGCAATAAAATTTGATAAATAGAAATAGAATTTTATTCGATGAAAAGTTTAGTTTTAGGAAGGTATTTATCTTTAAAAAAGTAATTCAGACATACAATTCTACTGCTTCGCTATACAATGCACACATTTAATAATTTTTTAACGGAATCTGCAGTTTACACAGATTCAATTTTAGACTATTTCATTTTTATAAATGTAATTTTTCTAAAAACATTACTTCCCGCTCTAACTTCTGAAGCTATAAAGTCTTTAAAATTATAATGTCAAATTTCCTCTGAAAAGTAAATTTCTTTAACCGTTAACGGGTCCAATTTTTTTGTCAATTTTGAAAGGAAAATCATATTTGCATTAGTAATGTTAATAGTGAATATCCAAACAGATTATCTGAAGTTTAACAAATATGCCACTATCTAAAATATAAGAAATATATTTAGTTTGGTTACTATTCAATTCATATTCATAAGACAATAAATTAAGGAGGAGTTTTTTGGAAACGTTAGGAAAAACCGTATAACAACAGGGTTTACAAGTATTGCAAATTTCTAATTTTTTGGGCTTTTCATAATACATAATATGATTAGAAAAGTAACCTATATTTTTGATTTTAAGAGTGAAATACATGTTTTAAAACAAAATAAAATTTCTCTCCGTTACTTAGTAGAAGTTGCTAAGTGGGAGTTTTATAATGTTTTACGAGTTTTCTTTTATGCTAAATTTTAGCGTAAATTTACACATAGACATCTGAAGATCAAATATAAAGCTTCATAAAGGATGATTACTCTTATCAATATTGGCGATAATCGTTGCAATCTTATTTTTAAATGTTTTATGGGTTTTTCTAAATGTTTACTTAAATATTTTCTACATCTTTTTAAAAAGCAAAATTTTGTGAATGTTTCCTGGCAGAGATGGATATTTAATGATTGATGCGTGATTTTACTTTCGTTTACATGATTTTACTTTTGACTTAAAACGTGAGTGTATTTTAGAATAATATGGAGATCGGTAAATAAGTTAATACATGTACGAATTTGACTAAAATATGCTGCATTTTATAATTTAGAACAGAAGTCTAGAAATGAAGATGTTTTTCTACTGTCTAATTTATTATAAATGTGAAACGAAATCCAAACAAAAAAGGTTATAATTTTCATGAAAACCTACGAGATATTTCAATTAGTATTGATTTTGCCAGAAATGATAATTTATATAGATGAAGTACACGAAGTATGTTATGAAATAATATACAATCCTCTTTCTCACTTGTAAATTTTATCAATATGTACATTTTGGAAATTAGATTTTATGGAAACATTTACATACTGTCAATGTAAATAAAATGTTTATTGGATACATTTACTATGTTCTATATTGGTATCGTAAATTAGATGTTTTTGTATGCTGAAGAAATTCGATGATGAGCAATGAAAATCCTTATACTAAACAGACTTTTTACATTATCTGTATGAATAGTTGTTATATCTAGATATTCAAATTATACTGCATTAATAATCATTGAAAAATAAACCAACTTTTTTATGTATCTTTTTTAATTTTATTAGTTTACGTTTTTGTAATAAAATAATGTTTAAATCCAATTTATAAAAATTAAGTTCGAATTCGTTTTCATCTATTTCGAAAATATGATAGCGTTTTCATATGTTATTTGTATAAACATGCCGTAAAAATATTTACTACTCGATAACAATGCATCTTGTATATCTTTAAAGAAATTTCATGACAAGTGTATTTATCTCTCTCTACCTCCCCCCCTCTCTCAGTATATACAGCTGGCGCAGCATGTCCCAAAAGGGACTTTGCGCCATAAAGCCCCACTCAACCATCAACCAACTCAGTATATACAGAGTTTGCCAAAATTGTGGACACTTTTAGGTAGCTTTCATTCTAAAAAGTAAAAAACTACCTTTTGCAGCTGTCCGGAGGAAAGCATTTCGGGAAATTTTGCTATATTTTCGTCGATCGTGACCCCTAGATCCCAAAACCATCCTCCGTTGATATGTTGCCTTACACACACACACACACACATATATATATATATATATATAAATATATATATATATATATATATATATATATATATATCCATATATATATCCATATATATATATATATATATATCTGAAAATTTTCGTGTTGTAACTCTCGAATTTATAAACCGATTTGGATGAAATTCTTTATGTGCATAGTTGAAGTACTAATGTCTCGACTGTGTTTGTTGGCCAGCTTCCACCGTCATCTTGTTTCAAAATGGAGGCCATTTGAATTGATGGACACTTATGGAAATTTTAATGTTTTCTAACTTTTTCTTTAAAATGACCTATGTTGTTAATTTACATTGTGTCACTGTTTAAAATGGCTTTTGATGTTTCTAATATTCTGTTTAAAATGATATATAAGAGTTTGTATATTGTGAAACGGAACTTTTTCTATAAGTCTACAAAGTTAAAAAACATAAAAAAAGGCCTCCATTTAGAAACAAGATGGTGGATGAAGCTGGACAACAAACTAAGTCGAGACATTAGTACACCCATTATGCACATAAAAAAATCATCCAAATTGGTTCATAAATTCAAGAGTAACATGACAAATTTCATATATATATATATATATATATATATATATGTATATATATATATATATATATGTATATATATATATATATATATATATATATATCTGTATATATATATATATAACATCCTCTGTATTTTCTGGAAACAGAAACTGCAGCCTATTGTTTTAAAGAAATAATAAATTATTTTAACTTTTGCTCTGAAATAATAGTAGATTATTTTTTTTGATATTTAAACCTTCGGTGACTTTTATTCTTTTAAATCTTTTATCACCAGTTAAAAAGAAAAGAACTGATAGAACCATTGGATTATTTATATAAGAAAAGATATTCACAGTAGGATATTCGATGAAACAACTAATAACTATTCCAATGATTTAATCCCCATAAACAGATTGGTAAATAATTCATATCAAGAGTAATTTTCCCATTGAGTGAAAAAGGTTCCGAGCTGAGAATCAAACACGGTATCTTTTTCCTTAATAACTATTCTTCCTCCAATTGCGTTGTTAGCAAAACTTCCCAGATATCATAAAAATCACTCAGAATAACCATTTGATAATGACATCTTGTTTCTTGTTTGAAACAACCGGACATAATAAACTTCAGGTAAAAAGAACTCGAATGAACTACGGATGCGTAAGATGTTTTGTCCTTAATTGCCAAACCTTTTTCAATTGAGTTTTATTAATGAATTTCCAGATAACACAATATTCCCTCATAAATATCATTTGTTAATGATATCTCGTTTTTTTATTTGAAACAGGTCAACATAATAAACCGCAGGTAAACAAACTATGAATGCACATTAGAACAATTTATAACACGAATTTTCAATCATAATAATGATTATAATCAATTATATGATCGTTGAGGTTATTTGGGTGAAATAGTCCTCCAGTTTTCGTGTGCGGGACTCCTCAGTTGGAGGAGAATTGGCGTCTTCAGCCAATACATTCCTGGTTCGAATAATGGCCCGGACTTTTTCACCCACTTGGAAAATTCACATCTGTTGTAAATGCGTAATTACCCAATTATTTTAGTACAACCGACTTCTTGGTAAATAATTCCTATCACTAGTAATTTTCCTACTTAATGAAAATAATTCCGAGCCGTGAATCGAATCTTGTAACTTTTTCCTTAATTACCAATTCTTTTTACAATTCAATCCTTTCGTAAATGACTACCCAGATAATACAATATTCCCCCATAAATATCATTTGGTGATGATATATGGTCTTTTATTTGAAAAAACTCGACATAGTAAAACGCAGGTAAAGAGAACTAGATTGAACTATAAATGCGTAATTACCTTTTTTTTGTACAGTCGATTTATTGGTAAATATGTCAGACCGTTAGTAATTTTTCTAATGAATAAAAAAGATTCCGTGTCCAGAATTCAATCCAGTAATTTTGTCCTTAATTGCCAATACATTTCCAATTCAGTTTTTCAAATGATTTCGAAGATAATATAATGTTCCCTCATAAATGTAATTCGGTAATAAAAATTTGGTTTTTTTTTATTTGAATCAGTTCGACATAATAAAATGCTGGTAAAAAGAACTGGAATGAATTTTGAATTCGTAACTACCCTTGATTTATTTACCTTTACTACCCTTATTTTAGAACAATCGACTAATTGGTAAATAATTCATACCAGCCGTAATTTTCCCAAAGAATTAAAATGATTCAGAGCCGATAATTGAATCCAGTAATTTTGTCTATAATTGTCAATACATTTCCAATTCAGTTTTTGAAACGATTTCGAAGATAATACAATATTTCCTCATAAATGAAATTTAATAATGAAATCTGGTTTTTTATTTGAAAAAGCGCGACATAATAAAATGCTGGTAAAAAGAACTGTAATGAACTATGAATGCATAACTACCCTTGAAATATTTTAATACAATCGACTGATTGGTTAACAATTCATACCAGTCGTAATTTTCTTGATGAATGAAAATGAACCCGAGCCGAGAATTGAATCCAGTAACTTTGTACTTAATTTTCAATACATTCCAATTCACTTTTTCCAATGATTTCGAAGATAATAGAATATTCCTCATAAATAGCATTTGGTAATGATATATGGTCTTTTATTTGGGGGAAAAATCTCGACAAAATAAAACCCAGGTAAAAAAGAACTTGAATGAACTGTGAATGCGTAATTACCCTTGAACTATTTTAGTACAATTGATTTCTTGATAAATAATTCCTACCAGTAATAATTTTCCTACTTAATTAAAATGATTCCGAGCCGAGAATCGAATCCAGTAACTATTTCCTTTATTGTCAATCCTCTTGCAATTGAGTTTTCTTGATGACTTACCAGATAACAGAATATTACCTCATTAATATTATTTGGTAATGAATTGTGGTCATTTATTTGAAATAGCTCCATAAAAGAAAAACTTGTAAAAGTACTCTAGTAATATGTAGATGCATAATTAGACTTAAACTGAACAAAGTATCTGGTTCAAATCTCGACATAAATTCACATAGATGGAAGAATTTCTAACTCTTACGATTTATCTACAACTGAGCTGATTAAGCTAACATAGTTAAAGTGTAATTATGCATCCATTGTTTAGTGGAGTTCTTTCATCTGCGGTTTATTCTGTCGAGCTTTCAAATAGCAGATCAGATATGTACGCATCCAATCTCTATTGGAACACCATAACTTGAGATTCGTTCTGTTGGGCTGATATAGTTATCAAACTAGATGCTGTTATTGTTGAAGTAAGTTCAATGGCTTAGCTATAAACCCCTGATCATGGCTCATATACCGAAGATGGTCCATTGAATATTTGGACGTCAATAGAGACAAATAAAAACAGAATTTAAATTGAAACGAAATAAATGATTTATATAATGACCTTTTAACTGTCTGATTATGCATTTTTCAGCAAATCATTCGGTGTCATACAACTGGAAGCTACTTCCATTGTAGTTTGTTTTATTGATCTCTTTCAGAAGGAATTTTCCGGACAAACATTTAGGAAGCAATTTTGTGTTTCATTCGGTTTGTGAAAATTTCAAGAAAGACTAACGAAGAAATATAATTACTAAAATACAGGATGTCCCAGAAATTATGGGACTTTTCTAAGGGGAGGTAGTGAACATAACAAGGATTAAGATATGTATAGCAATCCATGGTCAGAAACGTTTTCCTGCCGCGGTAGTGAAGACAAAAACACGAGAAAGACAGGACATGAATAGGGAGAAAAAGCGTCTTTATTAATCTTAGTAAGTAGAAAACTAAGAAAAAAACATTAAAGAGATAACGATCGTCATCAAAGTAGGTGGCCGAAATTACGATCCCGAGCCGTGATGCAATAATATGCAATATAATCTCTTTAACCAGATAGATGGGTGGACCGTTATTGGTACTGCGTTTTAGATGCGTTCCTATTTATGTAATTACGTAGGACCTATAGCCGTCGTTCAGTTCTTCCGTCCGTCTGTCTGTGCGCAAATAACAGAACAAAAATTAACCAAGCGAATTGTTTGAAATTTAAAATATAAAATTGTAGCACAATTATCTCGAGTCATTTCAAATTTTATGAAAATTACAGTGACAATCAAAAGTATTCTGTTAAATTACCGCTAATAGAAAACATAGTTTCAAGTACATTTTAATTATGTCACACTATTCCGAATATAAAAAAAATGAGATGAATGTATGAAGTATGTACTAAAATGTATGTTCTGTATAATCTGTGGAGTATTTGCTATAATTTGTGTTAGTATTAATTGTGTGTTACACTATGTTGACATAAATTGAAGTAATCTCGTTGGCATTTCTTTCGCATATTAAATTATTTGAGTTTGTTTTATAAATTATTTGATTAGAAATTTACAATAGGCTTTTCCTGTGTTAAATGATTACGCCGTACCTCCTATAATCGAAACGTAAATTATTTCTATACAAGTGTTATACCTTTCTATTCTTTTAGCTTAAAAAGAATTTATTCTTATTGAGAATAAACGAACTCCGATGTGAAAAAAAAGATATTTATATGCAGATTGGTGTATGCTTTTGCTTACATTGAGAGCTGACATGCATCAGTTCATATTGATTATAATGGCTGAAACAGCGGCTTGTTGAGTTTACGACAGTCAAAACCGCGTACTCTCTCTCTCTATCTCTCTCTCTCTCTCTGTTTCTCTCTCTCTCTCTCTTTTTTTTTTTACATCAGCATTTTTTACAAGCGATCCTCATGTACAAAAAGATCAGTTTTCTTTATGTCGGAACTTTTATGCGATTAGGGATTTTTTCCTAAATGCTTTTCTTATATCTATAACACTAGAATAAGTTTTAGTAAATATTTCTATTAGAGCCCGTGAATGGCAGACCTTCGTTATTTTATAAAAGCTGAAACTTTCTCAACACAGTCTTTCAATACAGATAGGAACGATGGGTAATTATGAAATTTGGATCATGGTGGCTTTGGCAGTTAACATGTAACAAAGGTGTAAATATTACCAACTTACTTTCGTCATTTTATAAAGTGTAATTTTTTTATATTTCCTTTGGAATGATATTAGAAATCACGTCCTCCATTGGCAGACACTTCCTATTGTAGCAAACCCTTGGCAGACATCAATAAACTTCAATAAATTGAAATTGTACTTTCGTCATTTTATAAAAGTTGAATTTTATACATGTTACTTGAGTAACTACCAGAAGATATTTCCTCAGTTGCCAGACAGTTTTGGTAGTTCCAACCCCCGCCAGACAGACATATACGGCGGCTTCTAAATACACTAGAGTCTCGGTATAGCCCGGCGCGAAACGAACATTTCCCCCCCTTTCCCCTTGGCTTTGAAAATGGCGACAGTTATTTGAGGTTGTTGCATGTAATTCTACGATTGTTGACATTTTGAAAAAAGGCCACAATGAAAGAAAAAAAATTTAATTTAACAAATTAGAACGACAATTTAAAAAATGATATTTTCAAAGACTAAAATTTTAAAGACTTAAAAAGAAATTCTATACTTAAATTATTAATAATAATAAACATCATTTTTAGGATGATCATAACTAGTCATATATTACGTACGCCATGCATTAAACATTAATATTTCTAGACCTGGCTGTGCAGAGTTTGGGTGCTATTTTTGGAACCCCACGTATAATAGCTATGAATAGAATTAAACTATTTTTTCTTTGAATTTTTTAACACTATATATGAATAAACAGTAAAACTCTAATTTTGTATTGAAGTGGGTATTAAAAATTAAGTTCATAAAACACCTAAAGATTATTTTCTAACGTATTTCATTTATTTTTAAAACAAGTATCAAAATGGAAATCATAATCAATATCATTATAAACATGCAATTTTTTTTATTGATAAATAAATGAATAATACAAGATGACGTAGGAAAATAGTAGAATATTTAAAAGCCTTTTTCTTACCCATCATACACAGAGTCTTACAATCGTTTTGAAAATCGAAAAAAAAAGTACATGTTGAATGTAGATTCTGCCATTGCAAAAGTCAGTTTCGCCTCCAAAAAAAAAATAAAAAATAAAATAAATAAATCGATAGAGCTTTTTCAGAAGGGCAACCCCGTTTAGAATGCAATGAACTAACTTCATTTTTCTAGTGTTTATCAATATAATAGCAAACAGAGCGGCGTGGAATACCCAATTGATTAGCAATTTCTCTCTGAGTCATTGGAATTTCGGAATAATAAAGAAATACAATTTGACGTGCTACTTCTTCATTGACTAGATTCATCAAAACGGATTTTTTCTTTAGTTTAAACGCTTTTTTATAGACTCTGAGAAAAAGGAAATGCATTTTAACAATAAAATTGTATGAATGTCTCGTTTTAACGGCCAGATTACGAAACTAGTCGTTAGGGGCCACCGTAATACTTACCCATTATGGATATGCATTACATAATATGTGAAAATAAAATATGTGAAAACTATTCATAAAATGCATTGCAATTCCAAACAAAATTTAAACGTATATTTAAATATTCTTAATATACATAGTAATGCTCCATTAATGAACTGCTGATGAACCCTTTTCGACAAATTATGTAAAATACCAAACAACACATGTAGTACCGGATTACGTAAAAGAAACATCCTTATAACTCCAAAAACAATAATCATATTGACGAACTGTTTACTGCGTCAGATTAAGCGTGTCGTTACCAACTAAAACATATCTTCGAATTGAAATTTGAGGAAAATACAGGGTCATGAAAAATCGAAGAATGTGGAAAACAGTATACAAAAAGGATTACAAATATCTCGGCAACTATTAATCCGACCGACTTCCTTCTTGATGCAAAATTTGTGTTATTTTATTGCCTTTTACGTTCTTTCCTTAAAATAAAAAAATCGAATTTTTTTATACATTTCATTAGAACGAATTTTTAGAGAGGCCGAAAAAATTAGTTCCGTTTAATTGAGGTTACTAGTATTAAATATGCTTTGTCCTATTCTTACTTACTAAGTAGATACAAAATTGTAAGTCTCTATCTCCATTTCTTCGTGAGATATAGCGTTTACAGACAGACAGACAGACAATTTTTTTGCCGGCAATTTTTTTTTCTAAACATATGTTTTTCGGAATCTCCAGTATCTGAAACGTGTAAATCCGTCAAAATTTTTTTTCGATTTTCAAAACGATTGCAAGACATACCCTATACTACGTATGATAGGTAAGTAAAAGTGGGCCACAATTTTTCACATGACACTTTTTAGCTGGTCTGAAAGAAATAGCATCAGAGGCTAAAAACAGCAATTTCGGCATGTGCCAGGGGAAGGAAGTAGCTTTCATATTCGTTGTTTTTGTTATATATAGCTTCTTTTGCGACTCGATTAGATGAGTTCATAAAAATTCTTTAATGCTTGATTTTATTTGATTAAAATTTTACTGAAATTTTAAGAAGATGAAAAGCTACGAACCCTATAAAAGGAAATTTCGTATATACTAAATTTGAATGAGAATTGCGCCAAATTAGTACACTATAGCCAAATCGGCAATATTTATAATTTCTTAATTTTTGTCGTCAAATTTGGCGATATCTTTCCATATTTACCGATAAGTGTTTCCAAGCTTGGAGAGAATTCAAAGTTAATGTTCCTTAATACTCATAAATAAGTAACTGATCTTTAGTTATTTGGAAAATAGTTGTTATCCTCGGTAGAGAATTGGGAAATCCGAAGTATATCTGAATGTTTTTATTGGTTGAATTCCGCATTTTATTCGTTTTCTGATTGGTTTATGTTTAATGTCCAAAAATGGAATACTTCTCTTGTCACAATGACAAAAAAGTAATAAAAACTTTAAATAATAATAATAATTTAAAAACAAATTGTCATAAAAATTTCAAACGAATTTCATTTAAAAGTGCATTTTTTTTCTCTTTGCAACGGTGTAAAAATTTAAAATGTGTAATGTTTAGAAGTTTAAAAATTTGCAGTTCAAATAATTGTAAAACTGAAATTTCATTTAGAATTTTTATGTAATGGGTCCAGGAATATTAATGTTTAATCCATGTCATACGTAATAGGAGGCAGTCAGCCTGATTAACTCCATCAGATGAAAATGCACATTTTAAACAGTTAAAGTTATATAACTACTAACTACTATAATACTAAATAACTATATAACTATATAACTATAATAAACTACTGTTTTTTTTTAATCTATGGGCTAGGAATATTAATGTTTAATGCATGGCGTACGTAATATATGACTTGTTATGATCATCCTAAAAATGATGTTTATTATTATTATTAATTTAAGTATAGAATTACTTTTTAAGTCTTTAAAACTTCAGTCTTTGAAAATATCATTTTCCAAATAGTCGTTCTAATTTCTTAAATTACATTTTTTTTCTTTCATTGTGGTATTTTTTTTCAAAATGTCAACAACCGTAGAATTACATGCAACAACCTCAAATAACTGTCGCCATTTTCAAAGCCAAGGGAAAGGGGGGAAATGTCCGTTTCGCGCCGGGCTATACAGAGACTCTAGTGTATTGAGAAGCCGCCGTATATATCTGTCTGCCGGGGGTTGGAAATACTTAAACTGTCTGGCAACTGAAGAAATATCTTCTGGTAGTTACCCAAGTAAAATGTATAAAATTCAGCTTTCATAATATGACGAAAGTAGAATTTCAATTTATTGAAGTTTAGTGTTGTCTGCCAAGGGGTTGCCACCATAGGGAGTGTCTGCCAATGAAGGACGTGATTTCTAACATCATTCCAAAGGAAATATATAAAAATTACCCTTTATAAAATGACGAAAGTAAGTTGGTATTTTTTACACATTTTCTACCTGTTAACTGCCAAAGCCACCATGATCCAAATTTCATAATTACCCATCGTTCCTATCTTTGTTGGAAGACTGCGCTGACAAAGATTCAGCTTTTATAAAATAACGAAAGTCTGTCATTCACGGGCTATTGTTCTATATATTTTCTTATTATTGCTATATATTTTTTTTAATAATAAATGAATTAAATACAATAATATACAATATACAATAATATTGATAAGTCTAACCAATGTTAGAAATGGAACAAATCGTTTATTTTGTAACAAAATGTAATTGAAACAGCGATTTATACGTAAAATAAAAGGCATTTTTCCATTTTGTGGTGTTTTATAATAATAAGAGCATTCGTGAAAAATATAGATTAATAGCCAGTGTAAGAAACATTTAATTAAACATCTTTTTATTAAAGTAAAAGCGAGACATCTCATGGAGTGAAGCAAGATTTTTGATATATTTTTATCGATTTTATTATAATGGAAGATGACCATAGCTTTTAATTCTGAAATTTTGGTACATTGTTTTCTATTTGCGTACACATTTCAAACCAGTAGGCTCCAGACGTTTTCCATTTAATTTAAATCATGACAATAAGTCGGCCATGGAATTACACGTACACCATTATTCAGACAGTATTCGCAAGTGCTGTTTTCCGTATGGATAGATGTGTTGTCTTGTTGCAACTTCCAGAAAAGTCTGCTCGTTTCATAAGGAAATGGCAGCAAATTTTCTGCAAGTTAAACTTGGTACTCTACTGAAAGTAATCTTAAGATTATTTGAAAAAATCGCCACTGTCTTCAGAAATTTTACAGAAATTTGAAGAAATTTTACAGATTTAGCTTTATTTTTAAAATATCTGCAGAAATTTTTGAGATATTCTTAAAAATATCTTCATAATGGATTAAATACCGACAGATTTCCGAAAAAGTTTTTGGTCAGATACCTACAGATTTGCTACAGATTTTTTTTCGTGGGGTAGGTTATTGCACTGTACGGCCTCGTGTTCTGAAGTGGTAGCGTAGAGCTGTGAAGCTACTTCAGAGGCTTGAATCATAAGTGTACTCCGTTTTGAGAATATTAAATTGATATTTTATTTGTATCAATTAAGTTAGTTACACTCTTAAACGAATTATTAATTATACATCCAAGTACAACTTAAAGTCTTATAAAGGGTCCACTTTGAGAGTAAGTTAGTCAGCGGTGGCAGCCAGCAAATACAAAGTCCTTTTATTTTTCAGTTTATCCAAATTACCATCAGCATGCCGTGATCATCACACTTTCCTCTCCGCTTCGGAGAGCTTCCTTTTTCAGCCGCTGGGATGAGGAACTTTTTACCTCTCTCCAGAATTAATCCCCCCTTCTCCGAATCACTTCCCTCATTCCTTGTCTTGCCACTTACTAGTCATCTTTTCTTCTCCCTTCAAAACACGCAATTTTATTGGGACCTATTGTCCAACCCTTATTTTTTTGCACACTGTACACTTTTTACAATTCCGTGAGAAAATTGGCAATGGAGGGTCCATTTTTCGGCATCATCAAATGCCTGCTTAGGTGGTCGCTATTATTATTTTTCGATCTCAGGCTGTCGTCCTTACGTGCATCTGTATGACCGAGTGTCTTTTCGCCTTCGCCAGGCCTTTATTACAAAGAGTCACACCATTTGCTAGATATTTAAACTGTCACATTGTAGTGATAGAGTACTACATTTCAGGCTGCCGACTTTCTACCTACGTGTGAGGTCGGGGTGTTACAGCACTTATTCTGCTAGAGGAAAACGCAACGTTGATCTTACCATGTAATCGAAGTGCAGCCAAAACAATGAATGAACATCCATCCTTGGGGCCGTTTTAAAAACGTTTCTCGTTTTTGCGCAAACCGTTCTAATAATTAAAAAAACCCATCGAAATTGATTTTTCTTTCATCGGAAAATACTACTTTTTCATATTCAAACACCTAGGACATGTTATCATTTTCACTGTCTAGGTGATTGATTCTGTTCATGCATTTTACTCATATATGCTGGGAGCTTTCTTTCACTAAAAACATTCATGTACACGCAAATGCTTTTATTAATAAAGAAAAGTTAAATATACGAGTCATAAAAATACGAGTACTAAATATTGCAAATGTAATAATTCATATTTTTTTAACTGTATAATACATCATATTTTTATTATTATTTTAATTTTTTATAACCTTATTTTAATTATTTTTTTAATTTGTATAATCTTTAACCAAATGTAATATTTTGATATTTTTTAATAAATCATTTTATATAGATTATAAGAATAACAATTTTATCTTAAAAAAATTTTATGACTAAATATTAGTTTGACTGTACTGAACAGTTTATTTCTTCTAAATCAAATATAAAAATGTTTAATAGTCTTTATTTTGTGAAATCTATTTGAAAGTTTTGTAATACTTTTATATTTTATAATAAATCATTTTAATCAGCTTATACTATTAAAAATTTTATCTTAAAATAGTTTTGTAGCTAACTTTTAATTTGAACATTCTGAACAGTGTATTACTTTTGAATCAGGTATAAACATATTTAAAATTCTTTATTTTATGCAACAATGACAATATTTTCAAAGGCTTCTAAGAAAAATATTTAATTAGCTTGCAGTGCTATAGAAAAACTCTAAAACTTCCTTTACTAGTCCTTCGTGAAAGCGATAGCAAACGGTTAAGAATTTGACATATTTTCAATTATGATGTAATATACTGTCTCAATACTTTTAGAAATTCCTTGGATATGATGATATAATTATCTAGATAATATGTCTTCAGCTAATTCATATTGAAAAAGAAATATAAAGCATAGATTAGATAAAGGCAAAATTAATGTAATGATAAATATTTATTTTTCACGTCATGGTGAACCATAAATAGATTACTATCTGTGTTGTCATTAAAATACTGAATTTGTTCACCGAATTATTCATCAGTAGTTAATTCTTTTCATAAAAATGGACAATATCAATGTGATAGAAAAAAAATCATGCTTTATAAAGATACTTTTCAATACATTATTAGAGGATTATTATTTTTTAAATTGTAAATCTTGCAATTTCAATGAATAAACTGCTAAATATTATAAAATTTTTATTTTTTCATAATCCTATTTATTACGTATTAATTTCATGTAGTAGCTAGCATTAAAAAGTTATTGTATGAAATAAATGAGCCTATTTAATATTAACACCCTGACTGCCCAGCCAAAGGGTAATATTGTAATGTTGTTTTCTCTCTAATTTATTAAAAATATAAAAAAAGATGTTTTTTCCAACCTGATGCAAAATACGTTATTCGTATCGGTGTATAATCTTTGATAGCATCAATCCTAACTTAATTTTTCAGAACTGGGATTTATTTGTGGAATTATACTAATTTAGATATTGCCTATGTTGCAGTGAATCCTGCAGCTTAGTGTGTGAAAAAATCAGCCGGCGGCAGTCAGGACGTTAACAAAACGATTTTATATGTGAAAGATATAATACTATTTTATTAATAGGTAAAGAAAGAGGTTGCTGTAAAAAAATTAAAGTCAAAATTTTTTCTTGTTTGTTATAAAAGAATGGCCTATTACTGAACTTATAAAAAAATATGACGATACTTCAATTTAAACCGGATTCGTAGTAAAAAAGGTCGAGGAGCGATTGTCAGTGCAAATGAAGGCAAGTTTCAACTTTAGAGCCATTTTACTCAAATCTCACGTCATATTTCCAAAACTAAGGAACATAGAAATTTGAATTGTGAACTTTCTTGTATCTAATATACATGCTATATGGCCAAAGATGACCGGCCAGTTGCGATTTTATACCTTTTGTTAAATATCTAGAAAAACATACAAAAAATTCTTCTAAATATCTTTCAAACAGAGCAGTGCGGGATATATACAGGGTGATTATAAATGGAGTCCGAGTTTCAAAACGCTCTAAAAAGCGAACCACTCATTAGAATGGCGTCGAAATTTAACAGCGTATTATTGAAGAAGAGAGAAAGAACATGAACCAAAAAAAAGTTCCAAATTTTAGCGACAGATGGTGCTGTAAGCGTCGGAATTTCGACTACAAAGGACAAATCGTAAAACAACGGCTAAGGTGTAACTTACACGATATAAACCAACTGTATTGTTCAGTGTGCATGACTGTACGCGTGTGATACTGTTAGTTATGTAAGCCCGTCCCCCACGGCAAGGTCGTACCACATCGGATGGGAAAAATCGGTTTTTAATTGTCCTGAGGTCAAAAACCGCATTAAAAGCATCCCTCCAATTGGTTTTTAATTGTCCTGAGGCCAAAAACCGCATAAAAAGCATCCATCTAACTGGTTTTTAATTGTCATGAGGCCACAAACCGCATAAAAAGCAACCATCTAACCGGTTTTTAATTGTCCTGAGGCCAAAAACCGCATAAAAAGTATCCATCCAATCGGTTTTTAAGTTTGGCGAGACTGGCGCAAAACATGTTCAATATGCTGTCCACCGCCGTGTGCTACAAGATTAAATCGGAAAACAGCATGTTCCACAACCGATCGAAGTGTATCCGGGGTCAAGTTCAGAATGTGTTGCGCAATGCGTGTCTTTAATTCAGCTACGTTGGCAATCGGAGTACTGAACACAATATCTTTCAGATAACCCCACAGCCAGAAATCACACGGATTAAGATCAGGTGATCGGGCTGGCCAGGCTGTAGGGAAATGACGACTGATAATTCTAGCACTTCCGAAATGCCGCCTCAACAACTGCTTCACTCGATTTGCAATGTGCGGAGGAGCGTCATGTTGCATAAAAATGATTATCCAGACATTCACGCTGTTGCAGAGCTGGAATGACGACATTATGCAAAAGAGACTCATAGCGCTGA
The DNA here is from genome assembly GCA_964019185.1 of Maratus speculifer. Lineage (NCBI taxonomy): Eukaryota > Metazoa > Arthropoda > Arachnida > Araneae > Salticidae > Maratus > Maratus speculifer. The sequence continues at coordinate 166,749,598 of OZ025290.1, forward strand.
CCATTGACGGTAACGGTAACAGGACCTAAAGCACCCGTCTCCTCGAAAAAATACGGCCCTATGATAAATGATGCCGTAAATCCGCACCACACAGTGACCTTTGCAGGATGAAGTGGTACTGGGTTCGTTGCCAGTGGATTTTCTGTTGCCCATATTCGGCAATTCTGTGTATTGACATATCCCGTCAGGTGGAAATGGGCTTCGTCTGTCCACAGAATTTTCCACGGCCAATCATTGTCCACTTCCATGCGAGCGAGAAATTCCAAAGCAACACCGTCTCTTGCTGGCAGGTCAGAAGGGAACAACTCCTGCACATGGCAAATTTTATACGGATAGCATTGCAGGATGTTTCGTAGAATGTTATGTACCGTGCTCAAAGGCCTGTTCAGTGTTCGGGCAATTCTACGTGCACTGCATGGTTGCTCACCACCGCTAGACTCTTCCTGAACTGCTGTGGCCACTTCTTCAACTACCGCCGAATCACATCTTTTCCTTCCTTTACCAGACTGCACATCAAACGAACCTGTATTTTCGAATTTTTGCATCATTTTCACCAGACCTCTGACAGTCATCGGTCCAGACCCTTTTTTCATACCCTTGAGAGTCCTGAACTTCTGCAGAGCCACTGGTGCAGAATCACCGTTCTTGTAATAAAGCTTTACAAACAGAGCACGATCCTTCATTGAGACACTCATGGCCAACGTCTGAGAAGTGAAAGGAGGTAACGCCGTTTACCCAACGCTTTTATAACACCTGAAATTGTCGTGCGCATGCCAGGTATTTTAATTTACATATACTGACGCTTACAGCACCATCTGTCACTCAAATTTGGAACTTTTTTTGGTTCATGTTCTTTCCCCCTTCTTCAATAATACGCTGTTAAATTTTGACGCCATTCTAACGAGTGGTTCGCTTTTTCGAGAGTTTTGAAACTCGGACTTTAATTATAATCACCCTGTATTACCACGAAGATTTTTTCTTGTAATTCCATTGTGGCCTGTCAATTAGTTGAAAAAGAACAAAGACCTTATGCATAACCCTGTCAGAACTAATGTAGCAAAAGCATTCAAGCAGATTGTGATTACGTATCTCATTGTAATAAACTGTGCTGATTTTTATGAGGATAGCATGTACACTTATAGAGAAATCAAAGTTTTTATAAAAGCAGTACCATATTAAAACTGCGACATTTAAGCAAAAGTTTCTTAACTTCTCAGTCCTGAAACAAGTATTACAAAAGATCACAAAAAACATTTTAAAATTGCTATACAATACTACATTTTCAAAGGTATATCGGTCTATAGGGTGAGTCATAAATATCGAAACAATAGGTTATCTCCTTAAATATAGTTCCTAGACCCATACTTCCAATTGCAAAGTTTCATAAAAAAAGTTGAATTTTCTGATAAGATAAGTTTCAACTCCATGGGGGGGGGTCTATTTTAAAAAGTACGAAAATTAAATTTTTGTACGGCCCTCAGAGAATAAAACTTCCAATTAGAAAAATTTTCCTTATCTGTTCCTTAATTGAACACAAAAAAAAAATCTTCTCGATATTTACAAATCCCTGAAAAATATTAAGATCCAAAATATTCCAAAATTTGTGACTTACACCACTTAAGCATACCTCTGAGCGCAGCGATATCAGTTTATTTAAAATACAATTTAGGGATCGACTATAAATTTACTCACTATAAAATGTCGATCCAAAACAATACTTTAAATTTTAGATATAAAATAAAAGCGTATAGATTTTTGCTTTAAACTTCCTTGAAATATGCTGGATGTCAGCAATATTTCGAGTTTCGCGCTAGCGTCATAACTGACACGACCCATTGGCCGGACCATCTAATTAAACGCTTATTAAAAGCGTTATTGAATTAAGTGATATAAATTAAACTCTCATTAAAAGTGCCTTAAAAACTTATTGCCGCAGGCAATAAGTTTAGTAAAGATAGTAATAGCGATAATGACACTGCTATTAACGGAATCATTGGAAATATTTTTAATAAATTATACAGAAATATTTTCAAAAATTTACTTTTTACAATTCAGCTTCAAAATGTATGGTGATTTTAAACCTATTTTTACTTTCTTCTTTCTTTACCAGAAGAAAGTATTGGATTCATGAAAATTTTGAATTCCTGTTTTCGAAGGATTCACACGTTTTAGGGTTCTGGTATACCGAAAAACATGTTTTTACAAAATTCCTGTCTGTGAGTCACTCCTCCTGTATCTTTGTATATGACATAAATTTTTTGAGCGCTCTATCTAAAGAACTAATCCGAGGAATTTAATACAAAATTATATTTACTTAGTCCTTGATATAAATTGGTGCTGATTAGTTTTTGGTGTGAATCGCTTTACAAGTGGCTCTACTGTACAGGCTTTTGTGTAATTTCCACAATAATTGTATCTCCAGAATTAATGCAAGGAATATCATCAAACTTCAATTTCAGTTAGTCCTTCACATGAATTGATGTTGTTTATATTTTGATGTAAATAGCTCTACGTGTGGCACTGCAACACTACATTTGTTACGATTTCTGCAATAGCTTTATCTTAAGAACTAATGCAGGAATTTCCATAAAAAGTCAGATTCAGTTACTTCTTGACATGAATCGGTTTTGTTTACATTTTTGTATTTATCATCTTTCGGGTGGCACTATTATACTGAATTTTGTATAATTGACACAATTTCAGTGATAACAAGTATTTATGCACGGAATTTCTTATCTCTAGAGTCCTCAGATTGCTACATCCGAGTAGTTTATTTATTCCAAACAGCATAGTCTAAGAGTATAACATTTCTGTTGCGTATTTTGTTATGGCAAGCTCCCACTAATATTCCGCTATAAGTGTATTTAATTGATCAAGGTTTAATACGTTCGAACCAAATATCTTATGAAATAACATCCAAATATGAAGTTGACAGGGCCAAAACAATGAAAAAATTTGAAATCGATGTGATAAAAAAATGAGGTTTAAATTAACTGACGCATTTGAACAGTAATTAAAGAAGGCGAGAATGGCAAAACTTAAACGAAATCTGAAACTGAAACTATACAGGACGGAGTTAATCACCTAGAAAAATTTTAAAAAGCATTTAAACGTTAGAAGCCGATTTTTGTGTAAAACTAAATGCAATTTTCTGCAAATGTTTTTATTTCAGTATTTCTCATTTTTAAACTGACAGAAATCAATAACTGCCAGTAACGGTAATAGTCACGCGAGTTCAATAGTTTTTTAACATCTCAAAAAAAAAATGCCCAACGCGCCGAAAGAAGTTTTTACATCAGAAAATTTACTTTTAAAAATATGATTTCTTTACGAAGAATTACATCTTTTCTTATATTGCTATTTTAAATATTTTTATTTAATATATATATATATATATATATATATATATATATATTATTTAAAATGCTGAATCAAAATTGAAAATTAGGCATTTTCATTTAATCAAAAGGAAAAAAATTCAACGCAAGAAATAATAATTTGAGTTATAACAATTTTAATTTACTCAAAATTTTGTGGAAAAAAAATTATTAAGAAGTTTTTATTGAGAAGTTTTATGATGTGATAATGCTTACAAATTATATGGTTAACCATCACAAAACCATTCAAAATTCTAATTCTATAAAGAAAAAAATAAAATAAATGTTTCTTGGACACATTACAGCAACATTATTTCATTGTTCATACACGCATTTTATTGTTCATACATGCATTTCAATTTGTGTCTGATCCCTTGAAACCTAACGATTTATTAAAATTGCCATAACTCTCAGAGTTTTGAAGATATCAAGACATTTTTTTATTCAATTCAGGAATGGACGAGGAAAATTTTTCTAATTGGAAGTTTTATCATCTGGAGGCAGTGCAAAAATTTAATTTTAATATTTTTAAAAATAGACCCCCCCCATGTAATTGCAACTTATCTTATCAAAAAATTCACCTTTTTTATGAAACTTTGCAATTGAAAGTATGGGTCTAGGGGCAATATTTAAAGGGATAGCCTATTGTTTCGATATTTATGACTCACCCTGTATATATCGCTTCTTATGATATTTACAAGCGAATTATGATATTTAACGTAAAAATCAAGATATAATTTTAAATAATTCTAAAAAATTTAAATTAATTTAAAGAGTGTTATTTAGTATCTCCTATCGGCATCAGAAATGAGGAGGTTAAACATTATGCGTTATTTATACACCGAAACTATAATATTTATGCTAATACAATCACAAAATATTTCGAATGCTTAAACTTTAAAACAATTTATATTCAAGCATAACGACATGCATATTCCTGTTTGAAATTTCAATACAGTTCTGTCTTTGAAAATTCTATGGAATACAGCTTTTCATTGGGTTCAGTTTAAAATAGTCAAGGTGCAAACTTGTAATAGTATTTTGAAATGTCTAATCAGAGGTATTGAATGACTTTTCAATTTCCTGTTTTGTTGAGAAATATTGTTGAGAACATCAGCACAAAGAAAGTACTTCAGATGTTTAATCAATATTTTACATAAGTTTGAAATACGCATTCAATTTGTGAATATCGTAATTCATATTTTTATTCAGTATAATTTTTTAAATAAAAATAATTAAATTTATCATAGAATATAATTTTTTAATCCTTTTTATTTTTATCCTTTATTAATTTTAAATTTTGTTTCTGAGTGCTTATGTAATATTTTATGTATCTATGCAATTCATTCTCTCTTACTATTTATATAAAATTATTTTTGTTGAAAAATACAATGTTATGTTTTTATTTCGAATATTTTAAAAATCTTTTAATAGATCATTTTTAGCACTTTCCAATAAAGTGGAAAAGCGCTTATGCATTCGTTTTGTCTGTCCGTCTTGCCGTCTGTCGAAGGTGTAATTCCCCTAAATATAGTCGAATTTTTGTACAATTTACAAAACTTATTTAAGATCACCAACGTATGTTTTGTGTTGCATATGAAGTATGTACGATTAACGGTTCATTTACAGGGTCACTCAAAAGAATTGTATTACTGAGGTATTATTCTGAGGTATTTGGGGAAAATTCCGTTTGGAGTTGATTATAATATTTTTAATGTCATTACGCTTATTCAAATGCATTGAAACTGGTATAAATCAGGGAATTGCATAACACTAATGTTAAAACAGAGATTCATAGCTTTTTTTTTTTGTTAATTTATAGGGACACGCAAAAGAAATAAGTTAGAGTACAACATGTATGTAATAATTGCTGATGAATACATTTTAAAATTCGGTATACGCTTTATAATTTAGTTAGTTTTTTTGCATATTACTCTCTATATAAAAATTCTATACTTCATGTACAGAGCTGCAAAAAGTATTCCCATGCCGTTCTCCTTATTAGAGGAAATTGCTAAAGGAGAATATTCAACTTACATGGTCTGATTCATTAATAATGCGACTTTGTTCAAGCGGGTCAGATATTTTGAGCAAATTGGTACACTTGCCTAGTATTCTTCAAAATAGTTACCTCCTGCATCAATAAACCTTTGTAGGCGGCATTTCCATGACTTGAAATTGTCTACATAATCCTGTTACGGGATGGCTTTAAGGACTGTCTTGACATTTTCTGGGATGTCCTAGACTCAGTTGAAGCGTTTACCTTTCAGCGCTGATTTTAAGCACGGAAACAATAAGAAGTCAGGAGGTGATAAGTCTGGACTATAGGGAGGATGTAGGACAATCGGAGCCTTTTTTACTAAGCCAGGTAAGTGGCCACGATGGAGGAGGTATGACTGGGTGCATTATCGTGGTGAATCTTCAAGATATCAATGACGTCCTTCCACTTGCACACGACACTTTTTTTTCAACATTTATATGTCAATATAAAAGTCAACCCCCCCCCCCCCACCATCGTCCATAGCGGAAGGTGCGTGCGCCGATGTACGTTACTGTCAAAATAAAGTGAGGCTCATTACTTATGAATACTACCATGTTATTATATGTATCCCTTAAGTGAACTAAATATTGGAATGAATGTTGTTAATAGATACAAATATCTGTATGACATACAGTGCTGAAAAAAAAATAGGATACTCTTCCGATTTCAGATGGGAAGGGAAGAAATTTTATTTTGAAATTAGTTATACATTTACATGTGGTGAAATGAAACGTAATATTTTAATTTTTTTTAATAGTGAAGTTTTCTTACATTATTCTGAATAAGTTGAAAAGTGCTTCATAATCTATACTTGAAGCCCATTTTTTTGTTAGCTTATAAGTAACTCACATTCAAAATTTTATGTTTAGAATGTTATGAACAGATTCAATATACGAAGCACTTATAAACAACAAAATGTAACCTATTACAAAGAAGATACACAGTACAGTTACTTCCAAGGATAAGAAAAATTATAATATACCTCAGATTTCAAAGGTATATTACGTTATTTTTTTCTATTAAAGAACATCTTTAAGCCACCATGAATGAAATAGACCACTGCAAAGTAGAAAATTTTCGGTTCATTTGGGTTTGATAATACATGATGGATCAAAACTGAGAAAGCATAGGTTCAATTTTGATTCGATTCGATATGAGTATGTTGATTTATTCATTTTTGAGAACTTCATTTTTTTCACTGTAACATTTTTTTTGTGATATTTGCTTTTATTATATTAAATTACCGCCATATTCACTAATTTCCTATTCTTTATTAATATATACCATTAATCTTGTTAAATTCTCCTTTAATTACTTTTTATCTTATGCAGTTTACTTAAATATAAAGAGTTTAGTTTATTTCTAAATCGTATCACTATTTTCACTATTTCTATTATGCATTTGTCAATTCGAATGTTTTTAAAAGAGCCATTTTTATCTTGCTTATTTTATTCCGAGATTCTTTTCGTGCACACATATATTTTATTTACTTCAAAATCTTTCAGCTTTCAATTTGACAGAAGTTTACAGAATCACGCACATTGGATGTGACGTAGGCTTCACATGTAATTTTAATTATCTAACTGGCCCGACCACGCTCGAAGACAGGATTTCTGTTAATGGAAGGTACACACAAAAAGCTGCTGCAATACAGTGATCAGACAGATTTTGTTAAATATTTAACTGTCAATATCGCTGGTTTCTGGTAGTTTCTTATGACAGCAACATTTTTTATTCTAATTTACTTCCAAGTTTTAAAGTTGCTTCCTTAACATCATAAGATTCAGAGCTTTTCAATGGATTACGGGAAATATTTTCGGTAATATGCTGTTTAAAAAAATATATGAAAGACTAAGATGACTCTTTATTTGATCATAAATAAACCCATTACTTTTTCATTCAACTGATTGTATAAGTTCACTTCACGATTTGCGCCAAAATCAATCAGGTATCGGCTGTTTATTGATTTGGAATGATTAGACGAATGATTAAAATCTTCCAAGGAAACTAGAGAAGTTACAATGCATTCGATTGAACACGTTACAGTAAGCATATAAGAATTACTACAATATTACATACATTTACTACGCTGAAAAGAAATGTTGGGTAAAAACATAGAATAAAAAAGAAAAAAATAATAATTTTCATGTAAATATGCTTTTTGGAATTTTACAATTTGAAAAAACATTTTCATGGTGCTTTCATGCCTCATTAACCCTAAAACCTGTTTCCCATGAAAAGTAATAGGAAATTTATAGATATGTCTGTCGTTACCAAGTAAATGACAGTGAAAGTAGGTATTGTGATACTGAAAATTTTATCACAAAAGGATTGGTTTTATTCACTATATGCAATGTATGTCTTATCTATACTATTAACCGCAATAAACGTCTGTCTGTCTGTACCGCTAAAAACTTTTCTCAACGGCCGAGTGGAATGGCGCTCTGGGTGTCTATCGACTCGGGACGATTCAGCCTTTTGTGATAATGAATTTCGAGAAAATCGCCCTGTAATTACCCGAGATATTAATTAAAAATTACCCGGGAAACGTGACAAAAAATCCAAGTTCCGAGACGGCTCTCTGACGAAGCTCTCCGGTCGAAACTAGCTTTCCGCGGATGAAGAACCTCGAAGGTGTCGAAAATACGAAAATTAAGGAGGTTTATATAACGTCACATCCGCGCTGCAGATTCACGGATTTTAAAACAAATTCCATATTCTTGAAGGAAATTTAAAGACCTTTCTGACGGTTTATTCGGTTTCAAGAAATACGAACATTAACCTTTAAAAAAAACATTTTTCCGAAAGCTTTCATTTTCCATTTTTCTCCGCAGAATTTTCGACCGAAAACAATCGAATTTTAAAACGATTCCATCCTTTTTAATTTTGGAGGCACGACAAAGAAAAAAAATACCCCCTCAAAGACGCTTCTGTCTAATTTCCAACGGTGTGTTTATTTTTGAAATATTCTAATATTAACCCTTTGAAAAAAAATCGAGAAAAAGAGTCTCCGATCGTACAATTTTGTTTGCTTTATCGACACTTTTTCCGCTCATATTTATATGAATAAAATCCCTAATTTTCAATATTTCTTTTCCATCTTTATACACCTCTTAGTGAATACATCGTTTTGAGTTGTGTCAAAATTTCAAAAAGATACAACGGTTAGAAGTATTTTTAAATCTGTAAAAACCGCAAAATTACGGCGTAAAACGGGCGATTTTTTTTTCTGCCATATTTTTAGGTAAAAGTAGCCCTTAAATCCTGTATTCGTCAATGATCTTTATATGTGTGTTTGGGGTACTGGTTTTACACCTTGCATAAAATTTTTGAAAAAATCGGGAGGCCGTAACTGTATTTTAAATAATATAATAGGCGAATTTTTTAATTTAAATTATTAAATGTGAAAAAGGAAAAAACTCAAAATTAAAATTTTTGTACAAAATATGCAAATTTTTACACGAAAATTATACTCGAGGTTTTTTTCAAAGTGTGTAATAGTAATACATTGCGACCTCACTAATCCGACACTCAGTAATCCGTATATTTTTAAAATATCGTTAGAGAACATTATTGCAAATAAATACATTTTAAAATTTGATATTTCTTTAAAATCTTCATAAAAGCAGTTAGAGAATACCGTGGTACAAGTTGCATCACTATTTTGAAACGATACAACAGTTAGAAGTATTTTTAAATAAATAAAAACCGCGAAATTACGGGGAAAGAACGAACTTCTTTTTTTTTTTTTTTTCATATTTTTAGGAACAACTTTTATTTAATTTCAATATTTCCTTAAAATCGGCTAATACCATTCTTGGAAATCCACTTTTAATGAGGTATGAAATTTTTGGAAAAATATGGCTATCAGAACTATCTTTTAAATAAAATAATAGGTGTAACCATTTGCAGAACAACAAAATATTTTTATAAATATTAAATCTTCATCTTTTGTATAAACAGAAACAATGGGCCTTAGTACTTATTTTCCTTAGAGAGATTATTTTTTCTACCTTAGAGAGATTATTTTTTTCAGAAAGGGGCCGCTAGCGGGCGAAGCTGGCTAGTACAATATATTAATATATCTATCAGGCTCCACATTCCTCCTGGTACGCATCCTCCATTTTTACGGTACTGGGTTCATGAAATTTTGTGAACTCCAGTTTTCGAAAGATTAACACATTTTAGGGTCTAATATCCTAAAAAATATGTTTTTAAACAAAATTTATTTTAGTCTATCCGTTTTTTTTTTTTTTTTGTCTATTTCTATGTGATACAAATATTGTAGACACTTTATTGCAAAAACTATTGGACTGAATTTAATGAAACTTTAGGTTCAGTTATTCGTTAATATCAATTGTTTTTGATTACTTTTTGATGTAAAACATTCAACAGGTGGTACTTTTTTCTTGCAATTTTTACGATACCCGCAATATTGTATCTCAAGAACTCAAGTGCTCGGATTTTCATCAAACTTCATTTTGAGTTATTCCTTAATATAAATCAATGCTGTTTAAGTTTTTGTGCTGATTGTCTAACAAGTGATGTTGCTATGCTGCATTTTAAACGATTTTTGCAATAGCTGTATTATGTATAATGTTAATCAAGATCAAGATTCAAATAATCTCTGACATAAGCTGGTCCTGATTAGTTTTTGGTGTAAACCGCTCAACAGGTCACGCTCTTATGCAATTTTTTAAATGATTTTCTTTACAGCTCTTTCTCTTTCAAAACTAATGCATAAATTTTCATCAATTTTGATATTTAGTTAGTAGTTAACATGCGTTGTTCCTGTCACGTAACTGATGGTGCTACTATGCTGCATTTTATCAGGAAAATGTAATAAAAAATACATTTGCGGTTTGCCAAAGACGAATAGTTAACATAGGAATTATGAAGATCCGTTCCAAGTTATTTGTTGCTGTTAATATCTGTATTTTTCATTATGAAATAAAATGTTTCATATTTTTAACCCATGGCACATAATGAAATAAAATAAAATTTGCCTTATTTCATCAGAGAATTTTTGAAATCGTGTACTTGAAGGAAACTTCTTTTTAAAAAGTGGTGCTGGCCAAATAAAATTTGTGATGCCGGAGTTCGAAGAGTTAACAGTTCTAATCTTTGAAAGCTGTTAGAAATAGTTTTCGTATAAATAATATTATGTAATAATATTACAAATATTCTGCTTTATTCGCAACAATTTAATTTTCAAGAAATTTATAAATAGAGCTATACATTTTAATAATATGTTTATTTTGGAATATGTAATGTGATTTTAATGACCAGTCTAACTGTTACCCTATTTACACAGTGGATTAAATTTCCATTAATGCTAAATGGTATTTGAAACGGAACATTCGTATATCAAATCAATGTCTACACCCACATATATTTCATGGAATTTGTTTCTTCTGCAAATAAAGATTGCATAAATTTGAAATTTTCAATTTAACTTACGCATGCAACTTAAAACCCAATTGCGTAAATAATATGTGAGTTTTCAGAGATGTGTTTTCGCTATTTTTACTAGTTTGAAATACATTTCTGTAAAATATATCAATATGAAATTAGAAACAATTGTAAATAAAGGTGTAAAATATCATTTCAAATACTTAATGTACCCGATTTATTTTAAAATGAATTTTTTATTTTATTTAAATGAATTTAGACAGTTATTATTCTTAAATAATCGAATGTAAAAGATTTTGACAAAATGTTTTAAAGGATATAAAACATTTGATGTATTCTAACCTTTTCCACTCCGCATCATTTTGACTGCTGGCTACAAGCAACTCCGGAACAATAAACAATTTTTTTGGCTGGCAAAAGAAACTTTCAAAAGAACTTTCACGAAGTACACAATTTCAGTGGTTAACAGCAAAAGTAGAGGAGTTTAAGACCCAGTTTATAAGTTGAGATGTCTTATGCTATTATAAGCCATTGGGATAAAAATATTTGTATTTAATATCAATTTAAACAATAAATGAAGAAATTTAAATTAAAAAACAGGTAAAGTTAAGAAAAAATTACAGTTAAACTTTATGATTTTAAGCTTAACTCTAAAACTATAAAGAAAAATAATTTATAGGTATAGTTGTAGTCATTATAACTGTTATACACAATTTCAAAAATGCTTCTAGTAAATGAGATATATATTTTTTTTATTACTGTTCCAAATATAATTTTTTTAAATAAAGGTGATGTCGCCGCAGCGGCGACAACGGAGTTTTTATTACCATTGTATTCATTTCCGTTTTAATATCCACAATGTTGTCGCAACGGCAACATTGTGAGATACGTACAAAGGCCTTAATATCATTGTTTGACCTGATGTCTCGATGCACATTGAAAATAACATTTTTTGTGATAAGCGATGACTACGATCTAGCAGTGTTAATGTTAAGTAGTGTTGCCTTAGCGGCGACATTTTGAGGTACATGCAAAGGGAATATCATTATTTGACCTATTGTCTCGACGACATAGCATTTTTTGTGATATACGATGACCATGGTCAAGCAGTGTCCGTAATACATTTTTTTTATTTGAAATTGTTAATGTAGATATTGTGACGTATTGGTGCGTCATTATTCTTACCTCTGAGAATATACAAATTTATATTTGTCCGTCATTGTTGAAATCTATTTGTGTTTTATTCATGTAAGTAGCTTATGCAATTTTAGTTAGGAAATTAAAAATGTTTACACTAAATGGATCAATATCATAGTTTATACATTTAAATGCAGTTTATCAAATCCTTTCTAAATTTTTCCTTAGTACCCTTTACTTTTATGTGAATATCCCCATCAGTAGCCAAGAAGTTCTGCCGTGAAACTGTTTGATAGGAAGTGTTGAGTTTGAACTCAATTGCGGCCGACGGCCTTTTCGTTTGGAGTTTTTCGTGATTTTCTTCAAACCTTTTTTTGCGTAAACAAGGGTTAGGTTCCCTTAGAAAGATCACCTGCCCCTTCCTCTTTTGGGCATATATCTCTCGTATTTGTAATTGGTCGTCATAAACGCAACCTACCAATCAAGCAACGTTTGTGTGAATTTATTACCTGAATACCTTTGATATCGCAAAATCAATATGTAACGAATCTAATCAAACTCAATTATGTAGATGAATCGATGATTGAATTTTAATGTAGTGTTAATAATACTAATCTTATTATTTGATTAGTAATACTTGACTTATCATAAACGAAAAGGTAATTGTATGGTATTCTTTTAACTTTTTAATAAAACATCAACATAAAATATGAGCATTAGTTTGATGAGAGTGAAAAAATGTATTTATTAGAATATCCTTTAGTTCCCTATCTTTTTCCTATGTATAAGTATTTGGGCATAACTTAAAAAATTATGTTAATGTAAGTGACATAACTTAAACACAGTAGCATTTTTTGTAAAGATCATCTTATTTTAACATTTACAGCTAAAAATAACAATAAATATTATACTTATTTTCCTTCAATAAAAAACCAATATTACATCAAATAGTTTTATATTTGAAAATATAAAAAGATTTATAGGGAAAAAAATCTCAGATGCATTAAATTTTTCTGAGCGAACTGGAAAAACACACTTTGAAAGAATCTAGTTATATTAAAGAATCCCTTCAAAAGAATAAATTTCAGTCGTTTTTATATTTCTTTTTCTGTTATTTGAAAATTTATTTAACATTAAAAAATTATTTTTAATATTGAAGGAATCAAGTTATATTAAAGAATCCCTTCAAAAGAATCAATTTCAGTCGTTTTTATATTTCTTTTTCTGTTATTTGAAAATTTATTTAATATTAAAAAGTTTTTTTTTATCTAATGAAATTATGTTTAAATGGAACTTAATTTTTAAGCAAAAAAAGTGTTATTTAACAAGAAATTGTTGTTATTAGGGATAAATTAAAAAATTACAAAATATTACAATAAAATTAATAAAGTTATACCTAATAAATTTAATTATTTAAAGAAGATAGTTTTAAAATTACTATTTAATTTTTTTCTTATTTGCATTTGAATATGTATTATATTTTTCAAACATATTAACAAGCATTAAAAGGATTCTCTATTCAATTTCAAAATGCTTTTCTGTTTAAAAATTTTAATTGCTTAAATGGCGTAAACAAAAACTTTGTAAATAATTGCGCTAGCCTCCGTTAGAAAAATGGCTTTTGGAATTCTATGGGAAACGTTTTATAGAATCATATAGAATTATGGCCCGTTTTACCATAATTTAGTATAATAACTATATAAGTATCTGTAGGAATTAAAAAGAAATGTCTGTAGAGCAGATATTTCTATTAAAAGTCTATTAAACACTTTCTCATTATAGATTTCTATTAAACTTCTACAGGTATTTTTATAGCTTTTTAACAAGCGTATAGAAAAAGGGCCATAATTCTATAGGATTCGATAAATATTTTTCCATAGAACTTTAAATGACAGATTTTTAAAGGCTGGAATCGAACCGTGTGTGGTCATACTAACCGACTGCAACCATCAATGCCTGTGCTGTTAAAATAGTTGGACGATTCCAAGCCTAGAAATTATCTTCCTCATCCTTTGAAAGTGGTAAACCGCAACACACGATGTAATAAAGTTTGTGAACCATGAACTCTGAAAACGAAATCAAGCATCGGCGAAAGTGAATAGATCTATAAATATATAATTATGGAATTAATTCGTAAACAATTTCATGCGTGTTGAATTCAATAATTATCAAATTTATTTTACTTAAAACGCGTAGAGGCAACAGCATGAAAAGAATGGAACAGCATGGAACCGATACATTGTCATTAACAGTACACGACAATGATTTTACCATCGATATGCCAATTGAGCCTCTCAAAAAGACCGAGATGATGATGTTAAGACCATGAACGCGCTATTTTCAAATATCGTATTTAAATTTTAATATTTTTACATGTTTTTTTGCAGTGAATAGCTAAGAACGATTTATAGCCGGGCTAATTTTTATCTTTTCGATTTTGGTTGTTTTTTTGTATTATGATATTAAAAATGATTATGTTAATATATTTTTAAAATATTATAATAATGTCAATATCATAATTTTAAATCTATTAAATCAATAATTTTAAATTTTATAAGTTTCAATATCAGAATCGGTTCCATCCGGTTTCGAAATTTAAACTAATTCTTATAGAAAAATCCGAAACCAATATTGAAAAAGTATAAAATAACTAGGTTGTAGACGTCCTCAACTATCTTACGCAAGAAAAATCACGTAAGAATATCAAAATATGAGCAAGATATTATTAAGTAACTCCTCCATAGACTTAACTTTATCATCTATGAATTTTTGAGTGACTAGTGTGAGTTCTTAAGATACATGGAGAATACTGAGCTAGCACTTATCACTATTACCTGTTGGCAATGCTGCAGTCTACATAGATGTTGGCTCTACGCCTTTTGAGCAATTAAAAATTGAAAACTAATAATTTCAAGGCGTGGGAAATTTGATATGATTTTTTTAAAATTACATTTATAGATTTATACGTTTCGTTTCAGCAAATTTAATTAATTTCCTATCATTCAGTGACTGAAACAATCTGTGAACATTCTGTGAATGAATCAGCAGAACGTATCACATGACAATGGATAAAGAAACAATGAACATTTTGAATATAATACATTACTAAAATATTCCTTAAGACATAATATTCATTCATTTTAATTATTTATGCTGTGAAAATTGTTCATTGAATTGATTATTGATATTAGTATTTTCCAAAACAAACAACACTCGTTTCTGTATTGTAATTTTTTTAATAAAAAAAAAAAGAAATTAATTTTGCTTTACTTATTAGTTTATTTAATTGAAAATTAAAGAAAAGTCTTAAATTTAAATTATGAATTAAGAGAATTTTTTAAATGTAAAATGTCAATTTCGAAAAATTTTCTGAAAAAAAGTCATGTAAACAGCACTTTTAAAAAACATTTAAATTCTGGATGAAAATCATCATATAGATGAAAGAAAAAAATACATAAAATGTAACTGTTGTAACTTGTATATATTAGATACAATAAAAAAATCACAGTATGTAATATATTGTTTAGTACATCTTCTTACACTGTGTAATAGTTAATAAGAAAGAATACAAAGTTCTATGTAATTCCCCCATTTGTATACTCATTTTCACTTACAAGATATGCTGTAATAAAAACAAATAAGCACGTTTTTTACGTGATCTATTAAACCCATTAATTTATGTTACATACATAATAATTTTATTTAAACTTGCGTGCAGCAATAGAAAAATTTAAATTTTGAAATTTACGCTGCTGCAAATTTTTAAGTTTCTATATACTGCAAATTTTCAATTTTTACACCATCGTATAGAAAAAAAACCCGCACATTTAAATGCAATTTGTTTAAAAGCTGTATCGCAATTTATGCTTGAGATATTAATTTTTTTGTAGCTTTTAATTCCAATTTTGTAATTGTGACAACAGAAGTACTTCAGTTCTTTTAAATGTAAGGATAAAATAATAAAGTCTATTTAATAATTTTAAGTCTATTTAAACTTGCATGCAACAATTATAAAAGAAAAACAACAATTGAACCAACATTTTGTTTATCATAATTTTAATTGCCTTTGCTTTGAAGTTCTATCACAACGATTTTATTATTGTTAGTTCACCAATATCACAGTCTTATGCTGCTCCAGCCACGCCAAACCTTTTACAAAACATTTGGAATCTTCAGAATTGGTAATTTGTTCATTTGCTTTGCTTGTTTCGTTCATTTCACCCTACAGCTTATAGAAGCTCAATTTAAATTCAAAGGAACTCTAATAACGGTAATCAAAAATATTTATTAGTTTTAAAAGAACTGCTTGCACACAGAGAACATAATAATTTAAAAAAAAAACTTTCAAAATGGATTTTGCACCCAAGCGCCCCAAAAATACTTTAAAATTGAAATTTTCTTGAAAAAAAAATATTATGTGTTTTATTTTATTTTTTTTTATCTTATTTATTTTTTGAATTTCATTTGTCACCAGGTTGGAAAGTTGTTATTAGTGTACTACATAACTCTGCAGTTTATATATATTTTTTAAATCTATATCCATTCATATCTATGGTACCCCATATATAGTTAAAAACTGAAATTTTTACAAAACTATATTCAGAGTTACAATTTACGAAAAATATTTAAAAAATTTTGAAAAGAGTTTAATTAATAACGCATAAAGTTATAAATAATATTAATTTTACAATAATACGTGCCATATAACTTTAAAAATCAAAGCATTAAATCATAAAAATTATAAAAATTAAACTTTCGTAGAGAAAAGTTTTACATCCTTCATCTTAGAGATTCACATATTTTTAAAGTTTGTTATCTTTTTTGGTATCCAAGTGTTTTATTTCGCTTCTTGATTTTATTTTTTTAACATAAGACGATGTCTCTTTTCTTCTCCAGATACAGTTTCTGATGTCTCAGATGCTAGTCGAACGCATCTTTCAACCGCTTTTGTATGGCATGGATATATTGACCATTCATTTACTTTTACTACTTTTATCATAGTCTCAATTTCTTTGCAAGATACATTCATCAAAAAAAGTTGTTCAAAACGTCCAACTTGTTGCCAGTCAATAAGTTCAAAATAATCCTTCGCTTTCAAATTTATTTTGAGTACTAGAAAAATTCTCACTATTGGTGATTCTCTATTTTTATTTGTAGCATAAATTAGCTTTCCTATTGCTAAAGACCTGATTTGCTCTCTGTTATTAGGCAGAGCATTGCGAGGTTTGACAATAGGAAATTTTCAGTGTGGCAAAATAAGCTATTTTGTTGAATAACAGAATCTTTCTTAAATTGGGTTCCAAAAATCAAGAAAATGTGATGCGTTTCCAAACACGATGCGTTCCTTCAGTTATGGAAGGCTTTGTTTTGATGTGGAACCATGCAGGTGGAACCATATACCTTCATAATATACGTTGTAAGGAGAATTAGATTATCAGAAGGATTTTCTGTAGCCACGTATAAACTTAAAATTCTACACGCAGTTGTTAACACAAGGTTTCATTCATGCCAGATCAAAACCACACTCACCACATAATATTTCTATGAAAATATCATATAAATATTGCTGATCATTACTGAGAAATCTATCTATGAGATTCTATCTATGTTATTTGGCATACTGCTTGCACTTATTGAAGAAAAAGGATCCATAGATAGCTCCTCGCAGGTTTTGATTGCTGTACATATTAGCCCACAAGAAGCTGCAGGACCAATTGTTGCACCATCTAAAGAATTTAATAAATATCGTAAAGGCACCTCATTTGTATGAAGTAAACAAATGCACCATTGTAAAGATCTATTGAGTTTTAGTTCAGGCAAGCGAAAAGCTCCTCTTTTGTGCCCAATATTCTCTATTGTTCCATCGCATCAATTACTTTAAGTTCATTTAGTTATATGATATTTGATGCAATCATTTCTCCTTTTACACCTTTGGCTTCGCCAGTTGAAACTGTAATGTGACCAATGTACAGAGAATGATGTTCTTTTAAAAGTGTATAATGTCCTTCCTTTCTTAATTTTGTGTAGTATTTGGTTCCTTTTATCACTTGCACTTTTGGTTGTCTTTTCTTCCGTCAAAATGTAATCCAGACAGGGACACTCTAAATTGCTTTTAACTGCAACTATATTTCAAATTTTTGTACGCTGTCGACGAATTTTCTTCGATATACTACATTCAAAGTGTCGCTTTTGTGTACAATTCCAGTATCTTGAAAAACAGCACTGGCAATAGAAGCGGCTGCTCTATCCGAAATTCCGTATCTACCATTTTCTCTTGCTAAGGTAGTAAAATTTAATCTATTTTGTGTTTGATACTGCAAAGTAATTACATTCTATCCGTATTTGAGGAAGAAGATATAAAGGGGATCAGATGTAGCTGAATATTTTATTATTTATCAACTTTTAAATCCTGGTGCAAATTCACTGCTGATTGAGAGCGAGCTTGAGTATCATTTTTAAACACTTTAAATTTCATTCTGTCGTCTCTCATTTGTTTTCTTTTTACTCTTTTTTCTTTTTGCTTGGTAGCATTTAAGTCCTCTCCTCCAATAATCATTTTCCTTTCTAATCTTTGATCTTTTATAAACATGCGCTCAGCAAGTTGAATTTTCTTGCCGTGTTTTGCAACTGTCAGCTCACGTTACTGTCCGTTTCATTTTTCATTGGAGAAATAAAAAATATTCAAGCACATCAGAAACTGTTGGTAATACTCGTTCATAAAGTTCATTAAGCGATCTAAATATTGGACATTGGGTTACTTTTCTCTTATTCGTTGCCATTTTCCTTTCTTCACACATTTCTTTAGTTGTTTAATATTTAATGCCTGGATATGCTTAAATAGATTTTAAAAAATAATTGCGCTGAATTAAAAAATAGAAAATTTTTTTGTCGATGAATAGTCTTGAAACAAAGTACATGACTCGAAATGTATGTGGAAAATGTTTCACCTACCTTTAAAATGACACTACATTTTTAACAATCATACATTGAAAGGTTAAAGGGGTCTGACTCATTCAAACAAAAAGGTGAGGAGGGATAAAAATATATCACTTGTTTTGGTTTCCCCCACAGCGATGTATTTTTGTTTAGGAAAACTCGAAATTGAGACGCTATTTAACTTTGGTTTTGCAAACAGGTAAACCGTGTAATGATGTGAAATAAAAAAGAATAAAAAATGTCGTTACGGTTTTCCAAATAATAAAGTATAAAAAGTTAATTTTATACATTTAAAAACATACGATAAACGATTTCTCATCTTCTCCATCTACATTTTACGTTACATAAATTATTTTTTAACTATTAATTTTACTTGTATTTTTTAGTTCAAAATTTGCATGAAATTTGATTTTCGGCAGATACATAAGAGTTTTGGGGCATGGGAAGAAATTTCTCAAAGTCAACAATTATTTGCATGCATGCTAATTAAAAGGCAAATTTTGTATTCTGCTCATAATTTTAAAGAAATAAAAAAAAACTATGAATTTCTATAAAAATCTAATTTTTTATTACTATTTTGTGGGCCCCTGGGCCACCGGAAGATATGAATTGATTTAAATAAAAAAAAGTGCTATCTAATATAGATATAAGGCAACTTTCGCAACCCGCGCCAAAAATAATTAATATATATATATATATATATATATATATATATATATATATATATATATGTGTGTGTGTGTGTGTGTGTGTTTGTGTGTGTATACACATAATTTTATAAAAATTGCTATTTTTAACTATTTTTGAGGGGCTTGGGCCACCGGAAAATTAAGGATTTCAATAAAAATGTATGTAAACTAGAATGCACAAAAGGCATCTTTTGGACCCCGCACCGATTTGTTATCTAAATTTCGATTTTTCGATCCACCCTATTTTATATGTTATACACATAAAAATGACAATAATCCACTTAATCATATGCTTCAATTATAATACTTATAATGTATCACTTATGAGAGAGGTAGCCTAAAGATATTTGTTCTTTTTTGATTTTTTGACGATCCCCTATGGAGTTTAGGAAAAAAAAAATCTTCGTACAAATATATGACATGAACTATTGTTTTTATACACCTAGAGTTTAAGGATAATTTCACATGTATTTTTTGGTATTTAAAAAAAGTCTAAAATCGCAAGTGGCTTGTCATCTTGGCTATATAGTGTAGATATATATGTGCGTGTGTATTATATATATATGTAATCTTCGACTGATGTCCTAAGTAAATATAATGATTCCAAATAAGAAAATAAAAATAAATGAACAAGCAATGATATTATTTCAATATCATATCAAGTGTATAACTTAATTAGGTAGACTTCTGAAGAAAATGTCAACATACCTTCCATACTTTACCATCAAATGATACCGAAATTTAATTTTCCGTTTCTTCTTTAATTCAACTTGAAGAGTTTAAGAAATACATTAGAAAAAAAATAACGCAATTATCTAGAAAAAATGTTTTATATTATTTCTTTTGTAAAACAGACGAGGGAAATTTATTAGATATCAGAATGGGGAATATTATGTTATAAAAATCATTAGTACATTTTTTTTACAATCAACTCATGTATTATATTAATTGTCATAAAGACTGTAGATATATTCATTCATGAATTCATCGGGGACAAAAGTTTATTTCTTAATTGACAGTCAGGGCAATTGCAGAAGAATCCTAATTTTCTTTTTGATTATTGAAACTTCTGTTGCAAAACCTATTTCCAAAAATAAATTTACAAATTTATTTAACTTAAAATTAAAGAAAACCCATATTGTAAGGAACTTGAACTTCAGAATGAAATAAAAAATTATTGCATGCAAAATTTACAAAATTTTTGGAAAGTGTACTTTTAATTTACATTTAAATTCGTCACGAAAAACGTTAGATATATACGATAGAAAAGAAAGAAACAGGGGAATACATAAAATGTATATATGTTACATAAAACTCTTGTAACTTGTATATACAGGTTATGTACGTAGTTTATAATCTTATGTTTTTCATCTTCTTTATCAGTGTGTAGTATGTATATTTTTAATTTTTTTAACGAAATTATAATATTGAAAAAACTGTTTTGCTTTCACATTATCTTTTCATGAATAATAAACGTTACAAGTATGTAATTTTAGAATTTTCTACTTATTTTTAAACAATTCCAATGAATAAAAACACCAAGCCAGTTAATTATATTCATTTATTAGAACATAACCATTGGCAAGTTTAGGAAACAAATCAATGAATTATGATCTATCGAGTTAAAGTGGCTCGGAAAAACTTTCCATGACAGTTGCAATCCCATGTTGTAAATATTTGAAATATTTTAAGGAGATCAATTTCGCTTAAACATTAAATAACATTTAATTCGCCAAAGGACCCACTGTTAAAAAAGACACATGTTTCTTAATTCATAAAATGTACTGTAATCACGAACGGAAATATGTGATATCCTCTTCAGAATAATGCATTATACAGAAAACATTCCTTTACCCCTCTCGAAATGATTAAACATTGAAATTTAAAGAACTTGTAAAAATGCATTTTTATTAGCTGTCTGTAGTTTTCGAAAACATTCCAGTTTAGCATTTACAGCACATTCCCTTACTAAATTATGAATTCACGAAAATTTTATCTTCTAAATCATTTTTTGTAAAGTTTTTCAACAGTAATAGAAGAATTGCATAGTCATTTAATAAATTTTAGAAAGATTTTAGAAATATTGAAGGATTTAGAAGGTGTACTTAAATTTGAATTTACAGGGATTTTGCGCGCCATTTATAACCCCTCTCAAACATTTTATTAAAAAAAATTTCGAAGTAATTTGTAGAAGTAGGAAATGCACAAATATGATATTCTTACAATATAAATATTGAAATATTTCAGAATTGAAAATTACTACCCTCCTCTTCGCCAACGCTATGAAAGCTGAAAAGATTCAAAACCATGAGAAATCATCCGTTTAAAAATATGTTTGTATTGTATAACCAATAATGCTTTTGGAACAAGATAAAGTAGTATATCTATAACTCATTGTAAATTTTCTTACAACTAATCTTAATATTAAATTAATATTATAATAAGTCATTTTAAATTACTTATAAGTACCGTCGGTATATAAACGTTTAATGAGTAATCTTTACCTACGAAACTATGTTGCTATGCTCATACAAATGCTATGAGATCGCATGTAAATATATTAATGATCAGCAAGTATGCTTGTAAGGGAGTGACCTTTGTCATAAAGGCACTTTAGTATTTCTGAGATCGTGACGTCAATAATTTAACATGTGTAAGCGTAAAAGCGACATCTATCCTCTCTTTTACTTTAACTTTCTAGAGTGTGTGTGTCTCTTTCGGATTCTGCAGTTAGGCTCGCGGTCAGTAGTAATATGTTAATTTGAAGTATCTCAGTTTGCAGCATATAAAAGCGTGGAGTTTGAGTGTGTGTGGGTTTCTCTGGCAGTAGCCAGCACAGAGTGTGTCTCGAGCGATATTAGTCAGCGAAGTGTGTTTCCCGCTGGTATCTAGCAGATTGAAAGTAGCATCGAGCCTCCAGTGAGTTGTGAAGGAGTTTCGGTATTCGATTTGAGAAGTGGCCAGTGGTAAGAAATTTAATAGTAATTGCATTTTGATTATCTGAAAGTGAATAAAGAGATACATACAGCCACGGGCTGTCTAATTAGATTTTATCTAGCAGCTTAGCTGAAGGATAGCTGAGAAGCAATCAGAGTTGCCCCGATTGAGCTAGTTCCGGCGCTGTGAGTATGAGTTCAATCTTTTAGTAGTATTCTCAGTTGTGAAAATTAAGACTTGCTCCACTTCCCTTAAGCCCTTATCGTTTTTAATAAACTGTGCTTTTATCTTAATTCCTGAGTATGTCTGCATTTAACTCCCAGCACGAGCACCCAAACGTTACAAATGGCGCCCAACGAAATGTCGGACATTGTGAGATTGTGCCACGTGTTTATTTTACCGGTGAAGGTGACATTAGTGAATTTTTAGTCAAACTAATGATTATATTTTGTTCAATAATATACCTGAGAAAAATAGCTACGTAATGCTAAAGTTCTCATTGAAGGGCGAAGCACTTTTGTGGTTAGAGAATATAGGAAAATTTCTGATTAATGATGAAGGTAAAAGATTTGAACAGACTGCGATTGAGTTAAGGAAGGCATTTCCTCCCCTTAAAGGTAAAAGTATTTTAAGAAAAGAATTCTATTGCAATAAGCAGAATATTTATGAGTCAGCATCAAAGTTTTACGTACGTAAGCTTGAACTAAAAAATAAATTGGATTTAGATATCACATTTGAGGAATTATTGGACATTGTTTTTCCTCTTTTTAATCCGAATATACAGGACTATATTGAAGTTAGAGCACCGAAGAATTTTTCGGAAATGCTCCAGATATTATCGAAGTATGAGACTCGGCATAGCTCGGATCAACGGGATTCGCGTAACCCTCGTCAGAGACCTGTCACGGATAGTAATTTGAGAAATGAGGGGGAACGTAATTTTTTGAGAGGGGGACAGCGATTTATGCATGATAATTTACGTAATAGAAATGATGGATTTGGTCGTAATGGGTCGAATACTTGTAATGGTAATAGGAATTGTGGTGGTGGTGATAATTTTAGAAGTGGGGATAGATATATGTATGGAAATAGGCAGAATAGTGGTTATGATCGGAGAGGAGGAGTACGGAACAGGAATATTTCTTCGCAAATAAGAAGATTAACTTCAGATGAGAATTTTGAAGGTAGATTAATGCAAAGGAGAGGTGTTAAAAGGTCGGGTCAGTTAAACTTGTAGGTGACTGTATTTTGGAAGGTATGCAGTCACAGGTTAAATCGGAAAAGCCTTCTGTGAGTTTGAATAAAGTTACTATTAATCCGGTTGAGTTGCCTGAAGTGTTAATTGTGTTAGATGGTATTGTAGTTAAAAGTGTCTTCGATACAGGGGCAGATAAGTCGTTCATTTCTTTTGATTGTTATCGGAAATATTTTTCGTATAAAAAGTTGAAAAGGTCAAGTCTGGTAGTTCAGTCGGCGCAGGGAGTAGCTTGTGATAATAAAGGTTCAGTAGAGTTGGAAGTTGAAATTCGTTCGGTAAAGACGTGTTGGGAGTTTTGTGTTTTAGTTGGATTAACAATGCATTGTATAGTTGGTGTGGATTATATGAGGGATAGAGGAATTAGTCTGGATTTCTTTAAAAAGTCTTTGGTCATCAATAATGATGAGAATGTGGGTAAGGAAGAGCCAGTTTCAGTGTCTGTTGATTTGGGAGAATCGGAGTTAAGTGAAATCGAGAAGGAAGAATTTAACAAGTCTTTGAATGAGTTTGGAGAGGTTTTTTCACATAAACAGAGTTTAACGAATGAAGTTCATATTGGTTTTGACGCACTAGTTGCTAGTAAACCATTTCGTTATGATTTTATATCTAATATTTTTAAGTCTTTGTGGGAAAAGCTGGAGATCGATCATTCTTTTACTGTTCCGTATCGTCCTCAGTCTAATATGGCTGAACGTGTAAATCGTACATTAATTCAAATGATTTCTTCTTATGTTGGTTCTCATCATGCAAATTGGGATCAGTTTCTTCAGCATTTTGAGTATGCACTTCGTACGGCAGTTCACGATTCAACGGGGAAAACGCCGGCTGAATTGTTGCTGGGTAGAAAAGTCATTACTCCATTTCAAAGGCTAGTTATGGTGTCGGATGCGGAAAGTCAGTTTATGTGCCAGGATATTGAGAGGTTGGTTAGGGAGGCTCAAGTTCAGATGGGAAAAGCGCAGGAGAAGCAAGCACAGTATTATAATATGCGTAGGTGGGAGTTAGAAGAGAAAGTTGGAGATTTTGTGTTAGTAGAAAAGCATTGGTTAAATTCAAATCGTCAAAAGAGAGTAGCTAACTTTGGTCCGAAGTTTGTAGGTCCGTTTGAAGTTTTGGAGGTTCGGAATAATAATTTGATTGTAAATGTCAATGGTGAAAGAATGACTGTTAATCTGGATCAGGTTAGAGATTATAAGATTAGAGAAAATGGTAGTGAAGTTTCTCATGTGTCGAGCGGTGTTTCGCAAAATTCCCGATCCAATGAGTGTCCCGAGTCCAGCACTTCTTCTCCTAATTCTTTTCATCAGTATGCAAATAGAAAATCTGGTCAAACAGCTCCAAAAACTGTTATTGAAAGTGGAAAGTCTATCAAACCGAGAGCAAAGTATGATAATAGAAATAAAAGAGCAGTGTCAAATACTTCAGACTCTGTGTGCCATAAACGACAAAAGATTATAAACTGTCCCGTTCCTCCACTTATTAGACAGTAACCTCAAAAACATAAATTATCTAATAGTTCAACATCTTCAGTAATTAATCCTCGGAAAAAATTTCGTATGGACACTCGTCTAACTGTTAAAAGAACTTTAAAATCGGAATTTTTGCCCAATAAGAGACAGCATAGATTCGGAAAGAAACGTGGCCTAGTATCTTCAGTAACTTCGGGTGCGTCTAGAAAGAGGAGACAACATTCAGATTACCGGCATCAGCAGTGTGAATCTCGCCATGGAGTGACCCCAGCGAACCGACCAGAGCAGAGTCTTCGAGTGGAACCTACAAGTATCCCACGGCATCCATTCAGGACCAGACTGCAGGCACGACAGTCAACTGTGGCGTCACCGTACAGTTCTGATGACGAAAGATCCTTCGTGCAAAGTTTTTGGGACAAGAGGAGAAAGCCATCTTGTAGTATGAAGCCGGCTAGCAGCGAATCATCTCTATAATTGGGTGAACATGTTCCTTATTAAATTTCTATTAGAGTGCATATATGTGGTAGCAATGTGAAGGAATAAAAAGCAGAGAGACTGTTTTGTATTTTTGGCCATTTTTGGAATTTTTTGGCGGACACACGATTAGTGCTTAATTGTGTCCAAAATTTGTTTGCAAAATTGTTAGTTTTATGTATGTTTGAAATTTTGGTCTTAACTGCTTTTAAAATTTCTGGATCTATTGTTAAATTGTTATGTTAATTGTTAAAATGTTATTATATTGTTATACTGTTCATGTGTTATAAAATGTATGTTAATGTATGTTTAATTTCCAGAAAGATACAAATAGTAATTTGGGGTTATTTTGTACACGCGCCGCAAGTCGGGCGTGCACGTGTTTTGCGGTCAAGAAGTCCTTGACACGCGTTTCTATCTCTTATACTAACATTCAATGAATTAACTTTCTCCTTATCGTTCGTGTTTTATGTGTTACGTTTGTACTTTAGTTGGGAATGGTTTCCGCAAGTTGCGAAGTTTTTTGTTACATTTGAATATGAAATTTTATTGTATTAAAGTTGAATGTTAATGTGATTTTCTAGCAGGGAAGTATACCTGTGTTAAATATTGATATTGCTATTTTTTCTTTTAGTTTATACAGATGAAGAGTTTCTTGATGACGTCATTTTGTAAACTTTTGATATTTTTTATTATTGCATAAGCACAGCTATGTGACGCTGTACGTATATGCCCCAATTATTGTGAAAGTGGAGCTAGTTCTGAAGACGTTTTGGGAGTTAGTTCATTGGCTAATGGGTATGTAGGTATTACGTAGTACCAGAGTTATTGTAGTATGAAGTAAATTTAATTTTAGATGAGTTCGGAATTTTGTTGAGGAAAATTTTTTGCGCATTGGGTTTTTTGGACTTGGTGCGAATTCTAGTGTTAGCAAAGTTTTATGGAGAAATGTTTGGTAAAGTTATGGTTGTATATCAGCATTGAGGAAAATTTCGAAAGTTTAGTGTTTTGAGGAATTTTAACACTCCCAGTGGAGTGGGTTGTTTTGAAAGTAGAAGTAATTAGTTTTGGAAGTTTTAAGAGTTTTGAAAGTTTTACGGAGGCTATTTTTAAGATGGAAGGATGGTTGAATTGAATATGTGAATATTTGAGGCAAACTGAGGTTTTTGTTGTGATGGGTTAAAGTGTAATATTTTAAAAGTTATGTTTCGGTTCAAAATTTCACCCATCACTTTGTTTTATTACGGTTTGAAATTTATAACAAGAAAAAGTTCTGGGCATGCATTTGGCCCAGCCATTTTTCTCTGTGGAATTCGAGGGGGGAGGGTTGTGAGGGAGTGACCTTTGTCATAAGGGCAACTTAGTATTTCTGAGATCCTGACGTCAATAATTTAACATGTGTAAGCGTAAAAGCGACATCTATCCTCTCTTTTACTTTAACTTTCTAGAGTGTGTGTGTCTCTTTCGGATTCTGCAGTTAGGCTCGCGGTCAGTAGTAATATGTTAATTTGAAGTATCTCAGTTTGCAGCATATAAAAGCGTAGAGTTTGAGTGTGTGTGGGTGTCTCTGGCGACTGCCAGCAGAGCATTAGTCAGCTAGCAGTGGTGTCTCTGGCAGTAGCCAGCAAACAGCTTGTCTCGAGCGATATTAGTCAGCGAAGTGTGTTTCCCGCTGTTATCTAGCAGATTGAAAGTAGCATCGAGCCTCCAGTGAGTTGTGAAGGTGTTTCGGTATTCGATTTGAGAAGTGGCCAGTGGTAAGAAATTTAATAGTAATTGCATTTTGATTATCTGAAAGTGAATAAAGAGATACCTACAGCCACGGGCTGTCTAATTAGATTTTATCTAGCAGCTTAGCTGAAGGATAGCTCAGAAGCAATCAGAGTTGCCCCGATTGAGCTAGTTCCGGCGCTGTGAGTATGAGTTCAATCTTTTAATAGTATTCTCAGTTGTGAAAATTAAGACTTGCTCCACTTCCCTTAAGTCCTTATCGTTTTTAATAAACTGTGTTTTTATCTTAATTCCTGAGTATGTCTGCATTTAACTCCCAGCACGAGCACCCAACCGTTACATGCTTACCTGAAAATCATATAGAAGTAACAACATTAATATTGAATTAACATTAAAGTTATAATTGACATTTAATTAATCATTAAAATTAACATGTTTCTGTTGCAATTGCACATACAATTTCAGTCATGTAGCTGAAAATGCTTAGTTGCGGTCTCATAGCTCCTTAAAATCATTTTTAAGATAAAGAAATTTGTTTAGCGCATTGTAAAAGTTATTTGAAAATGTTTCCGATTCCGAAAATTTGGGGCAGGTAATAAATTTTCATGTATAAATTCTTGAGATTTCGAATTTCATGTTAGCATTTTTTAATTTAATGGAAAAATGAGAAAATAAAGATAATTGAACAGCAAATTTTATTACTTCAGTATTATATAAAAAGTATAACTCAATTAGCTAGGATTTCTTTGCAAAATGTCTACATAACTTTTATACGTTACCATGAAAAGTACCGAAATTTCATTTATCCTATAGCTCTTTAATACAATTCAAAGAATTTCAGAAATACATCAGGAAAAAGAATGTAATAATCTAGAAAAAAATTCCATCCTATTTCTTCTGTAGAACAGAATTGGGGCATTTTATTAGATATTAGTAGAATGAATACCATATTATAAAAATCATTGGTACTTAATTATTAAATCAATACACGTACTACATTGTTATAAACGCTGTTGATAAAGCTCATTCACAAATTTATCAGATGAAAAAAAAAAAACTTTTTTCAGGAAATAATTTCTTTTAATTAGTTCCATTCTTCTGGTTTTCGTCGGCTCCAAAAGTGTAGTATATTTGTAGAATGTATACATATATATATATATATATATATATATATATATATATATATATATATATAATTTTTTTTTCGCAAAATTATAATTTATAACATTCTTAGCTTCTGTATTATTTTTCTTGAATAATAAACTTTATAAAGATGTCCTTTTGAAATCTTCCAAATATTTTTTAAGCTAGTTGAATGAACGAAAACTCACAATCGGTCTACTACATTCATTCATAAGCAGGGATGTACTGGCGGGTATTCCGCGGTATACACCGAATACCTTCTGGATTTTTTAAAGGAACAGTCTATATCTTCTGTTTCTCAAGAAAGTTACAGTATATACACTCTAGGATATTCTCTTTGCCTTGAGCGTATACCCTCTGTTTAAAGCATATACCCCCTTCTTAAAACGTATATCCTCTGTTTTTTTTTTTCTTTACGACTACACTCCTGTTTATAAGAACATACTCATTTACAGATTACTAAACAAAGTATTGTATTACTCTTTACAACGTATAACTCGGCCTAACTAAAGTGTTTCTGTTAAGTCATTCCAAGACTGTCACAGCCCCATATTGCAAACATTCAATGTATTTTATTGAGTTCCTTTTCACCTAACCAGAAAATAAATATTAACCTTTACTGCTCGAAAAAATACTGTTTGAATTTGCATTATAATTCTGTGGACCTTAATCAGTTTTTATTTTCACTTAAATATTATTAAACATGACCAATAACTTTAAATTAATCGGATAATATTTGAAAATTTTCTAATCACCCATAAGAAAATAACTGGTATTTTCTATATTAATTATTAATTTCTATAAAATTACTTTATGTATCAAGACTTTTATTTTCAACTGATGCATTTTTTATTATGTTCTATTAGAAAAAAAGTGTTGTAATCAAATGTTTTTTCGACTATTGGTTTTTGAAGGATTTTCATGTCTTAAGGACAGAATCCTAAAAAACATATCTATTCGACATGTCTCTTCAACACCTTTAAACAACATGTGTCAAACTGTTTGTGTGCTGATATTGTACCATCGGAAAATGTATAAAATTATGCATCAAACCAGATTTTTATGTATGTTTTTGGGTATGTTTATCATTTCCTCCTTGAATTTTGAAATATTAAACTAAAAAGCGGCGTTACAATAGTGCTTTTTGTGACATTTTCATTCTTGTACCATGGACAATTGGTCCATCAGCGCACATTATGGCATTCTAAAATAGCATTTCCCTTTATTATAAATTAAAAAGTACTAAAAATTTTCTTCTTTTTTGCAAAATCACGCGGTTACGTTTCGGCTTTATGTAGAGAATTTCGGGTTTACATTTTTTGCATCACATCCAGCCACCATAAATCCTGCCTATTCTTTCTTTTTACTTTATGGCTATTTTCCCTTTACTTCACGCTGAAATGTAGTACATACTCAAATTGCCAACTCCAGAAAAATTGAATTAAAACTACAAAAAAATGTAGATACAGTTTTGAAACAAATTGCATTTAAATGTACATCCCCCCCCCTATATACAACAGTATTAAGATTGAAAATGTGCGATGTCCAGAAGTTTCAAAATTTGCAATAGCAAAAATTGTAACAGCGAAATTTCTTCGACGTGTTGCCGTCCGCAAAATGACGTATGCGTTACCTTCAGATACTTTTGTCCTTTATAATATTGATAAGTAGAAGTAGAAATAAATTAGGTAAAAACATACGAAAAATGTACCACTTTAAATGAAAACATCGTATGCAAAAGGATATGTATTTCTAAGAGAAAAAAAAATTGTTAACATAATATAAAATGAATAATGTATATATATATAATATATATATATATATATATTAAAACTGGTGAAAGAAATATATGGAGAAGATTTTTTTCTATGAAATATGAAAGAAATCATGCTTCTAATTAAACATTTATTTTCAAACAATGATTTTCTGTTTTTCTAATTATTACTACTTTAAAAATATTCATTTAGAATAATTCATGTATTCATATAATCTTCTCTCATATTTCATCCCCAGCTGTAGCCATATATTGTGTTAAGTTTATTTAACAATCACATACAAAGCTTTTCCTACAACAAGCTACTTTTCATGTAGCTTAGTAATTTAAGTTTTCCAGCTTCCTTGTTCAATTTTATACCAAGAATTTTAAAATAATCGCGCAATTCAGACAATAATTTGTGTTTTTATGTTCTGAATACTGTTAATGGATTTAATTATTGATTTGTTATCTATAATAAATAAGTTATTTTACATAAATTTTTTGGTTAAGTATCGTGAATAAAAATAAAATTTGTAAGGTTATCATTGCAAATTTATCGAAAATTATTTCGTCCTTAGTTATCAGCACAAGCATCTAATCAGATACTACATGTTTGATCAGAAAGGAATTTGATTCTGAATTCTTCTTAGAAAGCGGATGCCTAGAGATTTTATGTTTTGGTACAAAATTCTTTAATTGGAGATTCCGCTGAAAAATTTTAACATGCAAATGTAATGTGGTTTCGTTCATGGACTGTTTAATAAGAAAAAAAATATATTTAATATTAGATATTTTCACTTTTAAATATTGATCCGTTAATTACGTGAATTTTAGAATATTATAATATTTTTTACTTTTTAAAACAAAAATTTTATAGCAGCTATAAATATAACGCATGTGCGATAATATGTTTGTAATCATAGTTTTTTTTTTCAAGTTATATGAACAAAGTACAGCAAAAACTACGTTTTTCTCACCATAACATAAATACGGTGAATTCTCGCTTTCAGGGATCTAGGGGAATGTTCAGCTTCTTCGAAAGGTGCCTCCAATTTCACAGAATCTTTAAAAATGAGGGCTTTATTTAAACCTCTGCCGTTATAAAGAATATTAAAATAATTCCATTATCTAAACTATTAATATTGTTTTAAATTATTGTTACGAATTAATTACATTTAAATAATAGAAGCTTTCCATTTTTTAAAAAATCTTTCTGAGGCTTGGATCCGAATAGAGTTCTATGGAAATAAAAATAGACGACCCACCACACTAAAAACACTCCTTTTCATTGAGTTTAGAAAAAAAAATACGAAACAAACTTTTGACTAAGGTTTTTTTGTCATATAAACTCGCAAAAAAACACATTTTGATGAATGATATTCTAAAACTCGAACTGCTGTGTAATACATACTACACCAGTTGCTAGCAGCACTGGTAGCGTACATCATTAAAGAATTGTCGTAACAACGATTGATCAATGATAATTATTTCTTTTATCGAAAATATCTTTATTTTCTCAACATCTCGAACGATAAAGACTTTTAATTTTTAATCTTGTTTCGGAAATCATGAAATATCTAACTGGATTCCATTCACTATCATCATTTCTAAGCACTGCTCCATGTTTATGCTCCTGTTTCAGTGTGTAGATTGTAAGAACAGTTTTTTAAAATGCAGTTTCGTTTCTACGCAATGACGTTTGGGCACAAACATACATAATAGAAACAGTCAGATTCAGTTTAAGCTTTATTATTATTATATTTACCTAATTATGAGGAAACTTGTACTCAAAGTTTATCAATTTACAGGGCAATAATTTAGAAAAATGCAATGCATCAAAAATGCAATAATTTAGATTGTAGAAGTTCAATTTGTAAGTTTTAAAACATATACATGATTTTTTATTGAAAGAGATTTAACGATACTTTAAATATGGTTAACGATTAACATTCTAAATATTTCATAGTGCATTTCTTTAAAAAATGTTGTTGTAGGATTTAATTTATTTTTAAAAAACTTTTCATGATAAAACTGCATTTTACCCTTGTAACAGAATATTGCGTCTTTAATAACATCAACATTTAAATATTTTTGCTGTTAAAAAAGGAAATATTCAAGTAAACAAAATTTATCATGCGTTTACGGAATTTTCATGACACTTTTATCTTAAAGACTTGAGTGATTACTTTTCTTCCATTTTCTTCCAAAATATTTTCTCACATTTCTTCTCTAACCGACCTACTTTGCTAAAGTATTTTCTCAAAGAACATAATTTTATTTTAATAATATGTTTTACAATTTATTATAACACTAACATTAATAATCATGATTTCCAAGCACACAGAGCAAAAATTACAAAATCTTCTTTGCGATGATCATAAAAAAATGACAAATAAGTAAGAATTAAATATGCATGTTTGATTTACATTTAATTTTTTAATAAATAAGTTTAAATATTTCGATTTTTGTTGCCTTTTTAATGAAGATCACAACACTATTTTCTATTTTTACAACTGTATACGTAGCAAACGAATGAATTATAATATTCAATTCATTTAAAATTAGAAAAGAGTATATTTTGTTGGTTTATTAAAATTGAAATAAATATTTTTTGTACGACGATACAATAAACGGTGTTTTGAACAGGTATTATACTTTCTTACATATTTCTTCTTTCGGTATGTTTCTATTCATTTTATAGAATGAAAAACAAAAGAAAGCATAAACCAGAAAATGTCAAAAATATTTAGAAGACAAAAGATGTCTTGAACTTTTCGGTTTTTAGAAATTATCTCATAATTGTTATCGCAGTTTGATTTTAAGTCCTTTACTACTGTTTTCTATCTTTACAAGAAGTATTGGATTCGTGAAAATTTTAGAATTCCGGTTCTTGACAGATTCGCGCATTTTTGGAGTCAGAGATTCCAAAAATACACGTTCTACAGAATGTCTGACTGTGAGTCTCTCTATATGTGAATAGATTTTGAAAACGCTCTATCTCAAGAACTAATGCATGTAATTTAATAAAAAAAAGTATATCCCGACACTTACTGATATAAATTGATGCTGATTAGTTTTTGGTATCCATTGCTAAACAGATGGCGCTGCTCTATAACATTTTTCACGATTTCAGCAGCCACTCTATCACAAAAACAAGCTCACAGATTACTATAACACTTCAGATTCACATAGTCATAGAAAAAAATGA
The DNA here is from genome assembly GCA_964019185.1 of Maratus speculifer. Lineage (NCBI taxonomy): Eukaryota > Metazoa > Arthropoda > Arachnida > Araneae > Salticidae > Maratus > Maratus speculifer. Next base: position 166,783,166 of record OZ025290.1, read on the forward strand.
CTTTTTTGCATGATCATGTAGATCGTTCAATAGATAGCGCTGCTCTATTACCTATTTTACGATTTCCGCAACAGCTCTATCTCAAGAACAACTGCATGAATTTTCATTAAACAATAGATTCTGTTTGTCTTCGACATGAATAGTTGCTGTTTACATTTTGGTGCACATCGCTTTAAGGACGACCCTGCTATGCTGTCTTTTTCACGATCACCGCAACAGCTCTATCTCAAGAACTAAAGCAGGTTTTATTTATCAATAATCGAGTTCAATTAGTCCTAGATGAAAATGCATACTGTTTGCATTTTGGTGTAAACAGCTCAACAGGTGACGCCTCTATGTTGTACTTTTCACGATTTCTGCAATAGCTGATATTCAAAATAGTCCTATTTCAAGAATTAATATACAGAATACTATACCATTAGAATCTTCACGATGGGCATAGATTGGCATTTAATTTTGTCATGCCGTTAGCGAATTTTGAAATTAATATCATGAATGAGACAAAATAAAATTTTGAGATTGCCACATGTGACTAGTTAGTAATATCTAAAACGGAAATTTTTGTTGCAATTGTAAATGAAATTTTTAAAATCAGCCAGACAAAAATATAAATAAAATATCTTGAGAATACTCTTTCCAGAAATTGTACAATAACTACAGTAGCTATTTTATTTGTTGCAATTATTAAAAGTTTGATTTGTATAATTTATGAAGGAATTTTTTATGCAATCATAGTGTACATTTCAAAATATCCATTAAAAATAATAATAAATTATAATTCTGACGATACTTTTATAACATATTTTGTAATATTGTGTCAGACGAATTTGAAGAATGTTTCAGAATATTCTACATATCTTCAAGTACGTTATATTTATTAAAACTACAGATATGCCCCAAAAATCTCCTTTATTAAATTCGAGTAAAAGATGATCGTGACTAAGTAGAAAATGTCTGAAAATCATTTGTTTAAATACTGTGTCTTGTATTTTAAGAGAATTGGAATTAATTTTTAGCATTTTTGCAGCTACATATATTAAGCCAGTACTACATTTTTCAAATAATGTTGAATGGTTAAAAGTAACGTGTGTGACATTAATTTATTGATACAATCGAATAATTATTTGTCTACATATTATCTGAAGAACACTTAATGCTATTATTTATAATACATTTCGAACATTTAATACAAATTATCTTAATTAGATGAATCTCAAGTAGATATTACAAAATTTAAAAAAAAATCAGTATAATTGTATGACTTCTTACGAAAGTTCGATCAAATCTATAAGAATTTTAATAAAAAAACAAGTTTTTTTTTAATTTAAAAAATATTTGGAAGGATTCAATATTTCATATTAATGTGTGTTTTTGAGTGCATCATTGAACAATCTTCAAGAAACATTTCAAGATAATATATATATGCAACTATTATAAATGGAAACAATAAAGTCTCTTATAATATTAATCGTAATTGAACTTTAAAGGGTACAAGGGCACATTTTAGGGGACACATTACATATTTTAAGTTTGTTTCTTTTGTGATGTGCTTTCCAAATCTTTAAAGCCATATAGAAATCATATGTATTTTATACAGTGATTCTCAAATGTGTCAATTATGAAAACCTAAGTCATTTGTAACTTAGAAAATCAGATTTAAGAAGAAAAAAATCCACTAAAATAAAGAATATAATTATTATTTATTTTATTATTGATGGTTGTTATTGTTCTTGATCACAATCACAAAGTACGCAATAGTCGCTAATAAAAGCTTAAAAATACCGAAAGGAAATTCCAAATACCCAGAATGATGAATTCCGAAATACTTACTGTCTTCGATATTCGCAACGCCACATAATGTAAAGGTTTCCAGCAATGATACTGCAAATTTTCGTGCAAGTCAATCTTGTGGTGACGCATTTGAGAAAACGGAGGCCGATCAGAATTGTATATAATGATTTCCAAATCCAAAGCTGACTGAAGCTGTCCAGCAGTGATCATGCAGTGGTAGACTATTAACCGGCATCTCTCCATCATTGCCAGTACCTTTCTTGCTCCTGGCCAGCAATTTTCTCTTTGCTGGGGAGTACATATATTACAAATCAAGCCAATCTGTTGGATAGTTTTTACGCTATTATATGCGGACAAATAAACGAATATACCAGATGACGACTATAGGTGCTACGTATTTATATAATTACAAAATTTTCTCACAGACATAATATAATGAAGTAGATTTGAGTGTCTCTGTAAATTATGCATGAACGCTGCATATTTTGTTTTCAAAAGTTAACACGGCATAATAAATCTCATTGACATATATCAGTTACAGACCAATTCAACTATTTCAACGCAAGTTAGAGTTTAAAAAGGCAGACAGGGAGACGGCTGACTAAATATACTTAATAAAAACTTTTAACTATGTTTGAAAGTTTTAAAAAGGCATGTTAGGTGGAATTTTGACATTTAGCAATTTATTGAAATAGAAGGAAGCAAATTTGAATTCTTTTGTATAGCCTTGTACTATACCTACTATCTTTAAACACCCCCCATTATTTAGCTGAAATCCATTAAAACTAAAACATGCTTTAAACTAATGAAATCACACTTCCAGAGATTACCACCTAAAGCCGGGTATGTATCCAATTTTTTGCGTGACTCTGTTAATAATTTCATTTCTGTTCTTTAAACCTATCGTAATGTACTAAAAGTTGTTCAGCGAAAAAATGCATAACTCATTTACAAAACACCATTAAGTTTTTTTCTTTCACACTCAGTAACGAATACGTATTCCTTTGCGTAGCCCTGTATATTATTTGCAATATCTATGCACACAAAGTGACTTTCAAAAAAATTTAGTGAAACTTAAAAAAAAATCATGTTAAAATTAAAAACTTTCAGCAATTATCTTTAATGTACAGAATTTTTGATGCAGCATAGTACCCGAAATCTTTCGTATGTCCCTGGAAATACTTCGCATTTTCTGTTGCACAGGAAGTAATTTTTGGTAAAACTAGGAACTTATAATTTTATTATATGTGTAACAAAATTAAGAAATGTCGCAAATAATGTTCCCTTCTATACCGCTATATTACATAATTATTTTGTGTGTCCCTGTAAATGAGTAATAACTATTTTTTATGCAGCATATTCTACATCTTTTGTATTTTAATATCCTTTATAATGCATATCAATTTCATTGTTTTCGAACGGGTGTAACATCATTAAAAAGCATTTGAAACTTTTTTAATCGTCGGCCGTAATGTAAAGGAATATTATTGAAAGTCCTTGTATTGGAACTCTGCATCTGATTTTCATAAAATTTTAAATAACTTGACAAAATTCTTCAACAATCATATATTCAAAATTTCAAACGATTCGACAGAGTATTTTTTGCACTTTTATAGCAACCAGATAGACAGACAGACGGACCAGACGACGACCATAGATGTATATAGACCATACGTATCTATATTACAAAGGCCAAACGTATCTGTGCGTAACGCATACGTCATTTTGCGATTGGCAACACTTTCCTCTGCAATTTCGACTTTGCAATTTTCGCTACTGCAAATTTTACACTTCTAAACATAGTAAATTTAAAATTTTTCACCATCGTGTACAGAAAAAAAATGTACTTTTAAATGCAATTTGTTTCAAGCTGTATCTCAATATATTTTTGAGATATTGATTTTTTTTATAATTATTAGTACCAATTTTGTAATTGTGGCAACAGAATCAGTCACTTTATTTTCTCTTACAAGTACACTTATACACTACACAAGTATCTCATAGCAAAATATGAGAAGAAGGGAAGGAACAAAAATAGAAATTAGAACGCATATACTATTTCAAAAATATCGACTTCTATAAAATCCGGTGAATATCGGTTTTATTCAAATTAATAATTTGCATAAATGAGTTTTATAGTAATTTGTTAATTTTAGCTTAAATTAATATTTATTTGAGAGTTAGACTGACCAATATAAGATGTATTTTTTACTGTAAGTAATTTTGTAGATTTATTGTAAATCAATGAAACAGTACTTTCTGAAACAGTTTCATTCGTCGAATTTCGACAGGTTCCACCTCGTTTATATAATCACTAGAGTTCCTGTTCATGCTTGATGAGAGTAATTTTTTAAAGTAGTGCTAACTTTAATATTTTCCTTTTATAATAATTTTCTAACTACAGCTATACCACTGAATTAAAATTTAAGACTTAGGTTCATCTTAATTCATGTAATTCATTATTTTAATTTAATGCTGTTTTTTATTCTTTTTAAATTTATTACTCAATCATAATTTTCCACTTGAATATTTTATTATTATTTAATTTATGTAGCAAACCTACAATTTGTCTTTATCTCAATGGTTCTTAAAGAACAAAAGATATTTCATTTCAATAGAGTGTGTGTTAAGTGTCTTGCAACTGTGAAACCCGTCAAAGCTGCTCTACAGTTCAGCACTATTCCATCTTTAAAAATGTAAAGTTAAAAACTATATAATATGTAAACTACTAAAAAAGATGGGTAAAAATATTTTAAAAGATGCTAAATTACTTTAATTCTTAATATATTTAACTGTTATCACGACTTCGCCAAAGAATACAAAAATACTATTATTATCGTCTTATTCTGGAATCGTACATAAATTGTATTTTTAAATAAGACGTTAATAACAATATTTTTGTATTTTTCTGAGAAAGACTTTGTTTACAATTGAAAGTACTAAGAGTTAAAATAATTTAACAACTTTTTAAACATTGTTTACTATCTTTATAAGTAATTTACATATTGTGTCATCTATTTACGTTTTTATATTTTATAATCTGTATTATTACGCAACATTTCATTTCTGTATAATAAATGTATGCAAATATGGAGTAATTCTGATGAGCTTACTCTGAAGTATTTAATCAAATGCTTCGTAACGCCAAAATTTCTAATGCAACATGTCAGCCGTGCGCCAAATCATTGTAATTCGGTAAACAGCCCATACCTAGTTTACGCTGGTGCAGGCCATGAAGTGAACTTAAACAAGAAGTGGAATTTAAAAATAAGGGGTTTCTCTATGATGTAATAAAGAATCATCTTAGGCCTTTGTAGTTATATTAACAGTATTTCACCGAAAATATTTCCCCAAACCTATTGAGAGGTACAGTCCTATGTTTTAAGAAATCATCATTATGACTTGAAATAAATTAAAATAAAAAAGCTACTATCACAAGAAACTACCAGACAGCACGAATATTGACTCGTATATAATCGAAAAAAGATTGAAATTGCACGTGAAGCGTAGCAGATAAAGTGCGTTTGTATGATAACGAAGTTCTAAAAATATCACTCTCATGTATCAATCTCATAAAATTGTAAATAGTTAATTACAATTAAAATGGCACAAAACAATGTTCTCCCTATACCATTACGTAATGGAATACTTTTTTGTGGCCTTGTAAATGAATAACAAATGTTCTTTACACCACAGATTATGCAAATGTATACTATAATATGAACTTTATAGATGCATATTGATTTTATTATGTTCGAGTGCAACACCATTAAAATGCATTTGAAACATTTTTCCCCATTGACGGTAATGTAAGGAATATTTCAATTGTCCCTGTAATTGAACTATGCATCCGATTTTGATAAAATTTGAAATGATTCAACAAAATTATGCAATAATTATGTATCTTAAATTTCAAGTGATTAAAATGCATTTGATTTTTTTCCCTATTGATCATAATGTAATGGAATACTTTTGATTGTCCCTGTAATTGATCTATGCAGCCAATTTTCATAAAATTTGAAATGACCGACAAAATTATGTAAAAGTTGTATTTTTTAAATTTCAAACGATTCGATTGGGTGGTTTTTGCGTTGTTACATGCGGAGGGACGGATAGACTGAACGATAACTATAGGTGCTAGTCCGTTTTCTAATTACATCCCGTGTGCAATTTTATGATTAAGTATAGTGAGTGGTCTCATTTTGTTCCTTATGTCTTGTAGACTAAGAAAAGCGATGGTGGACATCCGGGACCCGCGACTGGGGAGGGGGAGGGGGAGGGGAAGGGGAAAAAATGGAAGGGGAAAAAATTCCATTTCATAAACAATAAAGAAATTTATCAATAAATATTAATGTTTAAAACATTTATAGATTAGGAAAAATATTTGTGGACATTCAGGACCCGCGATTGGGGAGGGAGAGGGGGAGGGGAAGGGTTGAAAAGTGCAAGGGAAAAAAATTCCATTTCTTAAAATATAAAGACAATTATGTATAAATATTAATGATTAAAACATTTAAAGATTAGGAAAGACATTTGTGGACATCCAGGAGCCGCGACTGGGGAGGGGGAGGGGAAGGGGGAGGGGTAAAGGAGGGGTGGGGGAGGGGAAGAGTTGAAAAGTGCAAGGAAAAAATTCCATTTCATAAAAAATAAAGAAAATTATGTATAAATATTAATGTTTAAAACATTTATAGATTAGGAAAAACATTTGTGGACATGCGGGACCCGCAAATGGGGACGGGGAAGGAGAGGGGAAGGGTTGAAAAGTGCAAGGAAAAAAAATCCATTTCAAAAAAAATAAAGAAAATTATGCATAAATATTAATGCTTAAAACATTTATAGATTAGGGAAAACATTTGTGGACATCCAGGACACACGACTGGGGAGGGGAAGGGGAAGGGTTGAAAATTGCAAGAGAGAAAAATTCCATTTCATAAAAAATAAAGAAAATTATGAATAAATATTAATGTTTAAAACATTTATAGATTAGGAAAAACATTTGTGGACATCCAGGAGCCGCGACTGTGGAGGAGGAGAGGGAGGGGAGGGGGAGGGGAGGGGAGGGGAAGAGTTGCAAAGTGCATGGGAAAAAATTCCATTTCATAAAAAATAAAGAAAATTATGCATAAATATTAATGTTTAAAACATGTATAGATTAGGAAAAACATTTGTGGACATCCAGGACACACGACTGGGGAGGGGAAGGGGAAGGGTTGAAAATTGCAAGAGAGAAAAATTCCATTTCATAAAAAATAAAGAAAATTATGAATAAATATTAATGTTTAAAACATTTATAGATTAGGAAAAACATTTGTGGACATCCAGGAGCCGCGACTGTGGAGGAGGAGAGGGAGGGGAGGGGGAGGGGAGGGGAGGGGAAGAGTTGCAAAGTGCATGGGAAAAAATTCCATTTCATAAAAAATAAAGAAAATTATGCATAAATATTAATGTTTAAAACATGTATAGATTAGGAAAAACATTTGTGGTCATCCGGGACCCGCACTGGAGAAGGGGAGAGGGAGGGGAAGGGTTGCAAAGTGCAAGGGAAAAAATAAGTAATAAAGGTAATTGAAAAGGAACTGAGTGCTGATAAATACTAAATGATACAAATTTTGTAGAGCTAAATATTATTTGTTATCTTTGTATTGTTATTCTATATTATACATCATATACCTAAATAGTAAAAACTTTCAAATTTTAAACTGCAAGTAAAAGTTTAACTTCAGAACAAAGCAGGATCATCGGTACCACTGTCATCATAATTTACATCATCAAGGCCTCCAACATTATCACATTTATCAGTCTCACCCGAGCATGAACACATTTCAGTTACAAGGTAATCCATTTTGTGAACATTTACAGGATGCTACACATCTTCACTTGACACACGAACAACGCATCGATTAAACCAGTTCTTGAGGAGCACATGGCATGTTACACATGACAGGTAGGTATTATTTTTCCTTTATTATCCAACCAAAATCAGTTGGGGGTGGAATATTATTTTTTAAAATGTGTATTCTTTGCCATATTATTGCTTGGTAATGAACTCTTATGGCTGGGTAAAGGGCGGCTTGAGTTGGAGGCATATTTGTTCCTTCAACTTGCTCTTTTGTAAATAACCACCATCTTAGCTCACTGAATGTTTTAATGTTTAATTTTGGCATGTACACTGAACATATGCGTTCTTCAAGTGCAATATATGTTTCACCCTCAAGGATATCTGTTTGACCTTATGCGTCAAGTGCTTTCAGAATTCTGTCGTCAGCATTTATGAAGCTCTTCCAAAAACTGGTTTTTTATTTACTACTGAATGAACCAGTGGTGTCAGATCCAGAAAGAGAATGCAGTCCCACTAAAGCTTCATATCTTTTTTCTTACCCTTTTCAACCTTTCCCCTTCCCTCCTCCTCCCCCTAGCCTAGTTGCGGATCCCGGATGCCCACTATTGCTTTTCTTATGCTATAAAAGATTTAAATACTAATATATGTATATGTATATAATTAAGTGGCTTTTTTTCTTGCCTCTTTCAACACTTTTCACTTCCCTCCCCTCCCCTCCTCTTCCCTTACCTCCGCCTTCCTAATCACAAGTCCCGAGTATCCTTCAATGCCACTCTCATTCTATAAACGTTTTAAACTTTAATATTTATGCATAATTTTTTTAAACAGAATTTTTTATTGCCCCTTTCAAATTCTTCTCCTCTCCCTTTCCTCCTCCCCAGCCGCGAGTCCCGGATGTCCACAAATGTTTTTTTCTAATTTATAAATGTTTTAAACATTTATATTTATGCATAATTTCCTTTATTTTTTATGAAATGGAATTTTTGTCCCTTGCAATTTTCAACCCTTCCCCTCCCCCTCCCCCGTCGCAGGTCCTGGATATCCACAAATGTTTTTCCTAATCTATAAATGTTTTAAATATTAATATTTATGCATAATTTTCTTTATTTTTCATGAAATGGAATTTTGTTCCCCTGCACTTTTCAACCCTTCCCCTCCCCCTCCCCCTCTCCAGTCGCTTGTCCCGGATGTCCACAAATGTTTTTCCTAATCTATAATTGTTTCAAACATTAATATTTATACATAATTTTCTTTATTTTTTATGAAATAGAATTTTTTCATTCGCATTTTGCAACTCTTCCACACCCCCACCCCTCTCCCTCCCATCCCCCTCCCTAGTCGCGGCTCCTGGATGTCCACAAATGTTTTTCCTAATCTATAAATGTTTTAAACATTAATATGTTTGCATAATTTTCTTAATTTTTATGAAATGGAATTTTTTTGCCTTGCACTTTTCAACCACTCCCTTTCCCTCCCCCTCCCTAGTCGCGGATCCCGGATGTCACAAATGTTTTTTCTAATCTATAAATGTTTTAAACATTAATATTTATCGATAATTTTCTTTATTTTTTATGAAATGGAATTTTTTCATTCGCATTTTGCAACTCTTCCACACCCCCACCCCTCTCCCTCCCATCCCCCTCCCTAGTCGCGGCTCCTGGATGTCCACAAATGTTTTTCCTAATCTATAAATGTTTTAAACATTAATATGTTTGCATAATTTTCTTAATTTTTATGAAATGGAATTTTTTTTGCCTTGCACTTTTCAACCCCTCCCTTTCCCTCCCCCTCCCTAGTCGCGGATCCCGGATGTCACAAATGTTTTTTCTAATCTATAAATGTTTTAAACATTAATATTTATCGATAATTTTCTTTATTTTTTATGAAATGGAATTTTTTTCCCTTGCACTTTTCAACCCTTCCCCTCCCCCTCCCCCTCCCCCTCCCCCTCCCCAGTCGCGGGTCCCAGATGTCCACCATCGCTTTTCTTAGTCTACAATACATAAGGAACAAAATGAGACCACTCACGATACTTAATCATAAAATTGCACACGGACCTATGAAAAGCTGTAATTAGAAAACGGACTATGCTACGTATTTACATAATTACGAATACACCTAAAAAAGTGTCTGATCGCTCCATTGTATAAATTTTTTGTCAGTAGCTCGCATTAATACATATTATGTGATTTCAACGTCCTGCGTTCTCAGGTCATTGAAGCACGCGTTCTTTCCGCTCTTTAGTTCTTGAGATAGCGAGCCCACAATGTTTGTGCCAAATACAGGTAGACAGAATCACAGATACACAGATTGTCATTATAAAAAATGATGTTTTTCGGGCTATCTGACCCCTAAAACGTATAAATCCATCAAAAATTAAATTTCGAAAAATTTCAAGAAACCAATACTTTCTGCTTTCACTTATAAAAGAAAATAAAAATACGATTTCATATTTATCTAATTATCTAAACTTTATGAGATTATAGTTATGTTACAAAGATATTGTACTTTAAAGCTTTAACATTTTATTTATGTTTCATTCATAAATGTGCAAGAAACAAGTAACTACAGTATAAAACATAAATTGTTCATAATACAAAATTTCTTCATGAGCTTTTTTCTTTATTGCGTCATTCGAAAATTCTTCTTTCAAATGTAATTTTTATGAAACTTATTTTTATATTATTCACGGTTATATCTGTTCAAGAATGTGACTTACAGTATTAATCAGTTTTCATATTCCTAACTTTTATTTGACTTAAACATAATCTCAAATGACCTCTATATTTAGTTTATTATTTCAATTGAAAAGTAATTTTTGGCGAATAATTTTGTAAAAAAGAGAAAAAAAGTAAGTATAAAAGAATTAAAAACTTTACTTATTTCTTTTGAAGACTGTAAAGTTTATTTCCCTGCCAGATTAATAAAATATTTTAGAAATATGGTATTGTTGTTTTTTACTTTTTTCATTGAAATTTTTTATTTCATTTCCTAGAAAGATTATAAATCTAGAGCAGCCAAAATAAATATTATTAAATTTTTCAATTTGAAAAGACGTCAAAAAAATATGATAAAACAATTGCTTATTAACAAAAAGTGCTTTTTTAAAAGTACTCTAATGAATCATTAAATTGCTTTGTTGTAAATACGTATTTTTAAACTTATTAAATGGATTAATGTTTTAATGATCAATTTTCTGTAAAAGAAAGTTAGTTTCAGTTTTATGTATTATGTAATATTCATCAAATTATATCATTATGAAGATACGTTTTTTAATTTATCAAACTGAATAATTTTTTAATGATCAATTTTCTGTAAAAGAAAGTTAGTTTCAGTATTTTATGTATTATGTCCACTCTATAACAAGAGGTTTATGTATGCGGAATGATACGGATTGCTCAGATTTAAGACAAATACAATGATTTTTAAATTTTTGTGAAAATTGTATATGGTTTTGAGATTTTTATGGTGTTTAGCAGAATAATTTGGCATTCATAAAAGATCTATCCGCGCAATAAAAATTGATTTATCTATTTTAAAAACGTTTTATTGGAAAAGTAGAACATTGTTTTTTAAATTTTTCCCATTTTTTATGCTATCTTTTGCAAAGTAGTTTGTTATAAATTCCTATATAAAATCCTATGTTAATATTTTACACGAATATAATAATTTTTACCCTCAGTTATTTTTACCAATTTTCGTCTGAAATTTCTGCACTAGTAGGGGAAAGTTGGATAAAACCGGGAAACAGGCTTTATAGCTTTTTTTTTTTTTTTAAGGTATCTTGCGGAAACATCTAGAATTTTTTCTAGGCGAGCGGCATGCCAGCTCCCAGTAAGCAGAAGTCGTATAAACGAACTCATTTCGCAGTACTGATTTTTTTAAAATTTCATGCGACAAACTTAGAAATTCGACGTCTGCAATATTACGTTACCAATCCTAAATACCTAAAGATCTAAAATCCGACCAGGTCGGACAAAACCGGGATATTGCACACTTCTAGAAAAAGTGTTGTTATGATCTCAATTGCTATTGCTCGCGACTGAATGAATACTTTTTTTTATTCGCAAGGAATCAATTTATCGTTTTAAAATAAATTTTGACTGTTTTGTTCACATAGTGCACAATAACAAAAAGAAAAGAATTAGGGTCCCGGTTTTATCCGACTTTCCCCTACAAGTAATTATATTTGTATTTGTATCTGTATTCTTATCTTTTGTACCAATACAGTCATTTTTCTCTCTTTTTCGATAAAATTTATTTCGAATTCGCATATCAGTTATTTTTTGCAAGTTATTAGCAGAGTTTTTCACGTTTTTAAGTGATTTAACATTCGTGTAAACGAAATAAACTTTTTCTAGGAACTCAATTTCTGTCTTTATGCCTAATATAACAAATTTTACACTTTGTGAATGTCTAATGATTAAATATTCTAATGCATTTTCACGATTTTTTGATTTTCATAAAACTTATCTGGTTTCAATAATCTGGCTAAATATAGCAATTTTTTTAAGATCTGCAATTTTTTATGCGATTTATTACAATCGCAAGGAATCCAGTAATATTCTTTAATTTTCTTTTGGGTAACTAAATCCAAGTTCGTTTGAAAATAACATAATAACGATTACGCGAGGATGTTTTCGTTTCAAATAAATTGTAATTTATAACATTTTAGTTTATTTTATGTTCCTTTTTAATTACCCATCACGCGTAGAATATGGTAAGTCTTGCAATCGCTTTGAAAATCGAAATTTTTTTCTTCGTGGATTTGCACATTTCAGATACTGTAGATTCGGAAAAACATATTTTTAGAAAAAAATTGCCGTTCTTCTACCTGTGTGTATGCCTGTAAACGCTCTAACGCCCAAAAAAATTGAGATAGAGACTTGAAATTTTGTATTTAATTGATATGTAATAATTAAACGAAGCCTAATTAATATCAGTAACCTCGATTATCAGGAATTTTTTTTTCGGACTCTCGAAAAATTCGTACTGATGAAAGATATATATATATATTTTATTTTTTATAATTTTAAAGTATGAACGTAAAAGACAGTAAAATAGCACATTTTTTTCATAAAGAACGAAGTTGATTGGAATATTAGTTGCTGAGATATTTGTAATCATGTTTTCCACATTCTTCGATTTTTCATGTACCTGTATCTCGGTCGAATTTCAATTCAAAGATATACTTTAATTGGAATTTTGATGATGCTTAATCCGAGACCGAAAACGGTTAGTTAACGTGATTATTATTTTTGAAGTTCTAAGGATGTTTCTTTTTTGTAGTATTAATTTATTGGTTTGGCGCTTTATACAATATCTCGAAATGGGCTCATCAGTAATTCATTCATAGAGCATTACTATGCATATTAAATATGTTTAAATATACGTTTAAATTTTGTTTTGGAATTGCAAAGCATTTTATAAATAGTTTACATATATTTTATTTTTATATATTATATCATGCACATACACGATGGGTAATTATTACAGTGGCCTCCAACGAGTTATTTTTTTCTAATTTTCTTTTTCAACTTTTCATAACTTGCTTTTATTTTTATCTTAAATCTAAATGTCATGTAAGATTTCTAATTTCTAGGCCAAAAAGTATCACGGAAATCCAGTTTTAAAATTTCTTTTCCTGTACGTTTTAATTTTTTAGAAATCTTTGTATGAAGCAAATGAAATTTTAAGAAACTGTACTTTAAAAAAAGATTAAAAATTTTCTTTGAGCTTTTACGATATAACATCAATTTAAAGTATATTTTTCCCAATATTTGATTATTCATGTTGCTTAAAAAAGACTAAATTTGGTTAATTTAGTATGTAAACAGTACGAAAAAATATAAATTAAATATTTACAGTAAAACCATTTTCTTTATAACTAAACATTAAAATACAATATGCATATTTCGGCTGAATTTTTGGGTTAAAATCGCAGATAATTAAATTAACATAAAATGAGGCGTGAATCATTAATGTAATACGAATTTAAAGAGAAATAGTCTAATAGTATTTATAAGAAAAATATATATTTCCTTATAGTAAAAAATACCAAAACATATTTCGGAATTCTTGTTCCCTTTATCCACTTCATTCATATCTAATGCAGCTGAAAAGAAATATTTTTCAAACTCAGTATTTTTCCAACAGATTCAGCAAAAGGTATGTGATAGAAGGTGACTTATGACGTCACTAAAAATTTGTCTTTTCAGTACTCATTGATTTGAATCGGGAGTATGTACTAAGAATATCATTTTTCAATCAATATTTTACATAGAAGAAAAACTTCATTGCTTCTTTCAGTTTAATTAGACAATACCATTTTAATAACTATATATATAGTTAAATAAAGACAATTGTGATTAAAAAAAAACAAATTTATCCCGCATTATTTAAAAAAAATTATTTTTGTAAATTTTATTTCATTTCATATTTTATTTATAATTTATTGCAGTAAATATATTACAATTATATTCAAAGAAATGTTTTAATTTTGTATTAAAATATATTACAATATGATTTTCTTAAATATATCTTACTTAAATATACCATTCTTAAATATTTCATATCTTTTAGCACAATTTATGTTTTTAAAAATATCAGCAGCATTGCTTAAAAAAATTACCATTTTAACAATTTTTGTAAATTTTATTTAATTTCATACTTTATTTATAAAATATTACTGTAAATAAATATATATATATGTAAATATTCAAAGAAACGTTTTGCGTTTGTATTAAAATATATAGCAGCATGATATTCTTAAAACATCTGCCTCTGTGTTATTTTAATACGAAATTGCATTTCTACTGAAATCTAATTTAGAGGTTTAAAAAGGAATTAAAATTATGAATGTATCACGAATTTCTTGTTATTATCTCCATTTGGAAGATTCGTGTTTCGTATTCTTATAACGTCGTCAAAAATGCTCAAAAGTCTATCTAATAAGCTGATAACAATTGTTATAATAATATTCGTGGCATCCGTTTTTATTTATCTTATTTACTGTCCTTATTAAATTAATCTTCTCTATGTAATACACATAATACAGCGTCTTTTTCAACATTTCATATTAAACTTGAAGCTGTGAAATGAAACGCGATTAGTACAGACGTCGAAAATATTTAAAAAAGGATATCGCTTTGCATGAAACAAAAAAAAAAATCATGTCAGAAGTTAAATGGGTTATAATTTTACGCCTAAAATGTCAAAAAAAATCGTGATTTTGCTAGTTTAACAAATAAAAAATGTGCAAAATTAATTTGATGACATTAAGATCACAGGCTATTCATATTTACTGTATATTATATTGTATATTATTTTGAAACAAAGAAAAAAAGAAAAAAAAAAGGTAAGAAATGAAAATAAGAATCAGATTTTTTTCTTTTGTTATAATGCAAAACAATGTAGTTCAAATGAGAATAAAGCACTTGCAAAACTAAGTAGAGAAGCGCTGTTTATCAGAATAAATCTATATAGCAAATTGAACTAAATCGGATAATTCTTTCGAAATACATATTTAACTAAAATAAGTGGGTTTATGCACCCATATTTCAATTCCTTTAGTACGTAATCAATGAACCTTCATATGTAATCAGGGAAGCTCCTCATCAGAATAAACCAGCGTAATAAATTAGAAGCAAATCGTACAATTCTACAAGAAAAATAAATACATCTATTAGCCCCTGACCCCACCCCTCCACCCCCGCCCCGCTTTATTACGCTTGACAAATTATCCTCTAAATCTAATTAGAAAAGTGCTTTATCAGAGTAAACCGGTAAAAGAAATTTAAGAAAAATCGGATAATTCTGCATGAAAAGCACATTTATTACCAATACAAAAATCAGCACACATTAAAATTGTTCAAAGAAACTCAAAAATACTTATGAGTAAGAAAGAATCGTCAATTTTCATTATTTATTCTGGGTGCAACATTATTATATCATTGATATCAGTAACGGATTCATCTATAATTTCTAATAAAACAAACCTATTTGTATTCACTTTACGTATTATCAATGTTACCTGAGTAGAATCATGATCAATCGTACTACACGTTCATTTTTTAAAGAAAGTATATACCAAACAGTATATTTTTTACTATGCTAAATAAATTTTTTTTTATCTTCATTTACTTTATTTTATAGTTAAATAATTACATTAAAACTATTTTTGTACAGGAATTTATTAAATATTTATTAAATTATTTGATTTATTAGACATTTTGAAAATTCTTTATTACTGGAAATAGGATAATGGACCACTGTGCCACATGTCGTTGATGTTTCATAAATATTCATATTAATATTTTTTAAAGCCTAAACTTTAATGTATACCTTAAATTTTAAAGTATAAAATTCTTTTGTTTTTGAAATTTACTTAAATACATAATGTTTTTTTTTTGGGGGGGGGGGGAAATCTAGTAATTAAATCTAATTTGAAATGTTTAGTAAATTGACATTGCTTTCTCTCTTATACCAGCCTTCCAAGCAATGTTAATAACAAAATCGCGAGTCTTCCTATAAAAGTCACCAAAACGGTCGTTTGGTTTAATAACACTACATCATGATTTGACCTAGGATAAACTAGATTGACTTAGGCTAAATTTGTTCAGATCTGTTAAGAGCAGGCCGAACTTGTTTCTCCTATATGCGTTATTCCAAACTAGTTTGGTCTATCGAAAAGTACTTTAACCTGAATACACGAGGATAAATTAATTTGGCCTAAGAGACATTGGTTTATTGTAAGTGCCTTAGAATAAACTAGTTGTTCCGAGAAAAAGCTATGTCCATTGCGATAAACTACCTTGGTTAAGGATAAACTAGTTTATCCATGTGCGTTAAGATATACTAGTTTGTTCTTAAATCGTGTTTGCCTATTATGACATGTATCATTTTTTGTAATTTGTTGGTGCTGTATTTAATTTCCTATTGTCACATTTGATAACAAGTTATAAGAAATTATAAAAAAGATAATACTTGCGCTTTTTAAAATAACTTAATAACTACTTTAACAAACTTTTTACTTTCAAATTTCAAATTAAAGTTATTCCCATCAAATAATGCTCATTTTTTCGTACATAATTTTAAAAATTTTACTTTAAATGCGTTTAAATATCTTACTACTTTTTATTAAATGATGTTGATGTTGTTTAAGATTGCGTGTTATCTATATGAGAAAAATGGGTCTCACTAAAGGCAGAGTGCCCATCATGGCGAACCATTCTAAGGGTACTTATTCTGTATTAACGCAAGGAATTCCAAGGCTCGAAGAAAACCACGGAGAACTTCGCACGACTAGGCCTATGGCGTGATTCATTTCAACCAAGCGCTTTCCGGTTATTATCATTTAAAGTAAAACATCACCGTCATTGTTGGGGCCTTCTATTGAATGTATAGAGGATTTATTTAATTTTTGTAATTAATTGAATTAAGTTTATAAAACACGTGATTTATAGGCTTTCTGCTCTGATTTGACCTCGAAACAAATTTGATATTTTTGATAATGAATATATTGTCCCAGTTTTCAAAACATCCATTTATATTATACAAGATTTTACTATTTCCTATCTAGTGAAATTTTTGTTTATTATCACTTTTACTTTTGAAATTATTTGCAAATAAAGTTATGAGTTTCTTTTTTGTATTATTATATGTTCGCTGTTTTCTTTTAAAATTTACTTAATAAAATAAATTACATCATTTTCCATGCTAATATGCTCAACAGCTGTTAAAAATTAATTTATTTTTAGTTATTTTGTAATTGATCCTATTAAAATCCACTGCATTTAAAACGTTTCACAAAACTTTAATACCGTATCTCATTTTCTATCCCCTAAAATAAAATTTTCATATTTTTATTGCTTATTCTGAAAGATTTTGATTATTTATTTCATACTTTTATGCAATAGACGGAATGCAAAAGTTTGGCTACAAGTTTAGCTGTATTCTGAAAAGTATAAATAATTTATTTGGAAATGAGAATCTAAAATATCTAATAAATATCATAGCATTGTTCCATTTCTATGTAAAATTAAACATTTTCTCTTTGAAAAACGATTTTACCAAATAAAGGAAAGAAGAAAAACAGTTTGAGTTTAAACTTATTTTTGATTTTTAAACACGATGTTTAAAATTGCTGGTAGAATGTTTTTTATGAGCAATATATTATGTGATATAATGTAAATAGATCCTTTCAAGCTAGCTATAGGTGACGTTTGTCATCGCTGCTTAATGATTTTACTACTATAATGATTTCACTACCATACGAATTAATACCACTGGTGGCTCACTCATAAGTTTATTTTTTTCCTGCTCCCAGTTTTCCATTTGTTCATACCTTTGATTATACGTAAGCACAATGTTAAATCTTCGAGTAAACCAATAGTGGTATTAATTTTTGCTTATGCACCACTTCAATTTCGTCAGACATGGATCATTACATCCTCCTATTACTACTCTTCCGTAAAATAAGAGTATTTTTTCTTGTGCTTGATGACTTAGGGTTTTGTGCTGTCGGCTCTTCGCCATCTGTCACATCTATATTTTGTTGAGATTACACTATTAAAACTAAAGGTTGCATATAGCACTCCTAGGGGTAAAACGCTTACCCCATGAGCGACACCCCTATGGGAGCCAGAATTGCACCCTAGTGCCGTCAGAGGGTGCAATGGGGGGTGCCATGGGGTGCCTTAGAGCACTAGCATTCTGACTCCCTTAGGGGAGTCGCTGAAGGGACAAGCGTTTAACCCCTATGCAACCTTTCATTTTAACAGTGTACTATCATTCTAAAGCTATTGTGACGAGAATCAAGAAATGTATAGACGCTACGCTACCCAATCCAGCAATTCTGGAACTAAACCGTAGTGAAAAATAACAAAGTGAAAAAAAAGTAATTAAAGATTTGGAAACTGTTTTTCGAATAAATATTTAAATAATAGATGAGAATAAATTAATGTATACTGGTTGCATACAGTAAAATTAATAACACTAATTTGTTCCTACACTGTAAAAAAAAACTCCCTTACTTTACACCAAAAAGGGTGGCAACTAAGTTGCCACCCCAAGTGGTGTAATGAAATTCCACTTGCAAATTGGTGTAATGAGCCACCAACTATCAAATGGTAAACAAACACCATTTGTAGTGGCAACTTAGTTGCCACCCTTTTGGGTGTAAAGTAAGTAATATGTTTAAAATGTACGTTATAATAAATTGTCTCAATTAAAGGAAAGTTTAGCACACTCTTTGCGTGAAGTTATTTTTTTTAAATTATGGCTGTATTAAATTTGAAATGTAATTTTTTAATTATTTTTTATTTTGCTACCATTTATTAAAGTATACTATATAAGTAGATGGTAAAAAAGGAAATTTTCTAATATTTACATGGTTTTAACAGCAAAATAAAAAATAATTTAAAGATTACATTTTAAATTTAACACAGCCATAAATTAAAATAATTAGTTTCATGCAAAAAGGCTGCTAAACTCCCTTTTAATTGAGGCAATTTATCATAACATGCATTTTAAACATAATACTCAGTTATTAAACAATGTAATTTAGTATATTTACATACTTAAAAACATAGTTATATGGGTCACATAGTGTGTTTGGGGATTAGTGGGGGGAGGGGGCACAATGTATCTGCAGCATCTCTAAATTTCAGTATAGTTTCATTACTGTTTGTCACAGGTGTCACAAAATTGAAAGGTGTAAAAGCACAAATAAATTCTATTAAATACATGTTTTTCGTTTATTTTGAAACTTTAAAAGATTTAATATTACAACTAAATACTATAAAAGAACATTGCGCTTATATTTTGGCAAAGGTGATCTGGAAAACATATGTGAAAAAAATGTATCTAACAGTATTGTATGACCACTTTTGGATTTCAAGAATGAAGTAACATGCTATTTTGAAAATGTATGTTTTTTTCACACAAAAAATCCCAATATGTTTATACATATAATTTTTTTACAAAAAAAGCGAAGAAACAAAAGACGATAACAACATAAATTTGGCGCCCACCCCCCCCAGTTTCCGCGCCCGGGGCGACCGCCCCCTTCGCCCCCATCGTTTCACACCGCTCTGAATGAACATACCGTCAGCCCCCCTCCCCCTTTCATTGAAGTTCTAAAGATTTTCCATTAAATGTATTCAAATTCAAATAGGCATTAATGATGATTTAAATTATATTTTACTAATTTAATAAATAGAAAAATAAAACCATGACAATCTCTTTAACTCTTTCAGTATCAACATATATATATGAAAAAAGAAAAAAACGAAATAAAAATAATGGAATTTTTGTTTCAAATAATCTAAAAACACATCAAAATACAAATATATATTGAAAAAATGAATGTTTAAAACAAGATATAACACTATGTTTATTTAATTTCGTGTTAGTTCAAGTTATGCGGAATTTAAAGCAGTAAAACACTATAAAATCAAAACTAAATATTTCAAAGCTCTGTACGAAAGTGACAATTTTACGACTTCTTTTATTATTAATTTTCATTCTTAAAATATCGAAATAGCTAGACTGCAAAATCACATATTGCAAGTATCATGTATTTATATATATATATACGTACAATAAATATAACTAGAAGTACAACAAGTTTTTACAGAGAATTAAGAGTTATTGTATATAAAACAGAAAGAAAATAAACGCCACTTACTTATTCGAAAAAAATCCAAAAGAAAACCAAAGCAACAACACTGTTTTGCAAAACTGTTTATGTTTACGACTATCACAGTCTAATTCATCATACAATAGATTATTTCTTATTTCTTAAATTGTCCGAACTAATTGAATAAGTCGATAAAAGTTCTTAATATGAACAATGTCAGCGATTTCTTAATCATTCATTATTACCGCGAAATATAATCGAAATTCAAAGACATTTTTCACGGAACAACACAGAATGTTTCAACAACAGCGCCATTTTGCATAATAATCTTATCCCCCGCGCTGGTTGCGTAATCGCACCGACTTGCTCTCGCTGGATTAAAAAAACACCTGCGGTTGTGTTGATGAATTGAATAAAGTCTTTCAAAGTGCGAATTATAATGATTTCGAGTGTTTCAGAACGCCTATTTTCTTTTAAAGAGGTATGATACGTCACTCAAAGTGTAACGTAACATTTATTTTGGTATTGGCACCCTAAAAATAATATATTTACACCTTATTTCACATCTCATACAGCCGAAGTCAATGTGATAAAACTCTTTATTTTTTACAGTGTACGTTCATTCTATTGAATGGAAACGGGATATGATCAGGGATATATATGATATAGGTGGGAACTTCTTGGAGCGAGTCGGTCGTTTTACTTTCAAATAATAGTTTTACACACTGTTTGTGCCTGGTGCTGAATACATCTGCCTTTTCAATACATTTAGATTGAAAAATCCTAGGATGATTAATTGTGATAAAATGCCTACCTTTAATAATTTTTCAAGGAAGATCATGGCGTTTTATCATACTTCCATTTATCTGCATCTGAAATAGAAACATTCTTATAGTCCAAGAGCCGACAGCACTAAAACCTATGTCATCGAGCACAAGAAAAAAACCTTTATTTTAGCGATGAGTAGTAATAGTGTAATCCAATGACCCCTGTCTGCCGGAAGTGGAGTGGTGCATAAGCCAAAAATGGATACCACCACGAGTGGTTCACTCGTAGTTTCATCATTGAGCTGGTTCTACAAACAAACATATGAAAAGAGTTAAAAATGGGATCACGAAAACATAATGTTAAACCTACGAGTGAGCCCGAAGTGGCATTATTTTTTGGCGTATACAACACTTCACTTCTGGCAGATATGGATCAATAGATTAACCCGTTACAACTCTTACAGAAAACAAAGGTTTTTTCTTGTGCTCGATGACATAGGTTTTTGGGCTGTTGGCTCTTTTGGACTACCATTTCCAGTAAACAACTGAAAAGTAGCATTTTTAATACTCATGACAAGATCTTTCGAACGATACTACTCTCGCTAAGGGACTCGGGGACATATACGAAACTATTTTTTTATTTATTGAGTTAATTTTTTGTAATTTTTGTGGTGGTTAACCCTATTACTTGTAAACAGAATAACATGATAAAACCCCTCAGAAATGTTTTTAAAAAATTTTTAATTTTAAATTTATTAAAAAGTTGGGTGCTTTAAAATCGTTATAACTTGCAATATTATTTGTAGAAATCATTATATATTTTTTTATTTAAATAAACAAAAATATATTAGTTTTAATTTTGATTTAGAATGTAAAAATAGATTAATTTAAATAAAAATTGGAAATATTAAAAAAAATATTTAAAAAATAATGTAACTTTCATAAAAAAATCATATTTTCAAAAATAATTTTTTTTTTCAAATTTACTGAATCAAAATTAAAGTAAAAGAATTGAAAAAAAAAACATGTTCTAACTCTGAACTATTTACCTTTAATGGTTCTTGAGTTATTATAATTCAAATGTGGGAAATAGTGAAAAATCCTACCGTGAAGAAAAACACATTTTCAGAAGAAGCCATTATCACGACAACCATTGCTTGAAAGCTAGATTATGAAAAAAAAGACAAAAGTTAAAAAATTAATATTAATTGTTACAATTATGATAGAAACATGATTTAAGCGTCATTTTAAGCAGAAAAATAGAATGTTAAGTTGTTTTAAGCAGAAAAACAGGAATTTATAGTGCAATAAAACTTTTTTAGGAATATATTTTGCCCCGGAGGCTTTAAAAAAGCACAACCGACAGTTAATGTACGACTTTTTTTCACATAAAAATAATTTAATTCTTAAAAACATTGTTTTCTTGAAAAAAAAAACAATATTACAATAAATTAATTATATATTAAATGCATGTACAGATATCCTACATATATATATACACTGTTAAAAATAAAGGTGACAAACCAGTTGCATTTGGCACCCAGGGGTGAAAAGGTGTTACCATTTTACACCCGCGGGCTTGAAGATGTGTTTGGGGTGCCGTTTGATCAATCACTGGGTGATTCAGTCAAATTAAAGTGACGCGCAATGCATACCTTTGAAAGATTTTCACCCCTTAGTCATTTCCGCATGCTCTGTGACGTGTATCCTTGCCCTTCAATTCGCCGTCACTGGTGGATCAACACAGCAATATCTTCCTACGATGACTACCACCGCTATACGCTATCACAATTCAGTTAAAAACTTCGGATGGCTAATTTTTGGCGAGCTTTTTCATATAAAGCAACCTTTGAATTTCAGGACATTTGAACATTTCAGGGAGACTTTGAAGTTGAGCTCGATGGCCGAGCGGTTAGATCGCTGAGCTTGTAATCAGACGTTGAGGGTTCAAATCCTTCAAGAGCCAAAAGTCGGTTTGAATATTTTTTAATTTTTTATTATTGAACACTCTGGATTAAGGGTGCCATCTTTCCTAATAAAAGGTGCCATTCTGGCTTCTTTAGGGGTGTCACCAGTGAGACAAGCCTTTCACACCTAAAAGGTGCATTGTGTCACCATTAGTTTTAACAGTGATGTCATACATATATAACTGTACAAAATACCCATTTGAGGTGAAATCTTATCCAGAGCCATTAAGATCAAGAAAATTTTTCACTCCAGTTACATTTCTTTTATTTCTTTTATGTATATCTGTATAATATTTGTATGTATCTTTAATAATTAAATGCAAGCGTTATTTATATGTATAGCTATATATGTGCATTTAAACAACTACATATTGTTAGAATCATTATATTTTTGTCATTCAATACAAAATGAGCAAATCAGTTGTAGCTGACGAGTCATAAATATTATTAAAAATCATCATGTAAGTAGATCATATTCAATTACGAGTAAATGCAAGATAATAGATTTCCGACTTGTTTATTTCAGTAAAAAAAAATTACATTTAAAGTTGATACAAACTCGAGGTTTTGTGTATATGCTTGAAATTTCAAGTTTGATTAATTTTCTTTAGGAATGAAAAGACTGTGTTAAAAATTATTTACACTTAAAAATGAACAATAAGTAACAGATTTGCGTAATTTAGAAATTGTGCTTTTATTCTATAATTTAAAAATAAATGAATAATAGAAAAAATAGTTGTAGGAAAAATGAAATATTTTAATTACTTATCTAAACAGGAAGGATACATCTTACAGTTTAGAAATTATTTGATGTTATAGATAATGATATACATTTTTATTATTTAAAGTTTCATTCTTACCTTTTTATTCCTTAATTAGAAAAAACAGCGAAAACTATTGATGGAAGAATTGAATAATTCTATCACTTAGTTTAATATTTGAAAAGCTTTCAAAACTTTTCAATTATTTGATATTATAAATAAAAGTGTATATTTTAAATACTGAAATTTTTATTCTTGCTTTTAGTATATTTTTGTCTCGAGAATATTTTAAATTTAAATAGAAAGAAATATTCATTCGAATAAATAATTATATGGCAATCCTAAATTAAAATATAACAAGTATATGGCAGCAAACATCTTTTTTCTCTTCAAATCCTGCAATATTTTAAGAAACGCCAGCTATCTTAAAGAAAAACAGTCCGTGGAATGTGACGAATATTACTTTTTTGAAACCATCTTTGCTATGTTAGAAATCAAAATACAATCTCGAATTTTTTTGAGTATATCATGGACATACTGATACTTCTGACTGTGAAATATTGCTAATTCTGGACCTTTCCTTTATTTATTTTTTTTTCGGATACATGAAAGAAAAAATAATGATTTTGTATAGTTTTTTTAAGGTTTCTATTTTTTTTAATATGAAGACAATAAATGACAACTTTGAACTTAGAGTTTTCTACTTTCATATGCAATATTACATCAGGCATCAATTTCACATAGGTTTTTTAATTCCTTTAAAACTTATAACGCTTCTAATTTCCTTAAAATTTACGAATCTTCAATATTTACAACTACTTTTAAGATTAACCCTGGTAATACCTGATTATTATTACTTAATAAATATCGAGATATATTTTAAAAGGTTAAAATATTATAAAATATTAATTTCTGTTAAATAGTTTTCAAGATGCAAAATTTCAAACTTGCAGCTTTGGACGATTACACGCATTCCATTCTACATCACAAAGTTTTAAATGTCTAAAACTGCTAAAATAATTTATTTTTCACCAAGATATTTTGCATAGCTTTATTTGAATATGAATTGTACATGTATATCAAATTTCATTAAAATCGGCTCCTATGGGACCAAATTTTTTTTTAATTTTTTATTATTATTATTATTATTTTTTTTTTTTTTTTACATTTTTATTTATTTTAAATGGAGTGACCCAATTATGAGTAATTTAAGAGAAGACAAACATTGTGCTCTAAAATTACTGTTTCAAGACTGTGGAAACTATTTCCGATGTTTGTTGTACATCAGAAGTACCTTCAAAATCCCTAGTAGAGTCTTGTTTTTTACTAGATTATCCATTTTGGAAAAACAAGTTAATACCGTTTATCATTTGTACAAAATAATATATTCTAAGAATTTTAGAGATTGAAAATATTTAACCTGTTGTTGTAAAGTTGCGTAAATCCAATCCTAATCTCAAATAATAAACTTTAAAAATGTTTCTAATTCGAATAGCAGGCTAGAATTTATTACTTTTTTAATGTTAAGCTATTTACATTACAAGCTACATGTTTCAACTTTAAAACAAATGTTAAAAATTCCTGCCCATTTTGAATTTTGTAAAAAAAATAGATAATTTATATTTCCATTAATTTATAAATGTAACTTCATAAGTTGTAGTTAATCAAAATATAAGTAGTCCAATTTAAAATTTACAGCTCTATTTGCAAATCTGATTCACTTATCTTTTCTATTACATGTGTATCAATTGAGTTTCAAATGACTCGAGATAATCTAATCAAATGTTATCCGAAATTAACAATTAGTTGGGTAAATGTGGTTTCACAAATTAAATGATTGAAACCATTTAGCCTGTTGATGTAACAGTTGCGCAAATCAAGCTCTCATCACAAATAATAAACTTTATATACGGGCCGCATGAAAAATAATCCTTCTGTATCATTCACACAGATATTACATAGCTATGTTTCTAAGTTCGAATTTCAGTGTAGAATTTATTATTTTGTTTAATGTTAAGATATTTCTATATATATTTGAAAAATACGATTTGAGGAATTCACAAAAAATCTGTCTGCTTGTAATTTTGTAATATGTATATGTAATTAACTATTATTTCAATTAATTTTTAATACTGTTTTAATAAGTTGTAGTTAATAAAAATACAAGTAGTTCAATTTATCATTTATCCTTTTATTTGCAAATCTGTTTCACTTAGATTTTCTATTACATAGATATCAATTGAGTTTCAACTCAATCAAAATACTCTAACCAAATCTTATCTGAAATTAGTAATAAATAGAGTAAATGTGGTTTCACAAATTAAATATATACCAATTTGTGTTAAATTCTACATATTTTGGAGTCTGTGTTTACACAATAAACAAGTTAAATGAAAGATCCAATAAACCAATACAAACGGTTATTGATATCCACTACTGCTTGAATTTTGTTTTAAAGAAAAAATAAAGTGAATGTTGTCCTTTTTATAACGGCGTTCCCGACGGAAGATTAATCAGATATTTACATAACATATCAAATTGTTGTACAATCCATATTTTGTGCTTTCACATACATTGGTGTGCAAAATTTAAGGACGAAGGGATTTTCAAGCGATACTTTAACGCGACTATTCAACAGGATGTAATATAATTCGAATAATTATTATCCCTGCATAACAGCTAGTCCATATAACATCTCATTCAGGTCACACATGGTCACAAGAGTTACAGTCACTACGACGAAACAAAAAACAGGAAATTCTATGCATCTCTTTTATGAGTCTCAAATGACTACTATATATGACTCCACTGTCAGGTCACTGCGACTGCTACTTTGTGACGAGTCACCAGGTGACTTTACAGTGTCGTTTTATTGAGACTCTCATGTGACTGTCATTTGGAGACTCAATTTCAAAGTCATTGTGAATGTTGCATTATTATAAATAACCAAATAATGGCATATTAAAGTCACATGTTGATTTTTGTCACAAGACTGTCAAATCGTAACAGAGACTCTACTGTGAAGTATCCACTGTGAAAAGTGGTAAAAACTCACCATATGATTTTAATGGAATATTGTTTGGTGATTCATCATAATGCAATATTCAAAATGAATTTGAAATTGATCCTCCAAATGACAATCACGTGAGAGTCTCAATAAAACGAAACTGTAAAGTCACCTGACTTTACAACGATAGCTTATTTTTGACAATTTATTAAACTTTTACTTATAGGACCACTGAAATACATTGGACCATCTACGACAACACAATTTTCTTTAGAGGTAATTAATTTAAATGAAGCGAACAAATCACTACTTGTAATATGTTCTTTATTGCACACTAATTCAATGCAATTTATCCATTAAAGACACCAGTACTTGTTGTCTATAATACACCCAAGACTTTTAATAGTGTCACATGAATGCAGTTACATTTTATGTATTTTAGTATTGATGATACTATGGGTATCCCAGAACAACTGTTTGGAGTTACATTACCAAAATATGTTGAACATGGTATATTCATCTTCCATATCCATCCAAATAGCTTATCAAGATAAACAGCCAGTGAAATAGAGATTTTCTTTGAAAAAAAAAAACTTTCTAATTTGATGTTGAACTATTATATTTGTAACCTTTTCATTTAAGTATTAAATTTTTTTAAGTTTTACTTTTATTTATGTGTGGGATGTTTCAGAAATCGCTTCTAATGTTATGAGCCAAAACAATTTAGACTAATAATCTAATTATAATATAATATACATTTTATTTGCATGATATTCGAAGGTTTGCAGATGTAAAAAATTACCTGTAACAAATTTAAAAACCATTAACAATATCAACTGAAAATCTTGGATATTTGGTAAAATAAGGAGATTTTTAATTAGATTCCGGGAAACTTAATTACAGAAACACAATTTTTTTTAAATGTCGAACTCCTATCTAAATTTTATGTTTTTGTACTTAAAAAACAATTACTTTATATTCAAATATTTAAAAAAATAATATGAAAAAAAACGACATTTTAGGCCAAAAAGTTTAAATTTCATCCTCATTCCAGGAGACCTAAATATTTTCCAATTTCAAAAATATTTTTGGGCATAAATATGTGATCATAGTTACAACGTTTTATCAACTTGAAAGTTTTTCGTGATACACTGAAATATATAGTCATGTTTGCTACTTGTATTAATCTCAAAATGTATGAGATTAGGGATAAATTTTAAGGAAATATTAAAATTTATTATATAAATGAGTTTCAAATCAATCCAGATAGTCTAACCATATCTTATGTGAAATTAACAATGAACTGAGTAAATGTGGTTTCACAAATTAAGTGCATATTCATTTGTATTAAATTCTACATATTTTCGAGTCTGTGTTTACACTATAAATAAAATAAATGAAGGTTCGTGTGCATGTTCATTATGTTGAAATATCAGTCAGTTGTTTCAAATATCTCGTACTATTGATAATTAAATTAGATGTTTACATAAAATATAAAATCTTTGTTCATATCCATCATCTGAGCTTTCATATATTTTACTTCTTATTATTACCTTATTTTGCCACTATTAATCTCAAAAAGCATGCAATTAATAATACATTTTAAAGAAATATTTAAAGTCATTTATAGGGCTTAGTGTTGCTAAATGTGAGTTGTAAAGTTTAGGTGTAATTATGTAGAATTTAAATATAAATACTGATATTGTCTTATTTTGAATGTGTTATAACATTATACTGCATTTGATAATGAACAAGATTCTATGATTTAAGTTCTACGAATTAAATTTTAGATTATTCGAAATTATCACTATATTTATGAGTATTTTACAAGGAAGACAGAATATTGCATTCTAAAATTACTGTTTCAAGACTGTGGTAAAGATTTTGGAATTTGGCGTATATCAAATGTATCACTAAAAACCCAATAGTCAAGTTTTCAGACTAGATCATACATTTTGGGAAAACAAAATAATGGTGTTTTTCAAAATAAAATATTTTAAGAATTTTAGATATTGAAAATATTTACCTACTGATATATTAGTGATGTAAATCCAGCCCTTATCGCAAATATTAAACGTTATATACTTGTCGTACAAAAAATGGCTCTTCTTTATCCTTTACACAAATATTAGAAATGTTTCGAAATTCATATTGCAGTCTTGAATTTATTGCTTTGTTTAATTTTAAACTATTTATATAAACATTTACAAATATATATACTATGTCAGGAAATTATAAAAAATTCTATGTACTTGTATTTTTTTATTATTATTGTTACATTATACTTAACTTCCATTTCAATTTAAATTATTTTAATCATTTAATAAGTTTTAATTAATTAAAATACGTGTAGTTAACTTTATAATTTAAACTTTTATTTGTAAATCTGTTTCTCTTAGTTTCTCAAATATATGTGTATCAGATATATCACAGTGTTCTATATTACCAATAGATGTGCTACATGTTTAAAGAAGGAGGAAGCATGTGACTTTGAAAATGAGACATTTCCAAAATGGATGACATAAGCAATTTACCAACGACTTCACGTCCAATTATGTGAATAATACAAATTTGTGAGTGAATTAAAAAAAATATTGCACTTTTTATAAATTATACTGTTTCAAGAATGATTTGGAGTTGTTTATAAATGTTGTTCATTCGTGCATGGATGTTAAAAACATCTGTAAATATGTTTCACCTATTTGGGTATAATGGGTCTTTACTATACATTTCCAGTTAAAGAAACTAATTTTCTGTGTAACTATTGTGTACACTTGGTTATTAAAAAAAAATTTTTAGGAATGAATAAATTATTAGATTTAGTCTTACAAAACATTTTTTTTTTTCATTTTTTAAAATAATATGAAGTGACATACTGAATTAACTGCTAAAATATGGTATATCTTTTAGAAAATTTAAAAATTTCTAATACGAATGTCTTATTATTTCCTATTTCTCTTCGAATTTTTCGATAATCTTTTTTTTTTAATTCTCTAATATTCTTCTTCCCATCTATTTTCTGAGTTTACTAGATCAGATAATAAAATTGTAGTGTTGAACAAGAAGGACAGTAAATATGTGCATATGTTGTCAGTCACATGTGGAAGTGAGTCCAGACATGTGAGCGCTGGTGCTAAGATAAAAAAGACAAGGTTCCTGTAACCAGACCAGCTATAATAAGAATCTATAATGCACATATGGGTGGAATCAATCTAAACGATAGGTTCATTGATGCGAACCCGTAAATAGCCAATTCGGATCTTTTCTCACTTTCTCGATTCTTTAGTTACAGTAAAGAGTTGGATTATGTATATAAGAGATTATAGATCCTCTAATATTCCGAAAAGAGATTAAATGAGTTTACTCGAACTTATCTTTACATTGCTGAAATCCTTATAAAATGTGAAAAAGTAAAGTCTACTGTTTGAAGACCACAAAAATCAGGGCAATCATCCAATGAATCTACATCTTAAAAAAAATAGAATAACCATGTCTATTCCCAAAAGTGAGGTTCGATATGATGTGTTTGGACACTGGCCCGAATTTGTTGCTGGTGTATATCAATCTCGATGATACATGGAAGGATGCAAAGGAAAAGCAAGAGTAAAATGTGTGAAATGTAATCTATTTCTTTTTCTTCAGAATAATAATTATTTCAAAAAATTCTGTAATAAGATTAGATTATTAGAAGATTATTATTACAAGGCAAGTATAATATTACAAGATATGTATAGTATATGTATAGTATAGTAGCAATATATGTATTACAATTATTACAAGATATAAATAATATTTGGCACAATACATAACTTTATGTAAAAAACCATTTAAGTTGTTTAAATTGATATAATTTTTTAATAATAAACAGGTCTATTTATTTAAAGAATGGCATTTTTATTCAATTGTGACCTATGTACCCATATGGGGGCATAAACTTTAACTATTTAAAAATTTAAAAAATCAAAATCTGATTCTATTTTTTCTTTTCTAAGCTTAAAGGTGCCATAATTTGCTAATAAAATAATCTTTCTACGCAGCAGATTTTTCTCGGGACTGAAAAGGTTACTCTCAAAATGTATATAATTAAGCATAAATTTTAATGTAATGTTTAAATTTATTTATAAGGTTCTGTTTTATTAATTTTGAATTACAAAGTTTTAGTATAATTATACAGAGTTTAAATGCAGTCGCATCTCTCTCCATAATGAGCCTGGGAAATAGTGCACACTCGGCTATAGGGAATTTTTTAGTGGTCCCTTCGGAACTCCAATTTAAGTAATGTTGTTTTAAACGCTTGTAGTGGACACATGAGTATTTACCTGTTAGTTTATAGTGGACTCAAATTTTATTTCTCCAGGTATTTTCCTTAAATCTGCATCATTTGTGACTGCAAATGACAGCATTCCTTTATATTATGTAATATTTTACTCTTTCACGTTCAACAATTTATCTTCTCCCCTTCCCCCGTTTATGAAACAAACTCCCTTATTCGTCAGTCCGTAATTCAAGGAATGGAATCTGGGCGTTTGATGGATACTTCCCTACTCCGTCTGGTGTCCCTTAGTATATTCGGAACACTCCACGATTTTCTCTCGTTTCACAGTGTCTCTCTTCATTATTATTTTGATTGATTTAATTTGAAATAATATTTTCTTAAGAACAGCTAAAAACTTTATAAAAATGGCGAGTGCTGTAATTTCGCAAGGAATTTCCCATGTTCAAATCTACAGTTTCAAACATTTGGAAAAATCACAATATATTTCTAGATGCAGAAGAAAAGAAATGTGATTCATTGAATAAACTACATCGTACTGAAAAGGAAAATGTGGAAAATGGTTCACCAATTAGTGGAATAGAAATCTGTTTGTGACCGGACCTATGCTTCAAATGAAAGAGAATGGGTTTGCCGAAAAATTCGCTAAGAATGGTTTTGAATGCGGTAATGAATGGCTAGAGAAATTTAAAAAATGGAACAATATTCCTCGTGAAAAGAACGTCTGGGAAACAGTAAGTGTTTGTGCATCAGTCATGGAAAAATGGAAATGTCAAGTGTGGGGGATGCAATGCAAGATCATGAAGAGAAGGATATTTTTAAGGCTGGCGAAACTGGTTTATTGTACAAAATGATTCCTGATCAGACATTAAAATTTGAAAGAGAAAAGTGCATTGACGAGAATTTCTCGAAAATGAGAATAACTGTTATTCTATGTGCAAATATGAATAATTCAGAGAAGTGAACATTAACTGTCATAGGTAAATCTCAAAAACTGAGATGTTTTTAAAATGTTTTTACCGGTCAATTACAATTCTAATCAAAAATGCTAGACGAAGACTTCAAATGTTTTTGAGGAAGAACTGCGACAGTAGAAATATGATTTGTTGAAAACATAAAATTGTTCTCGGTCTCGTCAACTGCAGAAGTCATCCTCAATTAATAAATCT
This sequence comes from Maratus speculifer, assembly GCA_964019185.1. NCBI lineage: Eukaryota > Metazoa > Arthropoda > Arachnida > Araneae > Salticidae > Maratus > Maratus speculifer. Next base: position 166,815,383 of record OZ025290.1, read on the forward strand.
TAAAAGCATTAAACTCGTGTTTCTGCTTCCAAATAAGACTTTTATATTTCAGCTCATGGAACAAGGTGGTTTTTGCAGCCTGAAATCTCTTTGCAGGAAACAGCTATTCATACGTGTTTTAGACAACTACGAAGAGAACAACACGGGATACAAAATATCTCGTTTGGAAACAATAGTTTTATTAGAAAAGTCATTGAGACAGGTGACATCAATGATAATCCACAATTGTTTCCATTACATAGATCTTTCGAACGATGTGCTGTTGGAAGGAAAAGAGGCAAACGTCGAAAAAGACAACTTACCAAAAGCATTGTTGGTGAAAAAACATGCTTTGAACATTTATCCTAGGGGAGTTACTGAATATTTCAAATCTTTCGATGATGAAGTGTGCACTTCCAGTACTTCTACAGAGAATAAGATTGTATTTGAATTTGAAACTAATCAAAAGAATGATGGTGAAGAAAAACTAGATAATGATGTTGAAGAAGTGCCGGAAATTTACGCACCTTCTATCTCGGAAATGAATCGGCAGCGAATATCTTTAACTTTTTTTTCTGCAAGATATATGGACCAGAAGATATTGGATTCTTTGCTAATTCTTGATAAGACATTTACTGAACTCTACTTAAAACCTAATTGTATTTATTCGAAAATTATGAATTACTTCCATGGAATTCAAAAACAAAATCACCTGTAAAGTAACTATTTTTCATGATGTTTAAATTAATACTATTGGATTAGTTAATAATTTGTAACAAATTAAGTGTAATTGCAATCACAATTTTTAACATTGCTATATTATATGCTAAAAAATACTTTTTACAAAGAATTTGGATATAGTGAACATACTGCTGAGTCCGTAGACGGTTCACTACTGTGGGGTTCGATTGTATAAGTACTGATTTTGTGTAATTTTGAACGTGTTACAATTTTATATTACGTTAAACAAACAACAAAGCTCTAAGATTTTAGATTTCATATTTCGCATTGTACTTGAGAATTTTTAAAGTGATAAGGATTTTATACACAGTGAATTTCAAGAATACTTCATTTCTTTTATATTGTTTCCTTATGCCACTGATTTCTGCATAGTGATTATTGTAGTTTAGAAAAATATTGTAATTTCTTGTTTAGTGAGTAAATGCATATATTTTTTAAATCCATGCCGATTTTTTTTAACGGTTTTTGTATGGAAATTTTATTGCTTCAAAACTAATATATTCTGATATGGCAAGTCCTAACAACACGGAATCACTTTCTGTGGTTTACAGTTTAATTATATATATCTGTGTTCGATATTTGTAACCAAAATGTGCATTTTCATAATATTTTTTTCTCAAAGAACAGAAAATCTCCATAAAACATTTAATATTTTTTATTTCACTAAGCAATAAGGTTTAACGAGTTTGTCTAGACTGATTTAATTTAATAAATGCAAATTATAATTTTTTAACGTCACATCTCTCATCGCTTCTAGTGACATGTTACGGAGAGTAAAATTTGAAAAATATTCGCATATAAAATGATAACAGTTGGTTATTTCGATGCGAACTTGTCATGTCTGTCGCATGCTGCAATTTTTACTACCAGTATTTTAGAACGGAAAAACGTGACTTATTTTATCAAAGATGTCTCATTAATTGAATAAGACGAAGCAACTTTTCGAAAATGACGGTGTCCAACAATCATAGCGATTTTCAGATGTGTGACAGACATGTCAAGTATGGAAATAACCAGTTGTCATTATAAATAACAATTGAGTTTCAAACAATAAAACAGTTTCGAAATAAGAAACAATATTTTGTTAAATTACGGCGGTATAAAGTTTGATTCAATAACTGAAATCTATAAATGCGTAATATACGAATTTTTTTCAATAACTAATGACTAATCTTACTGTCGGAATACCACGCATAAGACTATTAGTTTCTTTAGAATAAAAAATAAATGCTGCTACCAGTTAAATATTAATCTAATGTCAAATCAAAATCTTTTAATTTTGTCAATATTATTAACTACAAATTTTACCCTAGACGGCCTAATACAATAATTTTTTAATCCTGATGATGATTTAGTATTTAGAAAAAATGACCAAACTTCAAAAATTTTTACGAGATACGCAATAAACATACTGTTCTCATACAACTTGAACGAAGTGAGAAACAAAAGAAAAAGTTATATTCAAAGTACGTTGGCTAAACATAAGACTTTAAGTGCGCTATATATATAAACATTTTGCTATTCTTGAAAATTTTATGTCCTAAAGCTTTTCCTGTTTCATATTTTACGACGCTCTTTGTTTTTTCAGACACAAGCTTAATTTCCGTTCTTATAGACAAAGAAAAGTCAATGCTCTGTTCAGAGTTCGCTTTTATAATTTCAAAAACTTTATTTTATGCTGTCATTTTACATACCAGTATTCGTTTCAGAAAGTTTAGAACATAATGCATTTTTTGCTTCGTTTAGTACTCTTAAATGAAACATGAAATTACTTCAATTGAAATACATTACATTATGTTTCAATGTATGATTTCTGAATGATCTCGAATGATTCCCGTATAATCTTGAATGATTTCTGAGAAATTAATGCGTTAAAACAGAATAGATATTAAAACGCATCTATAAAAATACTTCAGGAATATGGGCGTTAAATAATATTTATTTTGTTTGTGATTTGCATTTTATATTGCTTATCCATTACTTATAAAAAATATGTCCTTCGTTGTTTCAAATTTCTCTTTTTAACTTAATCCATTTATTATACAAAATTAATAAGAAGGAGGAACACTGCCAATTAAAAATACATTTCCATTAATTATCTATTTTTTTAAATTGTACTAAAAGTTTTCTATGTATTTGAATTTAGTATTTCAGGAAGAATGCATTTTTGATGAATTCCTGTAAATTGCAAACCGTAATAAATTTCTGTAAATCGCAAAGAAATATTTTTTATTTAAAATGGTGATTTTAAAATTACTAACTATTCTGTACATTATGGTTTGTATCTTATTAGTTTAAGATTTTTGTTTTGTATTTTGCAAGTGATGCTTTATGTTATAAGTAATGTTCTTTATTAAAAATTGCGTGTACGTAAAATGTCTCTTGAAAAATAAACGGAAGCATTTAATTGAAATTTTTCAACAGGTATATTTTTATTCTCGTTACAATTCATTACTTGAAAAATAATGTGAAAATTTTCAAACACCTATATATATATATACACACAAGTAATTTCCATTGTGTATGTTCCTTATTCAAATCTTCAGTATTTGACCTTTCTCTATAAACCTTTATGTGCGTGCGTTTTAAAACTTGATAAAGGTCGCTGCCAATTAAGAAAAAATACCAAACCATTCTTTACCCTTTTTTCTGCCTCCTGCCATAATTTAACATTCTAGATAAAAGTCTTTTTTCAAATATTCTAATTCAAACATTACTTTATTTTGCGACACCCTACAAAAGTAGAATATAAAAAAATTATAGCACAGGTACATTCGTTTTATAAGTCAATAAAAATTCAGACTCAATCGCTATACTTTTACATTTTCGAAATTGATGTCTTTCTAAATGGAAAAGGCACATTTTTCATATATAGAATAAAAATCTGACTATAAGTGAAGAAAATGACGTATTATCTGAATTTGAATGTTTTTGAAATTAAAACAGGAACATGAATAAAGACATTTTAATCTTAAGAAAACAATTTATAAAAAAGAAGAAAAAAGGGTAAATATGACGTCACATTCTTTCAAATCTTTTCAACGAGTAGTCACATTTAGTCTGAATTTAAGTAAATGGCTTCTATATTATTTAATAATTTAGTTGCAGACTACAGTCATATCTTATAGGTAATCGTTACAGCTAAAGGTTTCATTTGTTTAGATGCAATGGTCTCATGTTATGGGATTCATATTAAAAAGAGAGCAAATATTCCCTTTATCAAACAACTTTATGACTCATGTCACGATCTAAAATTCAGAGAAAATGACACCACTTTCATTTAATTGTTGTAGTTTATTTCCTATTAATGAAAATTGAAGTTTATATTTAAGAGTGGTGTTTAGAAAAAAAAATGAAATAAATTTTAATTTAATCCTCGATTTAAATCTCATAATTGCACATACAGTAAAAGATTTAGATTTAAGCAATGTCAAATATAATTTCTGTTAATATTACATTATATGGATGCCTTTATCGCTTTTTTCCGGTATTGCGATTAAAATTATATACTTTTGTGCACATGCCAAAACAAAATCACGTATTTTAATTTTTAAAGTGAAAAATTTTACAAGAGTTTGTCAAAAGAACGCACTTTTAACTTCATAATAAATAAAGCTTGATTAATACATAAATATATTTGGTAAGAAGGTTGTGATTATCAATGATCTCAGCAATATCTTGAATTTATTTTAGAAATAAATTTATTCTTCCTTCTTGAAAAAACTGGAATTCAGTAATGCTAAAAAAATTGCAAATTAAAACATACATGGAATTTATATAAAACTAAAAAAGTCAAATCTTGTTCCTATATCTGGAGTTGTTTACATCCGTAAAATATGTAAATTTTAGAGAGTTATGGAATTTCAGTGTTACAGATTTAAGAGAGTCTAATGTATTACCAAAAATAAAAAAACAAAAAAAAAACATTTTGGACATTTTTATTTTTAAATTTTGGTATACATTTGTTACATTTCCTAGCAAATGAGCATTATTAAATAGGCAAAGTAATTTTGTAATAAAATTGTTACATAAATCTAACTCGTATAGCATTTTATTTTGAAAAAAAAGTCTGAAGCTGCTTAATATTGTTCTAACTTAAATGGAAATTTAAATATAACGCTACATTTTTTTTTTCAAAAACTAAAAAAAGAAAAAAAAATCTTATAATGTAATAGAATTTGCGTATAAATTTCTTAAATCTTGAAAACTATTGATAATCTATTAACCCTTTCCGGCACGGAAAGGGTTAATTTAAGGGTTAATAAAGGGTTCACTTTCTTGCTGTTAGTAAAATGAGAAATTATCGACTGACACTGGAATTCACAAATGAATTTTTTAGATATTTTGAATTCCTTAATTTAAACTTTTATTGTAAAAGTAAAATTTTACCAAAATATTATTTTAGTCATTTGCAAGTTTAGAATTAAAATTAGGTATCCCAGACCGGGCACAGTGTGCCGGAAAGGCTTAAACAATAAACTTGGTAAACTATTTAAATCTGAAAGCAATTATGAATAAGATTATTCTCTATCAAACAACATTCATTGCTATTATTTTTACAATACCATGATATCTTAATGTAAATACACCTAACACTAAAAAAATTCACTTCTTAACAAATATTATAGTTTATTCTATTTTTATTTTAGAATTCAGTTTTCATGTTCAATGTTTTTTATGCTTTAGCGAGCACTGTGTTTACCTTTTTCCTTCAAGATAACATTCGTTTTCAAAAGTTTATTTTCTCTGTGAATCAATAAACGTGTCAAAGGGATGAAAACTAGAAAGAGCAAAATGAACAAAGTTTGTTTATGTACAAGAAATACTTTATTTTATTAAATATGTTGACTTTTCAGAAATTTCAAAGAGGAAAATCACTTTTCAGATTAGTTTTTGTAATAGATTGGATGGCGAAATAATGTCTTCTTCATACAAAATTAAAAGTGTAAATTAAATTTATATGTTTTCTATAGTAAAAGATTTTTTAAATTTACCAATGCATATTATTATATGTTCTAAAGCTAATAACAAAACAAACTTTCTATATAAATAGATAGAACATCATTATAAATAGGTGGAACATCATTTAAGTGCGTTCGTAATTATGTAAATACGTAGCATCTATAGTCGTCGCTCAATCCATCAATCCGCATACAACAGAGCAAAAATTCCCCAATCGAATCATTTGACATTTAAAATATATCATAGTTGTACAGTTTTGTCGTGTCATTTTCAATTTTATGAATATCGGAGTTTAACATCAGAATTAATTGCAGGGATAATCAAAGTTATTCCGTTACGTTACGGCCAATAAGATTTTTTTTTTCAAATGCATTGATGTTACACACTTTCGGATATAATAAAAAGGATGTGCAACTATAAAGTATACACTAAAATGCACATTCTGTACAATTTGTGCAAAAAATAAAATAAAAAATTCTCATTATGATAATTTAAACAGCCTTATAAAAGTATTCCTTTACACAATGGTGCAGAGGAGAAGCGCGTTTTAATTATATTGAACTTTTTCACATCTTATGAATGTGATACGTTGCTGAGGTTTATTATAAATGTCTTCCTATATAATAGAAAGCAGATAGTATTTACAGGGACACACAAAAGATTTCGACTACTATACTGTGTCTGAAGCACTGTGTACTATTACATCAAGATCTGTATAATTTTAAAACTTTGTTAACACGTCATTTTAATAATAACTTTGTATTTTCACAAAAATAAGTAACAGGTTAAAAGATAACATGCTATTTTATACAAAAATCTATGTTTCGAATTAAAAGAGAAAAATTTTATTGGTCAAATATGATATCGGTATCAAAAGACAACCCCATTTCCTTAGAGATATCTTAAGATATCACAAGCCAGACTCCCCCCTCCCTTCCCTTTTAAAATTATACCGTTACATTCGCACAGGCAATATTGCTAAAAACGAATCCAATATACAATCTCCAAACAAACATACAAATTCAATGTTCATTATTGATTTAAACGAAACGGGGTTTCCTTTTCTATTAGCGAGTTACAGATTTATAATTTCTTTTATGAAAATTGCATTAACGTATTTTTAATGCATTAATTATCTGATCTTTTAAAAAAATTTTGTGAGAGTTGTTGCATGCTTCCTGCATTGTCAGTGCGTATTAAAATAAAGCCACTAAGAATATTTAGTAACACTTAGAAATGCTTAAACAACATTTATAGCACTTAATGTAGCTATTACTTTGATAAAAAACTTTACTCTTTTTTACTACTTTTTAAATTTCAGGTAGAAAATATGTTCAACAGATCTAATTCTATTATTTTTACTTGAACTAACATGCATCACTGGTGCTTTCTTGCTTTAAAAGCGGAAGGGAGGAAAATAAAAATTTCTTAATTATACCCCTTCTAAGAAGCTTTTTTATCAAACTTAATTATCTCAACGCGCAAAACAATGTTTCAGAATTTATTTTATATTCTTCTTCAAAAAAATGTCAGAATTTCAACATCCTGATATCCTTTTATTTCTCATTTGATTAACGGTTTGACGTAAGATTTTCAGAAATACTATTCAAAAATATATTTAAATCTAAAATGGCGAGAAGAAATTTTAATTAACTCGGAACACAATGAGAATATTTTCTTCAGTCGGAAAAATATCCTTTATTGAGCTAATGAATATAAATAATATAAACTAACAAATTCAAGGTTCATTATTGATTAAAACGGAACAGGTCTCATTTTCTGTTAGCGAGATATAGATTTACAATTTGTTTCATTAAGATTGCATTAACGTAGTTATTTTAATGCATTAATCATCTGATATTTTTAACAATTTTGAGTATTTTTGCTTTAATTATAAATTGTCAGTACGTATTAAAATAAAGCCATTTAGAATATATTTGAATAATACATAGAAAAGCTTAAACAACATTTATAGCATTTATTACATTAATTGCTTTTATAAAATACATTAATCTTCTTCAATAAATTTTTAATTTCAGGAATAAAATATGTAGAACAGATATAATTGTATTATTTTCTACTTGAACTATCATGCATCGCTGACGTTTTCTTGCTTTAAAAGCGGAAAGGAGGCAATAAAAACTTCTTTATACTTCTTCTAAGAAACTCTTTCATCAAACTTAATTATCTGAACGCGCTAAACAATGTGTCAGTGTATTTTTTATATTCGTCTTCAAAAAAGTGTCAGAATTTCATCTTCCAATATATTCTATTTCTGATTTGATTAACGATTTGACGCAAGATTTTTAGAAATACTTAGCTTGGGATGGCTAATAAATCATAAATACATATTAATCTCAAAAGGCGAGAAGAATATATATTTAACTCGGAGCATAATGAATCTAACATATTGAGTATAGTTTCTTATGTCTTAAAAATATCCTTTATTGGCCTAAAGTTTAGAATTATTTTAAACTAAAAAATTCAAGGATCATTATTGATTTAAACGGAACAGTCTTCATTTTCTGCTAAGGAGTTACAGATTTATAATTTGTTTCATGAAAATTGCATTAACGTAATACTTTTTATGCATTAACCATCTGATCTTGTTAATAATTCTGTGTGAATATTTGCTTGTATCATGCATTGTTAATGAGTATTAAAATAAAGCCATTAAGAATATTTTTCAATAACACATTGAAAATCTTGAGCACATTTAAAGAATTTGTTGCAGTTATTACTTTTATACAAAAAAAAAAAAAAAAAAAACATTAATCTTTTTCACTAAATTTTCAATATTAGGAGTAAAATATGTAGAACAGATAATTCTATTTTTTTTACCTGTACTAACATGCATCGCTGACGTTTTCGTGCTTAAAAAGTGGAAGCGAAGAAAATAAAAATTTCTTAAGTATATTCCGTCTAAGAAACTCTTTTATCAAACCTAATTATTTCAACGCTCTAAACAATGTGTCAGAATTTATTTATATTCGTCTTCAAAATAGTGTCATAACTTCACTTTCCCATATCGTTTTACTTCTGACCTGATTTACGGTTTGACGCAAGATTTTTAGAAATACTCAGCATGAGATGACTAATAAGCCTTAAGTATATTTTAATCTCAAAAGGCGAGAAGAAATTTTAATAATTCGGAACGTAATGAGTAAATTTTCTTCTGTCGGAAAAATATAGTTTATTGGCCTAATGTTTATAAATAAATTAATCTAACAAATTCAAGATTCATTTTTGATTTAAACGGAACAGGTTTTATTTTCTGCTAGCGTGTTATAGATTTATAACTTGTTTCATAAAATTCCATTAACGTAAGTCTTTTAATGCATAAACCATGTAATCTTTTTTTTAAACAATTTTGTGTGCCTTTGCTTGCATCATGCATCGACAGTGCTTATTAAAATAAAGACATTAAAAATATTTTTCGATCACACATAGAATATCTTAATCAACATTTATAACATTTATTGTAGCAATTACTTTTATCATAACATTCATCTTCTTCACTAAATTTTAAATTTCAGGAATAAAATACGTAGAATAGATATAACTTTATTATTTTTTACTTGAACTAACATGCATTCCTGAAGTTTTCATGCTTTAAAAGCGGAAAGGAGGACAATAAAAATTTATTAATTATACTCTTTCTTAGAATTTCTTTTATAAAACTTAATTATCTGAACACGCTAAACAATGTGTTAAAATTTATTTTACATTCGCCTTTAAAAAAACTGTCAGAATTTCATTTTCTTGATATCCTTTTATGACTGATTTGATTAACACTTTGACGTAAGATTTTTAGAAATACTTTGCATGAGACGGCTAATAATCCGTAAATACATTTTAATATCAAAAAACGAGGAGAAATTTTAATTAAGTCGGAACATAATCAATCTAAGATAATGACTATATTTTCTTCTGTCGGAGAAATATCCTTTAGTGGCCAAATGATTATAAATAATATAAACTAACAAATTCAAGGTTCATTATTAATTAAAACGGAACAGGTTTCATTTTCTGTTAGCGAGATATATATTTACAATTTGTTTCATTGAGATTGCATTAACGTAATTCTGTTAATGCATTAATCATGTGATATTTTTAACAATTTTGTGTACTTTTTGCTTTAATTATAAATTATCAGTACGTATTAAAATAAAGCAATTTAGAACATATTTGAATAATACACAGAAAAGCTTAAGCAACATTTGTACCATTTATTATATTAATTACTTTTATAAAAAACATTAATCTTCTTCACTAAATTTTATATTTTAGGAATAAAATATGTAGAACAGATATAATTCTATTATTTTTTACTTGAACTAACATGCATCGCTGACGTTTGCTGCTTTAAAAGCGGAAAGGAAGAGAATAAAAATTTCTTAATTATACTCCTTCTTAGAAACTCTTGTATTAAACTTAATTATCACATCGCGCTAAAAAATGTGTCAGAATTTATTTTATATTCGTCTTGAAAATAGTGTCATGATTTCATTTTCTCTATATTCTTTTATTTTTGATTTGGTTTACGGTTTGACGTAAGAATTTTAAAAATATGCTGTATGAGTTGGCTAATAAGAGGTAAATACATTTTAATCTCAAAAGGCGAGAAGAAAATTTAATTAGGTCGGAAGACAATAAATATAACATAATGAGTATATTTTCTTCTGTGGGAAAAATGTCCTTTATTGGCCTAATGATTATAAATAATATAAACTAACAAATTCAAGATTCATTTTTGATTTAATCGGAATAGGTTTCATTTTCTGTTATCGAGTTATAGATTTATAATTTGCTTCATAAAAATTGCATTAACAAAATGCTTTTAATGTATTAACCATCTCAACTTTTTTAACCATTTTCTGTGACTTTTTGATATCATCATGCATTGTTAGTGCGTTTTAAAATAAAGAAATTAAAAATATTTTTGTATAACACATATATAATCTTAAGCAACATTTATAACATTTATTATATTGATTACTTTTATCAAAAACATTAATCTTCTTCACTAAATTTTAAATTTAAGGAATAAAATATGTAGAACAGATATAATTCTATTATTTTTTATTAGAAATAACATGCATCACTGAAGCGTTCGTACTTTAAAAGCGGAAGGGGGGGGGGATAAAAATTTCTTGATTATACTCCTTTTAAGAAACTCTTTTATCAAATTTAATTATCTCATTACGATAAACAATCTGCCAGAATATATTTTATATTCGTATTCAAAAAAGTGTCAGAGTTTCATCTTCTCGATATATTTTATTTCTGATTTGATTAACGTTTTGACGTCAGATTTTTAGAAATACTCTGCATGACATGGCTTATAGCCCGTAAATACATTTTAATCTCTAAAGGCGAGACGAAATTTTATTTTACTCGGAACATAATGGATTTAACATATTGAGTATATTTGTTATGTCGGAAAAATATCCTTTATTGGCCTAATGTTTATAAATAATAAAAACTAAAAAATTCAAGACTCATTATTGGTTTAAACGGAGCAGGTTTAATTTTCTGTTAGCGAGTTACAGATTTATAATGTGTTTCATGAAAATTGCATTAACATAATTCTTTTCATGCATTAACCATCTGCACAATGTATTAAACATTGATCTTGAATAAAATATGTAGAACTGATATAAATGTGTTATTTTTACTTGAACTAATATTCATCACTGTCGCTTTCCTGCTTTAAATGCTGAAGGGAGAAAAATAAAAATTTCTTAATAATACTCCTTCTAAGAAAATTCTTTATAAAATTTAATTATCCCAACGCGCAAAACAATGTGTCAGAATTTATTTTATATTCGTCTTCAAAAAAACTGTCAGAATTTCATTTTCTCGATGTCCTTTTATTACTGATTTGATTAACAATTTGAAGTAAGATTTTTTGAAATACTTTGCATGAGATGGCTAATAAACCGTAAATACATTTTAATATCAATAAACGAGAAGAAATTTTAATGAAGTCGGAACATAATCTGTCAGCATAATGAGTATATTTTCTTCAGTCGGAAAAATATCCTTTATTGGCCTAATGAATATAAAAAATGTAAATTTATTTCCACATTAACAATAAAAATGCTATTATTCGCTATTAAAAAACATTTACGACATGATAATTAAATAATATTTTTTTTGCAGAACACTCCTTATTAAATTTTTTATTTATTGAAAATGCAAAAGTGTCAATTCATGTTTTGTAATCATTACACTATAAAAGTTAAAGAATTTTATTTAATCAGGAAGAATTTTGTAAAAGTATAAATATGTGTATAAAAAACATAATAATATTTCCGGATACTATCCGCCAGAAGGGTAAGCTATAATAGTGGTTCAGTGCGATTTACAATATTATATCATCTAAAAGTGTATGCAGTTATGCATAAAACTGAACCAAATTTTTTGTATAGGTTTTCTTCCAGATCTTCATTGAATATGAAAATTTTCCGAGGGAGAGGACGCTGTGATAGCGAAAATTGCGTTATTTTCTCAATTTCTTCGTAGTTTTATTGTAGTATGGTAGAGACGGGAACTCGCGTCGTCTAATCCGGCTATTTGGTCTATTATATTACATTGTATCTGATGACAACAGAATAAGGAAAAACTTAATAAATATGTTGATCTTCATTAACATTATTTTAAACTGATTAATTGACTGAAGCAGAATTAAATGATAAAAATCAAAGTTGGTAAACTATTGAACTAAGAATATTGAAGTATTATTGTGTGCAACTACTTTTTGAATATTATGATGTACCTAGGAAATAAAATACAGTTTTGGGATTACACATCCAGCTACTTTTATCTTAAAGTGCGTTCAAAAATAATAGCTGAAAAAAAAGATGTATTGCTCGAAAGAAAAGTTATCAGGGTCAAAATGCTTTTACTCATTAGGATTAAAATTAATAGAATATTAGAGGCTAAAAATTTTGCATTTTAATTTTAAATTAAAGTTTTTTAAATATACGTTTGACTTTATCATTTTATATGTTAATACACATACTAACAATATAAAAATTTATCAGGTTATTTTTCATGGTTATTTTTTTCATTTGGCAACATATATCACTTTCTTAATTCGGAATTGCGTTCTAAGGTTATTGCAATACCTCTCATTATACAAACAAACTATAATAAATCTTCAAATGAAAAAAAAAATCTTTTTCGTTAATGTACAAAATTTCACTAATAATGCATTAAAACGTAACACACTGTCAGATTTGAAGGAAGTAAATTTTATTTTATATCTTAGGTTTCCTTTGAATGACTTTAGGTTTAGACCATACAAATAGACACTTAAACAATAAGTGGGCTGAATGACTAAACTATTTTTTATTGAAAGTCATATTTATCAGAAAACTTTTACTTACAATGTCATCATGTGAATTTTGAATGTTTTTGCATTCTAGTATTACTTTTATTATTTAAATAATTCATAAATATGTGATTTTCAATCATTCATTTGAATAACTTTCTAAAAGGCATTAACTACTCAGTCGCAGTCAATGATTTTCAATGAAGGATTTGGGATGCTTTGCTTTTAACTTGTATGAACTTCAGACATCATTAATTTTTCTGATCAAAACATGGAAGAAAACTTTGGGTCTTTTTTTACAGGAATCATTCTGTGAGGATTTATTTTAAAAAATGCTGATATATCATCTAGAAAGTAACACTACCCGTACAAACCATGTTAATAGGCAGTGGGTTATAATAAATTATGTTTTGGGGGCTTAAATTACTTTTTCTCAACACTTAAAATTTAGAAATGCTTTTTACGAACGAAACAATGAAACAATTTACTTGGTATCTGTTGACATAAATATTAATTTGCAAATTAAGTAGTATTCTGCTGGTTTTTATTTCCATTTCCAATCGTTTTTAGGTGCATTTGTAATTACGTAAATACGTAGCATCCATAGTTGGCGTTCAGTCCGTCCATATGTACACATATAACAATGCAAAAACTACCCAACTGAATCGTTTGAAATTTAACACATATAATTATTACATAGTTTTGTTGAGAAATTTCACATTTTATGAAAATCGGATTTATAGCTCAATTATGAGGACAATCAAAAGTATTCTGATACATTACGGTCAAAGGGGAAAAAAATCAAGCACATTTTAATGGTGTTACACTCTTTCGAACATAATAACATTGACATGCATCTACGAAGTACATACTATAATATGTATTCTGTACAACCTGTGTTGTAGAGAATATTTTTTATTGTTTACATCACAACACAGAAGTATTCCATTACATAATGGTATCGGGAGAATATTGTTTGGTGCGCGTTTTAATTGTATTATCTTTTTAACATTTTATAAAATTGCTATACGTTGCTGAAAATTATTACAAGTTATTTCTTGCATAATAGAAAACTTATGGTATTTTATACCGAAATACTGTCAACTATTACTAGTCCAGTCAAATGGTAAAAAATGATTACAAAAATTAGGGTAGAGCTAATTTTTTAATATGTTGTATGGGTAAGTACTATGACTAATTTCCACAAGTTTGCCAATAAAATTTTTTGCCGCTGGCGCCGACATCTTGGAAAAACCTCTAATTTATCGGACTTTTTTTAGTTTTTACAAAATATTTGCTTAAATACCCATCTAACAAAAATGTTTTTGAAAATTTTTTTTTCAAAGTGGACTAAATTTGCTAGAGTTTGAATACGATGGGATTTTTATACCTATAATAGTTGGTGAGTTATAGCTATTCAAATGTAGGCAAAATTTTTCAAAAAAAAAAAAAAAAAAAAAATCGGGAATTTTCGGATAATTTTTACACATAACTTTAAAATTGCGAGTCCTACGATAAATTTGACTATCGATTAGTTTCCGTGTGTTAAAAATATCACGAGATAGAAAGTTTTAGAAAATATTGTTTTCGCCAAATGCATCCCTCAAATATTAATTTTTTCATATTTATTTAAGTGAGGATCAATAACAGAATTAAAAACTAGTTATATGTAACTTAATGATTTTGTTTACACATTTAAGCACAATTTAAAAAAAATTACATAAAGTTTATAATGTCACATACGATTTTTGGCGGTTAGAAGGGCCTGGGCGGTCGATAGCGGAATTTTCATCGTAATTTTCTACTGATGTGCCAATGTTTATAGAGTTGAGTGAAAGATTTTCAGTATCTTCGTTCTCATCTTCTCGCAGCATGTCGATGGGTTCTATATCATCTTCTTCCTCCAAGTCACAGGCTAAGAAAAGTTCAGGTGTATTTTCACAGGACTGGCCATTGCAATGTTTGCAAATATTTGTGCAGTTCAGTCCTGCTTTACGACATCCACATGCTTTCAAACATCCTTTTCTGCAAGCGCAGAAGATTGTGTGGAGGGTCGAATCTGGAGCTGCGTCATTGTTTGCTTTTATGGGAAAGAGACCCATTGAAGTATTCACCCAACCCCACATCAATGGATCATTTTTTCCCTGACCATGATTGGACTTGGAGATATGTACGCATCGTATGCAGATGAGCCGCATACCTTGTTGGAGGTAACCTAGCTTGGTTGAATTTCGTCCTGGAAGCAGATTTTATGAACATGTAGTACCGAAGCTCATCGAGGTTTTGTATTGCTAGGTCACGTCCATACAATCGAATCAGGAAATGTTCTCCCACTTTTTCCAATTCTTCCAAAGTTGCATTAGGATTAAAAAAAGCTGTTATCTTTTCTTCAAGTTCGGGATGCTTTACAACCAGTGAACAAAACTGGTTTTTCCCGTGGCCAAAAAGTGCTGAGGTGGTATCAGACCCACTGAAAGCGTGGAGGAACAGCAGGATTTTGGAAAAGCTATAGCGAAACGAATTAGCAGAGTAAAATATATCAGGAGTTTTACCTCTTCCGCACTTTTGAAAGAACACATTTTTGTAAGGCGATATTAATTCTGTGACGAGTACAAGTAGATGAATATCCTCTCCGACTATGAAAACATTATCATACAGAGAGGCTTTTGAAATTGCAGTGTTGACAATTAATAGATCAGCATCTTCAACTGCCTGTGTCACATGTATTAAAGCTTTTACTAATACATCTTTCAAAAAAAAATCAATACATGTTTCAAAAAAATGAATGCAGTGTTTCTTGTTATTGTTATTGACAAGAAAATTTTCTTGTGTACTTTGAAATATAGTGGTACTGTCGAAGATGATGTCCGGAGTAGAATGAGTAGATCTACGAAGTCGTTCACAGTTTTTGGTGAATTTTTGATCAGCGCTTAAAGGGTAACCATCAAAGATTGCAGAAACGTTCATACCGTAATGAGTTCGCAAATATTTTATGTAGCTGTCTGCTATTGCCATGAGTGTAGTATGTCTACGCCACACTACTTTATGTAAAATATGACCGCCATCAACAACAACATATTTACTTCCATCCGAAATGTCTTCTTTCTTCAATGGAATGAATGAATCATAAAATGATGATTTGGTCCCCTTACGCATACCTGTACCTGAAAATAATGACATGGGGTAAGGAGATAGCTCGAACTTGAAGAATTTATTCAAATCTTCATCAGATTGTTTGGAAATGCACAAGCTGTGAAATATTGTAAGGGGATCTATAATTAGCTTATCGTTTCCAATTTTTACGGTATTATTGGTGCCCGCGAGGGTGACTACCTTCTTTTTGCGTTGAAATTTAACATCTTGAAAATTATTGCCGACAGTTCTTGCTAATCCATTTTTTCCAATCTGTTCGGACAGGTGGCAGTTTACTTCTTCGCATCCAATGATTCCTGAATAAATGGACATTATTGCATCATATTGAGGGAATGGATAGTGTTGAGAAAACCACCTATAGAATTTTGCAGCATCTTCTCTATCTCGGGCAACACGAGCAGGCCTCATGTCTATGTGTTGTTCAGAGCTGGCTGACGTGATACCACAGTATTTCTCAATTTCAGAGCAAATTCTTTGAAGGTACACCATCCCCAGAGTCCAGAGAGTAAGCACAGCTTCTGTAATTCCTCGACCTGTTGTCAGCCCTCCAGATGTTTTCATCTTTCTCATCAGGGTCTGTTCTATGGTCTGATCGGTCCACATACCACAGACCCACATTTTTCTGTTCGCCTGACGGTAAAGCATCCACGGGTCGTAAAGGCATTGTATTCAACTGGATCCATTCTGGTTTCTAAGGCTAACATATCTTGCAGATATAGATGGGCGCATTTTGTGTAGAAAAAATGTCCTGCAGCATGAAAGTAAGGCAACATTTTTTGGACACAGGCAAGATGGAAATGCCAATCTCCCTTTCATTCTGTTTCTATAAACTGCTTTACTAAAGTGACCATGCGAAAATAATTGCATCCATAGTTTAGCGGTGGGTCCATGATCTTCAAGGTTATGCATAGCCTATCTGAATTTTCTGTTGATAATTTCAAATTCCTCGTTTTCCTCAATAGTTAGAACAACACATGTCTCCAAATGAATAAACACGTTTTCTATCATATTTTTTCATCCTCTGTCAGTTGAACTGTCTCCCAAATAAGTTTCCCCAAAATGAGATGAACTAAATTATGTGCTCGCACTGCCCTCGAGTACGCGTGCCCGTTCATCATCTTTTCAATGCTGTTTTCTGCATACACCGTACTCAAAAGCTCCTTAAGCCCACTTCCAGCCATAATGGTTCCAAGAGTTCCCATGTAGGACATGAGAAGATGAAATCCCCCTCGGCGGAGGACCACATTTTTCAATGCCGGATCATTACAGTTGTTTATTATGTCCTGTGCTTTAATATAGAAGGGCTGGTCAAGGGTGACAAAACATGTCTTTTGATCACTTGCTCTACACTTGTCGACCGCGAATCGAAGAGCTGAATAAATCGTGTCATATTGCGTCGGAGGATTATTGATGAAAGGAAGACATATAATCTTGGAACGTTGATAGAACTCATCTCTGGTTGCATTTTTGATAAATCCGTTCCACCCTGGAACTTCCACATTGCTTAAACTCTTCCCATACAGTCATAGAATATCCGTACCTGTAGGAAATATTTCACCATTTAAAGGCTGAATCTCATTCAGATTCACAATGGAAACATTTTTCAAGCCTGCATCGTTAGTTTTCTTAAACGTCAGTAGTTCAATGTTACCACCAGTTTTTTAATTAATTCTGCTGTAGAGCACCGCATGTCACGAGTGATATTATTCTGAGGTTTTACTAACTCGTAAGGATTAACCACCATTATTCCTCCCATGGCATGGAAAGTGACCAAACCATCTTGAAGTCGTGTTCACATTGAAGTCGGCATTGTCGAACACAAATTGACAGAATGATCCCTTCTCGATAATTGTTTTTTTAGATTCCATTATTGCGGATAATTCCAGTAAAGATGCATCAGTGTAGCTCGATGAAAACCCAAACGATGACAAGAGATCAATAAGGTGTTTTGATCCAAAACGCTTATACAAATAAACGCCAATTCCATTTAAAAGTGATGAAATGGAGGAATAAGGACGCACAGCTGAGATTACTGCATGTGAAATCGCAATACACTTTCTTTTCCATCCAACCAAAGAGCCACGCTTGTGTTTCAGAATTACTCGTTCAAGGAAATAAACAAGTTGGAAATTGCACGTGAAGCGTAGCAAATTAGGTGCGTTCGTACGATAACGAAGTTTTAAAAATATTACTTTCATGTATCAATCTCATAAAATTGTAAATAATGAATTACAATTAAAACGCTCATCAAACAATGTTCTCCCTATACCATTATGTAATGGAATACTTTTGTGTGGCCTTGTAAATCAATAACAAATGTTCTTTGCACCACAAATTATGTAATATGTATATTATAATATGTACTTTATAGTTGCATATAAATTTTATTAAGTTCGCATGAATGTAACACGATTAAAATGCATTTGAAACATTTTTTTCCTATTGACCGTAATGTAACGGAATACTTTTGATTGTCCCTATAATTGATCTATGCATCCGATTTTCATAAAATTTGAAATAACTCTACAAAATTATGTAATAAGTATGTATTTTAAATTTCAAACGTATAGAATATATTTGAAACTTTTTCCCCATTGACCATAATGTAATTGAATACTTTTGATTGCCCCTGTAATTGATCTATGCACACTATTATCAAAAAATTTGAAATAACTCGACAGAATTATGTAATAATTGCGTATTTTAAATTTCAAATGATTAAAATGCATTTGAAACTTTTTCCCCATTAACCGTAATGTAATGGAATACTTTTGATTGACCCTGTAATTGATCTATGCATCCGATTTTCATAAAATTTGAAATGACTCGACAAAATTATGTAATAAATACGTATTTTAAATTTCAAACGATTCGGTTGGGTAGTTTTTGCGTTGTTATATGCGGACGGACAGACGGACGGACAGACGGACGGACTGAACGACCACTATAGGTGCTACGTATTATATAATTACGAACGCACCTAAAAAGTTATTGAGGGATCACAGAAGTCGCATTATTCAAAACGTTATCAGTTGGCGTGTATTCAGTGACATTGTACACCTGTGAACGAATGTCCCCTCGGATAATATCAGCAACAGCCTCAACGATTCGTAGTTTTTCTTCGACTTCAGCAATTAACAAATCTTCTCCATACTTCTGAAAAAGGCGATCTTTAATTGTTCTTACGTCAGGGATGTAATCAGATTCAACGCTTGCAAAATTGACATTCGAATGAATTTTTCTCAAGATAAAAAAATCTGCTCCATTGCTTCATCGATATTATTGCTATGGATACGTCCTCTTTTGTTACTAGTTGGGGGTAACTTAAACACCTTCCGTTGGCAAAAAAGATGATATCGTGCACCCACGGCTACTAAATCCTCCTCGTTCTTCAGACGGTCAATTATTTCTTTTCCCCACTCATCTCCTCGTTTTTCAGCTGCTTTCAATATTGTGTCTCGCACTTCCAGTTTCTCAACAAATATTACTTTATTTCGTTTAGATAATTTAGTCTATTTAATGGATTCCAAGAATTCATTGGTTATATCTTCTGCACACAAAAAACACTTGGTTTGAAACAGCGCCGAAACTAGCCTTTTTTTGCGCCCGGGGCAATCATGGATTTTAGCGCCCCCATCCCCCATATATATGCATTCTTTATAATAAACACACGAAAGAAAATCTTAATTTGGCGCCCCCTTCACCTTCTGTTCTGTTGGCGCCCGGGGCATGTGCCCCCTCTGGCCCCCTCTAGTTTCGGCCCTGGTTTGAAAGTTGAAACTTGTCCCTCCTGAACGAAGTTTTGGTTTCGTTTGCATATCTTTTGAACCTCGACGAATGTATGCTTCGATCATTCGTGGGTTAATGTAACTTTTATAGGAACCATCATGCAGAGTAAGCTCGTTTATAGAATTCAATAAACGTTCGTGATTTGGAAGCGCACGTTTGACACTTGCTTTTAGTAAAGTTTGTATGCCCTTTTTCTTCACAATTCTAGTTTCTCCTTCACTTAAACTGTTGTTACAAATAAAACATAAATTCCTATCAGGAGTAGTCATATTGTATTAAAGAAAAGATGAATCAAAAGTGATCTTTACTCTAAAAGAGCTGCAGTACGCGACTGGATACAACTGACGCTCGTTCGAGGGTTTGTACTATTTTCAACTCTCTCTACCAGCTATTGGTTAGAATCACCTCCCCTCCTTTATCCCCATTACTCTCGCATGCTACTACTTGTACTGGTTCATGTGACAAAGGTCGAAAGTCATTGCAATCTCCCCCCCTCTTCTTTTCCCCAACACAAATCTACTTGAACGATAGAATGCGGGGAAAATATTTACTTTAATAGTTTTTTCTTTTTTTTCCTTTTTTTTCTAACGACTTTTATGTACCTACTGCCTACAGTTTTTATGAGGGCAAGCATAAAATAACTTTTTAAGCTTGGAGGATGAAAAGAGTCGCTATTTAGACGATACCATTTGATAAATATGGTGAAAAACTCCAAAATGTCTCTTTTTCGGAAAGTTTTGCCTAACTTTGAAGAATTATAACTTCAAAACTATTTGAGTTAAAATAACAAGTTTGAGCTCAAATTGTAAAAAACTAAGTCTACATTAAAAAAAAGTCAAACTTTTTTTTACCAGACGTTTAATTTTGCATATATTTCGGAAAAACTAAAAAAAGTTTGAAAATTTCGCCATATCGTCAAGATGGCGTCGCCGGCGGCAAAAAATTTTGTTGGCAAACCTGTAGAAATTAGTCATAGTACTTACCCATACAACATATTAAAAATTAGCTCTACCCTAATTTTTGTATTTCAGCGTAAATTATTATTACCGTTTCACTGGACTATACACCAAGATCTGAACATTTTATGTGCATTCGTAATTATATAAATACGGATCACTTATAGTCATCGCTTAGTTTTTCTGTCCGCATATAAGTGAGTAAAAACTACCCAAATAAATCGTTTGAGATTTAAGTTATGAAAATTTTTCATAATTTTCTCAAGTAACTTGAAATTTTATGAAAATTAGAAGCATAGTTTAATTACAGTAATCAAAGCATTCTCTTATATTACGGTCAATAGGAAAAAATAGTTTCAAATGCATTTTAGTGATTTTACTCTACTTCGGATATAATAGAATTGACATGAATCTATGAAGTGTGTACTAAAATATACCTTCTGTACAATGTGTGATGCAAAGAAAATTTATTAATAATTTACAGGTCCACACAATAGTATCCCACTACATAATGGTATACGGAAAAAATTGGTTGGGGAGTGTTTTAATTATATTATACTAATTAACATTTTAAGAAATTGACATACGTTGCTGAGGTTTAATACAAGTGACTTCCTACATAATAGAAAGCAGAAACTATTTATTCGAAAACACAGAATATTTCGACCACTATATTGAATCCAAAGTACTTTCTACTGTAACAGCAAGAATTGAATATTTTTAAAACTTCGTAAAAGTTGGAACGCACCTCATTTGCTACGCTTCACGTGCAATTTCCAACTTTTTTTTTTTTAGTTATGAGTAGGCATATTTAAACAATTATCTTTGTGCATGACTAATTTTATTTAGCAGTGTGTTTCAAAATTATAAGACATTAATTAAAATCTGCTTTATACTATGTAATGCATTAAAAATTTAAAAACAAAATGTCAACAACACTTTAACTAAAAATGTTATAAGAATTTTATTTTTCTCTTTAGCTATTGAATCGTATATAACATACTGCTTGAATTATTTCAGAGATTCCTTAAACGATATGAAATAGTTACCTAGGAAGCAAGTCTCACACTTATTTTCGTCTAATACAAACTGTGGAAGCTTTATTAAAGCGAAGTATAATGAATCTCTATTAATAAAAGTCTTTGTTGCGCAAGCTATATTATCTTTGGTTTTTCTATAAGAAACAAATATTGGTAAATTGCTGCATAAATAAATGAATCTGAATGAAATGGTTTTACACGATATTTAACTAATATTATTGCCATAATATAATGAAGAAAATTCAAACATTTTTATTTACATATATTTAGCTCTTTCCATCAAAGTGTTTATGCATTCCGTTTGCCTGTGTGCCAGGCCATCTGTGCATGCTCGAGCTCACGAAAATATACTCGAATTGCTATGAAACTCATAAAGCTTATTTAGGGTCATCAAAGCATGTTTGGTATTGCATTAAATGTACGTTCGATTAATGGTTCATTTACAGGATCTTCGAAAAAAATGGATTACATTATGTTGTACAGGGAAAAATCGTTTGCAGAGAATTTTAATGAGATGACGCTAATTCAGATGCTTGAAACTCTTATAAATCATTGAGTTTCGCTACGATCACGTTAAAATGGAGCAATCACATCATTTTAAATTCATTCAGATTTATTACATTTTAAAATTCGGTATGCGCTTTTGCATTTAATTTTTTTTTTTTGCATATTACTTGCTATATATTTATTCTATATCTCATATACAGGCACAAAACTATTCGTGCGCCATTATTCTTATTTAAAGAATCTATTGAAGAGGAATTTTCAAATGAAGTATATATATCGCTTAAGTGAACTAAATTTTGGAATGCATGTTGTTAATAGATACATATCTCTATATCATATACAGGATTGCTAAGTAATTTTAATAATTTTCGGTTTATAGATGGGAACAATTGAAATTAGGTTTTGAAATGTGTTTCAAATGTGTCATACTTGTGAAATGAGACGTCATATTTTTATTTTAAACTTCAGTTTTGTTCATTATTCTGAACTTGTGTTGGAAAGATATATAATCTATGATTGGCGCATGATTTATTCTTTCTTGTTAAATAAAAAAAATGTTTTCACAGATTAGAATGAATAACAAAGGTATTGATAGATAGATGCATAAATGAATGTTACTTATTTTTAATTATTATTATAATGTGTGTGTTCTATAAAATGCGTTTTATTTTTAGTTTTGAAAACTCATTGACATTTATTGAAATAAATATTAGCATGTAATATAAAATCGGATTCTTTGTCAATATGCAAATATATGCAAGTTTTTGGACGAATATTTTACAAATGCGACGAATGAACACCTAATCGTATAAGAAAAATCGACCAATAGTGCAACAAACTCAGAAATACATAAATATCAATGATCATACCTTGCTATCTAGCCCAATTCATTTTAGAATAAAAGCTAAACTAATGCTAAGTATCCCTTTTGTATATAACTATTAATTTTCCATGTTAATAATGATTGCTTTCTGTTCTCGGAAAATCTGATTATTTTCACCGCATTTCTAGAAATTTAAAAATTAGTATTTAGCAACCTAATTTCTAACCCAATTCATTTTAGAATAAAAGCTAAACTAATGCTTAGTATCCCTTTTATATATAACTATTAATTTTCCATGTTAATAATGATTGCTTTCTGTTCTCGGAAAATCTGATTATTTTCACAGCATTTCTAGAAATTTAAAAATTAGTATTTAGCAACCTAACTTATCATTCAAAATTAGGTATTTCTGAAAAAAGTCGCAAAGCTCTACTAATGTAAAGAAATCAGAAGTATATAGATTTTAGTATTCATTAAATATTTCTGACTCCTAATGTTTAAAGTTTCTATATTCCATCTTACCACACTCATTTTTAGGTAGCTTTCATTACAAAAAGTAAAAAGCTACCTATTGCAGCCGTCCGGAGGAAAGCACTTCCGGAAAATTTTGGTATATTTTCACCAATCATGACCCCCAGACCCCAAAACCACCCTCCGTTCAAATGTTGACATATATATATATATATATATATATATATATATATATATATATATCTGATTTTTGTCATGCAATAACTAACGTATTTATGAACCGATTTGAATGAAACTTGGTATGTACATAGTACATACAAATGTCTCGACCGAGTTCGTTGGTCAGCATCATCCGCCATTTTGTTTCAAAATGGCGGCCATTTTAAAATTTAAAAAAAAATTAAAATTTAAAATTAAATGCGAAAAAATTAAAAGTTGAAAAATATTTTTCTTTTACGTGTTAGAACTTAAAACAAAGATTCCAGAACACTTTTTATTTTGTCTATATCTTAAAAAATGATTGAGTTATAGCACTTTGAATTTTTTTATGGCTGACATTTTGAAACGATCTGATTTTTGTCACGTGATAACACGTGTATTTATGAACCGATTTCAATGAAACTTAGTATGTACATAGTACATACAAATGTCTCGACCGAGTTCGTTGGCCAGCATCATCCGCCATTTTGTTTCAAAATGGTGGCCATTTTAAAATTTTTAAAATTTTTAAAATTTTAAATTAAATGCGAAAAAATCAAAATTTGAAAAACATTTTTCTTTTACGTGTTAGAACTTAAAACAAAGATCCCAGAACACTTTTTATTTTGTCTATATCTTAAAAAATGATTGAGTTATAGCACTTTGAATTTTTCTTATGGCTGACATTTTGAAACGATCTGATTTTTGTCACGTGATAACACGCGTATTTATGAACCGATTTCAATGAAACTTGGTATGTACATAGTACATACAAATGTCTCGACCGAGTTCGTTGGCCAGCATCATTCGCCATTTTGTTTCAAAATGGTGGCCGTTTTAAAATTTTTAAAATTTTTAAAATTTAAAATTAAATGCGAAAAAATCAAAATTTGAAAAATATTTTTCTTTTACGCGTTAGAACTTAAAACAACGATTCCAGAACACTTTTTATTTTGTCTATATCTTACAAAATGATTGAGTTATAGCACTTTGAATTTTTCTTATGTCTGACATTTTGAAACGATCTGATTTTTGTCACGTGATAACTCGCGTATTTATGTACCGATTTCAATGAAACTTGGTATGTACATAGTACATACAAATGTCTCGACCGAGTTCGTCGGCCAGCATCATCCACCATTTTGTTTCAAAATGGTGGCCATTTTAAATTTTTTAAAAATTTAAAATTAAATGCGAAAAAATTAAAAGTTGAAAAATATTTTTCTTTTACGTGTTAGAACTTAAAACAACGATTCCAGAACACTTTTTATTTTGTCTATACCTTAAAAAATGATTGAGTTATAGCACTTTGAATTTTGCTTATGGCTGACATTTTGAAACGGTCTGATCTGAACGATCCACAATGTTGCTTTAAAATGGCATACACTTTATGATATCGTGGAATTTGGTGACTCTCTAAATCGCTTAAAATAAAACCAGGTTGAATAAAAGATGACTAATTTCTAAAAATTTCTATTAATATTCAGTCTTGACAAAAACTAGTATTCAATCTTATAAAATCACTAATTTTATAAGATTTTTTCCACTAATTTCAGCTTAGTATTTTTGAACAATGTAACTTACCTTAAAATAAATAAATAAATATATAAGTATATGAAAGCTACCTCTTCCTCCCGGCATTGCCGGAAGGACTTTTTTAATTTAATGTAATTTGAAAAAATGTCTATCTGAAAGATTTTCATTTCGAAGTAAACAAATTATATGAAAACAACTCATTCGATTTTGTGTGTAACTGGTGACCAGGTTTTGCCAAATATATGAAACTTCCTTTCATTCATCAAGAATAAGAACTGATGCACTCCAAAGAATAATGGAAATATGCATCGAATAGATATATATATAATCCATACTGTATTTTTTAAAAATTGCATCCATGCTTCTGAGTAGCATGTGTGATTAACTTCCATCGACTATTTTATTTATTGTCCGATTAGTTCTCATTTGCAGGGGTCATACATGTCCTGAAATTTCAAGACCAGGAAATTCTTCGGAACTAGTATTTTCTTATAGAAAATCTTTACTTAGGGAATAGTGGGGGCTAATGGTACAATTGTTTTTATTTTAGGCTAGTATAAAACAAAAATGCATATTTTACTATCATATTTTTTATTCCAATTTCAATTACACTTAATAAAATAAAAACATTCTAAGAAATGTAACTTACCAATCTTTGTGTTATATCACCTTTTGTACTTTAATAGAACTGTCCCATTAGCACTCATACTTGTGGTCTATTGGGACACAGTGCAGGGATATTGGGACATACAGTGCAATTTGGAAAAAAGACCCTTTTATAAATTTTAAATGCATTTTTATTAACAAATGCTATGTTGCACATGTGATAATTGTTTTCAATAAAATTTAAGCATAGGCATTTTAAACATTCAATTCCACTATGTCTTTTGATATTTTTAGCTTCAAAAGAATACAATTCTCAATCGCAAAATATTGGTCTTCTTCGATTTTTGTCCTATCTCCTGAAGAGCTAGCTACATTTCATATTATTCGGAATTCACTGTCAAAACATGACCCTCAAATGCAGTGACATCTCACTTACAAAAAAAATTTAACCAAAGTATAGTCTCCTTCGAGT
This sequence comes from Maratus speculifer, assembly GCA_964019185.1. NCBI lineage: Eukaryota > Metazoa > Arthropoda > Arachnida > Araneae > Salticidae > Maratus > Maratus speculifer. The sequence goes on from OZ025290.1 coordinate 166,841,955, forward strand.
TTTCCTTTAAACGTACGAAATCAAGATTCACAGTTTTGCAGAAATCTAAATTACAGTCGAGTCTCTCTATAACGAAACTCCATCCAACGAATTTCTCTATTTAACGAATTTTTTATAGGAACGGTGATTTTTTTCATAATTATATTAAAAATAATCTTTGTACAGCGAAATGCATATCTCTTTATAACGAATTTTTTCAGAAATTTTCCTTTATTTGCTTAGACAACGCTTCAAATTGTGTGTGGAATGCATTTATAATTGCTATTTCCTGGCTTATATTTCATAGCTATACAGGGTGTCCCCTCTCAACGGTGGCCAATGGCTAATTTCTAAACCGTTGGTCATAGACATATAGTTCGAATTGCAAAAATGTTTTAAAAAAGGCAAAGAATTGTTTTTTAAGCAATTTTGGTCAAATAAATGTTTTACTAAAAAATTACGAAAATTAAATTTTTATACGGTCCCCCGGTCCTATAAGTGATATTTAGTAAAAATTTTTCAAAACTCTAGCAAGTAATAGAGAAAGGGTCCTATTCATGTAACATTAAAATTGACCGAGTTATGAAAATTTAAATTTCATGACTTAAACCACTTTTCTATAGCTGAAAACGGATGAGTTCGACTGAGCTTTAAGGGAACGTACACTAAGTGCTTAAAGTATTATAAAGGGAGTCGATTTCCAACGCTGTTCAAAGGCTACTTCCTAAACTATTTGTCACAGACATATAGTTCCAATTACAAAACGTTTTAAATGAGCGATTTAACTGAAGGCGGAGTCACCGTATAAGTTTTACGGTAGTAAACGGTAGTTACGGTAGTTCTAGATTGGTTATTAAAATAACTGAAGACATGAATTTCAAAATTGTCTTTATCGAAAAAATCAAATTTTGGGAAATAGCGAAAAAACTTTAAATGCATTTATTGGTTTTCATTATAAATTTTGAAATTGCATTGGTGCAATAGTTTAGGTTTGTATAGTTCGATAGAGAAATCAAAAAGCGATAAGACGAGTTTTGAAATTCATATCCTCAATTGTATTTTTACGTATGTTTTATTTTGTAAGCAAACGAAGCTGATTCTTTTCGTGATTTTATTTAAAAAAGGTATGTTATTTTGATAAACTTTTATTTTATTCATAGTTTTCGTATGTAAATTTTCCTAGTTCAAAACTTATATTCAAATTTTAACTCACTTCCAAATATCTGATTGAGGTTCAATTCCCATACTTATTTAAACTCGATGACAATGTAATATTAATACGATTTTAGGTTCGTTCCATTTATTTATTTTATAGACTACATCAAATTCTATTAGGTTGAGTAATCTAATTGAGCTTTAAATATGTATCATTGTGTAACGATTTGCGAATGTTGTTTTTCATAGTTTAATTTAACAAAATTTCTGTTTTTTTTTACTTATATTTTTAGCACAAGTTGCATATTTTACTTTAACATGTAAATGTCAACATAAATTCAGAAACAACATTGTAAAATTTCTTTTTACTCTCAATGTTTGAAGTTAAATTTTCTATCTGATGTTTATTTTTATTTCCAGTAAATTTGTGACTGATCGCTATTTTGCAGCAAAAAATATGCTTCAACTTTGAACAGCTATAACTCGGTCAATTTTGATCACAGAGGAATGGGACTTTTTTTGGTCTTACTTGTTAGAGTAGTGGTAAAAATGTTCTAAATATCAGTTATGGGACCGAGGGACCGTATAAAAATTTAATTTTCGTAATTTTTCAGTAAAACATTTTTTTTACCTAAATCGCTTAAAAAATAATTCTTTACCTTTTTTAAAGCATTTTTGCAATTGGAACTATATGTCTATGACCAACGGTTTAGAAATTAGCCATTGGCCATCGTTGAGAGGGGACACCCTGTATATTTCGACTTTATGGTTTATGCCAAAAAAGAAGGTATTCACCCCCACTCCCCCCAGGAAGAGAATTGATTATTGTATTTGATGTTACAAGGGGAGGACATCAAATGGAAGAAAATGTTTTCCATTCACATTTTCATTCCTTGCTAAAATTTGGAAATTTTTAAAAGTGCAAATGCTTTGAAATCAAAACAACCGAAAATTACTGACTTTTTTACCAGATTTTTGCGATGTTTTACTGTCCTTTCAAATAAATGTTTATTTTCTTGTTTTGAAATTTTTTAAGTAAATGAAAAATAAAATATCAAATTAATATTTAGCGTTAAACATTTCAAAATCTTAATTTAAAGGCTCAAAAACAATTTTTTTTAATTTACACATTAAATAAAAAATTTGTGATTTTCTCTATACAACGAATTTTTCTGTATAACGAGTTTTTTGATGGAACAAATAATTTCGTTATATAGAGACTCGACTGTACTTGCTTCATTACTGCTTTCATCACACAAATTGCTTAACTTTGGTTTCCTTCTAGATTTAAGCTTTACTAATTCTCTATACAACAGCTCTTAAGATGAAGATATCTTCACTCCATCTTTTTTTTTTTTTTTTTTTTTTTTTTTTTTTTTTTTTTTTTTTGCATGGAAAGATTTGTTTGCCTCTCTTCTTAGAAATTCTTCGGTTACCCTTTCCTTTTCAGGGTTGCAAATATAAATTGTTGACTTGTACAGGTTACCTAGAAATGATAGGATAAATGTAAATAGGTATTGCCTACCCAACTGTAAATACCATTGAAAATTAAAACATTTCTTCCAGAATTTTTATTATTCGCTAATCTGGACATTGAAATTTGTCCAATTTAGAAATTCAAAACCATTTTTTTTAGTTTTTTATATGCTGTGTTAATATTTCTAATACTCTAATTAAATAATAGACAAAGTGAAGACAAGAAAACCATTACAACGTTGTTTTAAAAAAATCTAGTCTGATGTAGGCTATCATTAAGCTATCCCATTAACCGCCACGATAAATGCCCCATTTGACTCCACTATACGCTATTTATAATATGAGAAA